>CM062077.1:18060601-18801287 GCA_031163375.1 Conogethes punctiferalis | reverse complement strand
ACGGGTCGCAACACACAACACGCAACGCCACGCGGAACGCACGCGCCTTGCGTCGCATTTAAACGAGATTTATTGATAGTCTTATTTATTGAGCCAACCTCACCTACCCGTGGTGCATCCTGCCGAATTACAAACGAGGCGCTGACAGCCGACTGGTGGCGGTATAACCATCACAACTGAAGGTGTAGTTAAATACGACAGACCGATGATGGGCTGCAGTATTACCGGGCGAGAAGCTACGCCCTGCGATCGACAACCCACGCCTGCTTAGGCGTGGCGATTATGGGTATATCCTCCAATTATTTGTCATAAGTGGCGAACAATTAGAGAGGCCTTGGTCCAGCAGTGGACTGCAATAAGCTTTTGGATAATTTGCAGATTTGCACCCACAGAAATTTAGTTGGTAGGTAATTTCAAATTAGAGCTTTTTTTAAAGCATCTTACCATCCCTTTTCGCAGCTCACGCTAATTCCGCATCCCGCTCTGCCCTGCTCACGCTAATTAATGGGGATAGGTACTATACCTTATTTCACAAATAAAAATGTTATAATAATAGATGATTTATTTCGAACAAAAATACATCCATTATCTATTATAACCACATCATAATGGGATCAGCAAAAATCTTTGCACAATAATCTAATTAACTATTTCAATTTCTTTGTGTCCTTATTTTGCAATTACCAACTTCAAAAACAGTTACATGTATATCCAAAAATAAAATAAATGTTGACTCATTAGACATCAGCAATAACATCAATTGTTTCACAACGCAAACATTTATTCCTTATCTAGATTAATTTTATTTCCTACAATTACAATCAGTAGTGCCTAGACTTATATGTAATACAATGTTCCATTTTGACAAATTCGTTCATATCAATGATGACTAGAATACTCGTATTTGTCAAAACAATATTAAACAAGTGTTTAATATTGTTTTGACAAATATATAAAAGTTTATATGATGTCATCATAGAGACCACATTCAGACATTGGTAACATAGATTGCATGGTAAAATTATTATAAATATTAACTAAACAAATTTAGATAGGTATGTATACCTATATCACAGTCTGTTAATATACAAAAATAAAACCGACTCCAAAAATATCCCTACCCAGAATTGCAAAAAAACCAAAAAACACTCTGTATTATAAATTTCATTCCGAGAATAGAATATCCGCGTTTTATGCCATATTTATTATTTATAAAAACAATGAATCCACATACGATAATATAATAAATAATCTATTTAAAGTCGGTGCCAAGCCAATTTGTTTTCCCCTTTTCTATAAATCGAAATTATATGTTTTTAAAACATGTTTTAAGTAGGACTCATGAAAATATTTAGTCGCCTTTAAAATAGTCCCCATCAGATCACTCACTGATTGCAACGAGACTGCGAGTCTAGTGCATGAGATTTTATTATTAAAGTATAGCAAAAGGCCCAAAAGACGAATTTAGGTAATCTTAAAACAATTCAGACAAAACATTTTTTTGTCTTTGTTTCTTAAAATTGTTTACCTATATACTAGCTATGTGATTCTTTCGTTATGTCTGATACTCGTGAAGATAAGTTTCAGGCAATTATTTTACACTAGATTAATGTACCTGTCTGTCATATGAAATATAATCATATTTTCTGATATAAACTTGACTATCAAGGGTATAGGAACTAATAGGACGACCTGCAGAAATAAAAATGCAAAAATAGAATGCAGAAACCTGCAAGCATGGCATTGTTGGTACATGTTTAATAATATAAAGTATTATTTGACAGTTATTAGTTGATAGTACAGATAGGTACAGATAACATTGTCGTATGTCAAAATACCTATCTATCATATTATCTCTAAAATACGTCATTTTACAAAAATGCATTAACCTTAAAATTTACTAAAGGGTCTTCTTTAAAGGTACCTTTCAGTATCTGCTTTTCAACTTTATTATTCAACTTACCTTTCGTAGTTTTTCTGGGTTATGTATTTATTAATTTTAATGTACTAAATAGTCCAAATGTCAAGCTGAGATAATTATCTACATGTTGACCTTTAAGTCATGTAGATCTATGTGTGGTGAGTGTACAAGAAAAGAGCATAATAAAAACTAATAGATAACCAATTTATATGAAAACATAAACCAAGTACAAAAAATATATTATGATGTTACTATATTCAACATCACATTCATCTTACAGCTAAGAACGACTCTTATCGAGTTTTGGTCTACTATCCAGTTGAACTCGACCACCTAAGCTAACTAGATATATAAAATATTTTAACGCATACGCTAACAGTATTGCAAGAAAAAAAGATACATGTTGAAAACTAACTAATAAATCAAGTGAAGATGCGATGACTATTATTGTCATCACAACTTCAATATATTATTATTAGAACATTCTAAAAAAAATAAACAGTCTTTTTGATCAACGTTACCATCAAATAGACAGTATTATAACATTTTAAGAATTAATTGTCATTTTGACAATATCATATTCATGCAAAAGTACCTACCACACAGTGTGTGTAATGTATAATTAAGACACGCGAGAGCGTGTCAGCCAAGTTTCAGCGAAGAGAACCGGCGGACCGCACCAAGTGTAAGTGTATATTCACACCAACCACCATAAGTTTCACAGTCAAAAGTAATGTTGCATACATAAGTTACTCATATTTGCTTTTGGTGGAATCTGTTATTTGGTTCAATATTTGATAAATGGCTTTTACTATTTTGTGGATGCTTTGAATACTTAATTGATTCATCGTTATCATCATCATCATCTTATCAGGTTATAGGCCTCCTCTCCTAATTGCCATTCACTGCGGTCCTGCTCTACTCTCACCGAAGCCTTCTCAGCTACTCTACATATATGTATACTGTCCCACCATTCGGAGGGTGGACGTCCGCGACTTCTCTTCGTAATTGATTAATAAACAACAAAAAGGATAGAATTCAACGAGTTTTATAAGCAACGTGTCTGTGAAGATATCTACCTATCTATTTCTAACATTCAATCTCCAAATGTCAACAATATTATGTACTTAGTTTAGTATTCATGCTCAACAACACTAGACTGATCAACACGGATAGGTATATTTAACATAAATATTTTTAACACATGCATTTAATATTTAAATATAGTTATTTTACATTAATATACATATAAACTGCTTAAATGTGTTCTATGTTCTGAGCATGGTAGGTATTTACAAGTGACCAAATCATGAGTTATTTACAATTAAGCATTAAATATACCACAACACAACAATGTGTTTGTATCCATGGTGGCTGTAACAGCTAACGTTACAGCCAAAGTAAGAAGTGCCGATATTATACATAAATAAATAAATAAACGTTTAATTTTTTCATCACAAACATAGGATAGGTACATACTCGTAAATGTATGGCTTAATAGTAACACAGTTGTTTGTGTGAGACTGATGCCTATTATACCTGTGTAGAGGTCATCGGGGACAGGCTCCCACTGCCTCGGTATGGGCTGCCAGCATTCAATAAGAGATGTCGAGATGTAAGTATTACAACAAATTTAGTTTCTTTTTTTTACATAATTATAGCTCACAAGTTAATTAGCCATGCATTATGAAGAAACAAACTTGAGAACTAGAAAGAAAGCCACATGGTGTGTGTATGTGTGTGTGTAGGTATTAGTGTGTGTGTGCATTATCCAATCACTTCAGAACTAAGATTAGGTTTTCAGTGCCCTCATAATTGAGGTTGATGAGCCATTCTGCAACTTTTTTCTTACATAGATATTACATAGGTACTATCCAGCCATTATTTATAATAACGAGTCAATTTAGTCATAGTGATAAATGACACGGAAGTAATTACATTAAGTAGCAATTTTATGTAATATCTTCGATGACGATTGATTAAACAAGTATGTAGGTACAGGTAGGTACCTAAACATTGTACCAGCTATTCTCGGCAGCCGCGAGGCTTGGGCGGGTCGCGTCGCCTACTTTTGCGAGAGAGTTGTATCGCAGCGCGTCATGTGCGGACCTTATCTGACCGGCACGATGGCTCATTTGGTAGTGACCTCTGCCTTCTGCGCTAAGGGTCGGGGGCTCGATTCCCGCATAGTACAAACATTTGTGTTCATGAACATGTCTGTTTGTATAATATCGTCGCTGCGCGTGCAATACCGCGGAAAAGCACTTTGTTAATACCGCGTAACAGCAAAAGGGACAAAATTGAAATATCGCGCCAACAGATCCTTGACGCGGATTATATTATGTTTTTTCTTTCTCCTGTAAATTCGCGAAAACGCAGATACGCGGTTTTTATAAACTGCTCTTTCGCGGTATTGCACGCGCAGCGACGATATGTATTTATTTACAAAAAAAACTAGTACCCATATTACAAACTTCGGCTTAGTTTGGGGCTAGATGGCGATGTGTGGCCCAGAGTGGCATGTCTGCACCTTGGCACCACGAGCACGGCCCGCCTTGCTAGGTAGGCACCACAAGCCTCACCATTCATGGGGGTGCGGATCGAAGGCCCGGCCAGACGATGATGAGGACCCGTGCAATGCAGGTGGAGGTGCCCCCGTCATCACTTTATCCAAGTCTTCGAAGATATTTTATAATAAAATAGCTAGCTCATCTGTAAATATTCCGTGTCATTTATCACTTTGACTTAATTGACTAGTTGTTAAGCCGTTATTATAAAATATTATAGATAATAGCTGGATAGTATACATAATACACTTATTACTTTGGCTGAAACATAATATACCTATACCAATATTATGTGACTCTACCTGAACATCTTGTAATATTAACATGCTAGGTACCTATTCTATAGAGTGTAGGTAATTTATGTAGTCGAAATTGTACTTTGGTGTTTACCTAACCTGTGTAGTAGGTAAGTATGAACTGATGATAATAATGAAAAAATACCTGTAGTAGATAGATAGTTAGATAGATATACTTTAATGCACACCATACAATTCACTTTTAAAACTTAATATAATAGACATTTGTTGTACAATTAGGCGGCTTTATCTAAACAGACATAATGATTGATTCTATTATTTTTGACGATGGATCGTAACAAGGACAATTCTTAATATTCTTAGGCCTGATGCAAACAGTACATTTATATTTAATATATTTTTTTTGTAAGGTTCATTTTCTGCTTTCTGTAACATAGTCGTATACTAAGTTCTCTTATATTTTTGTTTTGTTATCTGGCAAATATCAAAGCTCCTTAGAAAAAAAACACCTGACAATTTAAATAAAAAAAAAAACAAGAAAATGCGACATTGCCCATTTCTCTCAAGGATGTTTTAGTGGTAAATTATTTGAATTAGTTTGTATGAAAAATTAAAATAATGAAAAATATTTTTATGATATTTGATAGAGAGATACTAAGGTCTAATTATCACCCAAGATTTATGGGTGTCAAGCGTTCTATATGTTGTACATCTGTCAAATCATCACCGGACTAAAATCTGTTTTGATGTCTTGCAATGGATGACTTCTTTTTATGACGACATAAACGTTTTACTGTTGGACGGTGACGTGCCTTGATTATTACATGTTAGTGATTCCATTAAGTTTGTTTTATAGGTAACTAGCGGCCCCGCCCCCGGCTTTCGCAATTCGCAAGGGTACAATATTTTTGTGGGTTATTCCTAAGAGATAGACATAATATCGTCGCGGATAAGAAAATCTTAGGGTTCACTGACTGAAGTCAGCGTTTGCAATGGAAGGTAATGCAAAAAGAGTCTATATTTACGACATCACAAAAGATATCTCTAAATTACTTATCTGTGGTTATGTAGGTTAATACTAACAACTATATTACGTATGTATTGTAACAAAGAAGCTTCCTGTTCAATCACTATCTATTCAAAAAGACCGCTTCAAAATCCGTTGTGTCGTTTTAAAGATCTAAGGATAGGTATATAGGGAATTAGTGACAGACAGCGGGAAGCGCCTTTGCCTTTTACTATGTAGTGATATTGAGATGAGTAATTGCAAACCCTTTCATTAACCCTAGAGTGGGCGCGCCTTTTTGTGTAACGTCAGTGGGCGCATGGTGAGCATTTTGCCGCCGCTTTTCTTTGACAATTTTAAGTAGAAATACAACAATAAAATAATTTTATTTTCTTATGATTTCAATAATACACAAATGAGTAATGATAAATCAATATATTTATTAAACTCTGCTTTAAGAACTTTGATTGACAAAAGGTTTAAGGAAACGTAACATTTTAATTGGCATTTTTTTACTTATCCTACATAATTAATTATTTCTCTCATCTATATTCATCATTATAGATTGCATTGGCATCTGCGCGTGATTCTCCCAATAGAATACTCTTCATTCATTTGGTCTTCGACGTCTCCATGGAGTGGACGTGGAGACAGTTCAGTCAGAATCAGATCCTTGTCAGAATCATCTGCAGATTGTTCTGAAGCAGTGTTATTTTCACTATAATAACTAGATTAATCACTTTCTGACACACTCTCCTGTATAAGCTGTGCACTTGCACATTCAAATTTAGTCATTTCTTCTATTCCTCGTCGTCGTACTCGTACCTTATAAAATCGTCCATTTTGTCATTAATTTTCGTTATAATCAATAGATACTTTTAAATCCTGAAAATAATAGTTTTTATTCAGTATTCACAATAAATGCAGCATAAAATATGGTCTCTATTTCAACTTTACAAAAAATACATGATATAATTTTTACTTACGCGAGTGGGCGCGCGGTGAGCAATTTGCCGCCCTCCGACACCTGATGGTAGAAAACTTCTCCTCAAGCCGACCCCCGCGCACTGTTGACGTGACGCAAAATGCTCATAGCGCGCCCACTCTAGGGTTAAACTATAACATGTTATATCTTCCAGTAAATTCACATCAATTCTCTACACACGGCTTAATCTCGCTTATCCTAATTCAATTCTAAAAAGCATATTCAACTTTCAGTTTCGAAAGTTATATTTATCACGATTGATGGATGGTCCACAACTGGTCGCAGTTAGACGCTGGTCTCTCAAGTGAGACCGCCGATGTTGCAGTTCACTTGGTACATGTAAGTGGCCAGCTCTTCTCCCGTCAGCTCCTCGTCTACCTCCCGCAGGCTGGAGTTGGAGATGCTGCGCGGGGAGCCGGCGGAGTCTGAGGGCTCGTTGAGGCGCAGCTTCCAGGCGCGAGCCCAGCTGTTCCCGCTGGGCGACTCGTTCACAATGGACAGATCTCGACCGTTGAAGGACTGGAATAGAAAATTTACTTGAGTGGAAATATCGAAAGAGGTAATTTTTTTTTATTGAGTAGATATTTGCAATCGATAGCCATGCTATATTAGATGCTTCATGTAAGGGCAATGTTTATGGAGCAGCAAACCATTGTCTCGATGTCGCTGTATCCTTGAGTATGTGGCTTTTTTAGTCTTTCCACCACTGGAACATTATTAACCAATCCAGATTTAAGTGGATTTGGAAAGTGGATAAGTCGTTGGACCTGCTGTTTTTATAATGCTCTATTACAGTAACTACTATCCATAGATTAGATACTAAGGAGGTGAATATAGATTAAGTATTTGATCGGGAAATAATATTTGTAATAGGTAATACTTGTAAATTTTTTTTATAAGATAATGTCGGAACAAATTACTCCAGACATACACTCTGGGCCACGCATCACCATCTAGCCCCAAACAAAGCCGAAGCTTGTTATATGGGTGCTAGACATCTGATAAATTACTTAGATACTTTTTTGTAAATAAATACATATTATATATAGTAAACACCTTTTTTTTTTAGAGGGGAATGCATTACATCAATCATCATACATCATCATCATACAATCGCCAGTGGACAGCAAGTAGCAGGGACACGGGTAGCGCCGAAGCACACGGCCACATCCCTGCCTGCCCTGGCCAGCCGCAGATGACAAGCGGCCGGCACTTCTGGTCCGGGGAGGGCAAATACCCCTACCCCCGGCTCCGGGGAGCAATAGAGTGCTCCCCGGACGGACCTCGTGCAACGGTGTGGCTGCACCCACCACACCGTCACGCCCCATTGAGTGGTTCGCGCCCCCGTGCTGTAGAGGGCAAACGATGCGTTGTATGCCCTCCGGCGACGCCCGGGCCGGGGGCGGCGTAGAGCGGGCGCGTCCGCTGCGGCCTCACGCTCTCTTCCCGCCGCCTATTTCTGCGAGATCACTGTCTCGCAGAATGCGAGCATCTCTCGCTAGGTCTCCTCCGACGCCGTCATCTGCCGCAAGAGTTGCGGCAGATCGAGGTCCTGTGCGACAGTGACGAGGACATACATACGAGTACATAGTAAACACCTAGACCAATACAAACAGGTATGTTCATGCACACAAATGTTTGTACTGTGCGGGAATCAAAGCCAGGACCCTTAGCTCAAAAGGCAGACGTCACTACCAAATGAGCCGTCGGGTCAGTCTCCGCAAATTCAATTCAATTCCGCGAAAGAACCTGGGGCCCTACTACAGAAAACGAAAACGTTCGTTGAACGGATTGCGTATTTTTGCCCCATAAATCCCTCTCATTTGTCCCTCCCGTGTTCGAATATACGAACTAAAATTCGTCAACGTCGATTTTCAACAATTTAATTGAACACGGGAGGAACAAATGGGAGAGATTTATTTTGTAAAATTACGCGATCCGTTCAACGAACGATCGTTTTCAATTTTGGTAGTAGGGGCCCTGATCTTTGTAAAGAAATCCCTTGGGAATAAAACTTGTTCAATTAATATTTGTCGGTAGTTTGTTCACCGTCTACTACGATATTAGCGGGGGGAGTAGTATTGATGGTAGTTTTATTGAATCTCGAGCCGCCAAGTCAAGCAAAAAAGCGGCACGGCCTATCTACCATCCTTTTCTCGAAGTAGTTCAGGCCATTTTCAACCCCCTATGACTTCTTTTTGGATAACACCAGAAGCTTGAATTTTCAGTAACTAAGTAGACATTGTACAAACACGGTATATTTCAAATTTCATTCACACACCATTAATTAACTATAATAATAAAGAAATCGCAGTAAGGAACCTTAGACTTGGCACGACTTTGTCTATTTGTCTAGATTTCATTACTTTTTAGAGATAAACAAGCAGCTCCATTGAGACTTGGCTAGTTTTTACAGAATGTTTTTGGTGGAATAATATTTACAGCCAACACGCCCTCCCCAAGCTATTCCGCTTCCCTATATAGGTAAATACGAAAGGTTTAGTACAGCGTGTCTGTAGTGGATGGAGCGCTTAATCCGGAAACCCAACTAGTTTGAGCAAAGATCCTACTCGACATCCCGCAACGATGATCCGCTCCTTACCGACCTTATCCAGAAGGACAATACGACGATAGGTAATTGGAAAGATTGAACTGAATTGAAGAGACTTCTCAACGTCCTGCCTTCTTGAAAAAGCTTGCCTTCTTTTAATAAAGCCCCCCGTACAAAATCATATCTGCAATACGTTTCTTCATTACGAGAATTACAGGAGCTTAACAACAATGATCATAACAAAAGGTCACCTCAGCTGGGTTAAGAGCCTCACAATATTGTCAAGCTTACCCCAACAGCCCAACTATAAGCTTTACTAATTAACACGACATTACCGCTTTATCCCCTAATGATCCCGTTTATCATCTCATTACTAAACGCTCGAAATGTGTTTTAGTGTAAATATACACAGAAACATTACACAAACAAACAACAAATTAAAAGCACTATTATTGGATAGGTAAATTATTATTCAGTTAGTAATTTCATGACAGACAATTCCCTAAAATAACTATATGAAATCTAACTTTAAAACATAGGTAGTGATAGTATAGCATTGATTACATTCAACCAACATACAAACACACATAAGCGCCATCTACAATGTTCTACACTGCAACACGAACAATTAATCAAGAATATAATGTATTACTTGCGAAATACTGTAAAATACTATGTTTTTATGCGATAGCCGAGTCAATATATTTATTTAAAACGTTAAAGATTTTTAATATTGATATGGTCACTGTAAGATGTTGTTAGGTTTGATAATTACGTAAAAACTTAAGACAGAAGGTCCCATCTAGGGACTGAATAAATTAATAACCGACTTGGTATTACATGGATCTCACAACTTTTTACGGTAGAACAACTGAGTTGCGAGACTTGTTTTTTTTACAAGTAGTGTTTTTATGGGATCTTAGTAAGTTTATAAGAATAAAGATATTTTTGACTTAACTTGACTACAGATTTTATTTTAGAAGGGTTGTTAAAAAAATTAATTAATATTTTGAGGTTAAGTCTAATAAATGAAATCTATTTATAAAATATGCTGCACAAAATAAGGGCAATTTCTTATTTATTGATAAGTAATTGACTTTGAATATTTCAGACGGCAGATAATATTTTCCCTGACGGCATATTTTATAATAACATATCAGAAGTATTTACTGAAGTAACCAGACCAACAATCAACGAAGACCTGTATAAATTATTATTATCAATTATCTTTGCAGGAATCGAACCCTTAGGGAGAAGCCACACGGTGCGGTGCGGTGCCGCAGCGGGTCAACTGATTGGCATTACCTACATTGCCACTTCAACATTACGAGTAGACACCTAACTGAAGTGTCAAACCGCAATGCATACCGTACAGACATGACGGTGCGGAGCCGCACCGCACCGTTAGGCTTCTCCCTTAAGTTTCAGCTGGTGCTTCAAATTTACATAAAATAATAAGTATAGTCCAGTCAATTAAGCCATAACTTTCGTAATTTTGAACTGGATGGAACCACGGGAATTTGAGTTTATAATCCCGTAACAATAATGTCTAACAATATTAAATGTATTAAAATTATCGCAATTTTATTTTTATTGACTAAAATGACGTGGGAACATTTGAAAAAGAGATGAAATATTACTTTTTTCCAAAATATCTCGAAAATTAAAAATAAGAGAAAAAGTTTTAGACAAAATATTTTCGTGAATAACTATATTATTTTTGTCAAGATTTTTTTTTTGCATCGCCCCGCGTCCCTAAAGCGATATCCTCTCATTGTCAGAGATGGTTCCCTGAAAGACTTTTTTAATATTTTTTTTGAATAGCCCCGGTAATTTACGAGCTTGAATATTTGTTTTGAGATTTCGAACTCAATTTTTCCCATTGATTTCTGCCACCGTGCTCAAAATGACAAAGTTATGGTTTAATTGGCTGCCGGCTGGGCTATAGTTCCGATTATTTATACAAGGTGACTTTTTGATCACTATCCAAATTTTTTTTGAGCATTAGGTATCGTTAAAAGAGCCCATTTCTACAAAAAAAAATATAGGTCAGTATTTTCACAACAAATTCATTGTCCCGAAACAATTATAAATTTTGCATGGTTACCATTTCGTAATACTCGCGGTAATACCGTATTACCCTTAATTCGTACCATAATTCGTAATACCATTGATGTTTATCGTTTAGCGTACTAAATATTTACGCTAGCAATGGTAACCATGCGAAATTTATGATGGATTCGGGACAATAAATTTGTTGTGAAAATATTAATTATATTTTTTTTCAGAAAAGGGCTCTATTAACGATACCTAATGGCCAGAAAAAATTTGGATAGTGATTAAAAAAACATCTTGTATAATGTAAATATAATTTATAAAAAAACATGCAGTGCGTGGTAAATCAAAAGGAAAGGGAAAATTACGACGAATAACATGCAGAAAAAACTACGCTGCAACTCTCATGACGAAGTTCTTAGTATTACATACAGGCGTTATCGAAATTTTTGTAATAAATTTATCAAGAAGCGTAAATATGAACAACAACTGCTAGAAAGTTCGACAAAGGACCCCAAACGGCTTTGGAAAAATATTAGGAACATTACTAACATGAACCAGAATAGTAACGGTTATGAGAAGCTGCTCAATATCGAAACTACTCTAGAACAGTCTGTTGGCCATGTTAATGGCCTTCTTTGTAGGCATACGGTAGAATCTCGCAAATTTAATCATACCACTCAATAACACGGATAGTCTGACTCTTCCTGCGAATGTAAATAGTAATCAGCTGACTGCGTTTGTATTGCTATCTAGCAATACAAACGCAGTCAGCTGATTACGGACCCCCAGGAGGTCCATGGCATCCTTGCGAATTTAAAGTCTGATAGCGCTTCTGGGTGGGGTTAAATACCAGTTAGTTTTCTAAAGTTTGCTAGGCACATTTTGGTGCCCGTTATCTCCCACTTGGCAAACCCTTGCTTTCGCAGAGGTATTTTTCCTACTTCACTGAAACAGGCTGTTGTTACCCCTGTTTATAAGGGTGGGAGCAGAGACGTTGTCAATAATTCGTACCCTTGGTAATATAACGCCACATCTGCAAAAAGTCAACTTTACAGGAGAGAGGTTTAAAGTTTGCGGCAGTGTATTTTTGAGCATAACTTTGTAGCGTTTAATGGAAACTTCATACAATTTCGCATGTATATGGAAGTGAATGAAACTAATTAAATGTGATGTATTGCTTATTATTTAATACATTACTTTTGAAAATAGTATGTCGGATGTGCACATGCGGCATTGTATTACCAAGACCTAGCTAACGTATGTGCACATGTATCATTATTTTACGAAGTACCCCATGGTACATGTAACTATATGTCATTTTTCTACAGAAAAAAAGTCAACAGTATTAGGTCGTATGTCCATTAATCAGGAAATTTCTTAGTTAATCTACACATCTCTGGTCTAATAACTTTCAAGACTAACATTATAACTTAATCCTGCCTAACAAAGCACGTCTGGGTTTACAATAACCTACGTTAATCTAAAAAAAAGACGAAGGACTTGTAAGTTTGTATGTCTGGAATTTTATGGAAAGTAGGTAATTGTAAATTTAAAAAATATAATATCTGAGAATATAACATTTTCTGTATTATAATCTTCCTAATTTATATGCCTGCATGTGTAAAAACTAACAAATACAATTTTTTATCATGCTCATACATTGAAATCTTCATTAAGTACAACATAATGCTATCACAGATGCAGATAACAGCCCTTGAAGCACAGCACTTTTGAACTAAATTACAATTTCATTATGTACTCTCTTTTCAATATAAAATTACATCCCAGCTTTGAAAACTCACCATCGACGTCAATTCTTAACATTCTTCAAGACGAAGTTAATGTACCCAAGCATACTCTGAGCATTTCAGTTGTGGAGAATTTTGTAATGGCTAACTTTGTGCTAAACATGATCAGCATATGAGTTTTAAAACACAACATGTCTGTCTCAAAAACGTATTGCCTCTAATAAAATATAAAACGAAACTACGTTAGTAAAACATTACGAGGATATTTGCTCAGGCCCATCAACATTTAATTCCGCTACCAGATACATCTTCAGCAGCTACATCTGTTACGCCAATTCCTTCAAAAGGCAACGAAAATAACACTCCTATGCTTCCCTCGGGTGGTAAAAATGATCAAGACGTGGTCTGTTCATGCTATTATGAATGATAGCGACCAACCCGACTATGAAAATAGCACTACCGACGGTACAAACGAAACAAGCCTGAGAGGAGAAATAGGGCCGTGAAAGGCATTGGAGTAACAAATGTAGCTGCTATATCTGGCGGAATTATGATGATGATAATCTCCCAGACGTATCCATCGACGGCGAACCTTGTAATTCATTTAGAATTCCTTTGAAAATCGTAATATAGACTCTTGCAAGGTTCATCTGCGCTTAAATTTATTTCAAGTTTACAAGCAGTTGCTAAGATGAGAGGAGAGAGTTCTCCTCTCAAGCCATCAGGATTTGGTAGACCAGTTTCCTGATACGACCGGTGGTAACTTGGAGATGCAGTGACAGTGTAATTACATTATAGATGCAATAAATGATTGAGTATTGAGTATAGATCCTGACTAGCGCCCTACAGATTTATCACATTACCCTGTTATATCGTATGCAGTATCGACATAGGTTGTTACGGGGATTGGCCTGGGATAATTATAATGAGATGGTAGTTGCCGGAGACTTGTCCGTTTATCAGCAGAGTCACCACTTACAGGTAAGGTTGGCTTGGGGGATTGGATGTAATTGTCAAAGGCAAATTTATTAAAGGCAGCACATTTGTGAAAAAGTGGTTTCGTGTGAAAACTCTTATGCTGATCATTTTAGTACAAAATTCGTCATTACATAAATCATCACAACTGAAAAGTTCAGGAGATTGGTAGTTATATGAAGATCAAAATTATTATCAGTAAGCAATCTTGCAGAATGTTCGAATTGACGTCGGAGAGAGATGCTACGCCCTGAGATCGCTAACTCGCCTACCCAACGTGATGATTATGGGTAAAGCTTCCAGATGTTTGATGAAAGTGGCGAACAAATGGAGAGGCCTATGTCCAGCAGTAGACTGCGAAAGGCTGATGATGATGATGGTCTCGACTCGGGGTACTGGGTATATTCTTCAAATTGACTTTATCAAAGATTTCCTCATGAGGCCACATGCCCCTAACCTCCAGAACTGTTTTCCAAACTGAAAATGGCATATTAAATAGCCTTCGTTACGTACACAATATATTTTTTTTACTCAACATTCGCATTGTGTAAAAAGGAAAAGTTAAACAAATTAGGTTCAAAATTTGTTAATAAAATTGCTTAGGTATGCTATAAAATAAATAACTAAAGATCTGTAATATTTGTCCAATAAACATGGCTTTTTTAGGCAGTTAAAGATTTTAATAACGACGCAACTTAGACTATGACCTAATATAACGCTGCAAGTGCACATGCGATTCCAAAAGATGCATGATATAACGCAACATCTTCACAAGCGGCTATGAAGAGTTCAGACAACAATAACGCAAGTAAACATGAGACGAACCCTAAAAAACATGAGAATTAATTATAATTTATAGCATATCATATGCTTAATTAGTTTTTATAAACATTTTCATTGAAATACCAAAAGTCAATAAAAAATATCGCATATGATCATGCACCAGGTTATTTTATGGCAGTAGGTGCACATACGATTATTTTATACAAACATGTCCTAATAATGTTTAAAATTACTCAGCTTTGGGGTTTTCATTTCCCGCACCCATTTTTGTCAATTTTAATCCAATATACAACACACACTCATTATCCGGTAACACTGACGCGACTAACATTACGGCGCCGCGTGCGCGGCCCCGCGCCCGGGCCAGCGTCGTATAACAACGAAGCATGTGCCTTTGTAACATTATTTTACGATCACGAATGACTTACGCCATTTTCCGACTAAATTATTTCCAAAACTAAAAAAGATAAAAATAAAATTCTTTTCGTATAATATAAAACGCATCTTTTTAAGACTATTTACGTAATAAAAGTACTTTTGACGTATGGGTACATGTTGCATTATATTACCATGGGTGCGAATTATAGGCCAATCTCCGTGTTACCTTCCGTGTCAAAACTACTCGAGAAACTTATAAACAAGAGGCTTGTAGATTATCTCATTAAATTTTATATTCTTGCGAATACACAGTTCGGGTTTCGCAATGGGAAATCTACACAAGACGTCTTTCTGGCATTGACTTCCCATATACCTACTGAATCAGTTAGACAGGGATGGTAAATGTCTTAGTATATTTTTAGACTTGAAAAAAGCCGGTGTCAAAACACCGTCTCCGTTCCCATCCTTGTTCAGAAATTGGAAAATGTTGGTTTAAGGGACATCGCATTAACCTATTCAGTAGTTATCTGAGTGGTAGAAGACAGAGAGTCAAGGTGAGCCAGTTTATAAGTGAGGATGCTGAGTTGACTTTAGGCGTGCCTCAGGGATCCGTATTGAGACCTACACTGTTCCTTATCTACCTAAATAACCTATGTGCTATGAAAACTACCGGGGCTAAAGTAATATCCTATGCTGATGACACTGCTGTGCTGAACTCACATGCATTTGTATCTAAGCCTTCTTTCTATCTGTTTTGTCTATTGTCTTTGTCCTTGCCAGTTGTCTATTATTATATCATCCAAGCTCCACCGGCCTTTCATTTATAAAAATTATATTATTACTAAATTCTAAAAAGCATTGTAGTACTACATCTCTTTCGGTTATTAATAACTGCAATAGTAGTTACTGGTAGCTCGTGGGATACTAAGAAGGGATGCTGAATCTGCTCTTGCCAAACCGGCTTTCTGGCTAAGACCAAACCTGCTCTCGTTGAACACATCCAAAACTAATTTTATGTGTTTTACAATAAATAGTAGAACTCAGCCACTCCCTCATTATAGTCTCAAGATACACAGCTGTAATAGTGACAGCTTGGAGTGCGCCTGTCCTTCCATTAGTAAAGTGAATGTTATGAAGTATCTAGGCGTCATGGTTGATGAGCGACTCCAATCGACTTGGTTGCAAGCAGAGTTAGAAAGTTAATTTGGTTATTTAAAACCTTGAGACACTCTGCTGGCAAAGAACTGCTGAGGAGCATTTATGTGGCCCTGGTGCAATCTGTCATGACCTACTGCATTGTCGTGTGGGGTGGTGCATCGAAAATGAAGTGTTTAAAAGTAGAACGTGCACAGCGGCTGCTATTGAAAGTTATGCATTTAAAAACTTCGTTTCCCAACACTTTCTCTATATTCTTAGGCAGGGGCTCTGACAATTAGATAGTTGTACATATTAAACATAATACTATGAAAACATAAATTACTTACTAAATAAAAGAAGGAACGATAATGTTGCTAAAACTCTAAAAGTTAACACATATTTTGCTAGGCATCAGTACACTTCCAAATCATTTATTTTGGAGTCGGTGCCAGCCTCTAGGTAACGTGTTGTATGACGCGCGCGCCCGGCAAATCATTAATCATCAAAATAAATAAAAACATTTATTTGTTTGGCTGGCACCGACTTCAAAAATAAGTGATAATTGTAAATATTTAAATAATTAAAGTTATACATATAGTATGTACTAGCTGTGCGAGCGGCATCGCACGCGTGGATATCGGGTTTCAAAAATAACGGGATTCCATAAAACGGTGCCTAAATAAGTTAGACCTCTAGCAATATATTGATGAAAGATTCCATGCAGTAGTTTTCGCGTGATGCGCGTTGAACGCGACACATACAGATAAAAATTTCTCCCGTTTTCCCAACACTTCCCTTCGCTTCTCTGCTCCTATTGATTATAGCGTAATGAAAAGTATACTACAACATGTAAAGAATGTCCTCTCTAGAGATTTATATTATGTACCTATAGATCAAGTAGAGAGAATCTTTTATAAAAAAAATTTGCTATAATAAATCCCTGCAACATACGATATATAAAATATGCTTTATTTCTTTATCCTTTCTGCTGAATATATTTTTCTAGTGCTTGTTTGCCGGAGACGCGATGGAAGTACTCATTAAAATTGAATTGGTTTTGAGCGTTCCAACTTCGACGTAACACGCGTGTGATTATTAAATTTAAAAAAAGGGGAAAAATTGGTACTTGTATTGTATGTGTCGCAGGATTATTGAAAACATCGAATATTTGCGAAAATCCTAGGACGATTGCAAAACACTGAATAACTGGAATCAATAACGAACCGAAATGGAAGAAGTATAATATTTTAATGTTGTTTAGCCCTTCAGACAGTTTACTTCAAAATATATCTCGTATATGTGTTGTCAAATGGTCATGTAGGTATTTTACAGTTGGTGTAATAGAGGGTTTTTTAAACTGATGGCTCCACGTACCCCTATCTGGGGGCACGGTAGTGCCCCCGCCAAGTCGAGCAAAAAAGCGGCACGGCCTATCATCCTTTTCTCGAAGTAGTTCAGGCCATTTTTAAGCCCCTATAACTTCGTTTTGGATAAAACCAGAAGCTTGAATTTTCAGTAACTAAGCATTCATTGTACAAACACGGTATATTTCAAATTTTATTCAATTTGAACCAGTAGTTTAAGAATTATAACGAGTCAAAGTTTCTTAATTTTGTCACTTAGCAGACATAGAACCTTCAAATTTAGAATATAATTGGTGTTTAGTGTATGAATCAAGGAAAAACTAAAATATTTTTCAATTTCTGTCTAGTTTTCTAGATACAATAACTGCATTAGTAACAAATACCGACAGATTACAAAGTTATATTTGCAGTTAATTAAATCAGTATAGTACCTGTTATATGTTTTTTTATATTTTAATGGATATCGCGTTAGGTATCCATAATCTAATCTAATTTATTAGGATAAGTGTATCAAAGGTAACTTGTAAAATGTCAACGGAAGTGTAAAAAAGCAAGAATGGGAGTATTAAGTAAAGTAAATTGAAAGTAAAAAAAATATGACTACCTATAAAAAGAAATGAGATCCCATAAAAAACAATACTTGTCAAAAAAACAAGTCTTGCAACTCAGTAGTTCTACCGCAACTAGTAAAGGTGTGAGATCCATGTAATACCAAGTCGGTTATTAATTTATTCAGTCCCTAGTTAAGGGACCTTCTGTTTTAAGTTTTTACGTAATTATCAAACCTAACAACATCTTACAGTGACCATATCAATATTAAAAATCTTTAACGTTTTAAATAAATATATTGACTCGGCTATCGCATGAAAACACAGTATTTTATATTTCACAAGTAATCTATATCTTCTATACTTATAATAAATCTGTAGAGAAGTCAATTCTGTACATTGAATATATTTTCAAAATAACTATCAGGGGGTGATTAGTGATCGATACTGATGCCAAAAATGTAATCAGTAAAATTTTTGTCTGTCTGTATGTTCGTTATAGAAAAAAAAACTACTGGACGGATTTTAACGAAACTTAGTACGATTATTCTTCATACTCCTGGGCAGGTTATAGTACCTATACTTTTCATCACGCTACAATCAATAGGAGGAGAGCAGTGACGGGAAGTGTTGGGAAAACGGGAGAAATTTTTATCTGCATGTTTGATCGCGAATCATGCAAAAACTACTGCATGGAATTTAATGCGGTTTTCACCAATGTATTGCTAGAGGTCTAACTTTAAATTTAAGCACCATTTTATGGAATAGTACCTTAATTTTAAGTTAGACAATTAAAATTAAGGTACTATTTTATGGTAGTCCGTTATTTTTGAAACCCGATATCCACGCGTGCGACGCCGCCGGCACAGCTAGTACATAATATATTTTTAATTAATTGTTCCAGACTACAGTTTCCAGATGACTGACTGCGCTCCCAAGTTCCCAACAAATACTACTTATCTACTTAATAACTGTAGTGTAAAAGAAAGTGAAGTTCTTATTTTAATTCACAATAAGTAGAATATGGATAGTAAAGAGGTCGAAAAACTCTTGTATAATCACTCGATAAGCTAAGGGGAGACAACTACAGAAATGTATCAAAGATAGAACGGCCATTACGCCTTACATCCAAACAGTTACATAGTGTGAATTGCGCAACGCCGTGTGTAGCGTTCAAGTTTGACAAACACGCACAGGTCAAACGCGCAAGTTGAGCGATCAAGCTCAACTTCTATTAGATTGCGCGTTCTTATTGAAACGAGCGATAGAAAATACCTACATTGGGAATGCGTATTTTAGTGAACCGCTTCGATGTGACTCTCTTTTTGCCCTCGTGTTCCCTTCATTAGGTATAGTCTTGTGTTCTAGCCCCGGTGTTTTAAACAGGGTTTGAAATGGCACTTACATTACACAGGGCGTCATATTGAGATCGATCCGTGTCGCACTAAATAGGCGCGATGCGGATCGTTTAGATTTTTTTTTGACTTCGTCGTCTGATTAAGATCAGGCAAGACGCAGTCATGTTGACGTTCTAATAATAAATTTAAAGAAAAGCCTACTGACCGACCGGCTTACGAATCATGTACATTAGTGCAATAATGAGTCACGTTTTCAGTAAACACAAGACAGCTCTATTCTTGATACTGGGAGCAACAACGCTCATTCATTTGTGCGACTGATCCTTGCTACTGACTAATGGCTGTAGGTCCAGACCTAATGAGAAAATTCTGTCCGGGCCTCGTAGAATAAAATATTAGTCAGTCCATGTGGATATGGTGAAGCAAACTACATTATAATCTTCTATCTATCTATACTTATAATAAATCTGTAGAGAGGTCAATTCTGTACATTAAATACACTTGGATGTATAGCCAATCTACTTGGCATCGCTGCGGGGACTCCAGAACAGACCAGGTTTCAACCGAGTCAAAGGCCTTCTCATAGTCCACGAATGCTGGACACAGGGGCTGATTATACTCTTCGGTCTTCTGTATAATCTGCCGCACTGTGTGGATGTGGTCTATGGTGCCGTATCCGCTCCGAAACTCAGCCTGTTCCGGCGGTGGGAATTCGTCGAGTCTTCGCGCAAGACGGTTCGTTATCACTCTTGAAAACAGCTTATAGACGTGGCTTAGAAGGAAAATGGGTCTATAGTTCTTCAATAGGGTTTTAATATCAATAGAGACAAACAAGAACTGCTAATTTGACAAATAACGTATTTATGCGTTTTGTGTTCATTCGGACTATCTTCTATGTACCTACTGTTTCACTCCTTCGATTTTTGTGTGTTTTGTGTACTAGAACTATATTGTGACTACTGCAATAATCTGAGTATCCAACAAGTGAACTTTCATTTACCCAGCTGTAAGTACACCACACACTTACCTACCACAATGGTAAGTTCCAGCATGGCCGAACGTCAAGATGCTAATGCAAAATGCATTCATTTAAAGGGTAGGCAGTGCATAACGGATTTTTACTGAATAATCCTTGTTTTAAAACTATTCCAACTCGATGTATTCAGCCACTCAAAAATAATTAAATCGCATTCCGCACACTAACTGAAACATCAAAACATACGATGTAACGAGAATTCGAATGTTTTTTGGCACTCCCGGAAACGATGCAAATTGATTAAACCAATTTTTGGACAAATTAAAAGGAAACATGACCATATCTGTTTGTATTGGTCTGGGTGTTTACTATGTATAATATGTATTTATTTACAAAAAAAAAGTAAGTAAGTTTATCAGTTGTCTAACCCATAGTACAAGCTTCGGCTTAGTTTGTGGTTTGGGGCTAGATGATGCTGTGTGGCCCAGCGTGGCATGTCTTGGGATATTTATTAATTTATTTATAAAAGCACGTTTATAAAAGACCGTAATCCCATCCCATCCCATCCCACTAATATTATAAACGCGAAAGTTTGTTTGGATGGATAGATAGATGGATGGATAGATGGATGGATAGATGGATATATGGATGGATGTTTGTTCCGTTTTCACGCAAAAACTACTGAACAGATTTTAGTGAAACTTTACACTTTGCATCAGATTAACACATAAGCTATAAATTACAACGATTTATCAATTTTTTCATTTAGAATTTCGGGAAAATATGTTACGGAATGATTAAGAACTTTTTGAATACACCATAGATACTGTCATTTCTTGACATTGTCAGCGAAATTATCAATTTGACATGACAGGTACTGATATCGAGGTAAATACGGAGATTCGCCAGTAATAAGTACACATAAATAATTGTGAATTAAAATTGTGCGGCTTATTTTCGCAATGAAATTCTTCGGAAAATACTGTATGCAAACTGCTATAACTGAAAAGACGACCAACGTAAAGGGTTGATGTATCTCGTAGGATTTAGCCAGCGTTTGCAATGAAAGCTCAAAAAATGCGTTCAATTACGATATCACAACAAAATTGACGGTGTTTCTCTGCTTTCATTTCATACTCCTGGGCAGGTTATAGTATACCTTTCATCACGCTACAATCAATAGGAGCAGAGCAGTGACGGGAAGTGTTGGGAAAACGGAAGAATGTTTTATCTGTATGTTTGATCGCACATCACGCAAAAACTCCTGCATGGAATTAAATGCGGTTTTCACCCATTGGTGCAATACATTTATTGCTAGATGTCTAACTTAAAATTTAGGTACCATTTTATGGAAGTCCTTTATTTTTGAAACCCGATATCCACGCGTGCGACGCCGCCGGCACAGCTAGTTATAAGTATATATATATCGAATCAACAGCTTAAGCTTCCCAACATTTCCCTTCACTGCTCTGCTCCTATTGAACGTAGCGTAATGAAAAGTATACTATAACCTGCCCAGGAGTATGTAGAATAATTGTACCTAGTTTCGTTAAAATCCGTTGAGTAGTTTTTGTTTCTTTAGCGAACATACAGACAGACAGACAGACCGACATACAGACAGGCAGACAGACAAAAATATTACTGACTAGCTGTGCCGGCGGCGTCGATAAAACATTCTTCCGTTTTCCCAACACTTCTATATATATATATATATATATATATATATATATATATATATATATATATATATATATATATATATATATATATATAAGAGAGGTAGGGCATAGCGAATCTTCGCTCGAATTGAGCCGCCCGTCCGGGGAAGGACCTCCACCCTATAGAATACCGCAGTCAAATGACCTCTGGGTCGTGAGTAGGGTTTCCGGAGCTCGTGGGGGGTTAGGGTTGGGCCGGCATGGCGGTGGCAACTGACAGGTAACTGACCAGTTACTTGCCCGTTGTCACAGCGACTTGGGCTTCTCTTTCGCTTTCCATCAGGTGTAGGGAAGCCATTATGTCGAGCCACTATAAAAAATATATATATATATATATATATTATACTATACCTATATATACACAAGAAGGAACAGAGCATAATTTTACTTATAATACGAATAGAATAAACTAATAAATATATCATATATGTACTTACAAAATATTATAATATACACATACATATAAAATAATAGGACGACGACTGTAGAAACTATTTCACTGAATGTTGGAGTCGATAATGTGAATTGCCCTCTCTACAGATTTATTATAAGTATATGCAGCGCCGTTACATTGTATGAAACACGACGACTTTTCCTTTCACGCGTTCACGATCAAGTAAACTTGTTGGACAACAAATCGAGAATTGCGCTGTTCCTAGGTTTGAATCTAACCCTAGCACGAACACTTTGGACCAATTATTTTAACTGCATGTATATATGTATTGCGTTCATCTTTGAAATTTGCTTATGCGCGTAAATGCGGTGATGGTGCACGTCATTTTAGATTAGACGATATCTACTCCTACTTGTGCCGTACCATTAAAAAGTGGAACTTTCTGCCAGCACATGTGTTTCTACCTTCTTATAGTATGGGATCCTTTAAACGAAGCGTGAAGAAGCATCTTGGCAGGTCAACATGGCTGTGACGAATGACTGGAAACTGAGGTTGTCAGAGAGCCCAGCCCGCCCGTTGTCAGAGCGGCTTGGGCTTCCTTTCCTCCTTTCCATCAGGCGGAGGGAAGCCACTATGCTGAGCCAATATAAAAAAAATATATATTTTGTGCGCTCCTCATTGTTGGAGCGGGGTCTGGGGTGTGGAATCAAACACAGTACAATGGGAAACCACAAACACTATAATTCAGCCGCAGATGGACTGTAAAAACACAACTTAGCTCTATAACATCAGAACAATAATAATACAAAACCATAGCAACATAAAACAGATTATAAAAACTGTTCTAAATATAAAAACTATGTAGAAAACTAAACGTATATAAAAAGGTCGTTCTGTCCGCAACACTTATCTTGAAGTCAACATTGCTGAATCTGAAAAATAAAAGACCTGTAACATTCGAGTATAGAAATTGTGATGAGCAAGTAATAAAGTAACGAGTATCAGATCGAAGTCCACGCTATCGTATGAATAAAGGATAACTTTCCAAAGATTTATTCTTAAGTTATTCTAAATGTATTTTTTCTTAGCTCTATCTTTTAAGACATAACAGTCAGAGAAAAAGCTAGGAAAATCTCAGGTGACTCGGCTTAAAATCTGAGAGATTTTCTTTTTCACTTTTAAGGGTTCCGTTGCCGAACGGCAAAAAACCCTTATAGATTCGTCATGTCTGTCCGTCTGTCCGTCCGTATGGCACAGCCACTTTATTCCGTAACTATAAGAGCTATACTGTGGAAACTTGGTAAGTAGATGTATTCGGTGAACCGCATTAATATTTTCATATAAAATTAGAAAAAAACAGTAAATTTTTGGGGTTCCCCATACTTAGAACTGAAACTAAAAAAACTTTTTCAACAAACCCATGCGTGTGGGGTATCTATGGATACGTCTTCAAAAATGATATTGAGGTTTCTAATATATTTTTTTTCTAAACTGAACTGAAAATGTGTGCCCCCCATTTATTTATTTAGATGTAGGTATAGCGGTACGGAACCCTACGTGCGCCAGTCCGACTCGCACTTGGCCGGTTTTTTTTGTTTATTATTGTGTTGCAGCATAGTTGAAAACTTTATTCGAAAGCCCTATTTGTTTTCAATGACAGTTAGTAAAAAGATTTTAAAATATAAATTTATTTTAACATTTTAAATGTTTCAACAGATCTTTCACTTAAAAATATGTCTGTGAATACGGGTTTTTAGTGTGTAAGTTCCTATCGTGGCCGGTGGTATTAGTCTCACCAATAATAGCCGAACTTCTGCCAATACTGAACCACCTTAATAATGCGAGATTTACTTTATAGGGAGTGCATTAGGACAATTATATAGAGAATTCGGCCACTACTATCGGGTGACTAGTCCTATCATGCAGACCGATCGGTCGTGAAAAAGCTTTATGGTAAAAGGTAAGCCGATACCGAACTTTTTTCACACTATCTCGTATCGTATTCCATTATTGAAAATACTTTTTAAGTAAGTGTACCAGCATACTGTGAGCGGGTGTCCTTATTATATTTATTTCTACTAGCTGTGCCAGCGGCGTCACACGCGTGGATATCGGGTTTCAAAAATAACGGACTCCCATAAAAGGGTGACTAAATTTTAAGTTAGACCTCTAGCAATAGGTACATTGGTGAAAACACATTCAATTCCATGCAGTAGTTTTTGCGTGATGCGCGTTCAAACATACAGATAAAAAATTCTCCCGTTTTTCCAACATTTCCCTTCACTGCTCTGCTCTTATTGGTTGTAGCGTGATGAAAAGTAAGTATAGGTACAACCTACCCAGGAGTATTAAAGAATAATTGTACCAAGTTTCGTTAAAATCCGTTGAGTAGTTTTGTTTGTTTCTATGACGAACATACAGACAGACAGACAGACAAAAAATTTACTGATTGCATTTTTGGTATCAGTATCGATCACTACTCATCTAAATGTAATACCTATGTTGTATGTGGAGAAGGACCTACTTGGGCTACAGATCGTCAACTGGTCTGAGCTGGCTCAAGATAGGGAAGAATGGCGTCTTGTTGTGTCGGATCCCCTACGGCTCGCTGAGCCAGCGAAGTAAAGTAAAATTAATGTTATATGTTATATATTACAAACTTTTTTATTACACCAATAATACCCCATGCCGACAAGCACCTAAGATTTAAAAATTTGCTGATGTTTGTTAACATGTTTCGATAGTAGCTAAATTAAATTAAATATTCTTAAAAAAGAACAATAAGTAAAAAGGAAGTTATTGAATTTCCAAGGTAGGTACCGTTTATCTAATTCTTCGAGTTACCTCAAGAAAGTGGGAAAACAGGGTAAGTGGGCAATAACACCGGTGTACTTGACGTGTAAATTGCAACTGTTGCCGCAGTAAATCCCGGCGTCGAAGTTAATAGGGTGTTTCTGTAAGAACCGGGATGGCTTAATGGCTAACGGGGCTATATCATGTAACACTAGGTATCAAACTGTCAACGAAGCAGTTTGGTAAAGAAAGAAAGAATGAAAATCGGTTTATTTGGCGCACACACATCACAAATTAAAGAACATAACACAAATAAATTACATTAATAAAAAAAAGAAAACATAAAACAAAACAATCAGAAGAAGAAAAAGGAATAGATCGCAACGAAACGATTTTTTTTTTATGGTAGCTCGACATAATGGCTTCTCTACGCCTGATAGAAGCCCAAGTCACTGTGACAACTGGCAAGTAACTGGTCAGTTACCTGTCAGTTGCCACTGCCATGCCGGCCCAACCCTAACCCCCCACGAGCTCCGGAAACCCTACTCACCAGCAGAAACACGACCCGGAGATCATTTAGCTGCGGTATTCTATAGGATGTAGGTCCTTCTCCGGACGGGCAGCCCAATTCGAGCGAAGTTTCGCTATGCCCTACCTCTCTTAAAATAAATCAATAGTTTGACACGGCAAATTATAAAAGTGTATGTCAGAAAATACAGATTTGGCTTTGAAGAGATCATATTATTACTAGCTTTTGCCCGCGACTTCGTCCGCGTGTTTAAATTTATACATACAAAAGTTTTTTCCCGCTAACTCCCGTTCCCGTGGGAATTTCTCAAAATACAGCCATAACTAAACTTTATATTTACTAAGGTACCTGCATGCCAAATTTCAAGCGTCTAACTTAAGCGGTTTAGATTTTTCATACAAAAGGATTTTCCCGCTAATTCCCGTTCCCGTGGGAATTTCGGGAATTCCTTTCTTAGTGCACCCCTACGGTACCTAAGCTACGTCCCTTCCAAATTTCAAGTGCCTACGTTTAGCCGTTTGGGCTGTGCGTTGATATGTCAGTCAGTCAGTCAGTCAGTTTCTCCTTTTATATATATAGAATAGATGGTACGTTTTCGTGATACACCCGTGCATTGAAAAGTATGTTAAGCTCCTGCTGGGGTAATGCCTTCACAATGCCTATTTCCGCTTGGATTCGGAAACTTTGACAGAGTTTGGACTTAACCTGTATCCTTAGAGATTGGATTTGACTTAAGTTTCCTGGAAGGGGCAGAGAACGCTCACAGTACGTCGCCATCTCGAGCGCTCTTAAGCTTCGCACTTCACTTTGCTCCATGTAATATCCTAGCTCTTTCGCTTCTATAGTAATCGTCTGCCTTATCAGGATTGCTTAGGCGGTTCACCCACAGCACCACGCTCCGTCGCGGTACGCGTGTAATCGAGCTAAACCTGAGTAGAATCTGCCAAATCTGGAGCCCGGTGGCGCGGAGCAGTGGGTGAATCGCCTTAAAGCGGCCACGTTTACGCTTTCCTTGAGGATCACTTTCTATTTTGATTACGAAACTTCTTAATTCATAATTGTAAAAAGGTAAGAAAACGTATTTCATATTAACAACAAGTTGACAACCCTACATACAGGCGTATTCAGATAAATTATCGAGCCGTAAAAGGCCAGGCGTGCACTACGAGTTTTTCGCCGCGCGGCAGAAAAAAGCAGCGGCATGATGTCGCACTGTAATACTGTACCAATTGTATTGCGCGTACTTGACGGCACGCGGTACAGTATTACAGTGCGACATTATGCCGCTGCTCTTTTCTGCCGCGCGGCGAAAAACTCGTAGTGCGCGCCTGGTCTAAGAGCGGTAGTCAGTAAGGTAAGTAAGATCCAATCCAACTGTTCATAAAATGTTAATTGCATTTTACGTTGCTTATTATTATTGGTATTATTACTGAAACTTGGCCATCATCTGTTGACAAAAGAAACCTTATTTAGGCGGCTCACGCACAGTTCTTGTGACCAGTTTTTGTAAACGAAAATAGTGGAACTTATTTAGGCGACTATCACACTGCTATGCACCATATTAAGTACCTATAGAAAAGTAAAAGACAGAGATATTAGAGAGACAGGAAATAACTTTTAACACGAGACTTGAACGCTGGAAGTGTTTGGGATTGTCTAATAGAAAGGGGTAAGGAGTTCCAAAGCCGTATAGAATAAAAACCCGGATAGAAATCACCAGATGTGTCTTAAACAACATGTGCAAGGTCCTTTGTAAGCGCACTCTTGATATTTCCCTTCGTGTACGCCTGTTGCATTGTTACATTTGGCCAGTACTGAAATGAAAATGAAAAAATGAAAAATATCTTTATTCAAGTAGGCTCATGACGAGCACTTATGAATCGTCAAATAATGCAAGTACAAACAATGAATCTACCACCGGATTCGGAAGGTCGTTTTCTACCGAGAAGAACCGGCAAGAAACTCGATAGTTACTCTTTTTAATCGCCAAAATTCTTAAAATTTTTGTATTACAACGTTTATAAATAAGAAAATTTAAACTTATACAATGCAAAGCTATAAATTGAGTTCATACAATTCAATAGGAGTGTTGACTAAGAATCTGCAATCCAAGGAATGTTGTCGTTCAAAAAGTCCTCTTCTTTATAGTAAGCCCCTTTCATTAGTAATGATTTTAGATATGCTTTAAATTTATGAGTGGGCAGTTTAACAACATGTTCTGGTAGCTTATTGAATAATTTAATACCTAATCCGACGAAGGACTTCCCAGTTTTATGAAGCCTCAGACGTGGAACGGCAAGCTTGTGCTTATTTCTGGTGTTAATGTTGTGATTATCACAATTTTTACGAAATGTATTTAAATGTTTACGCACATACAAGATACAGTCAAAAATATACTGTGATGCTACTGTTAGAATGTTTATTTCCTTAAAGAGGTATCTAAGAGAATCGCGAGTTTTTAAACCATATATAGCACAAACGGCCCTCTTCTGCAGTACAAATATTGTCTGTATATCAGCAGCGGACCCCCACAGTAGTATTCCATAAGACATAATGCTATGAAAATAACTGAAATAAGCCAGCCTTGCCTTTTTAACATCAGTCTAAAGACGGATTTTTCTTACAGCGAATGCAGCTGAGCTAAGCCTTCCAGCCAGAGTCCTGATATGAGGACCCCATTGCAAATTAGTTATTAATTATACTTCTATTACGAATGCGAGGTTTGGACCCTAAAAGAACAGATCGGGAAACGTATGTACGTACGTAGCTTTCGAAATGTGGGCATATCGACGCATGATGGCTATAAGCTGGACGCAGAAAGTGACCAATGAGGAGGCCTTGAGGCGTGTGGGCCAGAGCCGTTTACTTTTGCGGACCATCAAAAAACCAAAATGGCTTACCTAGGTCATGTTTTGCGCCATGTGGAGGGAAATTTATATTGAGATCACGACATGATCGGACGCCGTGTTCCTTGGTGGTCTGCAAGAATTAAATATTTTAGTTTTTGCATCTAACTAATATTATATCCTTAGAATATGAATGAAAAAGTTTGTTTTGATGATTTGTGACTCTAACGCGAAAACTACTGAACGGCTTCGATTGAAACTTTACAATACAATATAGCTCATATACATGAAATTGATATTTTTAATTTATAAAGAAATAGCCATTTCACATGATCGAAAATGGTATACGAGTACAAGGTGATTCTTATAGTAGGGGAGAGTTGGCAAATACCGAGCCCCTAAGGGCCGACAATTACAATATACTGCTTACTATTTATAGGAAGGATATTTATTAAGCTACACTTTAGTACTTTTCTAACTTAAAATTATGCAATAATTTAAGATATATTGAGAATTTTGTGAAAAATGGGAAAACGCGATATTAACAAACAGGTCTGAAAATATCGTGCCCCGCGTTGATAAAACCGTGCCCCGGTTGATAAAACCCTGCCAATAATTTTAAATACTTTTTTAAGTATTATAAGTATACTATACCTAAAAAATAAAGGTATCGTTAGGTGATAGATATATTAAATAAGAAGTCTATAAATATTTATTATCAGAATCATCATTTATTTGACTGAAAATTATATGTTTATGTTACTTGAACTTAAACATATAATTTTTGCTTACGAAATGGAAGAAATGCATACCATTTTTTAAATGTTTCCAGAAAAACGTAAAAGTTATTTACTTAATTAACATTTTAGGAACTTCTTTTTAAGCGGTAGTCAGTCTCAAATAATTTTGATTGAACAAAATAAAAAAAATAAAAGCCTTAAATACATATAATAACAACGTAGGTTGTATAGTTGTCCAACCTTCCCAAAAATTCTCTTTGATTACATTTTAGTTGTAAGCAGTAAACAACATATAATTTCTAATCTAACTGATAATTACACAAGTCGTTAATAAAGTAGAAAATGTAGCTTTCCTTTCCGACAGGCTCGGTGGCTCATTTGGTAGTGACCTCTGCCCTCTGAGCCAGAGGTCGTGGGTTCGATTCCCGCACAGTACAAACATTTGTGTTCATGAACATGTCTGTTTGTATTGGTCTGGGTGTTTTCTATGTACGAGTATAATATGTATTTATTTACAAAAAAAAAATGTATCTAAGTATGTTTATCAGTTGTCTAGTACCCATAGTACAAGCTTCGGCTTAGTTTGGGGCTAGGTGGCGCGGTGTGGCCCAGCGTGGCATGTCTTGGGTTATTTATTTATTTATTTATTTATTTCCTTAAGGGGTTTAGAATGTGCTTCTAACTTTAACTGATATCCAGATTCATATCATCTGGATCCCAGTACTATTTTACTTTTTTACTTTTTCAGTCATCTCTCCTGTCAGTCATCATCATTTACATTTTTTTACTTTTTCAGTCATCTGAATCGTAAAATTAATCTAGACCTATAACTTTCATAATCGAAAATTCCGCGCTTAAGATCGATAATATCGCGCCCTGGGCGCGAAATTGTCAAACTCGACTGATTTGTTTTCTAATATCTAAAATTAAGAGATACCTTGTGATAAGCATTGCAATGATGTGCATAAATATTATGCTATATTTTAACTTCAAAATACAACAAAACACAAAACTGTATTGTAATTTAAACAAAACTAACCTCTTAATGAAGATACCACGAAAAAAATAGATGAAATTGCAATTTTCTTAAGAAGCATGTGTTACCGTGTTTGGTTGCTCGGATGAAACTGGGAGAGGTATCGGGGGGGTAGGTGTCATTAGTAGAACCAGGATAATCGTCGTTTAGGTCTTTAATACGTGTAGTTTTTTAAATATGTTAGGGCGCGGAATTATCAACCGCGCGGTAATTGCCAACTCTCCCCTAATATGACACAGTCGAGTTAGACATACCTACTTGTATGATAATTTAAAATAAATATTAAAAGAAAAGTGTTAGTTTTTATTCTTGCTACCCTGCCCAATATGAAAACGTATTTTTACTTACCAACTTTAAAGTCTATACTTAGAATAGACAATTTAAAATGAATAGAATGTCAAATTTCATAGACACTTATCTTTTATTTATAATTTGCGTTTAATTGGGCTTTGAATCTTCAATGACGAGTACGCATGTAACGTATGCGTTGAATTTATTTAATAATAATAATAAATAACACAAGACATGCCACGCTGGGCCACACAGCGCCACCTAGCCCCAAACTAAGCCGAAGCTTGTACTATGGGTACTAGACAACTAATAAACTTACATAAAAACTTTTTTTTTGTAAATAAATACATATTATACATAGTAAGCACCCAGACCATTACAAACAGACATGATAATGAACACAAATGTATGTACTGTGTGGGAATCGAACCCACGACCCAAGGGTCGTGCTGAGCCAAGGCTCAGAAGGCAGAAGTCACTACCAAATGAGCCATCGAGCCGGTTATTGTTGGTATAATATATTATTAGTGCTATAACGCTCATTATAAATAAGCGGTTTATTGCAAGACTAAGGGATTTAAATTTGAATAAGTATGTCGATAGGTATTTTTAACCGACTTCAAAAAAAGGAGGAGGTTCTCAATTGAGCAGATTTTTTATTGTTCGAAAGGGTGTTCCTAGTTGGTCCCATTGTAACCATATTCAAGTCGGTTTTTGATTTGCTAAAAATTTCTGTTACAATTATTTTATATGACAGCTATTTTACTCTATAGATACAAGAAGATTTTAGATTATAAAAATATATTATAGAGAAAGCTTATACAAATAAGGCTGATATGGTTCGAGTATTATGAAAAACTTCTTCACGAAGAATTCCCTAATGAAGATCCTGCATGCTGCGAACCCACAGTCATATGGACCAATACCCGAAATAAATGAGATAGAGGTTAAGCATGCGGTGGCTAAAATGAAAAATCGGATGAAATCCCTGTCGACCTATGGAAAGGCCTTGGCCCCATCGCCATAGCATGGCTTACCAAGCCATTTAACATGATCTTAGCTAATAAGCGTATACCTCAGGCGTGGCGGCAAAGCTACCTGTTACCATTTTACAAGAACAAGGGTGATGTAGCGCAATGCGAAAACTATAGAGGCATAAAATTTACCTCACATACACTAAAAATATGGGAAAGAGTCATTAATAAACGGACACTAGTATCTCGCAAATATCCCTCAATAATCAGTTCGGCTTAACAGCGGCCCGGTCAACCACTTAAGCAATACAGACAATCCGAATCATGATGGAAAATTATAGAATAAACCACAAAGATCTACACCTTACATTTATTGATCTCGAAAAGGCTTTCGATCGAGTACCCCGCAAGTTAGTATGGCAGGCTCTCCGTGCTCAACATGTACCTGAGTACTAAAATATTAAACTGATACAAGACATGTACAAAAATGTCACCACTAAAGTAAGAAGCTTGGCAGGGGTTAGTGAAGCCTTTTAGGGTCAAAGTAGGCGTCCATCAAGGATCTGTACTGAGTCCGCTTCTGTTCAATCTTGTCATGGACTATCTTACCAAGGATATACCGGCACCGCTACCATGGACCATGTTATACGCAGACGACATAGTACTGGCTGCCGACACCGCAAAACGCCTTCAGGAGCTCTTAAGTACGTGGACGCAGTCCCTAGAAAAGTACGGCCTTAGGGTCAGTCGGAGCAAAACTGAATATATGAGATGCCTTTTCAGTGGAAATACTACGCCGAAAATAATACATATCGGGACGACAACTATCCCCACAGTAGAAAATTTTAGGTATCTAGGCTCCATGCTCACACCGGATGCCAACATCGACGCTGATGTAGCCCATAGAATCAGCGTGGCCTGGCAAAAATGACGAACACTTACTGGGGTATGATGTGATCCACGTATTCCTATAAAAACCAAGGGAAAAGTATTATAAAACGGCAGTTCGTCCGGCCTTACTTTATGGTTCTGAAAGCTGTACAGCAAAGAAGCCCCATGAACAGAAAGTGCATACCAACGAAATGAAGATGCTAAGGTGGGCAGAAGGTGTGACTAGAATAGATAAAATCAGAAATGAATATGTCCGAGGTAGTTTTAAAGTTGCACCCATTGCCGATAAAATTCTTGAAAGCCGCCTTCGCTGATATGGGCATGTTAAAAGAAGAGGCGACGATCATGTGGTGCAAATTGCGCTGAACCTGCTGAAACAGAAACGAATTATTGGACGCCCCCCATCTACCTGGTGGAAGAATATAGAGAGAGACCTCAGGAAAGCCCAATTGCTGGAAACGACAACCCAAGATCGACTTGGCGCAGAATTGTGAGGAGACCCGACCCCAAATAATGGGATAAGGAGCATAAGAAGAAGAAGGTATAGAGAAAGCTTACGCAAAAAGCAGTTGCAAATAGTAATTTTCAGTTAGTGATGTAAAAAACAAAATATATTTAATTAAATTCAATGTTTTCAGTTAAATTATTATTATTTATTATTATTATTATTAAATATTTTTAAACACTGTGAAATAATAGGGGCCATATTTATAACGTCATTCCATTAAGAAGTACCTGTCATTTCTGTATTTTGTAGGTATTTTTAAGGTGGATAGCTAGCATAACGACGTCATTACCACAAAGAAATATGTTGTCTATGTGGAGCGATGTGGCGCGTAAAATGTGCAGTGCATTTTAACAGCATTTATCTATTGAACAATTAATTTTTTACTTTTTTCCAACAGTTACATTGGCATTGGCAGTTTAAAAGAGTTTTTTGCTAGCCAAAACCAATGTACATGTATACCTATAAAAACGTGCCTGCACCTTTTTGATAGTTAAATAAAATTAATAAATATCAGACGAAAACAAAAATTCTTTAAACTTATAAACAAAAATAATAGTATAAATATGTTTGTAATAATCTGCTCTATATTTATATTCATATGTTATATAAAGAATTGTATTATCTAATTAAGTATACTTACACTAAGAATTGCTGTCCTCGCACCTATTTGCAATACCCAAAAGGTGACTAAGTCATAAGTTTCTACATCGTATAACACCCACACTGTACACTTAGTGAGCAAATGAAGAAATTGAAATTGACCTGCTCCCAAAGTAACATTTTTCAGCACTTGTGTTGTAGAAGTCGAAGTAAACGAGGAAAATATAAATAAATAATTAAATCAAGACATGCCACACAGCGCCGCCTAGCCCTTAAACTAAGCCAAAGCTTGTGCTATGGGTACTAAACTACTTATAAACTTACTTAGATACTTTTTTATGTAAATAAATGCATATTGACTTAATATAAATGACTGGCTCGATGGCTCATTTGGTAGTGACCTCTGCCTTCTGAGCCAAGGGTCGTAAGTTCGATTCCCGCACAGTACAAACATTTGTGTTCATGAACATGTCTGTATTGGTCTGGGTGTTTTCTATGTATAATATGTATTTATTTATTTACAAAAAAAAATTATCTAAGTAAGTTTATCAGTTGTCTAGTACCCATAGTACTTTGGGGCTAGGTGGCGCTGTGTGGCCCAGCGTGGCATGTCTTGGGTTATTTATTTATTTATTTATATTATACATAGAAAACACCCAGACCAATACAAACAGACGTGTTCATGCATAGATATGTTTGCACTGTGCGTGGATCGAACCCACGACCCCTGGTTCAGAAGGCAGAGGTCACTACCAAATGAGCCATCTAGCCAGTGAAACTTATTAACATGCCATGACTTATTTACAAAAGAAAATAATTACTTAATAACAACCAGACACAGAACAAACAGAAATGCTTATTACATGGGGATCGAACCCAACAGGGTGGCTACCAAGCCGCCGGGCTAGTTAACTGAATTCTTCTTCATTTCGAGTGATAAACCCCTATTAGTTTTAGTTCATCACGACCAAAACTTAGCAACTGAATTACAGACTTATCAGACTGTAGAACTAAGTATATTATTGATCTAATACTAAATTAGCAAGAAATCAAATACTAACATTAATTTGGATACTGCGTCAACAGAAAAACAGTAGAAAAAGACACCATTTTCATTTTATGACACTCGTAAGATAAGGTAGTAGCATGAGTTCTCAGTGGGGGCGCTAAGCTGTCCATAGGGAATGTAAAGTCGATAGCAACAAAATAACACATGTAAAAGGTTACGAAGATGAGACACATGTAGAGTCAAGCTTCTAACTCTTTGTAGAGCTATTTTTTTTAATTACATAAATATTATTTATTAGAAATAATATTCAACGCTACTTTTCAAAAGTTTAAAGCTAAAAGCGCAATTCCCTATGAAACAGAAAATCGATGAACTTAATTCCAGTTCTAAGTAAATTTTCCAAAGTAGCATAACGTCGCAATAACAAGATTTAATTTGAAGACGGTTTCTCAGTAAGAGCGTTCGTTTTGTAAGTATCGTAGTAACAAGACGACGATGCACCAAGCCATCGCAATATACCTATGGAGATACCCTTCGTTTGCGAAGAAACAAAATTCGAAGAAACGGCCTTCGCACTCACCTAGGTATGGGAATTATAATTTCCATACATAGATAATTAACTATAATTAGCTCTATTTGCATTACATGCATGAGCCTTATGATTAAAAATAAACATGATTACATGTTATATTATGTAGGTACTTATATTTGTAATCATAAGGCTTACGGCGACGACGTACGAAACAAAAGTTCAATAGCCTAAAATTAATAACCCAGGGTATGTTTTCGTGCAACACAATTTTCCATAACATGCACGTAATGGCCTCATCAAAGTCAGATAGGACGTCTAAAAATAACAAATAACCAAATAAACTCGTGGCTACATTCTTAATGCCACGGAAGTTAACGAGGTATAAAAAATAACAGGGATTTAACACTGAATTGGTAACCATGAAACAGATATGGGTGTTATTATATAGAAATTTCGATGAAACCCCCGGTAACACCCTTTAAAAATGTTTATAAATATTTCGTTAAGTAGGTAGATAGTTAATAACATATCCAGCTGCATATCTTTGTGATATAATCTCTCTTTAATCTTTAAATTGTAATAGTGTACGCTCACACATCTAGTTTTTTTTAAATTGCTCTCCAAAGTTTATTTTTGTAAAAAGTAATAAACTTGAACCTCAACTTTCGATATCAATAAAAATAAACTAAAAGTGATCATGCTCTTCAGATTTAATGTAAATATCTCTGGAGTGTCCCCTTTCTAGTGGTGTCTTTTCTGTACGGGGTCGCATTTTTAGGGTTCCGTAGCCAAATGGCAATAACGTGACCCTTATAGATTCGTCATGTCTGTCTGTCTTTCTGTCCGTCCGTATGTCACAGCCAGTTTATTCCAAAACTATAAGAGATACATTATTGAAATTTGATGCGTAGATGTATTCTATAAACCGCATTAAGATTTTAAAATAAAATCACAAAAAAATCCAAACTTTTTGGGGTTCCCCATACATAGAACTGAAACCCAAAATTTTTTTTTTCATCAAACCTATACGTGTGGGGTATCTATAGATAGGTATTAAAATGATGTTGAGGTTAACATTATTATTTTCTAAACTGAATAGTTTGCGCGAGAGACTCTTCCAAAGTGGTAAAATGGGCATGTAAATCTGAAAAAAATATATGATGTGTATTACGATGCAAACTATGTACTAACGAAAATTGGTTTGAATGAGATCTAGACAGTAGTTTTGTTTTTAAACGTCATAAATCAAATTACTAAATTTTTTCATTCAATCAACTCCAATATAATAAATAATAAAGAAAAACATTTATGTAGCTGTGTAATGGTACGGAACCCTACGTGCGCGAGTCCGACTCGCACTTGGCCGGTATTCTAATATTCAACAGGTGTAACAAAAATAATTTTTTGCCTTAATTATACTCACTAAGCAGATAATAATTTACAATTTTGTAGGTTTTACTTATAAAAGCTATTTAAAACATTTATTCCACCCTTAGAACGTTATTAAAATGTACCAAAAAAGAACATAACTTAACGATAATAAAATAACTGAACGAATCATAAATTACACTGAACTAGCACATACGTTAGGTAGCAGAGGCTATCTCGTAGTCGGAGATCTGTTGGCATACAAGTCACCCGATAGTTGGATGACATAGCAGCCGTGGCCGGAAAGCATAAGACAGTGTAAAATCATTCGTGCATCTACACTCCACCAGATTTTTGACGGCTGACGAGAACACTAGGGAGTTTAGTAGGATAGCCTGTCACCACACACCGCCGTCTGACCTCAAGATTCAAAGAAATTCAGTTCGAAAAATAAAGTGGCGGTATAAAGAAGAAGCTTACACTCTGCAGAGAGCGGATGTGACTGAAATGATGATGGAACATCACAGCCTCTGCTACCTAACATATGTGCTAGTTCAGTGTAATTCATGATTCGTTCAGTTATTTTATTATCGTTAAGTTATGTTCTTTTTTGTTACGTTTTATTAACGTTCTAAGGGTAAATGTTTAAATAGTTTTTATAAGTAAAACCTACAAAATTGTAAATTATTATCTGCTTAGTAAGTATAATTAAGGCTAAAATTTATTTTTATTATACCTGTTGAATATTAGAAAAATGCGACCCCGTACAGAAAAATTGCAAATTAGTGATAGAAATTGTTACTTTTCATAACGTATACACACCATTAAATTTAGAAAGGGAACACTCCAGAGATATTTTCATTAAATCTAAAGAGCATGATCACTTTTAGTTTATTTTTTATTGATATCGAAAGTTGAGGTTCAGGTTTATACTTTTTACAAAAGTAAAATTTGGTGGGCAATTAAAAAAAACTATATGTGTGAGGTGAGTGATTTTGGTTTCGATAGAAGCGTACACTATTACAATTTAAATATTAAAGAGAAAATTTAAGCTAGACTTAATAGTTTTTTTAAAATTAAAATTTAAGTGTGGACTTTCGTCAATTTTCACCCAAATTAGTTTTAGTTCCGAAAAAAAAAAATTGGTTGGGCCAAGACTTTTTAAGGGGCCTGAAGAGGTAGCCAAGGACCCCCCCAATCACTGATTTCAATTTGGTACACGATGCACCAAACACTCTATAGAACTCAGAGTAAAAGAAAATTACAAGATACGTCTTTGTACTCGTATATAAAATCCGCTATTATCCAGTCAGAAATAAGATATAGGTATATTATCTTAGCATACTATGAAGAAATACTTTAGGCATAATACTTAGTGAATTTATCAAGAGTACGTGGCTCTTTCAGTGGATTTTTATTACATTGCATCATATTTAAAAATGGAGCAAAAAATATTAACCAATAGGTATAGGTATTACAATTTCTTTCTCTAAGTAGGTATATCTTGTCAGTGCGTAAACCAAATTAATTCCGCCATGTCAAGTCAAGTGATCAAAGAGACTGGCCGGTGGCAACATTGAATAAAGTTAAATTATGCTGTTTTTCCACACCACCGAAAACAAACAAAAACTTAAAAGAAAAATCACAAAGACAACACAAACAAATAAACACATACACACTAGATTTTGTTTTTTTTAAGCTATTATTTAATTCTTATTTAGTATGTAAGTATAGGTTAAAAGTATATTTTTGTGTTTGTATAAACTTTTTTGTATGCAACCGTACCTACTTATACCTACCTAAAAGTACAAAGTATGTATTAGGTATATTGTATATGTTACCCGGCCGGTGCCGGGATATAAACTCTGCTTAGTGCAGTGGTCACTAGAAAAAGTAAATATTGTACTTTTTTCTGGTAAAACTAAATTTATTATTATTTTGGTTTTTGTTGATAAAACTCAGCTCATAGCTGGTAAATGTAGTAGGATCACTAACGGGCTCAGCTAAGTAAGTGATACATATATATTTGTAGTGGTTTCTAAAATGTGTACAATTGCCTAATCTATTTCTTAACATTTCCTGAAAGTACGACATATATAATTATTATGGAGGGAGGCTCCAAGATTGTACAAGTAGTATCTAGCTAATAACAGTTTGACCCATGTAGCAAATACAAAGTCCGTGATTTGTCTGTTCGTTTATTTTCCTTTTGACAAATCACGACTGTTATGTTTTTGTAATATTTATATAAGTATAAGAGTATTGTTTATTAAGGAGTGAAAAAAGTGAAAAAAGTTAATTTGAAATGAAAATAGAACGCAACGGAAAATGAATCGCAAACATGATCAAAGGGGTAACCATAACCAGATTATACTCGTAATACATTTACCAACCCGACGGCTATACTATCGTCGGCCAACTGAGAGCTTAGTCAGATTTATTAAACGAACAATTTTATAGAATCTAGCATCATCATCAGCCTGTAAACGTCCACTGCTGGACATAGGCATCCCCCAATAACAGTTGTCATTTGGGGCGATTTGCCCCAGTTACCTCGCTTGGCAGGCGAGTTGGTGGCCGTAGTTTTATTCATACTCAGGTAAACGCTGCCCGTTGCCTGATATTCCCTTTGTCGTCCTCTACGGTAGTCACGGGATGATATGGGGGGTCTCATTCTAAATCCGGAAAATAAATGTATCCGATAGATAAATCGGTCTTTAGTTTACCGCGTTCTTGCATCAATCACAAAATTAATAACATAATTAAAAATCTACGTTTGAAAACAGGCAATGATGTAAAGAACCAGTTAGCGTACCATTTGACATTGAGCCCGACCGTTTCAATAAAAATACGAGTTCTGCCGACATGTGGTACGCATAATCGTTTTGTGGTTTCTTGTCATTTTTTGTTTCTAAATTAAAAAATTGGTAAACCTTGTTTCGCTTTTCGATTTTATAACGTTGTATTATGGTCGAAAATTGTTTATTAGTTTTTAGGAATGGAAGTTTAAGGGTTTTACCAGCGCAGGCAGTCAATGATTCTGTGTGTTGTGCCTACCAAAAACTTTATTGGACAGTGTGAATTGTTTCGTTTTATAAGTAACTAGCTGTGCCGGCGGCGTCGCACGCGTGGATATCGGATTTCAAAATAACGGACTTCCATAAATTGTTAAGTTAGACTTCTAGCAATACATTGGTGAAAACCGCATTTAATTCCATGCAGTAGTTTTCGCGTGATGCGCGATCAAACATACAGATAAAAATTTCTCCCGTTTTCCCAACACTTCCCATCTCTGCTCTGCTCCTTTTGATCGTAGCGTGATGAAAAGTATACTATAACCTGCCCAGGAGTATGAAGAATAAATTTACCAAAATCCGTCCGGTAGTTTTTTTTCTATAACGAACATACAGACAGACAGACAAAAATTTTGCTGATTACATTTTTGGCATCAGTATCGATCACTAATCATCCCCTGGTAAGTATTTTGAAAATATATTTCATGTACAGAATTGACTTCTCTACAGATTTATTATAAGTATAGATTATTAGGGGCAGCCAATGATTATAATGGATCAATAGAATTTTTCATTATACAACTGTATAAGTATAAAGAAGGTTTAACAGATTTACTGTTTTTAAGTACAAATAAGGGTCTTATCCGAGGTATTCAATACTTAGTTCTCTGCTCCAGAATGCGCATGTGGCATTAAGTTCGCCTTATGTATTTTTAGTGTACCTAAGTATATTAAAGACAAAATAAATTTATTCTTCAAAACGCACTTAACGATTCGGTACAAAAACCATGATTTGTTTGCTAATACCTCTGCCTTCTGTCCTCCTTTTGACGTCTTTTTTATATACTTAATTTAAAAAAGCTTATCATTAAGACGTAATACCAGTTAATGATTTGGTTTACTTTTGTTTTGGACTTCAAGGACGAAATTGAATTCGGCAAATAAGCTTTGTCACTGTCAAATTATGTAAGTTAGAAAAAAATAAAACATAATGTAGATAGATTTAAATAGGCACTTTGTTACGCTAGGGCTGAGGGACCTGTACTTTGTTACGCTAGCCCATGCCGTCACTGCGACAGTGGCTCGGAGGACACGGCAGAGCATACGCTTCGGCATTGCCCTGCCTGGGCCAATGAGCGCTCCGTCCTCGCCACTGTCGCACAGGACCTCGATCTGCCGGAACTCTTGCGGCAGATGACGGCGTCGAAGGAGACCTGGCGAGCGATACTCGCATTCTGCGAGACGGTGATATCGCAGAAGGAGGCGGCGGAAAGAGAGCGTGAGGCTGCGGTACACGCGCCCGCTCTACTTCGCCCCCGGCCCGGGCGTCGCCGGAGGGCATACAACGCATCGTATGCCCTTTGAGCCTCTCCTTCATGCCCTGAGTGGTGAGTGCGGGGGCGCAATCCACTCATAGGGGCGTAACGGTGTGGTGGGTGCAGCCACACCGTTGCACGAGGTCTGCCCGGGGAGCACTCTATCGCTCCCCGGATCCAGGGGAAGGCTATTTGCCCTCCCCGGACCAGAAGTGCCGGCCGCTTATTATCTGCGGCTGGCCAGGGCAGGCAGGGATGTGGCCGTATGTTTCGGCGCTACCCGTGTCCCCGCAACTTGCTGCCCACTGGCGACACAGGGGGGTTTAGTGGGTATGCCCTTCCAGACCACCCAAAATCGAACGCATCTATTACCTCGTTATATTATCAGCATACGAAATTTCAATATTATAAAATCTGTTCCAACTGAATAACGTATGCAAATACTCGTCAATGCGAATACGATTGCAAATACTCGATCACTAGTAGAATACTAATATAAAATACTAATAACTCCAACTGCGTCATGACATTCGCATTGGAACATGGAACGTTAGAGGCCTCAACGAAGAAGGCAAGCTCCATATACTGGGGCATGAACTTGAGCGAAGTGATACTGTGATTACTGGGCTAAGTGAAACGCATTGGAAAGAGAGCGGACACAGGAACCTTGAGAAGCATACTATCTTTTTCTCAGGTAACCACTCATCTAGCTTTGCAGGAGTGGCCATTGCAGTACCTACGTCATTGATGGGATCTGTCCTGGGTTACAACCCTGTCAGCGAGAGGATTATCGCAATGAGACTCAGTGCTTCACCATGCGCACTGAATATCATACAGGTATATGCTCCTACAAGTGCCTCTCCTGAAGAAGAAGTCGAGGACTTTTATAACCAGCTTGAGATATGTATCGATAACATCCCAAAAAGAGAGATGCTGATGGTTATCGGCGATTTTAATGCGAAGGTGGGCACAACTGCTCGAGATGTCGGTCTGCGAAATATCGTAGGTCACTACGGTCTGGGTTGCAGGAATAGTAGAGGAGAGCGCCTTATCCAGTTCGCTGCAGATAATAACTTTACTATTATGAATACAGTCTTCAAACACCACCCAAGAAGACTGTATACCTGGACTTCCCCAAACGGAGAATACCGCAACCAGATCGACTACATACTGATTAGAACAAGATGGAGAAGCTCAATAACTAACGCACACACATTACCAGGAGCCGATGTTATGTCCGATCACCAGCTACTCATATGTAACATGAGGATAAGATTGCGCAGACCCATAAATAAGAAAGTGACCAAGCGTCTTGAAGTGCTTGACAGGGACTCCTTTATCCAGTCGGTTCAGGAGAAGAAACAACAGTGGAATGAAAACTGTGGCATGGAACGAAGCGTCGACCACCTTTGGAATTCCACCGTACAATTGATTAAAGATGCTGTACGTGAGTCTCAACCTAACCACAGGCCTAAAAAGAGGCAACATTGGATGTCGACTGAGACTTGGAACTTGATAGAGAAACGTAGAGACATGAAAGCTAGAGGTGTCACAATGCAGGATCTTAACATCATGAGTGCTACTATACAAGCCGCTTGCCGTCGAGATCGTAATACAGCGCTGCAATTAGTGTGTGAAGAAGTTGAACGACATTCTCAAAAGTCTGAAACAAAGGACTTACATAATAAAATCAGACTTATAACCCGTCAATTCAAACCAAAGACTTGGGCAATTGAGGATGCATCGGGAAACACTATCACAGAAATAAGAGAGATCGTAAGCGTCTGGAAAGACTACTGTAAGTCTCTGTTCGTTGATGGGACACCGAATACCGAAGCAACCAAAAACACAAGTTTAGAGCAAGAACCTTTACCACTGAAAGATGAGGTAAGAGCGGCTATTAAACACCTCAAGCGGAACAAGGCAGTGGGTTTCGATGAGATTCCGATTGAAATAATCAAGGCCATGGGGGAAATTGGAGTAGACATACTGCACACTATCTGTCACCAAGTATGGGTCACCGGAGTCTGGCCGAGCGATTGGTCACACTCCATATTCGTCCCACTACACAAAAAGGGATCGACAAAAAAGTGCAATAACTATAGATTAGTTTCCCTCATTTCCCATGCCAGTAAGATAATGTTACACATTATCAACACAAGGCTTCAAGCCTACCTGTCTTGTGAGATCGCCTCGGAGCAAGCTGGTTTTGTTAAGGGTCGAGGCACGCGAGAGCAACTTCTCATAATGCGACAGATCGTAGAGAAAGCTAGAGAGTTTAACATCACACTCTACGTGTGCTTCGTTGATTACAGGAAGGCCTTTGACACCGTTAAGTGGTCGAAACTATGGCTGGTATTGACGGAAATGGGTGTACCATATCACCTTGTACACCTGATTAGGCGTCTGTATGAAGGTGGCACAGCTGCAGTTCGAGTTGACGGTCTTGACTCTGAGCATTTCAAGACCCAAGCTGGCGTTAGACAGGGCTGTATATTATCTCCCTTATTGTTTAACATATACACGGAATATATCATGCGGATAGTTCTCGATCGCTGGAGCGGGGGAATATCGATAGGGGGACGGAAAATATCAAACCTAAGGTACGCAGACGATACGACCCTCCTTGCGTCGACCAAAGACGAGATCGAGACTCTGCTTCAACTCCTGGAGACTACTGCGCTGAATTTTGGACTGGTAATCAATCGTGACAAGACAAAAATGTTGATCATAGACCGTGCCAATAACAACCAACCAGAGGTTCAAAATATAGCAGGATGCGAAGTTGTCAACAGCTACGTATACTTGGGCTCCACTATCACCAACAGCGGAGGTTGCGAGGATGAGATTCGGAGACGTTGCGCCGTGACTAGATCCTCAGTGGAAAAACTCAAAAAGATTTGGAAAGACCGCAGAATAACCAGAAACACAAAGGTTCGACTGATGAAATGCCTGGTATTTCCTATCTTTCTATATGGAGCTGAGACATGGACGCTGAGGATTCAAGACCGGCGCAAGATTGACGCGCTGGAGATGTGGTGCTGGAGACGCATGCTCAGAATCCCATGGACTGCGCACCGCACCAACGCTTCCATCCTGAAAGAACTCAACATCAAGGAAAGATTATCGTCGACTGTGCAGCTGCGAATCCTTAAGTTCTTTGGACACATCACCCGCAATGAAGACTCCATGGAACGCTTGGTGGTTCAGGGAAAAGTCGAAGGCAGGCGATCTCGCGGCCGTTCCCCGACACGATGGACTGACCTCATCAAGTCCGTCACTGGATGTTCGGTCAACGTTTGCTCCCACTGGACCAAAAACAGAGCCACGTGGCGACGGATCGCAGGAGCTGCCGTGGCGCAAAAACCGACCGTGACATGACCACGACCACTCTGTCAAGAGTGCACGACTACGAAGAAGAAGAAGTAGAATACTGCCGTAGTCTGCAGTCTGTTGTATGTTTGTTACCACATATCTTCGAGAATAGGCTTGTTGCCGTAAAAATGTAATTAGTCAGTCTTTTAGATTATTTAAAAATAAGAGACACGTATTTTTTAATTAGACCAAAATTACAAAGATATAGCTCGCTAAAGTTACGTGTGACGTCACTGCTCGTGGCATTTTTTCGCAAGGGGTGACGTCAAAGACTCCTACTCCTTAATTTTGATGCCTTATATCTTTGTAATTTTTTTGTTTATCCAAAAAAGAAAACATACGTGTCCAATATTTTTTTATAATCTAAAATACGGACTAAATATAATGTAAGTATTTTTAACCCCGGAAATAACCCTATTGTGAACCGATTTGAAAATTTTTTGTTCAAAACGTTCGTGTACTTCCGAGTTGGTCCCATTGTCACCACATTGAAGTCGGTTTTTGTTGCTAAAAAATGCTGTTATTGTTCAATACAGACATTTTCGACTTTTTCATAAAGGTATTCCAAAAATCCGAAACAGAAATGCAGAATTACTTCGGAATTAATATGTAAAATAACAAGACCTGTCAACGTCACAAAGGCCACTAGATTTAGGTACTAAATGTAAAAGGAATGCGGTCACACGTCTTAAGAATCTTATTTTATATTCAAATCATTCTATCAGTTTGTCACGGATGTGTGGTTTTGGAATTCTTATAGCACATTTATTAGACTAAAAATAGGTGACGTGTGAGCCACTGAATAGTATCAAAGTAGATAAAATAATAAATAACCCAAGACATGGGTGAGCGCGCTCACCCATGTCTTGGGTTAGCGCAGACTTTAATATCCGCCCCGTGGGGGCGCCGCACCACTCAGGCCATTGGCCCCATCTTGGAAGAGTGGATGCGGCGCCCCCACGCGTGGGGTGGTGTGGTGACGTACCGGCTGACCCAGGTCCTCACGGGACATGGATGTTTCGGCCGGTACTTATGGAGGATTAGGCGAGAGCCTGATCCTCTATGCCGTCACTGTGACAGTGGCTCGGAGGACACGGCAGAGCATACGCTTCGGCATTGCCCTGCCTGGGCCAATGAGCGCTCCGTCCTCGTCACTGTCGCACAGGACCTCGATCTGCCGCAACTCTTGCGGCAGATGACGGCGTCGAAGGAGATCTGGCGAGCGATGCTCGCATTCTGCGAGACAGTGATCTCGCAGAAGGAGGCGGCGGAAAGAGAGCGTGAGGCTGCGGTAGACGCGCCCGCTCTACGCCGCCCCCGGCCCGGGCGTCGCCGGAGGGCATACAACGCATCGTATGCCCACTGAGCCTCTCCTTCGTGCCCCGAGTGGTGAGTGCGGGGGCGCGATCCACTCATAGGGGCGTAACGGTGTGGTGGGTGCAGCCACACCGTTGCACGAGGTCCGCCCGGGGAGCATTCTATTGCTCCCCGGATCCGGGGGCAGGGGTATTTGCCCTCCCCGGACCAGGAGTGCCGGCCGCTTATCATCTGCGGCTGGCCAGGGCAGGCAGGGATGTGGCCGTATGCTTCGGCGCTACCCGTGTCCCTGCAACTTGCTGCCCACTGGCGACACAGGGGGGTTTAGTGGGTATGCCCTCCCTTTTTGGGAGGTGTGAGTCCCACACACCATGCCGCCTTCCCCCGGAGACGGCATGAAGGTGCCTAATGCATTCCCCTCTAAAAAAAAAAAAAAAAAGACTGTAATATCGCTTACCATCAGGTGAATTGCAGTCAAGCGCTAACCCATATTAAATTTTTTAAAAATGCCACGGCGCCGGGCCACACATCGCCATCTAGCCTCAAACTAATCCGAAGCTTGTACTATGGGTACTAGACAACTGATAAAACTTAGATATTTTTTTTTTAAATAAATACAATTATACATAGTAAACACCCAGATCAATACAAACAGACATGTTCATGCACACAAATGTTTGTACTGTGCGGGTATCGACTTCACAACCCTTGGTTCAGAAGGCAGAGTTAACTACCAAAATGAGCCATCGAGCCAGTCAAATTTAGAGTGGGCGTATTATACCTACATGGTCTCGCACTGCTTCCTTGTTTACCAATTATCTAATGCTAACAAACGAAGTATAAGCATAATATAATTGTAGTAGTTGCGCTTCGTCCACGTGGACCATAACCTATTTTCCCATCAAAAAGTATTTTTTCTGGCTACACACTATGTACCGAATTTCATTTTATTCGGTTCTGCAGTTTTATTGTGAAAGCACGATACGGTCAGACGCACGGAGTTACTTTCGCATATGAAGAATATAATAAATACATGTGTTATAATAGATGGTCTATCTAGATCTAACCATGTATATGTTGCAGTCAGAACCCTTAACCAGTCAAAAGTACTATTGACTAGCAAAATCACTCAAAACTACTTTTGACCATATGCTTTGGTCAATAATACTTTTAACTGAAATAACAGTTAAAAGTACTTTTGCCCAATGGAGCTGGTTAAAAGTACTTTTGACTGGTTGTATCAGTCAAAACTCTTAAAATTGGTGGTCGATAAAAATAACGACAAACGCTCATAAATAAACTTTAATATTACTCATACCTATTCTCTTCTTCTCGAGACCAAAACTCTGAGATCACTCTATGTCTGGCGGTCAGCAAGTTTTCGTGCAGACAGGTATTCGCGAGACTCTGAAGCAGGTGTGCCATAGCTTTTGGAGCGACACCACATCCGCACCGATTGGCAAATGCGTCTAAAAAGCCTCACCTTGACAGATTGTACTTACAGCGGCCAACCTAAGTGCGCAGCCTGTCCAGAGTCATCCACATTATCCAGGTTAAGGTGTACCCCAGCAAGCTCTTTGAGGGTACAGTCAATGTGGCTGCACCCACCACACCGTTACGCCCCATTATGTAGATCACGCCCCCGCACTCACCACTCGGGACACAAAGAAGAGGCTTATACAATGCGTCGTATGCTCTCCAGCGACGCCCGGGCCTGGGCGGGAGCGGCGTAGAGCGGGCGTCGCTGGAGACAGTGACAAGGACGGAACACCCACTGACCCAGGCGTCACCTAAAGCGCATTAGACGGTGGCAACCGGGGTTTTTAGTGGGTATTCTCTGCTGACGTGGAGCGAGTCCCACATAACCTGCTACCCCCCCGGCCAGCGATCTTCTCATCTCCGCAAAACGACGATAGTGGAGCATCTCACAAAGAACTTTAAGAAATTTATGGTCCTCTGTTATATATCTGCCACCTTCTGAAGCAGTTTCCTTATGTTGACCGTATCAAGCTGCGGATAGGTCAACAAAAATGGCCTGTAATCTGATTCGACTAGAACCCAACCTAGATATATATAATAATAACTAGACATCGGATTATATGCATTTGCATGTTTGCATATGCAAACGCATATAATGCTATTTTTATAGCGTTATTGCATATTTTGGTACTTTTTCATTGACAGTGCCTATTTTAGTAGTTATACGTGTTAGACGTGATACCCAGACTTTAAAGGAATCTTGGATAAAATATTACCCTGGTCAATTTACGACTGACGGCACTGTGATTTTCTGCAAGGTTTGTGAAAAGCGAATACCCTCATCAAAAAATATAATTCAACAAAGATCTATGTGAAATATTTGTTGCTTGCAATATTCCTTTTCATCAATTAAATAACGAAATATGCCGAAAATTCCTGAAGAAGTATTGTATTAATCAGATAATTCCTGAAGAATCCACAATTCGTAAAAACTACCTATCTGCTATCTACGATTTGCGCCAAAAAACCTTGAAAAATATGTTATTGTATATTGTCACAAGAATTACAACCAATACCCTGCGATCATAAATACACATGTATTTGTGATCGCAGCCAATACCAACTATTTTGCATCGGGGCTCGTAGTACCTATATATGTATTGTGAAAATAAAGTTAATTCTAATAATGGTTTTTTGATTGTGCATATTTTGTGCATATTTCGCCCCTTTTTAGTGCATATTTGCATGCATATTTTGGCATTTTGATAGTGCATATAATCCGATGTCTAATAATAACTATATATAACTCACGCAGCGAGTTTTAGGATTTGACTGCAGCAAGACTTACCAGGTCTGATGTGAAATCGTTTATTATTCACTAGCTGTGCCAGCGGCGCCGCACGCTTGGATATCGGATTTCAAAAATAACGAACTTCCATTAATGGTACCTACATTTTAAGTTAGACCTCTAGCAATACATTTGTGAAAACCGCATTTAATTCCATGCAGTAGTTTTCGAGTAATGCGCGATCAAACATGCAGATACCGTCACTGCTCTGCTCCTATTGATTATAGCGTAATGAAAAGTATACTATAACCTGCCCAGGAGTATGTAAAATATTCGTACCAAGTTTCGTTAAAATCCGTCCAGTAGTTTTTGTTTCTATAACGAACATACAGACAGACAAAAAATTTACTGATTGCATTTTTGGCATCAGTATCGATCACTAATCACCCCCTTGATAGTTATTTTGAAAAAATATTTCATGTACAGAATTTACCTCTCTACAGATTTATTATAAGTATAGATAAAAGATAGAATAGAAGAAGATAGATAGTATAAAACGATTTCAAATTCATTAAAAAATCACTTTTGTATTTACATCTAACGAGTTAATATTACTTTTGACTGATGCTTTTTTGCAGTTAAAAATACTATTGACCAAGAGCGTCAGTTAAAAGTACTTTTGACCGCAAATTTGCAGTCAAAAGTATTAATAACCAATATTTTTCAGTCAAAACCACTTTTGACCAACCTGTTCAGTCAAAAGTACTTTTGACTGATTTTGCTAGTCAATAGTACTTTTGACTGGTTAAGAGTTTTGACTGCAACATATATACTTATAATAAATCTGTAGAGAAGTCAATTCTGTACATCTACACTAATAATATAAGTTTTATAAAAAGAGAAAGATTTGTATTCTTGTATGTAACGAATAAACTCAAAAGGTACTGGACCGATTTTAATAATTCTTTTTTTATTAGAAAGCTACATTATCACTGAGTAACATAGGCTATATTTAGTTTCCCGAAGCGAAGCGAGGGCGGGTCGCTAGGGAAATATATTTTCAAAATGAACAAGGCAGAGATACAAATATACGGCGAAGTTTGGGAGCAAGGAGGCACGTTTGCTTTAAGAGAGTCCTACAGCCTTGTTTATGGAGTGTTGCATCGAGTTCAACGAGACATCACGTCAGACACGCGTCGGACTGAATCATACTGTCATTGCTTTGGCTGTGCCTGCCTACACGTAGTACTTGATACTTCCATGGTGCCTACAGAGACTCGTCATGAAAGGCGACCCAAGTCACTTTACAGGCGTTTCGCCGGGGTACGGTGGTCGCCAGGCAGTTGGCTAAACCATACTACCGGCCGAGATTTGTGGTCTTTATCCATCATAGAAGTAGATAAAGTAACATATTTAGGAGGAGGTGGGGTAGGTATTACTAATTATAGACTAGTGACCCCGAGGCCGGGTCGCTTCCGGTATTTTAGATAAACATTTCATTGGGTTTTTAGGGTTCCGTAGCCGAATGGCAAAAAACGGAACCCTTATAGATTCGTCATGTCTGTCTGTCTGTCCGTAACTATAAGAGCTATACTGTGGAAACTTGGCAAGTAGATGTATTCGGTAAACCGCATTAAGATTTTCATACAAAAATAGAAAAAAAAACAATAAATTTTTGGGGTTCCCCATACTTATAACTGAAACTCAAAAAAATATTTTTCATCAAACCCATACGTGTGAGGTATCTATGGATAGGTCTTCAAAAATGATATTGAGGTTTGTAATATATATTTTTTGGAATGATAAATGTAAAAATAATATACAGGGTGTTTAGTGCTTCGTGTGCCAAATTGAAATCAGTGATTGGGGAGGTCCTTGGCTACCTCTTCACGCCCCTTAGAAAAAGTCTTGGCCCAACCATTTTTTTTTTTTAACTAAAACTAATTTGGGTGAATATTGACGAAAGTATACACTTCAATTTTAACTTTAAAAAAAACTATTAAGTCTAGGTTAAATGTTCTCTAAAATCTTTAAATTGTAATAGTGTACGATTCTATCGAAATCAAAATCACTCACCTGTCTCGTCTAGTTTTTTTTTATTGCCCACCAAAGTTTATTTTTGTAAAAAGTATAAACTTGAACCACAACTTTCGACATCAATAAAAAAATAAGTAAAAGTGATCATGCTCTTCGAATTTAATTAAAAAATATCTCTGGAGTGTCCCCCTTCTAATGGTGTGTAATACGCTATGAAAAGCAATTATTTGCAATTTTTCTGTACGGAGTCGCATTTTTCTTATATTCAACAGGTGTAATAAAAACAAATTTTTGCCTTAATTATACTCACTAAGCAGGTAATAATTTACAATTTCATAGGTTTTACTTATAAAAGCTATTTGTTTCTTTCGCTTTCCATCACGTGTAGGGAAGCCATTATGACGAGCTACTATAAAAAATAATCATGGGAGAAAATAAAGAAAGGCTTCAAGACTGAATATGATTGGGCTCATAATGATTTTGTGTTTTTTGCTAAGGGATAAAGTTATATCAATTAGTAAATTTCTTGAGATCCCGTGAATTCGCGGGAATTTTTAGTCGAGAAATCTCGAGCCCGAGAAATAAAAACAGGTCGAGAAATCAGAAACCCTAGTTATATGTAGAAACAATGAAATTCCCTTCTAGTAATAATAGTCTTCGACCGTGCATTGGATGTCGACCTATTTGTCCGTCTATTGTACCTACTTGTGCTGAATGATGCCGTGACGACTTGAAATTTGCTTACGGTAAGATCTCCAAGGAATCAATATTAGACAACATCACATACATTGCTCCGATCCCAAAGTAAGTACCTAGCTTAAGCACTTGTGTTATGGGTATCAGAACAACGAAGGTACCACAAATAAATACTTAAATACAAATATAAACTCCCAGACACGGGACAAACACAAGTGTTCATCACACGAATGTTTGTCCCGGGTGGGAATCGAACCCACGACCCTTGGTTCAGAAGGCAGGGGTCACTACCAATTGAGCCAGCGAGCCAGTCAAAATGGTAAGGATATAACTCTAATTACTCAAGTTCTTCTGCAACTTTGTTAATTTTCACTGGACTTGACGAGACTGCAACGTTGTTAATAACAATACATTAAAAAAAGCTATTTCGACACATGAAATTCCTTAAGTGGGTAAGTATTTTTACATTTCCGCCACACGCTTGTTTAGATATTACTGTCCCCCACCACCTACTTACTTTACTAGCTACTACCAATATTGTTAGATTGTGCCAATCTCATTATAATAAGTAGATACATATATGCAGGAACTCGTATTAGTAACGATAAAATTCTACGTTTATGTTTCGTAATATATCGCTGTATCTTCTATCTATACTTATAATAAATCTGTAGAGAAGTCAATTCTGTACATGAAATATATTACGTTAGAAACTCTCCCGTTTTCCCAACACTTCCCATCACTGCTCTGCTCCTATTGATTGTAGCGTGATGAAAAGTATACTATAACCTGCCCAGGAGCATGAAGAATAATTGTACCAAGTTTCGTCAAAATCCGTCTCGTAGTTTTTTTTCTATAGCGAACATGCAAAAAGACAGACAGACAAAAATTTTACTGATTGCATTTTTGGCATCAGTACCTATCGATCACTAAACATCCCCTGATAGTTATTTTGGAAATATATTAAAATTTAATGTACAGAATTGACCTCTCTACAGATTTATTATAAGTATATAGATAGATTTAATATGTATTAAGTAGATAATTACTTACGTTATTTATCGCTTTTTACTTATGCAGGTACCGTTTTTGTCAGACTAAAGTTTTGGTCATTTGTGTTTTTTGAAGTCGGTTTTTCATTATAAAACAAATAATTGTATTTTATCAATTTAATATTATAATCGCAATAAAAACAACCTTAATTTCAAGAAAAGCATAATGGTATCACAGCAAACTAAACAAACAAAGTCGTGCTTTGATTATGAAAACCAATATTTTAAGTTATGAAGTCTAATATTATTATACATAAATAATTTTCTTGATATTAAATTAATTAATGTACTTTTACCTAAAATCTCGAGTCAATTTGTCGGCAAAGCGAACACAATTGTTAAATAATGAAATGGCCGTATATTTAAGACAGGTCCGAACACACATAAGACATATATAATTAGTCCCACTTCCCATCCCACTAATCCCACTAATTTATAAACGCGAAAGTTTGTTTGGATAGATGGATGGATAGATGGATGGATGTTTGTTCCACTTTCACGCAAAAACTACTGAGCGGAATTTAATGAAACTTTCCCATCCCATCCCATCCCATCCCACTAATATTATAAACGCGAAAGTTTGTTTGGATAGATGGATGAATGTTTGTTCCACTTTCACGCAAAAACTACTAAACGGAATTTAATGAAACTTTACAGGAATATAGTTTGTACATCAGATTAACACATAGGCCATAAATTACAAGGATTTATCAATTTTTTAATTTATAATTTCGGGAAAATATGTTACGAAATGTTTACGGACTTTTTGCAAAGACTGTCATTACTGTCATACTGACGTTTGACTTTATCAAGAAATGTCAGTATGACAGTAATGACAGTCAAAGTCAGTGGCAGACAGGGTGAATTCTTCGTAAAATACTAGAAGCAAACCGATATAGCTGAAAAGATGACCAAAGTACAAACACAACCACCAGGGTTGTCTGCTAGAATGTTACTATTAGGTAGAATCATAGTTAGCAACAGATCACACTGCTTTCAGGAAACGTGTACCTACAGTTGAAACAAAGCTAACAAACTAGTGAGTGAACTACCTGCATCTGGTATGGGAGATCCAATACCTAAAAAATCTTAGTGCATAGTCTTATCCGGTTCAGAAAGTGCTGCATTTTTTAGCTAGCCAGACAAAATCTGCAGTGTAAAAATATTTTTTCTAATCCAAAGCTATAATTTCTGTACTCTATCCCACTATCCCATCCCACTAATATTATAAACGCGATAGTTTGTTTGGATAGATGGATGGATGTTTGTTCCACTTTCACGCAAAAACCACTGAACGGATTTTAACGAAGCTTTACAGGAAAATTGTTTGTAGGTAGGTACATCAGATTAACACATAGGCTATAATAAGACAGAAAAACACGTACATGATAATAAGATAGATGAAGTTCTTTGTGACAAACCGATGTTCACGCAGGCAAAGCCGCGGGTTGCAGCTAGTAAATGTATAATATCGCCCACGGCGACTTGTTATTGGTAAACGCTCAACAGCTACTAAAACGTTAGAAGCGAGGCTGTTTCCACGCGGTACAAAAGCAATGCCAACCTCATATAATTATTTTTTACGTCGGGAAAGCCTTGCCGTAGTACCAGAGCCTTGGGTACGGGACATCTGGGATATGTGTAGTTGACTCCTATCTAGCGGAGAATACCTACCCACTGAACCCGATGGTGGTCCGAGGACTGGTGGCGGTATAACCAACATGATTGAAGGCTTAGCTAAATACCAGAGGCCGATAGTGAGCAGCAACGATGCGAGCGATGAGGTAGGCCCTGCGATCGCCAACCCGCCAGCGCAGCGTGGCAATTATGGAAAAAGCTTGGCGTTTCCCAAAAGTGGCAAACAATTAAAGAGGTATATGTCTATAAATATATAATGATATTTGTATCCGACCGATAGAAAACTTCAATAAATCCATAAAAAGAAGTTATGCATATTCTCTATTGAACTTCTTGGACATCCATCCATACTTAATATTATAAATGGGAAAGTGTGTCTGTCTGTATGTTTGTCTTTCTTTCGCGGCAAAACGGAGCGACGAATTGACGTGATTTTTTAAGTGGAGATAGTTGAAGGGATGGAGAGTAACATAGGCTACTTTTTGCCCCTTTCTAACCCCCCACTTTCCTAAAATGAGGGGTGGAAGTTTGTATGGAGCATTTACCCCGAATTTAACGCGAGCGAAGTCGCGGGCAAAAGCTAGTAGGTTATATAATTATGCCCAACGAAGTGGGCACGGGTCAGCTAGTTTACTATAAATATATTGTAGGTAATTTGCTGCCATCAACTTTTACAAAGTTTGCAATTGAATGTTTTTGTTTTTAGGTAAGTAACATTTTTTTCTTTTATTTACCTACTTTTTACTTTGTCCCTCTTTTATTTATGCTCTGATTCACCTACACTTTCGTAATAAGGAAAAAGAAATGTTCTTATCTGGCGAATAAGAGTACCTCTATGGGAAAGTAAAATAAAAAGTAACTAGTGTATTTATCTTATAAATAAATAAAATACATTTTTACCTGGATAACTTAATTTGCTTTAACTGTTTGTCTGAAAATTTCCGCTTTAAGTTCCTATGTATTTATATGGAAAAGAATGAAAAACCGTTCCCAGACCTGCAAACTGAACCTTCTAAAGTGAGGGTCGTAATCCGTAGGTACCCGGGCGAGACCAACATTTGTGGGCTGATAATTTGTATCTTTTCTGTGGTACCTAGTTAATTAGTAAGAAATAAGTAAAGTTAATTATTATCGAAGATCACAACATTACTACCTAAATATTATATGATGACCTCCGAGGCGGAATGATAAGAGCGTTCTTGGTTAAAATACCAACGATCCGAAGGTATCGGGTATGGATAATGGATATTTAGGGAGATACTACATCGACGCTACATCTCGAATTCATAGTACAATACAAGAGAAAACCTTAGATTGAGACCAGACGGTTGGTGAAAATTGTCTGGCGCACATAGTATGTACTACTCGTAGAAATATTATTAGTGGTCATTATGATGATCATAGTCGATGCCTATTTGAGCCAGCGCCATAAAGTTCGAATTAGTGTTGCCCAAATTCAGTCTTGGTCTTGCAGTCTTGGTCTTGTTCTTGCGTTTTTGCAAGACCAAGACCAAGAACAAGACCGCGTATTTTGTGCAAGACCAAGACCAAGACTGACCGTGCAAGACTTGAGCAAGAACAAGACATAGCCTGCAAGACTCTTGCGTCTTGCAGCTAGGACTTAGCGCTATTTCACTGAGTAGTTAGGTGTAACAGTTCGGTGTATAGGTAGGTACGCTTAGGAATTCTATGAGACGCAAAAAACTGTATCAAAGAATATGAAAAACTGGACCTATGCGCATTACGACTAATACCATAAACATAGCGAATAAAAAAATATCTATTAAAATCAAACTGAGTGCATGCATAGTTATGTTTTAACCATCGGCACTTTGATAATGCGGCATCAAAGGTTTTGTACTTACTTCTCAAAGAAATTTGCCGCTTTTCGGAATTACATGGTTATGATACACGCGCCGGCGGCTTCTTTTGAAATCTAAAACAATCGTTGCCGCCACGCCGAAATCATAACATTTAACACTATTTGATTGCCGCCATAGGGCGTAGGTATACTCATGCAAAATAATTTCGAATTTTAAGAGTACCTACAGGTGTTCCAAAGAATAAATAAGTTTCAGAGTGCTTAGAATGAAAATGAATACATTATACTGATCACGCAAGTAGTATTATGATTAGGATAAAATGGTAAGGATAGGTAGTAGATGTCATATTAATTCATTCTAGTAAGTATATATTATAATATTGATTACTTATATGGTTTTAAACTAATTACTTAGGTACTATTATTGTACATTTAGTCATTATATTTCTTAAGTTTTTACAAGAAAAAATAGCAAAAAAGTGTTCAAATATCACCCGCTTAATAAATATTGTAGACACTTTTAAATATACTCGAAACGTGTAAAAAAAATCTACAAAACTAATAAAATAATATAAAAAGCGTAGGTACTTACCTACTAATAAAATAAAAAGCCTGCGATAAGAGTTTGATGATTTTTCGAATTTCTTATCAAATCTTCAGTTATTTATTAATCTGCTTGATCTTTACTATGGCTATGTTAATTCAAGCTCACAATGTTCCAATTCTAATACGTTTTTCTAAGATTTAAAGTAAACTTTAATAAATAGTAATAGACTAATAGGTAATTGCAAGACTTGCAAGACTCTTGCTGCAAGACCAAGACCAAGACCAAGACTGGGAGCGCAAGACCAAGACCAAGACCAAGACCAGGTGTATTGGCGCAAGACCAAGACCAAGACTGGCTAAGTCTCGTCTTGTTCTTGCATTTGGGCAACACTAGTTCGAATAATAAAATGACTGGCTGGATGGCTGGAGAACGTGGGATGAACCTGCCTAAAAACCCCCGGGGATCAACAACCAAAGAAAGTTATGTTGTTAGTGTATAGCGCTGACAGTCATCCATCTATTAATTAGCACTAACTTAATAAATCGTTTAGTTAGACAGTGATCAGGACCTATCTCAACTTCGGTTTCATTGCGCCTGCTCCTTGAAACGTGAGCTAGAAAATACATTTAGAACGCGTATTGGATGTTGGATAACATCCATCCTGCGATGTGTTCAAATTTGAACTGGAATTTCATAAATCATGCACTGTAGTAGGTACTAGATTGAGCAGCTTGCGCACACCAACCCAAGGTTAGGTACCCACAGACAGGAATCAAGGATACCCACAGAAATGTATCCTAGGGTTTTAATCACGTCGTCAAACAATAGTTTTTTTATTGCGTTTAGACTTCGTTTTTTGCATTACAAATAACAAAATTGGGGTATTGCATTATTAACATTAAATTAAATAAACTATGTGGGTAATGAACTGTAGTAATTGTGAAAAAGTTTGCACTATAAATGGTCTAAAGTCTAGATTTTACGCTAGTTTGTCGTATTTGTTGTTTGTAGTCTAGGCCATCGGACATTCAGTAGTTTCGGAGCCTATTCAATTCAAAGAAACAATACATTTTTCCTCTTTATATTATTAGTGTATATAAAACGTATTTTCTTACTTTCAAGTATCAAATGTGTTGTCCTGACCTCACCTTGGCTCTCGGCGGCGCGTCGTACAGGTTGGTCGTGGCCGTGGACATGCGGCGCAGGCGCCGCGCCGCGCCGTCCGTGTGGGCGGCGCCTGCGCCGTTGCGCTGGCGCTGGGACGCGAGAAGGGTACTGTAAGACTTCCCCGTGCGCGGCCCGCTCCGTTCCCCACACCAATTCGTTAGCGTCATCTGAAATACAATGAGTTGGTGTAGTAGCACATTTTTAATTATGTTCTAAAGTATCTTCTCGATAAACGTAGTGTAGGTCGCCGTCAGGCTACGGATTGACGATTTGTACAGTTAGCTGGCAAGTGCTGAATTCAAGAAGCTCAAGAACGAGCAAAATAGCGAAAAATTGGAAAGGCCTATGTTCAGCAGTGGACTGCGAGATGCTGATATACACTTCTGTCGCGTCACGACACTGTGTAGTATTTTTTTTTTTTTTTTTTAATTTATTGAATGCAAGGTACATACAAATAGGTTACAATAAATATCTGCCAAACTGCTAAGCAGTTTGTCGGCAGCAGTTCTCACTTATGTTACATAAATAACCTACTTACACTATTAGTTAGGTACGCTATTTCAATTAGTTAAGAAAATTTAATTTTTTATTTTTTGTGTAGGCATGCATTTATCTACTTTATATAAATAACTGGGCACACAGCCGTGAGCATTGGTTTCTATTTATTATGCGCACTAATGAGTATCTATATATACATATTATTATGTCTATCTTTGCCACATGCTCACGTCTATCTGCCCACCTATCACCTATAGTTACATTACATTAAAATTAATTATTTCTACTTTTTGTTTAGTTCCGGTACCACTTATCTAATTATAACTATACAATGGGCTAAACCACTTAAACGTATATATACGCTTTGTTTATACATTACGCAATTAGGCGAACGCACACGCTAGTCATAGTGTTTATTATTCGATATTGATATAATATAGTCCACTGGAGACGCGTACCTAGTATACATAAATACTTTTGTTTTGTCATTCAACATTTATTAACATTCCAGGAGTTAGGGGCACGAAAAGAGCTATTACTTTAAACATGTTTACATATAGGAAGACATCATATACAATACTCGGGTCGCATGTTAGCTGTGTGTAGGTCAGTCGGTTATGGGCATAAAGACAGGTAGTGTTTTTTTAATATCGATTTTAACTGATTTTTTGTATTAATGTTATCTAATAGGCCCGTAGGTAGTTCATTAAATATAGTTGGTGTTATCCATTTTCTAGTTCGTTTACCGTAGTAATTTTTGACTTTTGGTACTATTATTTTGTCTTTTGTGCCTGGCGTGTTGGATAGCTATATTCCCTTTTTTTCTTGAACTGATCGGTATTAAACTGCTCTATTATGAGATTAATTTTTACTTTTTTATCTATAGGTATGATTTTACAGGGCTTATATAATTTATCATATTCTTTTTTACAGTTATTTTTCGTTTTATTATCTACTATTATTTTTAATATTCTTGTTTGTAATCTTTTTATTTTATTTATGTGTACCGGGAAAGTAAGGCCGTAACTACCCAACCCGTAACCTATAACTGCATCCACAAGCGCATAATATAGCATAAATAGCAAGCTCCTATTTCTTAAGTATTTTAAATGATATAGTTTACTCATCACGCTACGTAATCTAGAACATATTTGTTCAATGTGTATGTTCCATGTAAATGCAATGTCTATATTTAGGCCAAGATATTTATAAGTTTGTACTTGTTCTAAATTTTTACAACTACATATATCTACCTGATTACTATGTAGGCAATCATATGTGACTATGTAGGCAATCATATGTGACTATGTAGGCAATCATATGTGTATAGTTTTACCTTTAAACTGTCACATACATTATGGGTTGGCGCTTGGACACAATTCCCCTGATGTTAAGTGATATTGAAGCCTACGATGAAGCGTGCTTACCCAAGAAACACTGTTTCACTTTCGCCTTGAACACCTGAAGACTGTATGTCTCGAGGAACCAAGAGTCCGGCAAGGAGATCCATAGTTTGGGCAAAAAGCTCTTGGATCTCTTCTTGTTGGATGGACTCTTTGTTCCCCGAACACCTGTCCTTGCCGGAGTCTTTTTACGGAACTTTTACGGAGGAAAAACGCACCGTCCACTCGTAAGCACGAGAGGATATCGAGTTCTTTAACAGCTACAAGAGCTTTAGACTCAATATACACTCAACTTTTGTGACGTAATCTAGTGACGTAACTATATCTATCTATCTATACTTATAATAAATCTGTAGAAAGGTCAATTCTGTACATGAAATATATTTTCAAAATAACTATTAGGGCAAATTAGTGATCGATACTGTACCAAAAATACTCAACGGATTTTGACGAAACACAATTATTCTTCATACTCCTGGGCAGGTTATAGAATACTTTTCATCACGCTATTATCAATAGGAGCAGAGCAGTGAAGGGAAGTGTTGGGAAAACGAGAGAAATTTTTATCTGTATGTTTGAACACGCATCACGTGACAACTACTGCATGGAATTGAATGCGGTTTTCATCAATGTATTGCTAGAGGTCTAACTTAAAATTTAGACACCATTTTATGGAAGTTCGTTATTTTTGAAACCCGATATCCACGCGTGCGACGCCACTAGCACAGCTAGTTATTGCGAAGTCTAAATCTAAATAAATATATATAATTCAAAGGTGACTGACTGTCTGACTAACATAGTGATCTATCAACGCACAGCCCAAACCACAGGACGGATCGAGCTGAAATCTGGCATGCAGGTAGATGTTATGACGTAGGCATCCGCTAAGAAAGGATTTTGATTAATTCTACCCCCCAAGGGGATGAAACTCTATTCCACGCGAACGAAGTCGCGGGCACAGCTAACGTACCTACTGTACGTTATAAAAGTCGAGTGTGAGTCCGGTTAATCTAAGCTTTAGTTAAAATATAGTAAGCTATTTACTAAACGATGCTTTTGTAATAAACTGATATTAGGTTACTATTAACCTAATATCAGGGCTATCCCTGATTCATGGATTAACAACTGCACCAATAAGAAATGATGGATGTTAAGGCCCTCTCTAATAATGGAAATATTGTACGCATTTCTCTTTTTCCTCCGTCTCTGCAGAGCTATTTACAATGCCAATTTCGAAACTTTCCCGACGTTCATTAAAATTTAACATAAGTAATGCCAGAAGAAAACAAAACAATACATTTTACATTGTGTCAAAGATTTTTAATATTGATATGGTCACTGTAAGATGTTGTTAGGTTTGATAATTACGTAAAATATTCAGACAGGAGGTCCCTTAACTAGAGACTGAATAAATTAATAACCGACTTGGTATTACATGGATCTCACAACTTTTTACGGTATAACAATTGAGTTGCGAGACTTGGATTTTGGGTTCCGTAGCCAAATGGCAAAAACGGGACCCTTATAGATTCGTCATGTCTGTCTGTCCGTCTGTCTGTCTGTCTGTCCGTCCGTATGTCACAGCCAGTTTATTCCGAAACTATAAGAGCATACATTATTGAAATATTTGCGTAGATGTATTCTATAAACCGCATTAAGATTATAAAATAAAATGTGGGGTATCTATAGATAGGTAGGTATTTTAAAATGATGTTGAGGTTTCTAACTTCATTTTTTTTTCTAAACTAAATAGTTTGCGCGAGAGACTCTTCCAAAGTAGTAAAATGTGTGTGTGTGTGTGTGTGTGTGTCCGTAACTTCTAAAATATGGGCATGATAAAACTGAAAAAAATATACGATGTGTATTACTATGCAAACTACCTAACGAAAATTGGTTTGAATGAGATCTAGACAGTAGTTTTGTTTTTAAACGTCATAAATCAAATTACCAAATTTTTTTTCATTCAATCAACTCCAATATATTAAAAAATAAAGAAAAACGTTTATTTAGCTGTATAGTGTACGAAAGTAAGGAACCCTACGTGCGCGAGTCCGACTTGCACTTGGCCGGTTTTTTGACCGACTTCGAAAAAGGAGGAGGTTCTCAATTCGTCTGTATGTATATCTAATATATTTTTTTTTATGTATGTTCAACAATATTTCCGTCAATTATGGATGGATTTCAAATTTTTTTTTGTGTTCGACAGAGGACACTTCCGAGGTGGCACCGACTCCAAAAATAAGTGATAATTGTAATATTTAAATAATTATAGTTATACATATAATATGTATTAAGGATATAATTACCTACGTTATTTATCGCTTTTTAGTTTTGGTCCTTTGTGTTTTTTTTTGAAGTCGGTTTATATGGGATAAGTAGGTAGGTACTAACTTATCTTAATACTATTAAATAAAATATGAAGCGAATATAAAATTATTTTAGACTAGCTGTGCCTGCGATTTCGTCTGCGTGGAATGGTGTTTTTGGGTAGAATTTTAAATTATTTAGAATAATTAATTTACAAAATTAAATATCGAATCAACAGCCTACAATACAAGTTTTAAATTTCTAGCTCTGAAAATGATGATACTTTTATATAACTTTTCATCCCCCTTTTTCAACCTAGGTACTCCTGAGGTGGTCAGGAATCCGCAAATTTTACCACTAATCGTCTTTCCATTTCTCGTAATGCCTTATCATCATGTGGTCTGGTAAGTAATTTGCTTGATTCTAGATCGCTTCATGACATCTAATAACTTTTTGATCGTGCACGCAATGTGGTCTCGCTCTCGTCTTGGCTACATTTTACATGAAAATGTTTTTGGAGGATGACCTTTTCGAGAAAACGACAATTGATCTATTGCAAAAAAGTGGCTGACCTTTACTCCTGCAAAATTAGTACAAACTAAGCATTTAGCTGAATTGACTGAAACATCAAGATTGTTGGACCATTTACTAATACGTTTCAGATCTGAGTTTAATCTCTTAATCGATAACTTCATGAGTAGATACTGCCGACAAAACGCAGCATATTAAGGTTCTGCTAATATTACTCCCTCGGGTAGTTGCTGAGGATAAGTAAATAAATTTATCCAGCGAAAGCCACAATTTAAAATTAATACAGTTTTTGTTTATTTTTAGGTCGGCATAATGGTTTCCCTACGCCTGATGGAAAGCGAATGAGAAGCCCAAGTCGCAGTGACAACGGGCAAGTAACTGGTCAGTTACCTGTCAGTTGCCACCGCCATGCCCCCCCCCCCCCCCCCCACGAGCTCCGGAAACCCTACTCACCGGCAGAAACACGACCAGGAGGTCGATTGGCTGCGGTATTCTATAGGGTGGAGGTCCTTCCCCGGACGGGCGCGCTCAATTCGAGCGAAGATTCGCTATGCCCTGCCTTTCTTATCGCTATACCCTACCTCTCTTAGTTATGTTTGAAGATGTGTAAGCAATATTCGTTCAATATTAATTATTTGTTTGTTGGTTAACTTAAATACATGTTTTATGTATATTTCCAAAGTTAATTGCTTTGCAGTGCCTTCTGTGGCCACCTTTAATTAAGGCAGCAGCATAAATTTGTAAATCTTAAAGTTTTTGTAAAAGGTGTATACTCTGTTCGTTCAAATACTTGAATAAATTACACATGAACCGGTATCAACCAATATGATATGATAATAATGATCGGTGGCGACATTACCGGTTCAACGACTAGTAAACAACTGGCGCTTTCCGTGGCTATCTTACAAATAATACCAGATCCCGGATATAAGACCCCATCAGAATACAAGTTGCTATGTAAACAAAATAATTTGTCCATTGCCAACTAACTCATTTTTTTATCATTGACTTCGAGCCATTTTTAACTGACTTCAAAAAAGGAGGAGGTTCTCAATTCGTCTGTATGTATAATATTTTTTTATGTATGTCAATTATAGATGGATTTCAAAATTTTTTTTTGTTGGACAGAAGACATTTTCGAGGTGGTCCCATTATCACCAGGTCAGGATCTGATGATGGGATCCGGGAGAAATTGAGGGCAACAACCGAAAATTGTATGCTCGTATGGTGCTTTTGTTACGTAATCATATCTTACTCAGGTATATGTTTCCGGGCGTCAACATCTGGTGCTGCTGATGAAGCCACAGAACTCCTTAACGGTTAGGAGTTAGGGGACAGTACTGTCATTGGTCGATGGAAACTAGGTAGTAGTATGTATGTACTTCAGGGCTAATAGGGCAGGTGGTTTGGTAAGTAATTTGCTTGATTCTAGATTGCAAAGTCTTCACTTGACTTAAAGCAAAATTTTTTTTCCTAAGTAAAACTCTTAAGGAAATTAACTAGCATTTATTTAATTTCACAACACATTAACACAACTAAAAATCGAGAAATAAATTGACTTTTAAAAAAAACTTAAACCGACTTCAAAAAACACAATCGACCAAAACTTTAATCTGACAAAAACTGTACCTGCATAACTAAAAAGCGATAAATAACGTAAGTAATTATCTAGTTAATATATATTATACGTATAACTATAATTATTTAAATATTTACAATTATCACTTATTTTTGGAGTCGGTGCCAGCCTCTAGGTAACCTAGACTGTTGTGTTGTATGACGCGCGCGGCCGGCAGCACTCTATTGCTCCCCGGAGCCGGGGTATTTGCCCTCCCCGGACCAGGAGTACCGGCCGCTTGTCATCTGCGGCTGGCCAGGGCAGGCAGGGATGTGGCCGTATGCTTCGGCGCTACCCGTCTCCCTGCAACTTGTTGCCCACTGGCGACACAGAGAGGTTTAGTGGTTATGCCTTCCCATTTTGGGAGGTTTGAGTCCCACACACCATGTCGCCTCCCCCAGGAGGCGGCATGTAGGTGCCTAATGCATTCCCCTCTAGAAAAAAAAAAAGCATGGCGGTGGCAACTGACAGGTAACTGACCAGTTACTTGCTCGTTGTCACAGTGACTTGGGCTTCTCTTTCGCTTTCCATCAGGCGTAAGTAAGCCATTGCGTCGAGCTACTATAAAAAAAACTCTTTATTAAAATAATTATTTTCCTAGAAGCTTCAATCAAAACTATGCCTCGAAAGATTGGGCCCCAATTTGGTACCCTCCATAATCTGCAAATGAGATCGTGTCAGGAACCGCTACTTAGCTCTCTAGGGGTCATGGAAACCCACACCAGCCTACTCCGACCCGCTCGCTCGTAAATTTCCACTATATTTTATGTAAATGCCCCCGTCTGAGACCTCTGGCACCTATTCTTAGCCTAATAAACGCGGGAAATTTCGTTACGTCTCATTTATCCTCTAATAGCCGGATACTAGGAGAATCTACAATAGAATTATATTGATTTGTATTTAATGTTTTTGTACACCAGTAAATATCAAGTAATAGCTACCATTATACTATACAACGCTATTTATAGCCTATGTTAAAATCTAGTTGTATTAATCTTATTGATTATTTATAATGCATACGATTAGAAATAATTTTAATAGCCCTTGGTTATAATTTCAAGATGTTATGTGTTGTTCTTGCCAGACAGAGCAGCCAACATGACGCCAGAGGATTTATTATGTGAAACTAACTCTATTTCGGAGTCCCTTTTAATTTGGCAGAAATGGCTATACCACTCAATTCATAATGTATTTTTTCTAATTTAAATAACTTGCATATCAATATTTCGTTACATGACAATAAAAAAGTATTTTATCCATAGGGATATTACCATTACCAGTGTGGGGGTGAAATAGGGGTTGAAAGTTTGTATGAAGTTCGTTATTTTTGAAGATAAAACCATGAAACTTGGTACGCAGGTCTCTTAGGATGTGTAGAGTTTTTCTACAAACGGAATTCTCGAAATTCGAACGGAACGGATTCGGAACGGGAACTACGAAGCCAAACTTTTTATACAAAATCTTAACCTCAGTGGTTGATATTTAGAAGTTTTGGGTGTATCAAGTTAAAAAAAATTTGGCTTTTGAAGTTAAAGTTCCTTTTAACGAATACTCTGCATCGCCGCCGCTGCCAGTGGTCGTCGGTCGTCGTCGCGCACATTCGCCGACGTGTGGCAACGGCGCTGTCGTGGGGTGGGGGAGCGCACGAATCTAACTATGCCTAACCGAACAGGCAGACACGTGAGAAAATAGTTTGATAAATTCCACTCCTAAGTGGATAAAATTAAACATTTTGAAATTAACCCTTTACGGGATAAAATAGCGGAGCAAAAAACGAACTTGAAAGGCCGAGAAATCAACTTACAGCCCCAAACTACTGCTCCCTGACAATAGGTGGCGTTACTGGTCAAATTAAATAATTTTATATTGGGGTAATTTGAGTAGTCATATTCAATAAAATGTTTCGGGGATGGTGGCGCTGTGTAGCGGGCCGTTACAATATGGTAGAGCGAAGCGATGACTGGTACTCATGTCTTAATAAGTGAACAAGTGTTGTCTTTAGAGATTGGTCTATACAGGTATAATAGATACATTAACAGTATGTATGTAACAGTAGTGTATCTATTTAGTCTAATTCCAGACTATTTTTGTTAGGTTTAATAAATCGTAGACTGTATGACGTAGTTATAAGTATAATTATGATGATAATATTGTAAACACTTTGTTAAAAAGAGGAACTACATACACGAGTTACTTGCCGGTTTCTTCTCGGTAGTATGCTGCTTTCCGTACTGGTAGTGTGACGATTTGTAGGTAAGTGTATTTTAAAAAACCTATAGGAATAAAGATTATTTTGACTGTGAGGATAGGACGCTATCGGGATCAGGAATATTAGGCATAAGGACTATGAAAGGGATCAAGAGAGGGATCAAGGGCAGGGCGGGAATAGGGATCGGGATAACGCACGGAATAGGATACGGAGCAGAGAGGAGAGAGGGATCGTGACAAGTGTCGGGTTAGGGATCAAGATCTTTATAGTGTTCGGAATATGTGTGTAGGCGAAGAGATCGAGACATGGAGCAGGATGGAATAGGAACACGCATAATAAACACGTACGCAGGATTGGCACGAGACTAATGCGGCTTCCTTCAGGAACTCGCGCCTAATACACACGCATAATAAACACTTCTGTGACACACCTACATGAACGCGGGCGAAGCCGCGGGCACAGCTAGTAAAAATATAAGTACACATGGGTTCAGTCGTCAGTTCTCTTCGCCAGAACTTGACTGACTCGCTCCCGCGTATTTATCTCAAGATCTATATTCAAAATACCAGAGCCTTTGGCATGTAGGATGTTTAATTGAACCAGGTACATAATCATGTAACGTAGCGAGTTTGAAATTCCAGCCCTTTGATCTATTGACGAAGTCAAATAGTTCTAAATACCTCTAATAAATGCGACCATTACCTGACTGCCAAAGAAAGCTTCGGTGTCGCAACGGTTATTAGAGGGTAGAAATGAAATGTGAAGATTCCAGGTCCGATACCCACTCGTGTCCATTTAGGTAACTTTTCTAAATTAACTTGCTCGAGTGTGGGTCTGGGAGACATAATCAGTCATCATGATATTCATAATATAGTGGTTGTTATGAATTTGTCTAGCTCATTAAAAAGTAAGACAAAGCAGATAATATTGCTGGCGTAATCGACACTGTAACTGGTAAGGTCACCTTTTATGGTCAAATCTGGGTCCCGGCAGAAGGATTAGGGCGTTTAATATACCTAGCACGGTTTTCATCACGCATTGAGGTTAATTGACTTTGTTTTTATGAATTTTTGATCTGATTTGATTTGATTCTAGTGCGATTTAAATTTATTTTCATTTGATGTAACATGTAGGTGTTGTTGTTTGATTTCATTTAGGCCTAATGATACCCAAATAAGAAATATCGGTCTAGAAGGGAAAAAAATCATTCAGGGTAAATTATTGTATCGGACTCTAATCTTAGTTTGTAGGTATTGAATTTATATTAATAGAATAATTTTTACAACATACGTTCCCGCTCCCTTCCAGGGCCCATATGTTAACATACGTTCTAAATTAACACCTTTATACATATACGAGTAATACATATTTGATGCAATGAATATGAATATGAGGAATAACTGGTTTTAAGTATGAGATATGTATGGAAGATAATTTTAAATGCGTCTTATTAGGAGATAAGAAGCTTTGAAGATTTGGTATAATTTATTCCACTTAATTTACTTAGACACATTACATATTTTACACTTAAGTTAGAGTTGTGTTCTCATACGAAACAATAAAAGGTACATAATGTGCAGTACAGTTATGAGACACAATAAAAAATCTATACCTCACTATGGACGCATATGTAGGCATACCTACCTAAAGCTTTCAGTAAATTAGTTGCTATTTCTCAAATACACAACTATTCTATTGGTACAAGATAGATTGATATTCTTTAGTGCACCATACAATTGACTTAAAACTAGGTACCTATAACAGACACATGTTGCACAATTTAGGTGGCCTTATTTAAGCGATCTCTTAGATCAGACAATCTTAGAGTAATGGATAATTGAAAAGTAAAGGGTGAGGTGAGCTATCAATTGAATCGGAATTGTCGCTAGATAATAAATATAAATAATAATACATACATAACTAATATAAATACTATATGGAATCGAAGAGTATTTGAGATAAACGCCAATTAATATGTAGGGTCCAGTGGGGGACAGTGTAACAAAAAAGTCATTACAATTTTTAGAATAAAAATCTTCGATTGAATATTGTTTTTATTATTTGCCATAAAATCAACAGTCTATAATCTTCATACTAGGCTTAAAATAATAAAAAAATAAACTTAGAAACTACTTATTTTTATGTTTTTCTGAGATTCACAAACTAGTTATACTGTGCCCCAGGGGTGGGGTACAGTTTAACAGCCATGGGGGTACAGTGTAACAAAATAGGGCAATGGACTAAACATACATCAAAACAACTAAAATATGAAAAATAGTTAATGACTCAAAACTATATTTAAGTAATCAAAATAATCTATGTCATTGGATCTGACATCTGAATCTTCATCTGAATCTTCATCTGAATTTTCAGAGCTTTTTCCTGAACTTGAAAATAAAACGTTGGAAACGTTTTCGACACTTTTTTAATTTTGTTTAATTTCGTTAATATCTTAGGAAATTTACACCTAGAAAGAAAACATTACACTGTTACACTGTAGGTACCCCTTTTTTTTTTTAGAGGGGAATGCATTAGGCACCTTCATGCAGCCTCCGAGGGGAGGCGGCATGGTGTGTGGGACTCACACCCTTACCCAACCATTGACAAACAATAATTATTAAAATATTATTGGTTAGAATTTACAATGTACTTTGTTTTTTACTTTGGTACTAGTTAATTTAAGATTAAAACGAATATACATTTACTTACCAGGACTTATTACTTTTCCAACGAAAACAAAACTTCACCGACTCAATTGTTCACAAAATTATTTTACTTAAAACATAAAATCGATTGCCATTCTGTTTAGCGAGCAATTTTACGTCCGATAATAGTTGTTTAAGATGGCGGCGCATGATAGTGGCAATACACGTAAAGCCTATGGAAAAAGAAAATGACAGAGATAGGCTTAATATACTGTGCCCTTTGTTACACTGTCCCCCACTTGAACCTATTTATGATTTAGCAACAATAAAAGTACGACTTCTTATTAAAGTTATTTATTTACTAGCTGTGCCGGCGGCGTCGCACGCGTGGATATCGGGTTTCAAAAATAACGGACTTCCATAAAATGGTACCTAAATTTTAAGTTAGACCTCTAGCAATACATTGGTCAAAACCGCATTCAATTCCATGCAGTAGTTCTCGCGTGATGCGCGATCAAACATGCAGATAAAATTTTCTCCCGTTTTCGCAATACTTCCCGTCACTGCTCTGCTTCTATTGATTGTAGCGTGATAAAAATGTATACTATAACCTGCCCAGGAGTATGAAGAATAATCGTACCAAGTTTCGTTAAAATCCGTCCAGTAGTTTTTTTTTTCTATAACGAACATACAGACAGACAGACAGACAAAACTTTTACTGATTGCATTTTTGGCATCAGTATCGATCACTAATCACCCCCTGATAGTTATTTTGAAAATATATTCCATGTACAGAATTGACTTCTCTACAGATTTATTATAAGTATAGATATGATTAGGTTGCTATGGTAACGTTTTCAAGACACGTCAGTTTGTAAGAAAGATTTTTTGGTAATATTTTCACACCTTGGGTTACATTATTGGATTTTTAGAGGTCCATCCTCTAACTTTTTTTAAATATAATATAGCCTATAGAAGAATACATACAATAGAGTGTTCATTCGTCTACACTATTAATATATAGAGGAAATATTTGATTTTTTGTTTATTTGAATAGGCTCCGAAACAACTGGACCGATTTGAATAATTCTTCCTCTGTCGGAAAGCTACACTATCTCCGGTGAACATAGGCTATATTATATTTTTTTAAAGTTAGGGATCCATGCTAAAACTTCAATAATGTATCCTAAGGTGTGAAAAAATTACCAAAAATCTTTCTTACAAACTGACGTGTCTTGAAAACGTTACCATAGCAACCTAAACTGTTATGTCATGTAAATAAATAACTCTAATATTATGTCGTACTTTTATTGTTACTGAATTATAAATACCTACATATTAATTGGCGTTTATCTGAAATACCCGAAGCGAAGCAAGGTCGGTTCGCTAGTTACAAATAAACATTATTCCTCATTCATAACATCTGTTAACCACTCTCGGCCAATGTGCGGAGCTCAGATTCGGCCGCGCGATGACAGTCGGCTAGCTCGTATGTCAATCAACCTCACACTTCATCCCTCGAGATAACTACTATCTATCTTCAAGGTAAACATCAGAATAGCAGCTAATAAACAAACGGGTTGTATTTGCAATAGATTTTATATATTTAGATAGACCATTTATACGTGTTAATGTATGTGTATGTGCAATAAAAATCCCGGTAATAATTCGTTACAAGTCTTTGTTTACTAAAATGAAATGAAAATAACTTTATTCATATAGACTTAAAAGCACTTACTTACAAGAATGAATCGTCAAGTAAAACGTAAAAAGATATTACAGCCTAAAATTAGCATTTTGCTGTTATTTCATCAACAATCGTAAATTCGATTTATGGCCACATTTTGAGGCCAAATGCCCCTATGTGCGACGTTGCCCCTCTCTTCAGAAAAGTACACTTCCTCTACCTATAGGTTGTCTGAATGAGATCGCTTACCTACTAGCGATAAGACCATCTTTATTGTGCTCTCTGTAATACCTTTTATAAAATTTAAGTGTTTGTATTTTGTGCAATAAAGAATATCTATCTAGTATCTACCTACAATACGATAGTTTTAAGGTTTTTGAAATAAATAAATAAATCTACTGCCGTGTTCGGAAAGTGGATTCAACCGAGAAGAACCGGCAAGAAACTCGATAAGTAGTTACTCTTTTTCAATCGCCAATTTTCACAATTTTTGTATAACAATATAAAAATAAATATGTGTATAAAAGTGTTTTATTATTTTATTTTTGTTAAACAGTGCAAAAATAAAAACATTGTTTATGTAGTGCAAAATTCACTACGAAGCAGCAGTCCAGGGGATGTCGCCGCGGAGAAAGTCTTCTATTTTATAACTTCCTTTCATAAGTAGAGATTTCATGAATGATTTAAATTTTATGAATAGTTCAGCAATATGTTCCGGTAACTTGTTGAACAATTTAATACCCAATCCTATAAATGACTTACCCACTATATGCAGTCTCAGACGTGGAACGGCAAATTTGTCTTTGTTTCCAGTGTTTAAGTTATGATTATCAGAATTTTCACTAAACTGACTTATATGTTTACGCACATAAACTACATAGTCAAATACATACTGTGATGCTACTGTCATTATGTTACTGTACATTACTAATGCTAGAAAAAACGTATAATTTGTTTTGGATCAATTTAATGTGCACAATAAAATACCCAATTTTGTGCTGTCTAATGTTATAAAAAACGAAATAAAAGTAAAATAGATATGGTAAAAATATCAATGCTTAATACTATTTTTTGTTTACAATATTTAAAAAATATCTGGTATTATAGTAAGTTACCCTACATCGACGGCTTAATCATTAAAATTAGCCTAGGAATTGGCCTCACTTGAGTATTTTTTACACGAGCAATTAAAAACTGTTAATTTTATGAGAGCAAACCTACAGATACTGAATCATTTACAGATTTTTATTGTTACAGAGTATAATGAAAGCAGTTCCATGCTAATAGCATTAACTAGGCACCTAAATAAAAATGTATTACATCATCATCATCATCAACATGAATGACTAATAAAAATAAAAACAGAAATAAATAAATGGGTGAGTCCATCTAGTTATACTTTTAGTTATACGGTATTAGACATTTTTTTTTTTTTTTTTTTTTTATATAATCTGTTTTAAATGTTCTGTTTTTCTAATATTATATAAATTCTGGAAGTATTTAATTTGATTGCGCTAAGTTGGTTGCCTGCTAGAGGATACAGGCGAAAGAACTAATGTTGTGTTGTTTATGTTTGATTGACGCTTTTTAATTTTTGCACGATGGAGGTGACAAGTTTGACGAAACCGTCAGTGGCCTCCTCACTCTTTAACTGCTCTATTAATTGAAAGGGTTCTACTTTCCTATGTGAGCATATCGATTTGTATTTTTCTCGTTCGTAATCGAAAATGTGACACGTTCTTAACAGATGATCGATATCTTGAACGGAAGAATCATCACACGGGCAACGGTTGTTATTGCAGATTTTGAATCGTTCAAGGTAGGCTTTATGATACCCGTGCCCGGTGAGAAATTGGGTAAGTTCGAACGTCATAGGAACTTGTTTCCTAAAGAGAGCGACTTCGTCGATGGATCGAAACCACCTTTTTGTACCTTGCCCTTGTGTGTACGTGTTGAACTCGTTCGACCATTCGGTGCGCATGCGCTCTTTGATTATTTTCTTGGCATACGAGATCGGGAACTCATTCAGTACAGTCGGAGTCCTGCCGGTTGCTGCGCTCTTTGCAGCTGCATCCGCCATCTCGTTGCCACTTATGCCTATATGGACTTTAACCCAGACAAATTTAAATCCAATACCGGTCTCTTGACAACGATACAGATTTTTATGTATATTGTTAACAAGCCTATGAGTATTGCTTCTATCGGCAATAGCGTTGATAGAAGATAAGCTGTCTGTGAAAATGGTAAAATCTGAGGTCCGATTTTTAATGGCCCAATCGACTGCTCTGTCTATGGCAAACAGTTCCGTAAGGAAGACTGAGGCAGCTCTATTAATGCGGTATTTCTTAATGAATGTTTTGTCTTGATGAAAAATGACAGCAGCTGCTCCAGTCTCACCAGTATCTAATTTGCTGCCGTCGGTAAATATATTAGCAGAGGAATGTGTCATGAAGGATTCGACTTCGTCTGTGCTAGTGGCTTGCTCGGATTGGATGGACTGCCTATGGGCCGGGTGGAGTAATTCCTTGACAGGAGCGTTACGGTGCAATGGTATGTCCTCAGGTAAGTCCGTCAAGAGGCCAGTTCTTCGTACCTCGCTAAGCTCATGGACTTCCTTGACAACAAGATGTAATGGCTGGAACTGTGCTAAAGCGAGTGCGGCGTTAGCAGACACGGTTCTAAATCCCCTGATAGCACGTAGTGCAAATTGTCTTTGGAATGAGCAGAGCATTCGTCTTACGCATTTGTACTTTATGGCCGAGCCCCATATGCCAGCGGCATATGTGACCATTGGCGTGATGACTTGCTTAAATATTATTTCAATGTTTTGCGAGTGAATACCCCACGTTGGTCTGACAAATTTGCAGAGGTTTTTGAAGACTCCGCTGGTTTTGTTGATGATGAACTTTGCATGCTTTATGAAACGGAGTTTATCGTCGACAATGACTCCGAGTAACTTTATTTCCGAGGAAATAGGGATTTGCAAGCCGTTAAAGATAATGTTGGCTTTACGTGATGATGAAGTAAACGAGATAACTTGCGTTTTTTCAGGGCCGAATGTCAACTTCACTCCTCTGCCCCATGCCACTATTGTCTCGAGAGATTCTTTAACGTTCGCCTCGACAATTTCCGTGGTATCGCCCTCGACCAGCAAGAAGACATCGTCAGCAAAAGCCTGGATATGTACTCCGGAGGCGAACTTTAGGTCCAACAGCTCGTCAAGAACCAGGTTCCACAGAATTGGGCCGCAAGCAGAGCCCTGAATGCAGCCCTTTGTCATAATCTTGGTCGCGGTACCGTTGCCATAGTCGATGGTGACCCTTCTATCTGAGGTGTAGCTCTGGATGAGGCGGTAAATGTTAGAAGGACATCTAACATGCCGAAGTCTGTTGAAGAGAGCAGGCCACCATGCATTGTCGAACGCCGCTTTGATGTCCAGCGAGACGCCAACGACTTGATGTCCCGCTGCTCTGGCCTGTTCAATGACGTCCAAAGAGGTCCGAAGGGCATCCGTAGTGGTCCGTTGTTCCCGAAAGCCAAATTGTTTGTTATTCAACGCACCATTACACTCCGCTTTATGAGAGATCCGGCGGATGAACAGCTTCTCCAAAAGCTTTCCGAAGACCGGAAGCAGGCCTATGGGTCTGTAGGCCTTCAGAGACGTAGGATCAGTAGCGTTAGGTTTGGGTATAATTTTAACATAGGCTTGCTTCCAGGCCTCCGGGAAATATCCAAGCTCGAGACATCTATTTAAAAGGTCAGTTAGAAATTCCGGGTAAATCTTATAAAAGGCCTGACATATGTCAGATGTTAGATGGTCTAATCCGGGAGCCTTTTTGGGGTTGATACTGTAGAGACACTCGCCAACCTCATCGGTAATAAAGGGAACGTCTTCCGACGTGTCAGGTTCCGCCTTTTCCTCTCTGCGCAACTCTTGGTGACGAGTGAGGTGATCTGCATAATCGTCCGGGTAAAAATGTTCCAAGAGGGCCTCTGCAGCGCTGCTGCCTGAATCCGTGTAGCCCTGCGGAGTCAGCAAGGTTTGCGGAGGTCTGGTCGCCGTGGATGTTTTAATAATACGGTTAGTGACAGACCAGACGTTCTCCTTACCTTGCCTCTCGCAAAAGCTGCGAAAGTGTGCCGTAGATGTTTTGGACAGGGCCTTGGCGTAATCGGTTTTGGCCTTTTGGTATTTTGCGATGGTGTCATCAATGGGGTGGCCTTTAATTTTGAGCGTGTGAAGACGGTGATGAAGGCGAATACATTCTTTCTTCATGCGCTCAAGTTCTTCATTCCACCAGGGATTATAAGACCTCGACCCAGATGGTTTCTTGAACACCTCATCGCATGTCCTTTGGATGACCGCCGTCATTCTTCTGACCACGGCATCGAGATTATCTTTGTTTAGGAGCAGAGGTTCGATCTTGTCCAGTCCATCGCTGTTGAAGAAAACTGGTAGCTTTTCATTAAATGGTCCCCAATCTGATTTGTTAACACTGTACTTGAAAGTGGAAGTTTTCTTTGTGCGCTCCATTGAGTCTCTTTCTGCAATAGAAAACTCGATGGCATTATGATCCGAGGAGGGACAAGCGTTGAAACTGACGTGCCAGTTTTTGATTTTATCAACAAGCTGGTCTGATACTGCAGTTACGTCAATGATCGAACTGCAATGTCTTCCATATCTAAAGGCCTCAAATGTGGGCTTAGTTCCAATATTACACACAAACATGTCGTTGGCTGCGAACATATCAGCAATGTCTCTGCCTCTAGCGTTGGTGACGGCCTCTCCCCATAAGGGGTGCCGACCATTGAGATCTCCTCCTAGAATTCTAAGCGACCCCTTGGTGGCCTGCAAAAAACCGTTTATGGCCGTCATGGTTACCAACCCATCTGAACCCGGTTCTGCGTAAGCAGAGGCGATATACAACTTTCTCTGCCCAAGATTGACTCTAACTACGGCTAGATTAGGAGTTGACAGCTGTGCGATACCTAGGCCGAATCCGGACGCACCCTTAACCATAATACATGCTTTAGTTTTTGCCGAAGTAGGAAATTGAAAGATATTTATACCTTGGATGTTGTGCACGGCAAGTGTTTTACCAGTATATGGTTCACTTACCAACGCAATGTCGTAATCGCCATAAGAAAAGTGTTTAATAAGTTCAACTTGGGACAGGTAACAGTGATGCACGTTGCATTGTAAAACTTTGATAGACTTAATACCCATAATCTATCTGGTCGTTGATTTTGATTTTCGTGATCTTAATACGGGTACATAATTTGTGGTCAATGGCTGTATGTTTAGTGTTTACACTGCTGCCGGTCCTCATGTTGTGCTGCTTGCAATTGAAGCAGCATAATTGTTCTTTCTCGCCCTTTGTGGGACATGTACGATAGGTGTGCTCCTTGGACGCACAGAAGGAGCATGGCGAGTCAATTGCAGTACATTTGTTTTTGGTGTGACCGAACTGGAGACACTTAAAACATTGCGTGAAGCGTGAAAAATCTTCAACGTGTACTTTTTGGTGGTCCATATTGACTCGTCCTGCGGAAACGAAGATTTTTCGAATATCGGTGCTAACCTCAACGACAGCATTGTAAAAACGTTCATTACGGTTTCGCATTAAGAAACACAAGCGCAGTTCTTCGGCTGCGACGTCGTTTTGCTCGGAAATGATGGAGATGATCTCTTCTTTGGTGATTTCTTTATTGATACCTTTAATGATCATAAGCGGCCGCTTACGCTTAGCCTCCTCAGCTACGATGATCGCGGACCTATTAACCGCTGCCATGGTCTCCTTACAGTGCTCAATATTGTCAAATTCAACTCGGAGCATGTTTTTGCCAACATTGACCACTTTGGACGGTGCGTACTTTTTATTCCTGAAGGACACTTCCTTCTTCCAGGAAGCAGCGGTATCGAGTGACTTGTCATCTTGATTTTTCGCGCGGATGACTATTGCCGGTTTAGTAGGCGCGGCAAGGTTGGGTGCGGCTTTACGTGAAGCTGCGTCCGCGAAAGATCTGGACATTACCGAGACGGATGTCGGAGGCGGAGTGGAAGTAGAAAGCTCATTTTTGAGCTTGCCTATTTCTTCTCTCACACATCCCAGAATGTCCTCCTTTAGGGAGCCGACCTCAATCAAGTCTGGAGCGGATCTATTGTTTAAACAGGCGCCAAGTTTGGCCGTGGCCAACATCATTTCATTGGTGGCTTGATGAATGTTAGTCTTGTTCTCCTTAGTAACGGACTTTCCGTCTATGCATCCCCGGACGGTACGAATGAGACTCTCTAAAACATCGTTAAAGGAGGCGAAATCTTTCACGTCGGTCGCGGTGAGCGGGTGAATGGGGATTTTTTCGGTTTCCCTCTCCGCCATCTTGGCTTTATTACTAGGCAGACTTTATTACTACTAGGCTTTATCACTATAGGCAGTGAGATCGGTTACTGAAATAATCGCTTAAGGTAAGTGGCAAGGCAGGGCTGATAGCGACAGTAATGTCAAAATTAAAGAAATCGCAGGGTTTATAACAGGTAGGTAAGTGTTAAGTGATGGTAAGTGGTAAAAAAGTAGTGAAATGTTATTAGTAAAAGTAATCAGAATCCTATAGTTAGTGAAGAAATGAGATACAATAAACTAGATGAAAAGAAAATAAAACGTAATTAAAATACTGACGGCGGCGGAAGGGTTAAAACGAAATATACCTCGGCAGTCTGCGGTTAAAATAAATTCTTAGACTTACCTACTTATAAGATAATCAACTACTTAGTACTAATATTATAACTTATACTATGAACTATAACGAATTAACAGTCTCTAGTTATATGTTCCACAACACGCCGGGGCCGGTCCTTGCAGTCGAAGACTTCGGTTGATGGGTGCGCAAGAAGCGTTTGTTGTAGACGATGCTGTTTATCGCTGTTGAAGGTTTTTCGTTCGTAAGGTGTCTTTGGTGGCGGACGAACGTGAGCGGCGTGTTCTTGTCAAGTTATTATCCCGGTTGTTGAAGTGAGTAGGTAGGTAGCTAGGTACTTCGGGTCACACGTAGTGTGATGAGCGGCATCAATTACAGTGGCTACTTTAAATACAAAGTTTCATTTTGTGCATCTTTAACGAAAATACAAATTGTCACTCTTAATTTTGAAGCTAAAGCGTCTCCTTTCTGGAATCTTCGGCCGGCGCGGCGCCGTGAGGTCAGTGACCCGATATGAGCAGCGAGCGCGGGCGTAGGTATTGAGTGCGATTTTTAACTCGTGCGGTGAACGATTTTTATTTGATGATTACTCGCACTATGAGTGATGTCCAGGAACGATATTTGCACAAGTAGGTAGCATCTAGGTGGCCCTGCAGAACACAATTTGTACGCAGTTAACATGTGCGCGACGTTTAGGGCGTGGTTTTACGGCGAAATATTCGGAACGTCTTGGAATAGATGCAGAGTCTCGTAGGTGGTCTACAGTCTCAATAATTGCACAGTTAACATTCAGGTAGCCGTACACAACACTATATACACATAGTTAACGAGTATTAGATGATTAGGTCGTGGTTTTAGGTAAAAATTTGCGGAGCGTCTCGAAAACGATGCGTCCTTTCTGACGGCGCGCACGCGACTCCGGTATTAGACATTTAAAATGCTAGTTCGGGGACAGATAGATGGGAATACTAAAAGAATGTGTGTACTGTGCGGGGATCGAACCCACGACCCTTGGCTCAGAAAGCAGAGGTCACTACCAAATGAGCCATCGGGCCAGTCAATAATAGTATTAAGAACTAGCTGTGCCAGCGGCGTCGCTCGCGTGGATATCGGGTTTCAAAAATAACGGACTTCCATATAATACCCATCTATACCTTGTGCCTAAGTTTTAAGTTAGACCTCTAGCAATACATTGGTGAAAACCGCATTCAATTCTATGCAGTAGTTTTCGCGTAATGCGCGTTCAAACATACAGGTTTAAATTTCTCGCGTTTTCCCAACACTTCCCGTCACTGCTCCGCTCCTATTGATTGTAGCGTGATGAAAAGTATCCTATAACCTGCCCAGGAGTATGAAGAATAATTGTACCAAGTTTCGTTAAAATCTGTTCAGTAGTTTTTTTTTCTATAACGAACATACAGACAGACAGACAGACAGACAGACAGACAGACAGACAGACAGACAAAAATTTTACTGATTGCATTTTTGGTATCAGTATCGATCACTTATCACCCCCTGATAGTTATTTTGAAAAAATATTTTATGTACAGAATTGACCTCTCTACAGATTTATTATAAGTATATAGAAGATATCTAGTTAAGACTACAGAATTAGATGTTTGTCTGAACGGTGTTCTGTTGAATATGTGTGATGTCGCAGTTGTGTTCTTTCGAAATAATGGCTTGTCGAAACAGAATGTTGTCGCAGCATTATTTTGTCTGACTAGAAACTGTCGAATATGTAATTTGTCAAAGTATTGTTCTGTCGAATAATTGCACGTTCGAAGTAGCGTCTAGTCGAAATATTGTTTGTCGAAATTCAGTATAAGAGTCTGTTAGTAAATTTAGCCCGAGTGTTGGGTTTGTACAACAAACGTAAATCAATTTACAATGTATCAACCTGAAACAATTTAAATATAAAGATATGTTTTTATTACCAACCTTAAATGCATTTCTGAACTTATTTGACATAATGTTGTAGAGAATGGGGTTTATCGCCGTGGAGAGGAAGTACATCACGCCAGACAGACAGGTTAACACGATGTACACCTGTGGACAAAAAAACAATAGATGAGCTCTTTGAAACCTTAAAAGGATAACTATGTTTAATTTTCCATGTTATTTGATAGCTTCCAGAAAGAACCATTAAAATCGAACTTATTTGAGAAATCACAACAAAATTATTTTGCAAAATGAGAGTGCAATAGGCCTTCTAAGTTCACCGGGAAAGTCCATTTCAAAAGTGTATAATATTCATCTTTTAATTTCATATGAAATCAATGCCATAAACGTAATATTTTAATATAGCCATCGAACAAACTTCTTATACGGGGCATACAAAACACCACGCAATATTCAAGCGTGACGTCACGGTTGAATAGCAGTTAGTATGAAGCGTTTTTGGGCGAGTTCATATTTGTGATTTTGAAATTGTGATATCTCGGGTTCTTTTCATACAAGCGGAGTAATTTTTTCAACAATGTTTCTATGATTGGGTGATGCACCAATATCAACCCAATACAAAAATTAGTCATCATGCCTATTATATCGTTAGGCTCGGCGGCTGTTTTGTAAGCGATCGCGCCTGTTGAACTGAGGGCGCAGGGCGAAAAACCATGGCTCATTTATAACGCCCTGCTCCCATCCGGCAAAATGAACAAAATTCAAATATGGGCTTCAAATATTCCTCTTTAGATACCTATAAGTATTTCACATTAGCACCGAGCAGTCTGACGACGGTAATCTCGCTGACAGCCAGCTGTGTGCTAATTTAAAGAGCAATATTTTAAGAGCCGCCCATCCGGGTAAGGACATCAAACTCCAGAATACCGCAGCCGAATGCCCCTCGGGTCGTGCTTGTGATGGTGAGTAGGGTTTCTGGTGCTCGTGAGGGGCAAGGGTTGGGCCGGCATGGCAGTAGCAACTGACAGTAACTGACCAGTTACTTGCCCGTTGTCACAGCGACTTGGGCTTCTCTTTCGCTTTCCATCAGGAGCAGGGAAGCCATTATGCCGAGCAACTATAGAAAAAAGCACATACAAATTGGAATTTTTTTGGAGGATGGTAGCAGGGCGGTCTAAATGTGCTATGACCTTAACATTCGTGTGATCATGTGTTTGTTTTGTAAATATTTATACAGTAATGAGAAGCCTTGTACGCGTATATAAATGCTTTATTATGCTGCTTTTATATGTAGCACTAGAAATTTACTCTGAAGTAGCAAACAAAAAGCTTAACCCGAAGTACTTGCTACTAACTAGAACTAGTATAGAACGCAATTAGATACATAAAGAACTGTAGATAAATAAAAAAAAATTATTATTATGCAAAAGATATAATTAGATGTAGAAGTAATACTTCTATTAACAACTCACATCCTACTAATCCTACTATCCTATCCTACTAATATTATAAACGCGAAAGTTTGTTTGGATATATGGATGGATGTTTGTTCCACTTTCACGCAAAAACTACTGAACGGATTTTAATGAAACTTTACAGGAATATAGTTTGTACGTCAGATTAACACATAGGCTATGTTTTATACGAATATTCACGCGGGCAGAGCCGCGGGCAGCAGCTAGTACTTCTATAAACAACTCACATCAAATGCGTGAATATTTTTTTCGTTAATATAATTTAGGCTCAACTACAAAAACTTTGCGAAGTAATAATAACAAACAATATCATAAGGAGAGATATAATCATCTGCGAGCGATATCGAGTTCGCAATTATTACGAGCGGATATAAAGCTGTTTATATCTGCCGCCTCCGTGATACGCTTCTATCAATAAATTAGAGATGAATATGAAAGAAAAACCAACAGTCGATCCCCTTTTTTTATACGTCCTGAACCCAATTCTATTTTAATAGCCTTTTATTAAAATAGAATTGGGTTTATTTCATACTAGCTTGTGTCCGCGGCTTCGCTCGCGTTAAATTCGGGGTGAATGCTCCATACAAACTTCCACCCCCCATTCAAGGGAAGTGGGGGGTTAGAAAGGGGCAAAAAGTAGCCTATGTTACTCTCCATCCCTTCAACTATCACCATTTAAAAAATCACGTCAATTCGTTGCTCCGTTTTGCCGTGAAAGAAAGACAAACATACTGACAGACAGACAGACACACTTTCCCATTTATAATATTATATAGTATATATGTTGCAGTCAGAACCCTTAACCAGTCAAAAGTACTATTGACCAGCAAAATCAGTCAAAAGTACTTTTGACCATATGCTTTGGTCAATAATACTTTTAACTAAAATAACAGTTAAAAGTACTTTTGCCCAATGGAACTGGTTAAAAGTACTTTTGACTAAGTTATTTCGTCAAAAGTGGTTTTGACTGGTCAAAACTCTTAAAATTGGTGGTCGATAAAAATAACGACAAACGCACATATAAACTTTAATATTACTCATTCTTTTCTTCTCGAGACCAAAACTCTGGGATGCGGATCACTCTATCTCTGGCTGTCAGCAAGTTTCCGTGCAGACAGGTGTTCGGACACGCGAGACTCTGAAGCAGGTGTGCCATAGCTTCTGGAGCGACACCGCATCCGCACCGATTGGCAAATGCATCTAAAAAGCCTCACCTTGACAGTTTATCCTTACAGCGGCCAATCTAAGTGCGCAGCCTGTTCAGTGTCTTCCACATTAGCCAGGTCAAGGTGTACCCCAGAAAGCTCTTTGACGGTACAGTGAATGTGGTTGCACCCACTACACCATTACGCCCCAATAAGTGGATCACGCCCCAGCACTCACCACTCGGGACACAAAGAAGAGGCTCAGAGGGCATACATTGCATCCAGCGACGCCCGGGCCTGGGCGGGGTGGCGCACTGATGGCATAGAAGTAGACCCCATAAGTACAGGCCGAACCACCCGTGTCCCGTGAGGACCTGGGCCAGCCATTTCGTCACCACACCGTGAGGCGCTACATCTACTCTTCTAAGGACGCTACCCTGGGGGAAGCTATTTCTGTAACCACTATCTGACCTTCTCATCTCCGCAAAACAACGATAGTGGAGCACCTCACTAAGAACTTTGAAAATTTTTGGTCCTCTGTTATATCTGCCACCTTCTGAAGCAGTTTCCTTATGTTGACTGTATCATAAGCTGCGGATAGGTCAACAAAAATGGCCCCTGTTATCTTATTTGACTGGAACCCAACCTAGATGCTGGATGAGTTTTAAGATTTGACTGCAGCAAGATTTATCAGATCTGATGTGAAATCGTTTATTACACATAGTATGAAATGATTTCACATTTAGGTCTTAATAAATCATATCACATCGTATTTACATCTAACGAGTTAATATTACTTTTGACTGATGCTTTTTTGCAGTTGAAAATACTATTGACCAAGAGCGTCGGTTAAAAGTACTTTTGACCGCAAATTTGCAGTCAAAAGTATTAATAACCAATATTTTTCAGTCAAAACCACTTTTGACCAACCTGTTCAGTCAAAAGTAGTTTTGACTGATTTTGCTAGTCAATAGTACTTTTGACTGGTTAAGAGTTTTGACTGCAACATATATATATAGTATGGATTAACTGCAGTCCGCGGCTTTCGCGGCCTCTCATCATCAGCCTATCGCAGTCCAATGCTGGACATAGGCCTCTCCAGATATTCGCCAGTTTGGGCAAGCACCTGGAGGTTATACCCATAATCGCCACGCTGGGCAGGCGGGTTGGCGATCGCAGGGCGTAGCTCCTTGCTTTGGTGACGCTGCTGCCCGTCATCGGCCTGTGGTATTTAGCTACGGCCTCAATCGTGATGGTTATACCGCCACCAGTCGGTTGCCAGCGCCTCGTTTGTTATTCGGCAGGATGCACCACTAGCAGGTGAGGTTGGCTTGGAGTGAAAAGATGATAGATTTGCATGAAATTTTGGAATTAGGCTCATCTTACCCTTAACTTTAAAAGTGAAAATGATCTGAACTCCGTTATTTTTAAGGGGTGTAAATAACCCCTTAATGGAGAAATGGACATTGAGCCATTTTATCGCTAGAAAACATGTATAGTAAGTGGTGAAATTGTAAAGAGTTTTCTAACATAATTACTCATATTAAAATTATTTTCAACACCCTGAAAATCTTACAACCCTTGCAAACAACCTCTAAATTGAAAAAACCACAAAAAATACTTTGGTATGACATAAAAAGATACAATGTAAGTATAGAGTAAGTAATATTTTCATCATCATCATCATCATCAGCCCGTATCAGTCCACTGCTGGACATAGGCCTCTCCTAATGTTGGCCACTTAGATTGATTCTGGGCCTTTCGCATCCAGCACATGCCAGCCGCCCTGCGGAAATCGCCACTCCACCTGGTCTGAAGGCGTCCTACATTACGTTTGCCGAGACGCGGTCTCCACTCCAGAACTCGTTTACCCCAACGGTTATCGGTTCTGCGCCTGATGTGGCCAGCCCACGGCCACTTCAGCTTACTAATCCGGTGAGCTATGTCGGTGACTTTGGTTCTCTGTCGGATCATCTCATTTCGGATTCGATCCCGCAGAGAGACGCCGAGCGTAGCCCTTTCCATAGCTCGCTGAGCGACCTTTATTTGTGGACTAGCCTTACCGTTAATGTTCACGTTTCGGCTCCGTATGTCATAACTGGTGGAACGCACTGATGACTTTCGTCTTTAGGCACTGTGGGATCGACGATGTGAAGACTCGACGTAGTTTCTCAAACGCTGCCCAGCCTAGCTAAATTCTCCTATTCACCTCGTCCTCAAAGTTGTTTCCACCTAACTGCAATGTCTGCCCGAGGTATACATTTTTTTGAACAACTTCGAGGACGGCGCCGTGTACTACAATCGGGTCCGGTAGAACGTGTTCATTGAACATGACCTTGGTTTTGTCCAAGTTCATCCGTAGAGGAGTCGGCCAGTTCATTTGTTTGTTTTAGGTCCTGCAGCGATTCTGCCATTATGACGATGTCGTCTGCAAATGGCAAGTGAGAGATGTATTCGCCATTTATGTTGATGCCACGTCCTTTCCAGTTCAGCGTCTTGAACGTATCCTCCATTGCATTAGTGAACAGTTTCGGGGAAATGACATCCCCCTCCACTCCTCGATGCAACGGTATAGGCCTTGTCTGCTGATTCTGTACTTGGACGGACATAGTGGCAGCTTCATAGAGACATCTCATCACTTGGATGTATCGCCAATAATTTCACATTGCTCCAAATATTCACACTACGAAATTTCTAGTTACTAAGTAGAAAAAAATTATAAGTTTTTAGACCATAACTCCTTCAATTTTCATGCTATCACAATTTATAAAAAACCATTGTAAATGTAATTAAAAGAGCTACAACATCCTTCATTGCAATGTATAGAAAAAAACCTTTTTCTAAAACGGTGAAGGGCGAAAGGGCTTAAGAGAGGCTGTGATTGCGCTGCCACGCGCTCTTTAAACAATCATATCTCCGTCAATATTTGTTTGACAGAAAAAACAAAAAGACCAAATTGTTTGTCAGAAAAATACCTAAATTTTTCATCCCTATTTTTTTATACGTATCTGTCGTCATTTTTGAGATAAATGATATATATATGAAAAAGGTGGGTTTTTAAAAAATTTTAAATTTTCGATTTTTTTTAATCGTGACTTTTTTGAAAAATATGTGTCCTGAAGCAGCCATACTAATACAATCTATCAAATTCTTCATGATAAAGTTAATTCTAGGCGGAATGCGATTAATTTTGGTGGAAATGGCACTTATGAAACCCATTGATTTAAATTTCGTCTGGTCTGCGACTCGTACGTACATACTTGATGTGCTACGTAATAAATGTCGCATTTCAGTCGTTAGATCCGTGGCTCTTAACCTTTTAGACATCAGGGACCATTAGTCAAAATTTCTGTCTTGTTACGGACCACCTGGTCTAGTTGGTTTATCAGATTTGAAGTAATATAGGTACATTATCTGAATGTAAATAAATGGAAGGTTGTTCTTATCTATCTATATGTCGCAGGCAAATTCTATAATTCGCCCGTATACAAACGGCGTCGGCAGTTTACAAAGACAAATTCGTTATATAAAATTCCGTACGCCGTATGTAAGATGTCGTTAATTTTCAAATATGCCGAGCTACGTTAGTTTAGTACAGCCGATTACAAATTGCCTCGGCATATCGTTCGAATTAGTACCAAATTGAACCGCGCGTGGCGCTGCGTGTCGCCAAAACCAATATATACAATAAATTTATTTAGGTATTTAAGTTTAATAATGCGTTTGTATTATTAAACTTAAATATCTAAATAAAATGATTAAAAACCCTGTTTCATTTCTATTATCATGGTCACCCTAATACACAAACCAAGTCGACGTTGATGCGATGACAATTTGCCTTCGGCATTTTATAACACGTATTTATCTTTGTAAACTGCCGACGCCCTTTGTATACGAGCGAATTATAGAATTTGCCTGCGACATATACGATGGCTCCGAGGACCACAGTCACTGGGAATGCTCACAGGGACCACCAGTGGTCCGCGGACCACCGGTTAAGAACCACTGCGTTAGATTAAGATTTAATCTTTTTTGTGGTATCAACTTTCACCTAAAATTAATATTATCAAATTTAGCTTGGGTTCAATCAAGATGAAATATTAGGTAGATAGTTGCCATCTGACTGCAACACAAAACCAAGATTTGACCATAGTTGATCTGGTTCTGATTACTTATCCAGATGAGTCTTGCTATTTAAACGTTAATTATGAAAAAGTAAAAGTGATGTGATTTTGTTCATTAAAGTGTCACAAATATTGAAATATATCGTGCGAAATACGGATACATTGATGGTCACATGCTTTGTCCTTTGACAAAGCGCCCTGACCGCAACGTGGCGTATTTTCTGTTGACTTTGAGAGTGCCTAGTCTCCAATGTTTCTGTGAAGCTTTAAAATATAAAATATTATACTCGTGGTATCAACTTCTCGTCTACCCTCCAAAAGTACTTTTTGTTTGACTTAATGGTTGATTGATAGATAGTCCCTTGGGATATAACCTGTCAAATTTTGTTGTGAAATTGAAAAAGTTATAGTCAAACCATACAGTGGCAGTTTGCATCAATCCGTCAGATCGTAAAAATAAACTTAAAAGTCGAGACGATTGGTTTACTTAATAAACAATCGAAAACTGAAGTCTGTGGCTGATGCAATAATCGTGCATCCAATCAACATAGGAAAAAAGGGGGTAACATTTTCAGTATCGTCAAAAAGAAATAAAATAAGTAGTGCCGAACGCAGTTTTGAAGTGGCATACAAAAGAATTCAAAGAGTTTAACGAGTCGCGTATTTCAACTGTACCCATGGAATATCTCTATATTCTATGGATACAGTTGAAATACACGTCAATGATCAATAATAATAATTAATGTAGGTTAAGGTAGGTAAAGGTAGGTAATTCATTGAACTGTGATTTGTTTGCACATCCAGAGTATAAAATCGAATCGATTGGTTCTAGAATCGATTAACTTGTATCCAATCAATTAATCAGTAAGGGCAACACTGATAATATCGAACTCATGTTTTTTATATTCTACCTCCATGGTTTTTCTTTGTATTGTTTTATTGTTTTTTATATTTCCTTAAATTATCTCCAACTTCCATGGAGCGATTCTGCCATTATGACGATGTCGTCTGCAAATCGCAAGTGAGATATGTTTTCGCCATTTATGTTGATGCCACGTCCTTTCCAGTCCCATCACTGCTCTGCTCCTATTGATTGTAGCGCGATGAAAAGTATACTATAACCTGCCTAGGAGTATGAAGAATAATTGTACCAAGTTTCGTCAAAATCCGTCCAGTAGTTTTTTTTCTATAACGAACATACAGACAGACAGACAAAAATTTTACTGATTGCATTTTTGGCATCAGTATCGATCACTAATCACCCCCTGATAGTTATTTTAAAAAAATATTTCATGTACAGAATTGACTTCTCTACAGATTTATTATAAGTACTAGCTGTGCCGGCGGCGTCCCACGCGTGGATATCGGGCTTCAAAAATAATGGACTTTCATAAAATGGTGCCCAACTTTTAAGTTAGACCTTGACCAATACATTGGTGAAAACCGCATTCATTTCCATGCTGTAGTTTTCGCGTGATGCGCGTTCAAACATACAGATGAAAATTTCTCCCGTTTTCCACACACTTCCCTTCACTGCTCTGCTCCTATTGATTGTATCGTGATGAAAAGTATACTATAACCTGCCCAGGAGTATGAAGAATAATTGTACCAAGTCTCGTAAAATCCGTCCAGTAGTTTTTGTTTCTATAACGAACATACAGACAGACAGATAGACAAAAATTTTACTGATTGCATTTTTGGCATCAGTATCGATCACTAATCACCCCCTGATAGTTATTTTGAAAATTTTACTGTTTAGCTGGAAAACTCAATAAACCGATTTTTGCAACATTTGACCTTGAATATTTTTTTTCCACACATTGGATTCATGTGGATAATTGACAAATTGTTTGTAATAATAGGGTTCCCAACATTTATGCCCATTTTCAGCTAGCTGCGAATTGAAATTCTATTTTGACTGGGCTAGTATGGGTACCTACTGTCAAGCCAAATTGATCTAAATACTTTTAATTTTAGCTGTCAAATTGTGATTTCTTCATTAAATTTTGTAAGGCTTTACCATTGAAGTAATAAGGAAGTACTGTTGTAATACTTTTAATACTTCCATGGGCTTTACAAAAATGTGACATCAAGAATTTTGCTAGCGAATTGACAGAAATCGGTTTTAGTGATATTAAAAATAGAAAAACCGGCCAAGTGCGAGTCGGACTCTCGCACGTAGGGTTCCGTGCCACTATACAGCTAAATAAGTGTTTTTCTTTACGTTTTATTATATTGGAGTTAATTAAATTAAAAAATTAGGTAATTCGATTTATGACGTTTAAAAAAAAACTACTGTCTAGATTTCATTCAAACCAAATTTCGTTAGTAGTTTTTATAGTCATACACATCATATATTTTTTTCAGTTTTATCATGCTCATATTTTAGAAGTTACGGGGGGGGGGGACACACATTTTACCACTTTGGAAGAGTCTCTCGCGCAAACTATTCAGTTTAGAATAAAATGATGTTAGTAACCTCAACATAATTTTCAAATACCTATTCATAGATACCCCACACGTATAGGTTCGATGAAAAAAAAATTTTTCAGTTTCAGTTCTATGTATGAGGAACCCCAAAAATTTTGGATTTTTTTCTGATTTTATTTTAAAATCTTAATGCGGTTCACAGAATACATCTACGTACCAAATTTCAATAATGTAGCTCTTATAGTTTCGGAATAAACTGGCTGTGACATACGGACGGACAGACAGACAGACAGACAGACAGACAGACAGACAGACAGACAGACAGACAGACAGACATGACGAATCTATAAGGGTCCCGTTTTTGCCATTTTGGCTACGGAACCCTAATTAAGGTATTCCGATATTACCTAAGCGATGTCCTTTTTTTTAATGGTATTTAGGAATCTATTGCGTCACTTCCCAATTACAAGACAAAAATGACATGCATTATTATTTTTATTTAAAAAAGTAGATTTTACTACGAGACGAGTTTCCAAAGAGATAAATCATGTTCAAGATTAATTTCGGTGCATTTAATTTTCAAATTACCCGGAAGTCCTGTAATCCGTAAATAGCATTAAGAAATGTGTAGTGGTAACCTCACATGCCGTATTGACCAATTGGCGGCTTGTCGGAACGTTAATACTCGTAGCAGCGATTGAAATGGCAATTCGAATCGGATATTTACTAGGGTGGGTCACTTATGTATGAAGAAAAAAAAAAGTTTATTTTTTCTAGGGGCACAGTGACTAAATGGTGCTAAATGGTCACTGTTAATAGAGTACGGAGTTTGATAGCATTCGGAGTTCATCTTCTGCCTCCGGAGTCATATGAAAATCAAAAAAATCTAGTAAAAAAGAGCCATAGCCTATTGGTAAATAAAGATCATTTGTTTTGAAGACCAAGATCGAAAATCATAAAAATCTTTTGTTTAATAATAGAAGAACACAATAACAAAGTAATAACAATACTATTTAGCTAAAAAATTATTTAAATGAATTATTTATATGACGTTAAAATCTTTCTTGCTGCCGAATTTTGGGTTTTCGATTTTCTCGAATCTATCTAGGCGTTTATGAATCCCTCTCTCGATATTTTATCACATAAAGTGGCTGAAGCTTCGATGATAGCTATAACTGCTCTTTTAACTGCTTGAGTGTGTAAATTTTTTATATCTTGGAAATACCTAGACTTATATATGAAAAATTACTAGGCGCTCTTCAAAACACCATCAAAAAGTAAAAAAATCCATTTTTTCTTAATGTTATTAATCTTTTTTTTACTTACAAATCCTAAGTCAAGAGATATTCATCAGGTTTCGATAGCCAACCTTCGATATTTACTTTAACATTCGTCAAAACGAAGTTGGTGCTCACGATTTAATACACATAGTTTCAAGACAAATTTACGTTGCAATACGAAGGCAAAACGATGTATTTTAAAAACTTTCGTGCTCGTAATTGTAGTACCTTTTATGGCTTATAGGGACACTGTATCACATAAATACAAATATCATACAATTTGCTTACTATGACGATACCCATACTTTTTCGCAAGGTATTGGTACTTGCGCTACAGTTCTGTAGTAATATCTTTAGCAAAAAGCTCCGGTAAGTTCCTAGGAATAGGAGTAAAATTAGTTATGGATCTCTTCTCATAGTTTTTAAGCTACTTACCAACCAATAAAGTGAAAAAAAAGTTGTAACATCGACTAAAATAATAACAATTTTTAATAAATTCTATCTCAATCCGGAGGCAGTAAAAGTTAAAATAAAGTGTTGCAATTTTACGTATCAATTATCTACGCCATTTAGCACCTTTTTGTTGCTGAGCCTGTAAAAAAATCCAAAAAAAATTTTTTTGACCCACCCTAATATTTACCTGCACGTAAACTAGATTTTTATTCGGAAATGAAACATACGGTAAGGCAGGATATTTCTCTATTCCCGGGGGCGTGATTGAAGCCCTAAGTCTAGGGCCTAGACCAATCAAAGTAGCGAATAACTGGAGTGCTCTATGTTTCCTATGATGACAAAACGATGATGATTATAGGATTGAGTCTCAAAGTAAATAAAATGACATCTAACTAGAGTGTATGCGCGGCGGTAACCGTATAACGCTGATTCAGATAGGCCGCATGCTCTGTGCCATTCTCATTAATAAAATAAAGGGAACGTCATTACAACCGACATGGAAACTTACGCTGGATTAATAGATTTATTACTATAAACATAATATAAGTCATGCGTCACCGAAGCGAGAAGCTACGTCCTGCAATCGCCAACCCGCCTGCCCAGCGCCGTGGGGATTAGGTACGGGTAAAGCCTCCAGATGTTTGATCAAATAGGCGAACAACTGGAGAGGCCTATTTCCAGGAGTGGACTGTGATAGGTTGATGATGAAACATATAATTATCCTCCCTTACTTCTAAGTTTCCCTATTCAGAGAGACAAGGATATACCTAATAGGTTGTTAACACAACAACACGATTATTACTGACCTTGGAAGGTTACCTTGTCTGGCTATAACGGGTTTCGTCCAAATAGTTATTTTACTGACACTTATTAACGTACCGTATCGTAGTTTCTATGGAATATTAATCATTGTTTTTGCCAGACAACTATATTTGTTACACGTCAAACATTTTATTCGACGTTTTACTCTGAATTCTTGTACTGTTAAATACACCCTTCGAACCACGACATTCTTACAGTGGAAATGTACGAGTAGAAATACAAAAGATTAGATATTATTTTTCCCCTAAAGGCGGGTACTACTTTCAGCATAGTGATTCTCTTTCTTATTATAACAGGACATGTAATACTATACAGGGTGTCCAGTAAATAGCACGACATAATTATATCTGTTTCCACAAAACTGCAGCTTTCAGACCCAATTGTGATAATGATCTTAAAATCCATTCATGCGCTTTAGAATCGAAATGTCGCTGTACTTGCAACTCTATTAATCGCACCAATGCCACCAAATATCTGGGAGTCATAATAGATGAAAATCTAAACTTTAAATCTCACATTCAAGAGTTGGCAAAACGAATAAGGAGGATCTTAGGCATTTTTAGGAAACTAAGAGAAGTGGGCAATACTAAGTTACTTATAATGATTTACAAAGCCCTCATCGTATCTATTAGTAGCTACTGTGTCTCGGTTTGGGGTAGTGCTGGGAAAACTACACTCTTAGAGGTAGAACGTGCAAACAGATCAATACTCAAGATAATGCTCAAAAGGCCATTCAGATACAACAAATCTCTACAGTGAAGCACAGGTTCTGACAATCTAAACTAAACTGTTTATTTTGAAAACGTCTCTGAAAACCCACAAATGCCTACTCAACTCTGAGAATTATAGAACTTTACTGAAAAAACGTGTCTTCAGGGTCCCCATTCCTGTTGTAAAGTCTCATTATGCAAGCCGTTTTGGCGACCATCGTAGGACTCATAGGCCCGTATTCACAAACGATACTTATCTAAGGAGACCAGAAACGCTAAGTTAAGGGAGGCATTTATCAGTGCGTTGAACATGGCGAGCCTTTCAATTCATAAACAATACTTAAGCGGCACTTGAATAAGCAAATGCACAGCGTAAAATAGAGCCCCGTGATTGGTTCATTTGTTGTTGCACACTTCACTTCCTTGACTGACAATTGACATTTCATTTTTTATAACCTCAATCGGGCTCAACAAAATAGTGTCGGAAAAGTGAGAATTGGTTTTAGTTTGTGTTTTGTGGTGATTTTGCAGTAATTGTTGCGTCGATTTGTGGTCATAATGAATAAGGATATAATTACGCCAAACTCAACTATCAGGTTAGATGAATTCACTAATTAACATTCATTATGAAAACATTGTGTAGTAAATAGTTTTAAAAATGCGTATACTTATATTACAGTTCCATGAAGCTGCCATGAGTTAAAGAAGAAGGCTTGGAAGGATCTCGCAGTGGCCTACAACTCGCAATCATGTGTCACAATGGCCCGCTTATCAGTTAAAAAGATGCTGGGAGAATATTAAAACCCTGAGGAAAGCTCTTTTTTCCCAAGAATCCCTCAGCATGAAACGTACTGGTTGAGGACCCCCAGAAGGCTTCACGGTGGATAATGTTGTATACATACAATTTGTCCATTCATAAATGTAATTTTAATTGACTCCAATTGGTACTAGAGAAAGAGTATGCCCAAAGTTTTATTTTTTTCATTTTACACTTTAAATTTACTAAAATAAAAACAAATAGGAGATAATGTTTCTAATTAATATATAAAATATATACTTATGTTTTATTTTGTAGATGATATGAAAGAAATCAATGAGAATGAGGTCCATTTACAACTAATATTTAAGAAACATTTCAAACCATTATGGGTATATTCTCCAGATGTTTCCCCTAAGTCGCGACAAACTGGACAGGCCTATGTCCAGCAGTGGACTGCTATAGGCTGAAGATGATGATTTCAAATCATACACTAGTAAGTAATATTTAAAATCTTACATTTAATTTAACTTGTCTTTAATATGTATTGAAATATTATTGTACATGTATGTATAATGGTGTTATGTATAATTTATTTAAGTGAATATTTATTGTATTATATATGTTTATAGAATTATGATATTAGGTACTTGGTATATTTATGTATTTGTCTAGATGAGATCGCTATAAGGATAAGACCACCTAAAGTGTACTTTGGTTTGTCCGTAATGTATTTTCATGTAATGTCTGTGTTTTAGTGCAATAAAGAGTTTCTATCTATCTATCTATCTTGTTCATACTGTGGCTGTGTGTACCTTCTACAAAATACATTATTGAGAGATTTTTAAGATTATAAATATTTGCTTTCAGGTAGTTTTGAGTGAGAATAAAATGCAACACAACAAATATGAAACATGACCAGGAGGTGCACCAGTTGAGAATGCAAAGAGAGAAGATTTTGATTGCAAGACAATATAATTTATTAGAATATGAAGATATGATACATAATTTACAATTTGAAAAAGTGTTCTTGAAATTGAATTGTTAAAGATAGGTACAAACTGGAAAATAAAAACATTTACCTAATAATATTTTTTGTTTTATTGAATACTAGCTGTGCCCGCGGCTTCACCCGCGTTGCCCCTCATTTAGGGAAGCAGGGGGTTAGAAAGGGGCAAAAAGTAGCCTATGTTACTCTCCATTCCTTCAACTATCTCCACTTAAAAAAATCACGTCAATTCGTCGCTCCGCTCCGTTTTGCCGTGAAAGAAAGACAAACATACCGACAGACAGACACACTTTCCCATTTATAATATTAGTATGGATATTTGAAACTAACTGAAAATATATTTCATGTACAGAATTACATTTAATTAATTAATTCTCTACAGATTTATTGTAAGTTTACATAAACTCAAACCTACTTGCAATAATACCTAATCAAAAGGATCTTTAAAATCCCGTATCACTTTTCTTATGTTTATTCTGCTTGCTCATTGATATAATTATCAAACTCTTCTTCATAATATTATCCATCGTTAGAACAAAAACAACCTCAATTTAGCAAAACCAAAACTTTTACGTACCTAATCTGTGCAGAAACTGACCCTATGCGTTGCGTAAAATAGGTCGCTAGCTATTTTACCAATGCGTTCATTTTAAGAGACGCACAGGGCCGACCGCCCCTCAAGTGTCGTTTATGAATAGGTTTTAGGGTACCTGTGCGTCCGCGCGCACTGTGAGACCTCACAGTATCGTTTGTGAATACGGGTGTTACTTATAATGTAGTATTGCGTTTCTGTGACATAAAACTATGCACTGTTGCTGAGGCAAGGCGGGTTGTAATAATGTGGCTGCTTTCTTTGGACTATTTAAGTACGGAAAACTTGTTAAAGTGATGTTTATATTATGAATATATTGTTATTACTCGTAGAATAATTGTATCCCATCAAAAACAATCTGTAAAAAACTAGCCAAGTCTCGATGGAACTGCTTGTTTATCTCTAAAAAGTAATGAAAACTAGACAAAGTCGTGCCAAGTCTAGGGTTCCTTACTGCGTTTTCTTTATTATTATAGTTAATGGTGTGTAACTTGGCCGTATCATGTCCGTTTTCGTATCATGTCTTACTTAGGCTTTGTTTTTTTATCGTACAAAATGCCAATGTCAATGTCGCAGGCAAATTCTATAATTCGCCCGTATACAAACGGCGGCGGCAGTTTACAAAGACAAATTCGTTATATAAAATGCCGTACGCCGTATGTAACATGTCGTTTATTTTCTAATATGCCGAGCTACGTTAGTACAGCCGATTACAAATTGCCTCTGCATATCGTTCGAATTATCTGATATTATGTGTGGTGTTATTTTAAAATCTTAATATCTTCTAAGATGTTCATTGAAATTAAGTCATGACAATTTTGTTCACAATTAAATACTTTTAATCAACAACACATTTATGTGGATAAAGATTAATATTATTACCTTGATACAACTCTTAACAAATAATGCATTCATTTCGACCAAATTTGGTTTCCTAAAAAACGGTTCTTTATAGATATCTTAAAAGATAGACATAATACGAGTATACCTACTTACTGTTGTGGACATTTTTTTAGATCATTTCAAGAGGAATAATTCTTTCATGCATGTATTTTTAGGGTTCCGTAGCCAAATGGCAAAAACGGGACCCTTATAGATTCGTCATGTCTGTCTGTCCGTCCGTATGTCACAGCCAGTTTATTCCGAAACTATAAGTAAGTGCGTAGGTGTATTCTGTAAACCGCATTAAGATTTTAAAATAAAATCACAAAAAAATCTAAAATTTTTGGGGATCCCCATACATAGAACTGTAACTCAAAAATATTTTTTTCATCAAACCTATTGGCTCCGTGCACGATTACAGCGCCAACTAGCGTCCACAACTTTGTGAGCTCTGTCACATTGACATTTAGGTCGTAAATTTGTGAAAAAATATCGAAATGAAAAAAATAACAAATATTTTCGACTAATAAATTGTTGGGATGTAAGGGAGCGACCTATCACCTTTTCGCTCCAAGCCATCCTCACCTGCCCGTGGTGCATCCTGCCGAACAACAAACGAGGCTCTGGCAAACAGACTGGTGGCGGTAAAACCATCACGATAGAAGGCGTAGCTAAATACCACTGGCCGATGACGGGCAGCAGCGTCACCGGAGCAAGAAGCTACGCCCTGCGATCGCCAACCCGCCTGCCCAGCGTGGCGATTATGGGTATATCCTCCAGAAGTTTGCCCTAGGTGGCGAACAACTGGAGAGGCCTATGTCCAGCAGTGGACTGCAATAGGCTGATGATGAATAAATTGTTGTGATACCACGATTTGGGTGGAAAAAAGGTTTTGAAATCAATTTGGTTATTCAAATCAAATGAGGTAAGTCCAAAAAGCGTGTTTAGTTTTGATTGTGTCAGGGTTTGTTTACTTCATTTATATTTGTAGTTTTACAGTAAAACACAAAGAATAAGCTACTTTAATGGTTTCGTTAGATCAGTAAATGCATTGTTTTTACTTTTGACCTCCATGCGTGCTGCGATAGATTATGTTACCCCCACCTAGTACTTCGCACCCAGCCAATACGTGTGGGGTATCTATGAATAGGTATTTTAAAATGATGTTGAAGTTTCTAAGATCGGTTTTTTACTAAACTGAATAGTTTGCGCGAGAGACTCTTCCAAAGTGGTAAAATGTGTGTTATTTCTTCGCTCCTAATAGTTGCAGCGTCATGTTATATAGCCTAAAGCCTTCCTCGATAAATGGTCTATTCAATACAAAAAGATTTTTTTAATTCTGACCAGTAGTTCCTGAGATTAGCGCGTTCAAACAAACAAACAAACTCTTCAGCTTTATAAATAACTAGCTGTGCTCGCGACTTCGTCCGCGTGGAATAGTTATTTTTTCCCCGTTTTTTTGGCATTTTCCATTATTTCTTCGCTCCTCATAGTTGCAGCGTGATGTTATATAACCTAAAGCCTTCCTCGATAAATGGTCTATTCAACACAAAAAGAATTTTTCAATTCGGACCAGTAGTTCCTGAGTAATCTCAACAAACAAGCGCGTTCAAACAAACAAACAAACAAACTCTTCAGCTTTATAATATTAGTTAGGATTATAAATTATAAATATAAATTATAATATTATAATTATATATCCGATGCTAGAATGGGATCCGAACCGGCACCTCGCGGCAGATTCCGATTGGTCCCACGCGCCCGGCATGACAACGGTTGTATGATATAGTATATAGTATAGATGAGCCTATGTTGTTCGCCACTTTGGGCAAACATGTTACTTTCGAGCCTTAGGCTTACTGATTAAATTAAATTATTACTCATAGTTGAATTTCATACCAAATAGAAGGTCTCCGTTGGATGTTCCATGCTCTTTCCATATATGGCCAATAGCCTCTGCATGTGGAAGGGCGCCCAGCAGACGAAGAACGACAACGCCACTGCCACTGTCAACAAACGCAAAATTTATTATATAATTTTACCTTAATCCATCTATTTTAATAAGGAAGTGCCTCCGGGAACCTTCATAAACAAGTGTTTTTAATTCGCTATGCCCTACCTCTCTTGTTTTAAAATGATAATGCCATTTTCACCCACTTAAAGGTGACGAAGTTATATAAACAACCGATCCTTACAGAAGGATCATACAATTATATATATATATATATTTGGGTAGACCTAGGTGAGCATGGGTAAACCCCGAATTAAAATGTATTTTACTTATTATTCGGACTTTACCCAAGACGCTTGGGTAATACTAAGTCAACCCGGGCAAACATAGGTTTACTCCACCTTCTAGCATCACCCGTAACAATTATTCGGAAGACCATAGAAAACTGGGATAATGGTTTTGCTGTCAATGGAAAACGCATCTCTAACCTGCGCTATGCAGATGACACAATTCTCCTCGCAACATATTTTCCTGACATGAAGGAGATATTTAACAGGTTGGAGGTGGAGAGTCAGAGACTAGGACTGCCAATCAATAGGAAGAACACGAAATTGATGGTGGTGGATCGTACGGGGAAATTATGGATACCCAGGACATCCCGGACATTGGCGTTGTGGATCAATTTGTCTATTTAGGATCATTGATAATTAATGAAGATAGCTGTGCTCCTGATATCAAACGCAGAATAGCAATGGCCAAAGATGCGATGACGCGTCTTCAGAACATTTGGAGAAATCGGGGAACCAGCTATAAGACCAAAGCGCGATAAGTTAGAACTCTAATATTTCCTATATTCCTCTATGGGGTGGAGACGTGGTGGTCCACGTCTCCACCCCATAAAGGAATATAGGCAAGAAAAAGACAGAGAATAGATATGTATTCGAAATGTGGTGCTGGAGGCGAATGCTGCGAATACCTTGGACAGCCAAGCGCACAAATGTATCTTTTCTCTCCCAACTGGATATTAAAACCCGTTTATCCACCGTCTGTTTGCAACGCATTCTGTCGTATTTTGGGCATATAATGCGTTGAGGGGATGGCAGCTTGGAAAAACTAGTCATTGTTGGCAACACCGAAGGCAAGAGAATGTGAGGCCGATCGCCAACATGCTGGTCTGACCAAGTGAGAGCAGCCACCTCCTTGTCCAAGTTTTACCAAGCTGTGAAGGCTACGTCGGACCGGAATCGATGGAGGCAGATTCTCCGTGCAGGGGGTTCCAGTGACCACGATCCTCAGTAATGAGGAACCGAATGAAGAGAGAGAGAATGGTGACGATGGCATTATGATGTATCATTTACCAATGGTACTAATGATACCCAACGATATATCACTGACCTATGTCACTTGTTTATTTTCCCAACGGTAAAAAAGACTGCCAGTATCACTATCACTACATAGTATAAAACATAGTCGCTTTTTGTGTCTGTCCCTATGTATAATTGTATATGTCGCAGGCAAATAGGATTATTTCCTGGGTCAAAATACTTACATTACATTAAGTCCATATTTTAGATTATCCATACTAATCTAATATTATTATAAATGGGAAAGTGTTTCTGTATATTTATCTTTCTTTCACGGCAAAACGGAGCGACGAATTGACGTGATTTTTTAATTGGAGATAGTTGAAGGGATGGAGAGTAACATACTTTTTGCCCCTTTCTAACATAATATCACTTCTGTGACACACCTACATAAACGCGGGCGAAGCCGCGGGCACAGCTAGTAAAAAATAATGAACACGTATTTTGTTCTATTTTTCGATTAAACAAAAAATAACAAAGATACAAGGCATCAAAATTTAGGAGTGGGAGTCTTTGACGTCACCCCTTGCGAAAAAATGCCACGAGGAGTGACGTCACATGTACCTTTAGCGGGCTACATCTTTGTAATTCTAATTTAGAAATGAAAAAATACGTGTCTCTTATTTTTAAATAATAATCTAAAGGACTACTAAGTAATTACATTTTTACGGCAACAAGCCTATTGTATAATAATTCGCCCGTATACAAACAGGGTCGTCAGTTTACAATTATAAAATGTCGAAGGCAAATGTCGAAGGGAAATTGTAGATGAGTTTCATCGCATCAACGTCAACTTGGTTTGTGTAATAGGGTGACCATGATAATAGGAACGAAACAGGGTTTTTAATCATTCTATTTAGGTATTTAAGTTTAATAATAGAATATTATTAAATTATTTACTGCGTAAATAATTAGTCAATTATATAAACTTAAAATTCAATCCGAAACCAAACCAAAAACCTGCAATAAATGGCACCGTGTTAGAATGAATTTTCCCTAATCTTAGGATAGGTACTTACACATAATAAACTTACCAAGTAAGCCTATTAACTAAATGAGACATTTAGGCCGCAAACTGGACGGCCGCGGGTGCGGGCGCGGGGGCGACTGCGGCGCGGGCGGCGCGGCGGGCAATCGCCGCCCGCGCCGCGGCCCTCCAGAACGGTTAACACAAACTTAAGCATAAATATCAAATCGCGCGAGCCGCCCGATGCACCGCGGTCACCCCCGCGCCCGCTCCCGCGGCCGTCCAGTTTGCGGCCTCAGTGGTAGTAACAAAAATAAATTCAATACTTTTTCTTTGTTTCACTTATTCTGCTTACTATAACAGTCTGATTAAACAAGCATAAAATTTAAAGATACCTATTTATAAAGACACGCACATAAAGTAGGTATGTGTAGTCTTTACCGGCAAGCTCGGTGGCTCAGTTGGTAGTGCCCTCTGCCTTCTGAGCCAAGGGTTGTGGGTTCGCTCCCCGCACAGTACAAACATTTGTGTGCATGAACATGTTTGTTTGTATTGGTCTGGGTGTTTTCTATGTATAATATGTATTTATTTACAAAAAAAAAAGTATATTTAAGTAAGTTTATCAGTTGTCTAGTACCCTAGTACAAGCTTCTGCTTAGTTTGGGGCTAGGTGGCGCTGTGTGGCCCAGCGTGGCATGTCTTGGATTATTTATTATTTATTTATTAATTATTTATTACCAATAGCGTAACCATTGCCTACTTTACGAAAATCAAAATAAAATGCATTTAATTGCAATTTTCAGTTCGAGTTTATCAGTTTCCATGGACACCTTAGCGTTTTTATGTGCCGGATAACCTCAATTTTTTTTGTTCTTTCCACGATATTTTCAGAGTCCCCTTTGTGATTGTTACCATTTCCATAGAACACTATAATACCCTGGCAGCTCATACACCCTGGCAGCTATCAGGCTGTGGAATTCTCTCCCGAGGGATATTCAGTCCTCCTCTAGTAAATTCGTATTTAAGAAGTCGATCCGTGATCTTTTCTTAAGCGATGTCTAAATTTGTTAACAATAGTTACTAGTAGTTTATACGACCTTTAGTTGATGTTTCCGTCTGATTGTATTGTTATAATATATTTATGTATCTATTATTTAATGTATCCATTATTGTATATTATGTACTTATCTCATTTATGTTATGTACATATATTGTAAATATATTTATTTTATATTTTATACTAAACTATGAATCTTGTACGTTATACTTATTATATTGTATATATATATATATATATATATATATATATATATATATATATATATATATATATATATATATATATATATATTTGTGCTTATATTTCTAGCAGTTGTTTGAATATCTATTACCGCACCACATTATAGTTTTCTGGCTCGCCCAATGGTTGACTGGTAGAGAATGCCACACGGCATTAAGTCCGCCATTTGTACTTTCCTTGTGCAATAAAGAATAAATAAATAAATAAATAATACTGGTCCTTAAGATCCATTTGCAACAGCCGATATTAGACATGTTTTTAATAATTTTTTCTTCCACACTTTCACTGCTGACCGCCATATTGGTTTTTAGGCGTATCCTACCAGCGCCACGCGTGGTTAAATTTGGTACTAATTCAAACAATGTGCCGCAGTTATTTGTAATCGGCGGTACCAACGTCGCTCGGCATATTATAAAATGACGACATTATACATTTGGCGTACAGCATTTTATAAAACGTATGTGTCTTTGTAAACTGACGACGCCGTTTGTATACGGGCGAATTATAGCATTGCCTGCGACATATACATAGATCTTTAAAACTACGCAACGGGTTTTGATGCGGTTTTTTAATAGATAGAGCGATTCAAGGGTAAGGTTTATACGTATAAAAAATACTGAAGCGAAGCGAGGGCGGGTCGCTAGTATTTAGATAAAAGACATGTAATAGATAATTAGGACCTCTAATACTCAAATTTTATTGCCACGTTACAGACTATTCTTTCTTACTCATTTCTTCATATACGAGTAGGTAGTGCGTAGGTACTCTTGTCTCATAGTATTTTGAATCAATAAAAACATTACGTACAATTGCATAAGTTCAACTACAAAAAACAATAAATTTGATTTGATACAAAATATACTATATTTTACTAGAAAGTGTTGGATATTGAGATAAATACATACTTGAGTTTTATAACAATATTTAAAGATCTAAAACCTACTTAGCTGAATGGATAACTTCTTCGCTATTTAATTATAACATATTTGGGACTTTGCTTTACTTATTCGTTAATTAAATGTTGCAAACTTTTCATGCGGTACCTATATTTCTGGAAAGTTATGTCTCATGAATTTAATCATCCGGTATTCGCAAGCGCTGCTACCGGGTAGGTATTTTTGGAACAAATTATGTTACCAACCTGGACATAGCCTTTTTGTAATGATAGGGGTACGCCATCATTAATTACCATAGATAATGAATGAGAAACTATTAAGAATGCCAATTTCGACAAAGATTTTTATTTAATTAATGGCTATCGGCCTCTTTACGAGGTCCACTTTGGCTAACTGCCAATGTCGAGGGGAAATTGACAAAATTACAATACAACTCGGGTGTTTATAATTAGGCCATCGTGGAAGCCCGTAAGCAGATTTAAAATCGTTATTCGGGACCCAATTGGTACTGCCTGAAATGGACTTCGTACGACTAAAGAGACCGGTTGCCATTTATTTTTATTTTTTTCACTTTTTTGTTATAAAACGTTCCCCATTATTACAAAACTGCCATTTACAAATCCGGGGCATTGTGGCATACAACAAAATAAAAGTGAAATTAACTTAAAAGGGTTTATCATGTGTGTGTAACAGCTTTCTCAAGCCGCCAACCGCTCGATGCAACATGTGGCAGGGCAATTTTGCTCCACCGGATCCATTTGTGCCATGCATAGAGAAACTTCCGCCTGGACATGGGTTGCCATGGCTAACCAGGAAGTCCTTAAACAGACTCCGTACTCAGGTTGGCCGTAGCAAGGAAAATAGCTTCAGGTGGGGTTACACTGATGGGTCGGACCTGGCCTGCAATTGTGGTGCTCCTCTCCAAAGCATGTCCCATATGATTTGCTGTTCGGCGTGTAGTGAAACTTGCTCACTAGCAGAGCTTATGTCCGCGACTGGGGGTGCAATTGGAGTGGCGGAGCACTGGGCACAGCAGGTGTGATTTTTTATTTGCCATCGACACGCAAAGAAGAAGATGTGTAATATGTAGTGTAATGATAATAATTTATATGACATTTACCTACATAAAACCTTACATAAAATTTTTACCTTAACATAAAATTTTCATATACTTACCTAGGTAAATTTCTAAATATTTATAAAATATGTATACATATGTATTTATAAATAAAATTGAAACTAATATGACAATCCACTAATACGCCTATTTATGACCAAACATAGTCATCCAACATTATTGTATAGGTAAATGTCTCACTTATGTTCCACAAATAAGTAATTAGAATTTAGGTTTAGGCTTAAAGAAATTTATTCTCATAAGAAATTTACATTTCACTTAAAATGAGATAACACATTATAAATATCATATATAGATATTTAAAATATTATTAGTATAAGTATAGTAAATAGTTATTATGTTTATGTAATTACTAGCTTTTGCCCGCGACTTCGTCCGCGTGTTTAGATTTTTACATTCAAAAGTTTTTTCCCAATAACTCCCGGTCCCGTTGGAATTTTGCAATATCGCGTTGCAAGTAAGCTTTACGTTCATTAAGGTACCTTGCATGCCAAATTTCAAGCGTCTAACTTAAGGGGTTCAGATTTTTCATACAAAAGGATTTTCCCGCTAATAGGATATGCGAATATGGATGACTTATTTTTATGAATTAAAAAGATAAAAGATCTCACCTTTTATCTTTTAGCTACATAAATATCGAAGAATTTTTAAACTATCTTTTCTATTAAGCGTGGTATAGAGCGTTAAAGTTATTGCTTATACCGAGAGATCCGACGTGGCGGATGACGTCACGTACCGTGCGCGCCATGCAAACTTCATAGAAAAATCTGTTTTTGTGAGAGAGACGGATATAATAACTTTCAACGACTGTATCTCGCCCATTTTTCAGCCAATTTTGATTTTGTTTTCACTATTCATAGTATATTTTTATCTATTTTACGATAAATTAGTAAATACCTACATAAAACTATTCTTCATGCATATTCCCTATTCTCGTTCCCGTGGGAATTTCGGGAATTCCTTTCTTAGACCACCTCTACGGTACCTAAGCTACGGCCCTTCTAAATTTCAACTGCCTAAGTTTAGCCGTTTAGGCTGTGCGTTGATGTTAGTCAGTGAGTTTCTTTTCTGCTTTTCTAAATTAAGATTTAATTTGACCGGTAACGCCATTTATTGAGAGGAATTCTTTCCCTATTTTATCACGTAAAAGGTTGATTTTAAAATTTGAAATTTTATCCCTTTCGGAGTGGAATTTATCGAAACCCTTTCTTGGCAATATTTTGGTAGATATATATCATGGTATAGCTTTGTGAATGCAAAGTCTTAGTCCGAACGGTTAAAAATTGACAATGTTTCATACAAATTTTCATCCCCTATTATATCCCCTTGGGGGTTGAAATGATCAAAACCATTTTTTAGCAGATGCTTACGTCATAGTAGCTTTATACATGCAAAGTCTTAGTAATTGGCTGAAAATTTACAAAATTTTATACAAACTTTCATTCCTTATTTTATCCCCTTGGGGGTAGAAATGATCAAAACCCTTTTTTAGCGGATGGCTACGTCGTAATAGCTTTACACATACAAAGTCTTAGCCCAATCGGCTCAAAATTGACAAAGTTTCATACTAACTTTCATCCCCTATTTTATCCCCTTGGGGGTGGAATTGATCAAAATCCTTTCTTAGCGGACGCCTACGTCATTACATCTACATGTATGCCAAATTTCAGCCTGATCGGTCCAGTAGTTTGGGCTGTGCGTTGATAGATCACTATGTCAGTCAGTCAGTCAGTCAGTCAGTCAGTCAGTCAGTCAGTCAGTCAGTCAGTCAGTCAGTTTCTCCTTTTATATATATAGATACTAAACTATGAATCTTGTACGTTATACTTATTATATTGTATATATATATATATATATATATATATATATATATATATATATATATATATATATATAATATATATATATATATATATATATATTTGTGCTTATATTTCTAGCAGTTGTTTGAATATCTATTACCGCACCACATTATAGTTTTCTGGCTCGCCCAATGGTTGACTGGTAGAGAATGCCACACGGCATTAAGTCCGCCATTTGTACTTTCCTTGTGCAATAAAGAATAAATAAATAAATAAATAATACTGGTCCTTAAGATCCATTTGCAACAGCCGATATTAGACATGTTTTTAATAATTTTTTCTTCCACACTTCACTGCTGACCGCCATATTGGTTTTTAGGCGTATCCTACCAGCGCCACGCGTGGTTAAATTTGGTACTAATTCAAACAATGTGCCGCAGTTATTTGTAATCGGCGGTACCAACGTCGCTCGGCATATTATAAAATGACGACATTATACATTTGGCGTACAGCATTTTATAAAACGTATGTGTCTTTGTAAACTGACGACGCCGTTTGTATACGGGCGAATTATAGCATTGCCTGCGACATATACATAGATCTTTAAAACTACGCAACGGGTTTTGATGCGGTTTTTTAATAGATAGAGCGATTCAAGGGTAAGGTTTATACGTATAAAAAATACTGAAGCGAAGCGAGGGCGGGTCGCTAGTATTTAGATAAAAGACATGTAATAGATAATTAGGACCTCTAATACTCAAATTTTATTGCCACGTTACAGACTATTCTTTCTTACTCATTTCTTCATATACGAGTAGGTAGTGCGTAGGTACTCTTGTCTCATAGTATTTTGAATCAATAAAAACATTACGTACAATTGCATAAGTTCAACTACAAAAAACAATAAATTTGATTTGATACAAAATATACTATATTTTACTAGAAAGTGTTGGATATTGAGATAAATACATACTTGAGTTTTATAACAATATTTAAAGATCTAAAACCTACTTAGCTGAATGGATAACTTCTTCGCTATTTAATTATAACATATTTGGGACTTTGCTTTACTTATTCGTTAATTAAATGTTGCAAACTTTTCATGCGGTACCTATATTTCTGGAAAGTTATGTCTCATGAATTTAATCATCCGGTATTCGCAAGCGCTGCTACCGGGTAGGTATTTTTGGAACAAATTATGTTACCAACCTGGACATAGCCTTTTTGTAATGATAGGGGTACGCCATCATTAATTACCATAGATAATGAATGAGAAACTATTAAGAATGCCAATTTCGACAAAGATTTTTATTTAATTAATGGCTATCGGCCTCTTTACGAGGTCCACTTTGGCTAACTGCCAATGTCGAGGGGAAATTGACAAAATTACAATACAACTCGGGTGTTTATAATTAGGCCATCGTGGAAGCCCGTAAGCAGATTTAAAATCGTTATTCGGGACCCAATTGGTACTGCCTGAAATGGACTTCGTACGACTAAAGAGACCGGTTGCCATTTATTTTTATTTTTTTCACTTTTTTGTTATAAAACGTTCCCCATTATTACAAAACTGCCATTTACAAATCCGGGGCATTGTGGCATACAACAAAATAAAAGTGAAATTAACTTAAAAGGGTTTATCATGTGTGTGTAACAGCTTTCTCAAGCCGCCAACCGCTCGATGCAACATGTGGCAGGGCAATTTTGCTCCACCGGATCCATTTGTGCCATGCATAGAGAAACTTCCGCCTGGACATGGGTTGCCATGGCTAACCAGGAAGTCCTTAAACAGACTCCGTACTCAGGTTGGCCGTAGCAAGGAAAATAGCTTCAGGTGGGGTTACACTGATGGGTCGGACCTGGCCTGCAATTGTGGTGCTCCTCTCCAAAGCATGTCCCATATGATTTGCTGTTCGGCGTGTAGTGAAACTTGCTCACTAGCAGAGCTTATGTCCGCGACTGGGGGTGCAATTGGAGTGGCGGAGCACTGGGCACAGCAGGTGTGATTTTTTATTTGCCATCGACACGCAAAGAAGAAGATGTGTAATATGTAGTGTAATGATAATAATTTATATGACATTTACCTACATAAAACCTTACATAAAATTTTTACCTTAACATAAAATTTTCATATACTTACCTAGGTAAATTTCTAAATATTTATAAAATATGTATACATATGTATTTATAAATAAAATTGAAACTAATATGACAATCCACTAATACGCCTATTTATGACCAAACATAGTCATCCAACATTATTGTATAGGTAAATGTCTCACTTATGTTCCACAAATAAGTAATTAGAATTTAGGTTTAGGCTTAAAGAAATTTATTCTCATAAGAAATTTACATTTCACTTAAAATGAGATAACACATTATAAATATCATATATAGATATTTAAAATATTATTAGTATAAGTATAGTAAATAGTTATTATGTTTATGTAATTACTAGCTTTTGCCCGCGACTTCGTCCGCGTGTTTAGATTTTTACATTCAAAAGTTTTTTCCCAATAACTCCCGGTCCCGTTGGAATTTTGCAATATCGCGTTGCAAGTAAGCTTTACGTTCATTAAGGTACCTTGCATGCCAAATTTCAAGCGTCTAACTTAAGGGGTTCAGATTTTTCATACAAAAGGATTTTCCCGCTAATAGGATATGCGAATATGGATGACTTATTTTTATGAATTAAAAAGATAAAAGATCTCACCTTTTATCTTTTAGCTACATAAATATCGAAGAATTTTTAAACTATCTTTTCTATTAAGCGTGGTATAGAGCGTTAAAGTTATTGCTTATACCGAGAGATCCGACGTGGCGGATGACGTCACGTACCGTGCGCGCCATGCAAACTTCATAGAAAAATCTGTTTTTGTGAGAGAGACGGATATAATAACTTTCAACGACTGTATCTCGCCCATTTTTCAGCCAATTTTGATTTTGTTTTCACTATTCATAGTATATTTTTATCTATTTTACGATAAATTAGTAAATACCTACATAAAACTATTCTTCATGCATATTCCCTATTCTCGTTCCCGTGGGAATTTCGGGAATTCCTTTCTTAGACCACCTCTACGGTACCTAAGCTACGGCCCTTCTAAATTTCAACTGCCTAAGTTTAGCCGTTTAGGCTGTGCGTTGATGTTAGTCAGTGAGTTTCTTTTCTGCTTTTCTAAATTAAGATTTAATTTGACCGGTAACGCCATTTATTGAGAGGAATTCTTTCCCTATTTTATCACGTAAAAGGTTGATTTTAAAATTTGAAATTTTATCCCTTTCGGAGTGGAATTTATCGAAACCCTTTCTTGGCAATATTTTGGTAGATATATATCATGGTATAGCTTTGTGAATGCAAAGTCTTAGTCCGAACGGTTAAAAATTGACAATGTTTCATACAAATTTTCATCCCCTATTATATCCCCTTGGGGGTTGAAATGATCAAAACCATTTTTTAGCAGATGCTTACGTCATAGTAGCTTTATACATGCAAAGTCTTAGTAATTGGCTGAAAATTTACAAAATTTTATACAAACTTTCATTCCTTATTTTATCCCCTTGGGGGTAGAAATGATCAAAACCCTTTTTTAGCGGATGGCTACGTCGTAATAGCTTTACACATACAAAGTCTTAGCCCAATCGGCTCAAAATTGACAAAGTTTCATACTAACTTTCATCCCCTATTTTATCCCCTTGGGGGTGGAATTGATCAAAATCCTTTCTTAGCGGACGCCTACGTCATTACATCTACATGTATGCCAAATTTCAGCCTGATCGGTCCAGTAGTTTGGGCTGTGCGTTGATAGATCACTATGTCAGTCAGTCAGTCAGTCAGTCAGTCAGTCAGTCAGTCAGTCAGTTTCTCCTTTTATATATATAGATACTAAACTATGAATCTTGTACGTTATACTTATTATATTGTATATATATATATATATATATATATTTGTGCTTATATTTCTAGCAGTTGTTTGAATATCTATTACCGCACCACATTATAGTTTTCTGGCTCGCCCAATGGTTGACTGGTAGAGAATGCCACACGGCATTAAGTCCGCCATTTGTACTTTCCTTGTGCAATAAAGAATAAATAAATAAATAAATAATACTGGTCCTTAAGATCCATTTGCAACAGCCGATATTAGACATGTTTTTAATAATTTTTTCTTCCACACTTTCACTGCTGACCGCCATATTGGTTTTTAGGCGTATCCTACCAGCGCCACGCGTGGTTAAATTTGGTACTAATTCAAACAATGTGCCGCAGTTATTTGTAATCGGCGGTACCAACGTCGCTCGGCATATTATAAAATGACGACATTATACATTTGGCGTACAGCATTTTATAAAACGTATGTGTCTTTGTAAACTGACGACGCCGTTTGTATACGGGCGAATTATAGCATTGCCTGCGACATATACATAGATCTTTAAAACTACGCAACGGGTTTTGATGCGGTTTTTTAATAGATAGAGCGATTCAAGGGTAAGGTTTATACGTATAAAAAATACTGAAGCGAAGCGAGGGCGGGTCGCTAGTATTTAGATAAAAGACATGTAATAGATAATTAGGACCTCTAATACTCAAATTTTATTGCCACGTTACAGACTATTCTTTCTTACTCATTTCTTCATATACGAGTAGGTAGTGCGTAGGTACTCTTGTCTCATAGTATTTTGAATCAATAAAAACATTACGTACAATTGCATAAGTTCAACTACAAAAAACAATAAATTTGATTTGATACAAAATATACTATATTTTACTAGAAAGTGTTGGATATTGAGATAAATACATACTTGAGTTTTATAACAATATTTAAAGATCTAAAACCTACTTAGCTGAATGGATAACTTCTTCGCTATTTAATTATAACATATTTGGGACTTTGCTTTACTTATTCGTTAATTAAATGTTGCAAACTTTTCATGCGGTACCTATATTTCTGGAAAGTTATGTCTCATGAATTTAATCATCCGGTATTCGCAAGCGCTGCTACCGGGTAGGTATTTTTGGAACAAATTATGTTACCAACCTGGACATAGCCTTTTTGTAATGATAGGGGTACGCCATCATTAATTACCATAGATAATGAATGAGAAACTATTAAGAATGCCAATTTCGACAAAGATTTTTATTTAATTAATGGCTATCGGCCTCTTTACGAGGTCCACTTTGGCTAACTGCCAATGTCGAGGGGAAATTGACAAAATTACAATACAACTCGGGTGTTTATAATTAGGCCATCGTGGAAGCCCGTAAGCAGATTTAAAATCGTTATTCGGGACCCAATTGGTACTGCCTGAAATGGACTTCGTACGACTAAAGAGACCGGTTGCCATTTATTTTTATTTTTTTCACTTTTTTGTTATAAAACGTTCCCCATTATTACAAAACTGCCATTTACAAATCCGGGGCATTGTGGCATACAACAAAATAAAAGTGAAATTAACTTAAAAGGGTTTATCATGTGTGTGTAACAGCTTTCTCAAGCCGCCAACCGCTCGATGCAACATGTGGCAGGGCAATTTTGCTCCACCGGATCCATTTGTGCCATGCATAGAGAAACTTCCGCCTGGACATGGGTTGCCATGGCTAACCAGGAAGTCCTTAAACAGACTCCGTACTCAGGTTGGCCGTAGCAAGGAAAATAGCTTCAGGTGGGGTTACACTGATGGGTCGGACCTGGCCTGCAATTGTGGTGCTCCTCTCCAAAGCATGTCCCATATGATTTGCTGTTCGGCGTGTAGTGAAACTTGCTCACTAGCAGAGCTTATGTCCGCGACTGGGGGTGCAATTGGAGTGGCGGAGCACTGGGCACAGCAGGTGTGATTTTTTATTTGCCATCGACACGCAAAGAAGAAGATGTGTAATATGTAGTGTAATGATAATAATTTATATGACATTTACCTACATAAAACCTTACATAAAATTTTTACCTTAACATAAAATTTTCATATACTTACCTAGGTAAATTTCTAAATATTTATAAAATATGTATACATATGTATTTATAAATAAAATTGAAACTAATATGACAATCCACTAATACGCCTATTTATGACCAAACATAGTCATCCAACATTATTGTATAGGTAAATGTCTCACTTATGTTCCACAAATAAGTAATTAGAATTTAGGTTTAGGCTTAAAGAAATTTATTCTCATAAGAAATTTACATTTCACTTAAAATGAGATAACACATTATAAATATCATATATAGATATTTAAAATATTATTAGTATAAGTATAGTAAATAGTTATTATGTTTATGTAATTACTAGCTTTTGCCCGCGACTTCGTCCGCGTGTTTAGATTTTTACATTCAAAAGTTTTTTCCCAATAACTCCCGGTCCCGTTGGAATTTTGCAATATCGCGTTGCAAGTAAGCTTTACGTTCATTAAGGTACCTTGCATGCCAAATTTCAAGCGTCTAACTTAAGGGGTTCAGATTTTTCATACAAAAGGATTTTCCGCTAATAGGATATGCGAATATGGATGACTTATTTTTATGAATTAAAAAGATAAAAGATCTCACCTTTTATCTTTTAGCTACATAAATATCGAAGAATTTTTAAACTATCTTTTCTATTAAGCGTGGTATAGAGCGTTAAAGTTATTGCTTATACCGAGAGATCCGACGTGGCGGATGACGTCACGTACCGTGCGCGCCATGCAAACTTCATAGAAAAATCTGTTTTTGTGAGAGAGACGGATATAATAACTTTCAACGACTGTATCTCGCCCATTTTTCAGCCAATTTTGATTTTGTTTTCACTATTCATAGTATATTTTTATCTATTTTACGATAAATTAGTAAATACCTACATAAAACTATTCTTCATGCATATTCCCTATTCTCGTTCCCGTGGGAATTTCGGGAATTCCTTTCTTAGACCACCTCTACGGTACCTAAGCTACGGCCCTTCTAAATTTCAACTGCCTAAGTTTAGCCGTTTAGGCTGTGCGTTGATGTTAGTCAGTGAGTTTCTTTTCTGCTTTTCTAAATTAAGATTTAATTTGACCGGTAACGCCATTTATTGAGAGGAATTCTTTCCCTATTTTATCACGTAAAAGGTTGATTTTAAAATTTGAAATTTTATCCCTTTCGGAGTGGAATTTATCGAAACCCTTTCTTGGCAATATTTTGGTAGATATATATCATGGTATAGCTTTGTGAATGCAAAGTCTTAGTCCGAACGGTTAAAAATTGACAATGTTTCATACAAATTTTCATCCCCTATTATATCCCCTTGGGGGTTGAAATGATCAAAACCATTTTTTAGCAGATGCTTACGTCATAGTAGCTTTATACATGCAAAGTCTTAGTAATTGGCTGAAAATTTACAAAATTTTATACAAACTTTCATTCCTTATTTTATCCCCTTGGGGGTAGAAATGATCAAAACCCTTTTTTAGCGGATGGCTACGTCGTAATAGCTTTACACATACAAAGTCTTAGCCCAATCGGCTCAAAATTGACAAAGTTTCATACTAACTTTCATCCCCTATTTTATCCCCTTGGGGGTGGAATTGATCAAAATCCTTTCTTAGCGGACGCCTACGTCATTACATCTACATGTATGCCAAATTTCAGCCTGATCGGTCCAGTAGTTTGGGCTGTGCGTTGATAGATCACTATGTCAGTCAGTCAGTCAGTCAGTCAGTCAGTCAGTCAGTCAGTTTCTCCTTTTATATATATAGATACTAAACTATGAATCTTGTACGTTATACTTATTATATTGTATATATATATATATATATATATATATATATATATATATATATATATATATATATATATATTTGTGCTTATATTTCTAGCAGTTGTTTGAATATCTATTACCGCACCACATTATAGTTTTCTGGCTCGCCCAATGGTTGACTGGTAGAGAATGCCACACGGCATTAAGTCCGCCATTTGTACTTTCCTTGTGCAATAAAGAATAAATAAATAAATAAATAATACTGGTCCTTAAGATCCATTTGCAACAGCCGATATTAGACATGTTTTTAATAATTTTTTCTTCCACACTTTCACTGCTGACCGCCATATTGGTTTTTAGGCGTATCCTACCAGCGCCACGCGTGGTTAAATTTGGTACTAATTCAAACAATGTGCCGCAGTTATTTGTAATCGGCGGTACCAACGTCGCTCGGCATATTATAAAATGACGACATTATACATTTGGCGTACAGCATTTTATAAAACGTATGTGTCTTTGTAAACTGACGACGCCGTTTGTATACGGGCGAATTATAGCATTGCCTGCGACATATACATAGATCTTTAAAACTACGCAACGGGTTTTGATGCGGTTTTTTAATAGATAGAGCGATTCAAGGGTAAGGTTTATACGTATAAAAAATACTGAAGCGAAGCGAGGGCGGGTCGCTAGTATTTAGATAAAAGACATGTAATAGATAATTAGGACCTCTAATACTCAAATTTTATTGCCACGTTACAGACTATTCTTTCTTACTCATTTCTTCATATACGAGTAGGTAGTGCGTAGGTACTCTTGTCTCATAGTATTTTGAATCAATAAAAACATTACGTACAATTGCATAAGTTCAACTACAAAAAACAATAAATTTGATTTGATACAAAATATACTATATTTTACTAGAAAGTGTTGGATATTGAGATAAATACATACTTGAGTTTTATAACAATATTTAAAGATCTAAAACCTACTTAGCTGAATGGATAACTTCTTCGCTATTTAATTATAACATATTTGGGACTTTGCTTTACTTATTCGTTAATTAAATGTTGCAAACTTTTCATGCGGTACCTATATTTCTGGAAAGTTATGTCTCATGAATTTAATCATCCGGTATTCGCAAGCGCTGCTACCGGGTAGGTATTTTTGGAACAAATTATGTTACCAACCTGGACATAGCCTTTTTGTAATGATAGGGGTACGCCATCATTAATTACCATAGATAATGAATGAGAAACTATTAAGAATGCCAATTTCGACAAAGATTTTTATTTAATTAATGGCTATCGGCCTCTTTACGAGGTCCACTTTGGCTAACTGCCAATGTCGAGGGGAAATTGACAAAATTACAATACAACTCGGGTGTTTATAATTAGGCCATCGTGGAAGCCCGTAAGCAGATTTAAAATCGTTATTCGGGACCCAATTGGTACTGCCTGAAATGGACTTCGTACGACTAAAGAGACCGGTTGCCATTTATTTTTATTTTTTTCACTTTTTTGTTATAAAACGTTCCCCATTATTACAAAACTGCCATTTACAAATCCGGGGCATTGTGGCATACAACAAAATAAAAGTGAAATTAACTTAAAAGGGTTTATCATGTGTGTGTAACAGCTTTCTCAAGCCGCCAACCGCTCGATGCAACATGTGGCAGGGCAATTTTGCTCCACCGGATCCATTTGTGCCATGCATAGAGAAACTTCCGCCTGGACATGGGTTGCCATGGCTAACCAGGAAGTCCTTAAACAGACTCCGTACTCAGGTTGGCCGTAGCAAGGAAAATAGCTTCAGGTGGGGTTACACTGATGGGTCGGACCTGGCCTGCAATTGTGGTGCTCCTCTCCAAAGCATGTCCCATATGATTTGCTGTTCGGCGTGTAGTGAAACTTGCTCACTAGCAGAGCTTATGTCCGCGACTGGGGGTGCAATTGGAGTGGCGGAGCACTGGGCACAGCAGGTGTGATTTTTTATTTGCCATCGACACGCAAAGAAGAAGATGTGTAATATGTAGTGTAATGATAATAATTTATGGATTTCAAGGAAGTTGCGCCAACGGTTCGAAGCCATAATTACGCTGCGTTTCTTCTAATGAGAAGTATCGTCAAGAATAGACTAGACTAACTCTGAATTTCGTCTCGTTTAAATTCATTCAAGTCTTGATATTTAATAACAAGACTTAAATGACCTACACAATGAACTATAATACGTATAATGTATGGCGTAGGCGTAAAAATTCAATCATTTTTAATCAAGTAGAAAAAGAAGCAGCGAGTAAGAAATTCCTCTATTAATAGGTATAATACATTTAGGTTTTTATAACTTTTTATTGACTAACGCTTTTTTATTGATTTGTTCGATTGTTTTATTAACGACGGAAGGCCACTAAAAAAATATCCAACTTCCCCCTTTTACTGAACTCCTGCTGTTTGTGTACATACAGGCTACATTAACGCTCGTGTTACTTACAATGTCATATATAAAATAAAAATAAAATAAGCCAAGACATGCCATACTGGGCCACACAGCGCCTTTTAGCCCCAAACTAAGTCGATGCTAGTACTATGGGTACTAGACAACTGATAAACATACTTAGTATATACGTACGTATTATTATATATATATATATTATATATATATATATATATATATATATATATATATATATATATATATATATATATATATATATATATATATATATAAAATATATATATAAATATAATACGTATTTATTTACAAAAAAAGTATCTAAGTATGTTTTTCTATAGAAAACACCCAGACCAATACAAACACACATGTTCACTCACCCAAATGTGTGTACTGTGCGGGGATCGAACCCACGACCCTTGGTTCAAAAGGCAGAGGTCACTACCAAATGAGCCATTGAGCCAGTCTACTATCGAATATATTATTTATTAAAAGTACGAGTATATTACTATAGAGTAAATTACACGCCGCTTTTGGCGTTTAATTTTTAAATAATTAATTAATTACCCGTTGATTATTTGAAGATTAATTACATTATTATGGCCAAATTTAAACAGCGCTATAACTGAATCACATAGTGAAACTTTAAATGTAAGTAGCTATGAACACCTTTCATTCTTTTGAAAACTACTCTAGCAACTTTACGAGTTTCTAGGTAGAATACTTAGTTTTATAGATTGTCTAAACTGAAATGACGCGCCCCACTCCTTAATTGTTGTATACAGATGTGCGAGTATGAGTACAAATATTAACACCGGCACTTCATCTGTGTGAGAGCGATTATTTGGTGAAGTATGATTTGTATGTGCACATGACGGCCGACTAGTCGGGTGATGAACAACGCTTGCTTTATGGAGCAGCGCCGTCACATTGTATCAAACAAGACGACTTTTCCTCTCACAAGTTCAAACTAGTTGGACAACAAATGGGAGAATGGCGCTGTTCCAATATTTGAATTTAACCGTCAACTGAACGACCAATCATAATTGCATAGTTTATGTGTATTGCGTCCATATTTCAAATATGCTTGTTCGCGTAAAGCAGTGGAGGGGCGCGTCTTTTATATTGGACGATCTCTACTTACATTATGTGACAGATTCACTTTTGACGATTTGTAAATGTTTTTTTTTTAAAACTAACGCCCATTAATGGATGATTTCATTTTCATATTACAGTTTGCTTCGTAACTATTGTGTCGTTTTTTTTTATATAGCTACTTCGTAGGTATTTGAGAATCCTCTTCTCACAACCATTCAAGAGCATCAGCTTTATTATTGCCGAACTCGATTTGCGGCGAGCGTGCCTATCTGGCGAATGAAGAGACAGATTCAAGGGATAAAACCCAATTTGGCTAAGTGATCCTCTTATAAAAAATCCAACGCTTACCTTAAATGCTTACGTAATAGCATAACCTAGTATGGTAACCTAATATAACTGCAATAAGAAGAAATATAAGAAATAAATCTACACTAATAATATAACGAAGAAAGATTTGATTGTTTGTTTAAATTGAATAGGCTCCGAAACTACTGGACCGATTTGAATAAATCTTTCACTGTCGGTAAGCTACACTATCTCTGGTGAACATAGGCTATAATTATATTTTTAAAAAGCTAGGGATCCATGGTAAAACTCCAATAATGTAACCCAAGGTGTGAAAAAATTACCAAAAAGCTTTCTTACAAACTGACGTGTCTTGAAAACGTTACCATAGCAACCTAAACTGTTATGTCATGTAAATAAATAATCCTAATATGAATTCGTACTTTTATTGTTATTGAATTATAAATACATATTAATTGGCGTTTATCTGAAATACCCGAAGCGAAGCGAGGCCGGTTCGCTAGTTGGTTTAAAAAGAGCTTAATGTAGTGCTACGAACCATACTTAAAACCCTAAAAACTGGCCAAGTGCGAGTCGGACTCACGTAGGAAATACGAGTACTCTTGTACCTATCTAACTTTTTAATCACAGTTTTCCAATAAAAGTAAAAAGTTCTAACTCTTAGTAAAATCTAATAGAAAATATTTTTTTCTTATAATCCAAACGGCTGCTTTTAATCCAATTATAGCACTAAACGAGAGGTCATGACGATAAGCTGACATTTTTTTTATTTTAAATGAAAGATAAATTACTTTATAATTTAATCCTAGGCTATTATTTGAACCCCTTTTGGACTTGTTTTTTTTTAATTTTGGAGTGTACCTAAAAACCTTAGCTCAAGACCAGTTGATTTCTGAACAAAGGGCCATAGCTTACGATCCAACCAGAGGCTAACATGATGTATGTACTTACATTATGTTTGTAATGTGTCGTAATGTTCAGATTTCTCAGCCCTCAATTCAAATATATTTTCATCAAGCATCAATAAAATAAGAGACAAAGTACATGATAATAAGAGAGTGGAAGCTCTTTATGACAAACTGATGATCACGTAGGCAAAGCCGCGGACATCAGCTAGTAATAATTCATGATTCGTTCAGTTATTTTATTATCGTTAAGTTATGTTCTTTTTTGTTACGTTTTATTAACGTTCTAAGGGTAAAGTAAATGTTTAAATAGCTTTTATAACTAAAACCTACCGAATTGTAAATTATTACCTGCTTAGTGAGTATAATGAAGGCAAAAGTTTATTTTTATTACACCTGTTGAATATTAGAAAAATGCGACCCCGTACAGAAAAATTGTAAATTAGTGATAGAAATTGTTATTTTCATAACGTATTACACACCACTAGAAAGGGGACACTCCAGAGATATTTTCATTAAATCTGAAGAGCATGATCACTTTTAGTTTATTTTTGGAAGCAACCGGGGCACGTAGGCACCGGAGGCACGGCCTTTGGAAGCAACCGGGACTAACGCTCTGATGATGATGACGTTTTTGTGCTAAAAGAACCGAAATTAATCTACTTTCAATATACTCTTATTTCTACTCACTCAAGTTTTAATTAAAATCACAATAATCTGTCCAAAATTCACGACTACAGGTTTATAGGTACCATGTGTCCCTAAACACCATATTTTAGTCGGATGAAGCATTACCATTGGCTACAGCTTCTTTCTATGTTCTTATATACCGTTTTAATATCATGACTGAAAGGTAACATCTGCAGACAATAAAGATAGACATTGAATCCATATATTTACCAAAGCCAAACTAATGCCTAGAATCAAATAGATCAAGTCTACCCACAACGAATGTACCATGTCTCCCCAATAATATCTAGGAAAGAAAAGAAATTGTTAAACAGCGTTGAAACTAATCACATGAAATGCTATGGAAAGGGCAATGCTCGGCGTCTCTCTGCGGGATCGAATCCGAAATGAGGTGATTCGGCAGAGAACCAAAGTCACCGATATAGCTCACCGGATTAGTAAGCTGAAGTGGCAGTAGGCTGGCCATATTAGCCGCAGAACCGATAACCGTTGGGGTAAACAAATACTGGAGTGGAGACCGCGTATCGGCAAACGTAATGTAGGACGCCCTTAGGCTAGGTGGAGTGACGATTCGCGCAGGACGGCTGGCAAGTGCTGGATGCGAGAAGCCCAAGATCGATCAAAGTGGCGAACATTGCGAGAGGCCTATGTCCAGCAGTGGACTGATACGGGCTGATGATGATGAATAAAAGCAAACAAAATTTGTATAAAATGACATTATTTCAAAGTCCAGAAAATCCGTTTTGTATATCAAATCTATATATATAAAAGGAGAAACTGACTGACTGACTGACTGACTGACTGACTGACTGACTGACTGACATATCAACGCACAGCCCAAACGGCTAAACGTAGGCACTTGAAATTTGGAAGGGACGTAGCTTAGGTACCGTAGGGGTGCACTAAGAAAGGAATTCCCGAAATTCCCACGGGAACGGGAATTAGCGGGAAAATCCTTTTGTATGAAAAATCTAAACCGCTTAAGTTAGACGCTTGAAATTTGGCATGCAGGTACCTTAGTAAATATAAAGTTTAGTTATGGCTGTATTTTGAGAAATTCCCACGGGAACGGGAGTTAGCGGGAAAAAACTTTTGTATGTATAAATTTAAACACGCGGACGAAGTCGCGGGCAAAAGCTAGTGTATAATAAAATTCAATGAAAAACATACCAAAATTATATATATAAAAGGAGAAACTGACTGACTGACTGACTGACTGACTGACTGACTGACTGACTGACTGACTGACTGACATATCAACGCACAGCCCAAACGGCTAAACGTAGGCACTTGAAATTTGGAAGGGACGTAGCTTAGGTACCGTAGGGGTGCACTAAGAAAGGAATTCCCGAAATTCCCACGGGAACGGGAATTAGCGGGAAAATCCTTTTGTATGAAAAATCTAAACCGCTTAAGTTAGACGCTTGAAATTTGGCATGCAGGTACCTTAGTAAATATAAAGTTTAGTTATGGCTGTATTTTGAGAAATTCCCACGGGAACGGGAGTTAGCGGGAAAAAACTTTTGTATGTATAAATTTAAACACGCGGACGAAGTCGCGGGCAAAAGCTAGTGTATAATAAAATTCAATGAAAAACATACCAAAATTAAATTTAGCACCAGCAAAACAACAATAAGACGCCATTTGCAAATGTGATTTAATTTTATTTTTATGACTTTGGCAACAGATACAAATCAGTTGCGCTATTTTTAGGATTCCGTAGCCGAATGGCAAAAAACGGTACCCTTATAGATTCGTCATGTCTGTCCGTCTGTCCGTCCGTATGTCACAGCCACTTCTTTCCGTAACTATAAGAGCCATACTGTGGAAACTTGGTAAGTAGATGTATTCGGTGAACCGCATTAAGATTTTCATGCAAAAATAAAAAAAAAAACAATAAATTTTTGGGTTTCCCCATAGTTCTAAGAACTGAAACTCAAAAAAAAATTTTTCATCAAACCCATTCGTGTGGGTTATCTATGATATTGCGGTTTCTAATATAATTTTTTATAGACTGAATAGTTTGCGCGAGATACGCTTCCAAAGTGGAAAAATGTGTCGTCGTCGTCGTCCCCCCCCCCCCCCCTACTTCTAAAATAAGGAAGTGATAAATGTAAAAATAATATAATATGTACATTACCATGCAAACTTCCAACAAAAATGGGTTTGACCGAGATCTAATAAATTTTTTTTTAATACTGTATAAATCGTAAACCGCATTTTACCTTCATTCGATCAACACCAATATAATAAAGAAAAACATTTATTTAAATATATAGTGGTACGGAACCCTACGTGCGCGAGTCTAACTCGCACTTGGCCGGGTTTTTTTAAATTAATCTATAGTAAGTGAAATCTTAAAGTTTATAAAAGCTTTAAGTATAAGGATCAAGTGTCCCCACGTATACCTACTAAGATAGTTATTACTGAAAGTGAATAGTTATGCCACTGGAAAACAACCATTAAGATTGTAGATATTTATGAAATTGTTACATCTGATGCAAACACAATGTTGACAAATGAAATAGACGCAAAATAATAACGCTTGATTTACAAACTAATAATTATTTTCTTGTCAGAATTTCGATCCTGGTCAAATTCCATCCAGAGACACTGACGTGAATGAATATAACACAAGTGTGTCGACAGTTCCAATGAGACGGCAGATCGTCACCGGAGACGGGACCAAGTTCTGGATCAATGGCTTAACGAACTGGCTAGACTTACCTAATGGATCAAAGGGTAACACAACACTCGATAATATAGTCAAAACAAGATTATCAACAATATCCATCAATACACGGCTCCGAGCAATATAGGCCGGTCACACATAGGTAATATTAACATACACATTAACATACTTAAGTTAGTGTATGCGCTTAGCCTGTCCCGTGATTGTGTGGGATACTTTGAATTGTGATTGTATTATTATTCGCAGTTCATTGAGCATTTCCCATATATAATATATTATAAATTTCGCATGGTTACCATTTCTGGCGTAAATATTTAGTACGTAAAACGATAAATATCAATGGTATTACGAATTAAGGTACGAATTAAAGGTAAGACGGTATTACCGCGAGTACTACGAAATGGTAACCATGTGAAATTTATAATTGGTTCGGGACAATGAATTTGTTGTAAAAATTTTACCTATATTTTTTTTGCAGAAATGGCCTCTATTAACGATACCTAATGCCCAGAAAAAATTTGGATAGTGATTAAAAAGTCACCTTGTATATATGTCGCAGGCAAATTCTATAATTCGCTCGTATACAAACGGCGTCGGCAGTTTGCAAAGATAAATACGTGTTCTATAATGCCGTACGCCGTATGTAAGATGTCGTTCATTTTCTAATATGCCGAGCTACGATATTACAGCCGATTACAAATTGCCTCGGCATATCGTTCGAATTAGTACCAAATTTAACCGCGCATGGCGCTACGTGTCGCCAAAACCAATATGGCGGTTACAACCATAGTCTGTCAAATAATTATGGCAGTCTTAAAAGTTACAATCTTATTTGATTGGTATAAGTACATTAGTTTCTTGTGATTCAGTATGTATTACATACCTACACAATCAAATCGAATACCTTTGTGGCAACAAATTAGTACTTACCTAGTGTTTATATTCAGAAATTTTTTATCAAACAGTTGTCTCGAATCAGGAGTCCATCTCCTTGCATCGGGTGCCTATATAAGCCTTTGGTCCTGCACCCGGTCTCTCACCGGCTTGTTAAGTTCTTTGTTTATCTACTTGCATCTGAACAACAACACATGCGTACCCACTCTAATAACAACTGAAAATGCGTAGCTGCCGAGTAATGTAAATGTTGTTTTGTTTTGTAAAATTAATTAATTTTTCATCAAGTTTTGTTGTTTTTAATTGGTTTTATAATTTAATTACTGAAATGTGTAAACCAAGAGATGGTTATAAGAATAAACAGAGAGAAATGAATACGAATGTTCTGATTATCATACTGTGATTGGTCATGTTTCGAGCCAGCTCCGTGATCAATCATACGCCGCTTAAAACTCTTTTATCCGTCATTCAATTTTAATAATTACATTAGGATTTAGTCCGTACTTTAGATCATAAAAATGTATTGGACACGTATTTTTTCTTTTTTCATTCAAATAAAAAATACCAAAGATACAAGGCATCAAAAGTTAGGAGTGGAAGTCTTTTGCCGTCACTCCGTCCCGTAAAAATGCCTCACCGAGTGACGTCACGCGTAATTTCAACGGGCTATAACCTTGTAATTTTTAGTCTAATTTACAAATAAAAAAATTCGTGTCTTTTATTTTTGAATAAACTAAAAGACGGACTAATTACAGTTTTTAGCCAAACAAGCCTATTATCTAGTTGTCTGCAATCCAGTGTTTCCTTCTCCAAAAGATTATACGTTTATTTTTTTTAAAGTATCAATGTTGGTGTACTCTATTATTTAATAAAAACTTTAAACATTAAGAACGCCATAATAATTTCGTTTATCAGTTAGTTGTCCTTATTACCATCTAATTTCTCCTTTTTTTGAAGTCGGTTAAAAAATAAAATATGTAGAAGGACAGGTGAGACCTAACCTTAACCTCATAGCAATCTCGATTCTCGTATCGCGCGTCATGTGAGGCGTCGCGATCGCCGTCACATTTATTGAACCGCCTCCATACTTCACCGTTTGTTTGGTATTTTCAGCAGTTGTTATTCAGTGTGTCGTGTGTCTCGCAAAGAATCTGTACAAATTAAAGAAAATCTCTTCTTAACTTTCAAATCTTCAAGAAAAGGGCGTACCTCTTTCTTAAAGGCCGGCAGTGCAGCTGTAAGTCCTAATATTGCAAATGTACATAGGAGGCGGTTATCACTTATCAGGTGAACCGTTTGCTCGTCTGCCCCTAATTTCATCTTCAATACTTATAATAAATCTGTAGAGAGGTTTAAATATATTTTCAAAATAACTATCAAGGGCTGATTAGTGATCGATACTGATGCCAAAAATGCAATCAGTAAAATTTTTGTCTGTATCAGTGGCGGCTGTACCTTAAGTGAACTGAACCACCAATTCAAAAGTTAAAGATTACAAAATATTCCTTCATCTTTATTTTTAAATTACCATTTTAAAATTTTTTTTTTAAACTACATAAACGTATAAAAAAATATATTTCCGATTATGGTGAAACAGTTTTGAACGCTTTATTAAACTATTAAGACTCATTTTCCAGTGAAGACAATTATTCTCGTGCGCTTCGGCGAGTGCACGAGGACTGCTAATACAACTTGTATGGGAAACGAGTCAACACGCCTGGCGCGTGAAACAAAAGATAGTTCATAGAAATGTACCGAGAAATGTGTCTGTTCTCGAGCGCCGCACGGGCAGCACCGGCGAACCGAACATTATCGAAGGCATCCGATGTTTGACGAATTGACCGCGCGCGGCCGGTCAACCAGCAGCCATGATTGACATCTCATTGTGTGACGCGTTAATTATTTGTTTACATTATCACATTTTTTTTTTAATTATACAAACAATACCCGATTTTAATAAATAGGTGATTGAACATTTCGCTTCAGAAATATGTCATCGCATTGATTTAATGTATAAAAATAAACATATTTTATGCCAATTGTATAAAGTGTAAGTAGGTAAAGTGTAGGTAGGTTTTTTTTTACTAATTTTAATATTTTAGTAAAGTGCACCACCAGTTCGATAACCCACCAGCCGCCACTGGTCTGTATGTCCGTTATAGAAACAAAAACTATTCGACGGATTTTAACGAAACTTGGTACAATTATTCTTTATACTCCTGGGCAGGTTATACTTTTCATCACGCTACAATCAATAGGAGCAGAGCAGTGAAGGGAAGTGTTGAGAAAACGGGAGAAATTATTATATGTGTTTGAACGCGCATCACGCGAAAAATATACTGGCAACACTACTAGAACTAGGCTGGCACACACGTGGCAGTCGGCACTTGGGTGATTTGAAGTGTTGTTTTTTAAACAAAAATATAAACAATTACAATTTTATTCTGGAAGGTTTTTTAAGTTCCAGAAAGACCCTGGACTTTGATCATGGGTCGTTAATGTTAATGTTTAAAGTTTTTATTAAATCGTGTCCCAGAACTTTGAAATTGTGGAGGCTTCTCAAACTCCTGTTTTTTGTTGTTGGATTGGCAGACGAGCAGAGGGTCTGTAAACGGTAACCGCAACTCATAGTAATGGCAAGGGCACAGCGAAACTAACTAAAGGTTCCGAAAATTTAGACTTATGTTGTCACGCCGTTTTTACCATGCCATCGCTCCCTCATTGTATAATAAAGTCAATAAGGACACACACACACACACACACACACACACAGACTTTTACATACACACACAGACTTTTTACATACACACAACACTTTTGTTTACCCTAGGCACAGATATCTCCAATAGATACCGCACTTAAGATATCGCGCGAGAGGTAGGTAATACATCAGTGCAATGCAGGCGCGAAATACGCATGCGCTTAAAGTGCGTCAGTACCACGGTCAGTACTGACCAGAAGTCAGACCCGTGTGTATCGGAGACACTTTTAATAGTTTGTAGAACATAAACGTATGAATCTTAGTATTGAACTCCTTGGCGCCGGAGCTCAAGTTACGATGGAAAATATTTGACAGATGTTAGCTCGCGTTGATGTCTTTTTTCATGATCCCTTTCTTTCATTACCAATTTCACTATTTTTATCCCTTTCTAGCATAGACACGTTTGACAATAGTGTTACAATGTATTACTTTCAAGTATATCGATAATGCAAGATGAGAAAAATTTTAGTGTTTCTACTTTAGATTTCCAAAGTGTCCTGAGAGAACATTAAAATGGACAAATGCCGCACCCTGCTGTAAGAGACATTTACATAGGATAGTTTTCAATGTATGAAGGATAGAAGACGAGTAAATGAAAACTGCTGTGATTACTTCACCTAACCATATTTATAACTATACTCATTTGAATTTTTTTTTCCCAAGACATGCCACGCTGGGCCACACAGCGCCACCTAGCCCCAAACTAAGCCGAAGCTTGTACTATGGGTACTAGACAACTGATAAACTTACTTAGATACATTTAAATATACTTATAATGTCAAAACGGCAGTTGAAATGTATTATTTAACGTATGTATTTTAGTAAATTTTACGGGATCTTGCCGTAAAATCATCCGACCAAGGTGAGGTGAACGTTGATTGGTTCAATGGCTCACGTGGCGTTATCCCGGCAACCAATCAGGGAACAGTGTATTAAGTTACGGGTAATAGTGCACCGTTAAATAGTACATTGAGCAACGATTGGCCCATTTGAGGACGATTTTACTTGTGTCAAAATCGTAAATTATTAAATGACTGTCAGGCTACCGTAAGTTGATTAACTAACTGAAATCCATTGCGTTAAATAATACATTTCCACTACCGTTTGTTATATTCCGAAAGATAATCAACTACCTAGGAAATTGATTAACTTACGGTTCTTGCTATTTTCCGGTGACATATATAAACATATATTTATATACATACATAGATAAATATCCAGTATTGCACAAAATACTGAAAAGGTGATACAGACATAATCTAGTCTAATATACCTGATTGGTAATTTTTCGATAAAATTATCGACATTGCACAATACAAATGTACATCACTTGAGAAATGAGTTACGTCCCCCGCACACCCTTCCATACCACCTGAAATTGACTCGCGAAACTCAAAGCAAAATGCCGAACATGCGGTATCTATTGGGGGTAATCTGTGACCCTAGGTAACACTTTTGTTTTTTTTTTTGCTTTGTGTCATAGTATTAAGGGAACGCTATCTCTCGCACAGGAGGTGGGCGCTAGCAGCTGTAACACAGTTTTAACAACTAATACAGCAGTTAACGTAACCTGTTTAAATTTTTGTCATTGTATTGTTCCCAATAAATAAATTATTAATAATATTATTATATATACATACAACAAATTTCAAAGAGAGACAAATATACGCAGGTTCAAACGCACGTGGCTTGCGTGTGTAGTCTGAAGCCGGCCGTTTGAATAAAGTTTCCCGCTATACTACTCTGACTGGTGTGTTTAAGTAAGACATATTAATATATTAGAGATCCGTTACAACAGATTTAGGACGATACCACTCCCGGAGGGCTGACCGCGGCTCCAAACATCTAGGCCACATTGTACAGTCAACACAAAAGCACGCACATCAAAAGCAAGTTAAGCGGATATAAAAAACACCGTCTTTGTTAAGAGGATATAAAAACAGATCGCGATGTTAGTAAGTATCTTACTATTAATAATTAAAAATTAGAAAATATCTTTATATCGTCAGAATTCTTCTACGAAATAAACGTATTGTATTGAATAATAATTGATAAATAAGCTGTACAGTGACCTTATGTATAATAGAAAAAAAATAGGCAATAGAAAATATAATAGGAAATAGAGCACCGTTTTAAGGTGCAAGTTCCAAAGACTCGCACATCGCGTTTCGCCTTTACTTTCATGGTACGAACTATGGAAATTTTTTGCCAGGCTCCTTGTTCCCCGAAATCTTCCGATTGCCGATGTTCAAGGCGAGAGTGAACCGGTTTTAGATGGGTCCATCTACTTAATCCATCGGGTGAATTGCAGTCAAGCAATGTCAATATAGTTAGTTATACTCCAAAATCCCTCAGTGTTTGAATACAAAAGTCTACAATACGTGCGTGTTGTAGATGACTTATGTCTTCGAGACGTGGTCTTTCACTGCTGGTTTGATCCACAAAATGAAGGTCGTTCAACGAGCTATGGAGAGAGCTATGCTCGGAGTTTCCCTGCGTGACAGAATCCGTAATGAGGATATTCGCCATAGAACTAAGATGACCGACATAGCCAACAGAATAAGCATGTTGAAGTGGCAGTGGGCAGGCCACATCGCTCGAAGAACCGACCATAGATGGGTACGAAAGGTTCTCGAGTGGCTACCGCGAGAGGGAAGACGCAGCAGGGGACGGCCCCTACGAGATGGACTGACGACCTGGTAGATAGATATAGCGGGGATCCATTGGACCCAGACCGCTCAGGACCGATCCATGTGGAGGTCATTGGGGGAGTCCTATGTCCAGCAATGGACGTCTACGGGCTGATGATAATGATGAATGTCAATATTGAATAAAAAAAACTAAAAGAACGGTTTTGCAGTCGATTTTGTATTTATTTATTTCATTTTAATAATTTAATACGTCATTATGATTTTGGAGAGCGTCGATGAATTCATGCGGGAGGCTAGCCATTCAAGCCTCCTCAGGTACAAATATGTTTCATATTTGAAATTCATGTGAAGAAATTCCAAGCTCGTATACTCGTATAGGCAACCAACTCGGACTTAGCCAGCGTGGGTTTTTTTTTATAGTAGCGCGACATAACGGCTTCCCTACGCCAATGGAAAGCGAAAGAGAAGCCCAAGTCGCTGTGACAACGGACAAGTAACTGGTCAGTTATCTGTCAGTTGCCACCGCCATGCCGGCCTAACCTTTACCCTACCCTTTTTTTGTGTTACCGGGGAAAATGCATTTAGGCAGCGGGGTATGTGGGACTCACCCAGCCTCGAAGATGGAATTGAGGCAATAAGATAGCCTGATGAACACCTAATGTAACAAATATTCATATGTTTTATTGAAAGTACATCGTCTGTAATGATTTCTTTTCTCCTATATGAAACGATTCTTATTTTTAAACTAGCGACCCGCCTTTGTTGCGCTTCGGTAGGTATTATACTATTGCCATTCGGCTACGAAACCCTAAAAACGCATAAAAATCCGTTGCGTAATTTTAAAGATCTATGCATACAAGGACAAACAAAAACGAAAATGATTTAATTGATAACGTGCGAGGGCGTCACTGATTTCGAGAAGTCAAAAAGAAAATCACTTCTTTCTGTTGTCGACTGTACATTATTATTTATTCGGTACTTAAAAACAGCCGACTATTTCACGAACGAGACTTACCCAGCATCCTTATAACCCTCCGCTGCGAAGTCCCACTGCGGTACCGCATGCTGGTGTTGTTACACCGGTCGTTACCTTCCATTGACACCTTTTTCACTGGATGCAAAACGTGCGATGTACGCAACTTAACACCTATCAACGCATATAACACCGTAATCACAGACATGGGCACGACGAAAAATATAAAACTAGATATTACGAACACTTGGTGCACACCCTGACCTTTCACTGTACACACTATCACTGTTTGTCCGTTGTCCTCTTGCGTAACAATTCCGAACTGCATCGCCTGTGGGACCGCAGTGCATAAAGCGCACACCCATATGGCGATGATGAACCGCACGGCCCTCGACAGTTTGGACATCTTGTGCGACATAAACGGGCGGCAAATTGCTATGTATCGCTCGACGGTGAATGCCGTTATTGTCAATACTGTAGCATTCGCCGATGTTTCGGAGGCTAGGCCGAGCGCAACACAATGCGGCTCGCCTAGCGGGTAGGTAGACGGGTTCCAGATTCGATGCACCTCTATCGGCAAGCCGCAGACCAAAAGAATTAGGTCGGAGATCGCTAAACTGAATAGGTAAAAGTTGGTGGCGGTGTGCATGGATCTGTTCCGCGCGATAACCACACACGTGCTAATGTTTCCGAGGACACCCGCCACAAAGATGACGATGTACGTGACGCTGAGTGGCACGAGAAGGTCCAGGGAGTCGGGTTCGGCATAGCCGGAACTCCAGGCATCGTCTGTTTCGTTTGTCCCGTTGGTCCTATGTAATATCGATGAGTTAGTCTCCATGATTGTGTTTTTTCCCTAGTCATCACACCACCTGGGGACAAGGAAACACTAAATTATAACAACAAACATTCCTTTCTTTATAATTTAATAATAAATAACAAAATTACTAAAATCATTTTTTGAAAATGTTTTCAATAATATTGAAGATACAACTTTAATTTGGTTTTGCAGTAGGATAATTATCATTTACTTAGATTAATTTATAATAATTGCTCCGCAAGTTTGCTAACGAATGTTTTTTACTTCTGAAACCTAATTTTGGATCGACCTTTATCGGAGTATCTCCAAAAACGACCACCAAGTAACCAATTATATTATTTTACACCAAATGCGACTGCGAGACATCAGAATATGACGATGATAGAATACGATAATGTTATGTTCAGACGCTGTATAATAATTACAGTCTTAGAATACCTACAAGTGGATAGAGTTGTTTTTCCATTAGTCGTCGTAAATAATAAGTGTGTTGTTTTGGCGACAATTTATAACTCAAAAGCAACCTAAAAATATACCGCATTATGTAATTTCATCTTGAAGGTTTACCAACCTATAAATTAGTAAATTAAACCTTTACCTACATTTATTGTTACGGAAACCTTTAAAAAGGGCCGTCTCTTTTGCTTGCCCAATAACCGACTAAAGGAATTACTTACGAGTACTACGTAGTGTAGGGAAAACGATGGCTAATATGCCAATCACAAAAGTTCAAACACCTGTCAAAGTCCCACTTAATAAAAACAAAACCAATCAAGATGAAAATTTGTATTCAGTACTTTTCAAAACTGTTGTATTCAGTACGTATTAATGCACGTTTTTCATTTAGAATCCCTTTTAGTTCTTTTATTATCACCTTAAATACTCGTAATTAAATCCAAATAAACAAGTTGTTATGAAAAGGAGGATGCGTCAAATTGGGCCTGAACCTTTGTATTCTGCTCCGTGGTTAAGACCAATACACACGAGACATTGTTTTAGTAATAGGTCATACACCTAACGAAAAAAAATAAGAAATTAAATCTACCGGGTTCTTTTACAGTCAAGGCAAAAAGTTTTATTTATTTGTCTATTATTTTGCAAACAATAACGGTGTTTTAATTCGAGTGAAGTAAATATAAACCGTAATGGCACATGAGTGACTGAGTCTAACCCCAAAGAACGTTCTTTGGGGTTACTTAAACCGTGTTTATTATAATTCAACGACTTTAATTAGACGTCTAATTACGTTGAATTATAATAAACACTGTTTAGGTACCTGTTACAAAAAATAATATTAAGTGTATTTCGGCAAGACAATGTTTGAATGAAGAGTGTGTTCCTCTTAAAATAAGTGATGATTGTAAATATTAAAATAATTATAGTTACACTTATAATATGTGTTAAGTAGATAATTACTTAAGTTATTTATCGCTTTTTAGTTATGCACGTACAGTTGTTGTCAGATTAAAGTTTTGGTCATTTGTGTTTTTTGAAGTCGGTTTAATGTTTGATTATAATTAATATTCAATCGAGGTTGAGTATCGTGGCTACATACTAGTTGATAGAGATCAAACCGGCATCAGCTATATCATACAATATTATTGTAAAGAAAAACACTAAAGATCTGTTTACGTACGAGTCAAACAATTTGTAAACATCTGTCTATCGTCACGTTAAATTCCAATTAATAGTGTGGTTTCCGATCCCGGATAGTTTCCCTCTTACGCAATTCCAGGAATAGGTAGACGGTACAGTCCAGAACTCGAGATATAAATATTCGTTAATCGAGCGACATAGATGTACAAAATAATATTAATAGGGGATAAAATTGATTGATTGATGATGATTGAATGAAGATTTTGGGTGTTAAAATTGCTCGCATCCGTAGGTTTACCCTCGAGACCCTACATGTGACCCCCGGGTGGTGCTAAATGAGCAATACTTCAGCTGGTGGTAGAGCTTCTGCTCGCCCGGTTAGCTACCACCGTGCGGCTGCGCTTACACCCGCCAAGTGACCTATGCCTTGCTTGGGTCGCGTTCCGGGATCAGCAACGCACAACCGGTGCCACGGGAGTTGGTGATTGCGGCAAGTAGAGGACCAGAGGATGTTTTAGTGGATACTTTGATGGGGAGCGATGATTCGACGCGCCGGCCAGGGAGACCCATAGAAACGGTGGTGCCGCTGGCCGCCCGCGGCATAGTATAGAGGCCCAACTGGGGCTAACCACCCCGGAAGGCTGCCTCACCAGGTCACGCATAATCACGAACCATCATCGTGCCGGTTGGTGACCGGATGGTGGGGCCAGGCGACCACATCCGGGAGGGTATGGGGGCCCTTCCGTCCGGCGCGTCGGCTCATCTCACAACCGTCAACTAATGTTGAAGCAGACATCCTCTCTTTGTCCTTTTTCTTGCTGCAATGACCTTATTCCTTTTACGTCCCCCACTCCCATCTATCTCCATGACAGTGCCTCAAAAGAATGTAGGTTTTACAGCGGCTTCCTCAACTCCCACCACCAACTCGCTGTTTGAGGTGGAGTTCACTAACATCCGTGGGCTCCATTCTAACCTCAACGCCGTCCACCAACATCTAGAGACGGCGCGGCCCGCATTGCTTTTCCTAACGGAGACACAAATTCGTTGCCCGGCTGACACGTCCTACTTGAGGTACCCCGGCTATCACCTTGAAGACCGCTTCCTTGCGAAGGCTGGAGTGTGCCTGTACGTGAGGGCTGATATTTGTTGTCGACGTTTGCACTGCTTGGAAGACCCCTCTTTTTCTATCTTGTGGGTGCATACTCATATCGGCTCTCGGAGTCGTGTGTATGGTTGCCTTTACCGTTTCCACACATGTGACACTGAAACAACCCGACTTTTTGACCACCTAAGCGAAGTTGTAGATGCAGCGCAGGAGCAATTTCCAAATGCTGAAATAATTGTTTTAGGGGACTTCAACGCCCACCACGAAACGTGGCTGGGTTCCTCTAAAACCGATCACGCAGGTAGGGTTGCTCATGCCTTTGCTCTTACGCACGACCTGACTCAGCTGGTTGTCCAGGCGACCAGGATACCAGACATTGCAGGTCACGCGCCTTCTCTTCTGGACTTGCTGCCGACGAGTCATCCCGTCGGATACCAAGTCTCGGTGCTTGCACCGCTGGGGTCCTCCGACCACTGCCTGGTCGTCGCCTCTGCACCACTTGGTAACATTGCTGTGCCGAGGGTGCAGGTTGGGCGGCGTTTGTGGCACTACTCGTCAGCCGAATGGGATGGTTTGCGAGAGTACTTTGCATCCTTCCCATGTGGCCAGCGCTGCTTTCGGGGTAAAGATGTGTCGGAAAGTGCGGCTGCCATCGCCGATGAGATCATGTTGGGTATGGAGCTTTCCATACCTTATACTAATGTCATCGGCGGGGGCAGAAGGCGTTCCTGGTTCAACCGCGAATGTGATAGCGCTGTTGAAGCTAAACAGGGGGCATATCGCGCTTTTACCAGGGCGTGCGCCCAGAACGATCCGAATACCGGTGCTCTGAAAGCGGCTTTCAACAAGGCCACTAAGTCCAGCAAGAGGGCTCTCGCCAGAGCACATAGGGCACGCGTTGCACAAGTCGGGCAAGAACTGATCGCCCACCCAACGGGCAGTCGCAATTATTGGAGGCTTGCAAAAGCCGTCCTCCTTTTCTAAATAGAACTACGCGTGCAGGTTTGAGATGTCACAAAAATACTGTGCAGTCAATTGGCTCTCGTACTATAAAGCACAGTAAATCTTACTTTTGTCGTACAATTAGGCTGTGGAACTCTCTTCCAGCACACGTGTTCCCTTCCTCTTATAGTCTTGGGTCTTTTAAACGGGGCGTGAAGCGGCACTTATGCAGGCCGTCATAGTGCGATCGATCCACATTGCACTAACCATGTGTGATGAGGATCGCTTACACTTTTTGGACTTCGTCGTTTGCTTAACATCAGGCAGGACGCAGTCATTTTGACGTGCTAATATAAAAAAAAAGGTGGGTGGTGGGGACGGTCAAATAGATCGGCTCACGCGATGTGGCAATAATGTGAAAATTGCTATATTTCCATGAAATTAAATAGTAATGTTATTCAGTATTTTGAATTACTTCGAAATACTGAATTAGATGTTAAAATTTTAATATGGATATACGAGTAGAGTTGAGAAACCTCCTTTTTTGAAGTTTCTTAAAAATTAATTTATTTCCAACTTAAACAGAATTTGAATGAAAAATTGTCTAGTTTGGAGAAGTCGAAGTAAGAAGACTTGATAGTCGTAGGGTACTTGGAATTTCTTTGGACCTACCTACTAATTAAGTACAATTTTATAACCACAATTTTAGTTACTTGTTAACCATAATTTTTACATTGTTTTGTTTTAGTTAAATGCCTTAAAAAAAATTATTCTTATCAAAAAAATGTGTGTTTTTCAGTGCCCCTCAGAATAAAAATATACCCTGTATAAATAACCATTTTTCCCCCTCCCTCCTAAAACTCTGCCTAAGTAAAATAGAACGAGTAGAAAAAGGTCTAGTATTTTACTAATTATTATATGGTTGTAGAGATTGTCTAAACTAAAATGACTCGCCCTACTACTTAATTATTTTATTTAGTTGGACAACAAATCCGAGAATTGCGCTATTCCAACGATTGAATCTAACGATCAACTGAACGACCAATTATAACTGCATGTTTATATGTATTGTGTTTATCTTTGAAATTTGTTTGCGTGTGTAAAAGCGGTGGTGGAGCGCATCATTTTAGATTATACGGTTCTCTACTTCAGTATATAAAATGACTTTGATATATTTCAATATTTTTTTATTTATTTAAACTTTATTGCACAACATGGTACTAAAGGCGAACTTAATGCTAGGAGCATTATCTACCAGTTAACCTTTAGGTCATGCAGAGAGCAGATTTATGTGCGGTGAGTGTTCAAAGAAAAACACAGTGGAATATAATACCTAATATATAAAATAAACTAATATAATAAATATAGTACTAGAAAAAGAAAGAAAGAAAAAAATTTTTATTAGCCCGCAAATTGACACACAGACAGAGCACATTAAACAAAGCACAATAAATACAAAAAAAAAGAAGTTGACATCACAGATAATAGGAAAAGATATATAAAATATTATATCGGAATAAATAGGTACATAAAGTTTAAATGCGCAGGCCAATGGGCTCCGCCTCAGCATAATGCTACCACGGGGCGGTACTACATAATTATTATAATTTACCAAAAATACTAAATAAATATATACATATATACACAAGTATACTATAACATAAATATAATAAAGAAAATATGTATGTAGGAATAATCATTTAACTATATAAGTACTATTCGTGCCAGAGAGCATGCACTACTGGTTTAAGGATATGTGAAAATTATACTAACCTTTTTAAGGTAGGTATACATTTATATTTAAACAAGCTTTCTCTAAAACAACCTGAAAATTACTGGAATCAAGATACATTACAGAAGAAAATATTTACTCATTCTCGTGAAAAGTAAGGTGTTCTATACTTCCGTTTGGAACGAAGCCCGCGATATGTATGTAACAATGTCTAAATAACGATTGTTTGCTGTTGGTATCTCTCAATGTTTCTATGAAGTATTTTTCCTCAATGGAAACTCAGTTGCCTTTTGTGCTGGATATTGGCCAATAAAAATAAAATCTGAAGGGCTATAATTGGATATTTCCAGAAATCTATTCCCATTAAAATGTGAACGATGTTTTGTGTAACGTCTTTAATGAAAATGATGTTATTTAGAATCGTCCGTTAAAGAATGGTCCTAATAAAATTTTCGCTTTGAAGTAAAATACTATTTATCTTACTTACATTCACGTACTACTAAGGAAAATCTTTTATTAACAAAAGTTTATAAGCAGTTTAATATAAATATTTTAGCACCATTTAGTTAGAAAGTATTACATGATAATTCTTTTTAGCATAACTATTTTTTATAATAATAAATATATTATATTATTATAGCAGTTGTTAAAATTACTATTACCGCACCTCATTATAGTTTTCTGGCTCGCCGAATGGTTGACTCGTAGAGAATGCAACATGGCATTAAGTCCGCCATTTGTACTCTCTTGTGCAATACAGAGTGTTATTATAGAGGCCGATTGGGTGGATCGATAAAGTGAAAGAATCTGTTTGAAACAAGAACTGTTTGACCTGGCAAAACTCTCAATTAGAAAACGTCTGAGAAATACGAGCAAAGGTAGGTTTATCGAAGCTAAAATTCTGGGCAAGATTTAGGTCGGAATCGTGGGAACTTTTAACAAGAAACACGCGAAACTGCTGAAACAGGTGCGATATCATCTGAATATAAATATTTGTGCACATACCTAGGCACATACCTTCATTGATTCGGATTTTGATAGCATTAGGCATGACGACTAATTTTTGTTTTATTGATGCATCACCCAATTATAGAAACATTGGTGAAAGAATTACTTCGCTTGTATGAAAAGTCCCCGAGCTATCACAATTTCAAAATCACAAATATGAACTCGCCCAAAAACGCTTCATGCAAGCTGATACGAAATCGTGTTTCTTATAATAATTTCTTAAATCGTGACGTCGCGATTTCGTATTGCGTGGTGTTTTGTATGCCTCGTTAAAGAAGCTTGTTCGATGGCTATATTAAATAGTGCGTTTATGTTATGGGTTTCATATCAAAATATGTTTTAATTAATGTACCTTAAACAGTGTTATAATGATTTTTGAATAATTTTACACTTTTGAAATTGACTTTCCCGATGAACTTTGAAGGCCTATCGCGCTCTCAATTTGCAAAACAATTTTGTTGTGATTTCTCAAATAAAGTGTTGTTTTAATGGTTCTTTCGGGTAACCATCAAATAACATGGAAATTCAACCATGGTCGTCTCCCCCAAATGATTTTCTATTGTGTCTCATTACTCGTTTATTAGTTTGGGATCGGAATTCTCTTTGATTGTGTGCAAATTTAATTTACCTAACGACACACATGATAGATGCGTGACATTACTTGAGAAATATGTTATTACTGTCATCGGGTTAATACATCTGTACATTTTAAATAATGTGCGTGCGTTCACCTTTATTTGCCTACATATTTTAGTTGGTGGATTGAAAAACAATCTCTGAGTTATGCATAATAAATACCTAAGTAGGTAGTTTATATAGTATGAAATTAAGCGAACCTAATGAATAGTCCAATGAGAATCATACATTTCTGGTGCATTTGAGCACCAATTAGCAAATTTATTAGCAAGCTTAATCCTCAATTAGCAAATTAGCGCTTATTAGGTACAGAAATTGTGCTGCTACTCATAGTAATTATCTATAGCTAGCTATTTTCACGTTCAGCTTTTGACACTACAGCAAATATGTACCTAATTTAATGCCAGAGGGAATTAAACCTAAATATGCAAAACATTAACGGCCGTATTCACAAACGTTACTATGCGACGCGCGGACGCACAGTAGGTAGGATTTAATAAATGTTTTCAGATATTAAAGTGTTTATCACTACTCAGTGCCACTTACAAAATAATAAATAATGAATACAAAACGATACGATCATAGGATTGGTAAGTCCTTCGTCGGATTAGGTATTAAATTATTCAATAAGCCACCAGAACATGTTGTTGAACTGCCCACTCATAATTTTAAATCATCTAAAATCATTACTAATGAAAGGGCTTACCTACTATAAAGTAGAGGACTTTTTGAACGACAACATCTCTTGGATTGCAGATTCCTAGTCATCACTCTTTTTTTTAAATTAAATATCAATTATTAAATTGTATAACCTCAATTTATAGCATTGCATTGTATAAGTTTAAATTCATTTTTTATAAACGATGTTATAACAAAATTTAAAAAACTTAGGCGATGAATAAGAGTAGGGTAACTATTGAGTTTCTTGCCGGTTCTTCTCGATAGAAAACAATTTTCCGAACACGGTGGTAATTTTTATTATTATTTGTACCTGCATAATTTGACGAATTGCTTGTCATCATAAGTCTACGTAAATAAAGATATTTTTTATTTCATTTTCATTTCATACGTATGAATGAACTAGGTACATGGTTTGCATATTATTACCTACTTTGAAGACCAAGACGCAATCGGCATCCCTGTATTTAAGTAACTGCGCATTATGCAACTAATTGAGGTTTCAGCGGCACCATTCCGGCTCATCAGTTCGAAATTGTTCAGGCGCTGGTCGGTCCCTTTATAAAACTTAATGTTACAATCGGGAGAAAAGATTTAATCAACTGAGAACTCTGTGGAGTGGCCTTAAGCACGAGACTAGATACATCCTTTTACGCTTTGCTTTCTTACCCACTGAGGTTTATTTTGCGAGCATATGAATTTGGAATTCTATGTACCTAAAATATATTTTTTTAAATTATTTAAATTGCGCACATTTATAATTTTTGTGATGGACCTTAATTATTTAATTAAGTATGTTAATTAAATCCAGTTTTTAATTTGCTTTAAGGTCTTACGTAGATATAAATGAACCACCATTATAAATATGAACAAGCCCCAAAGTGCTTTGGTGAATTTCAAAAGTGTGAAATTAATTTAGGTTCATTGTGGGTGCCCATAAGCATCATTACATTTTGATTAATAAATAATTAATAGCTTTCGAACAAAGTTTAGCCATGAACTAAACGGTTCTGAGTTTGATGTTACCACTCGTCAGTACCCGTTTGTTTGAAGGGTTTAAAAGCCTATTGCTGTCTAATTTTATGAAATAGGTCCGACTTTAATGGTTCTTTCTGGTAACCATAAAGCCCCGGATACACTAGGAAACATTTTGTTTCGTGACTTGACGCGCAACGTCCAACGTACGTGACGCTGCAACGTTGCATGGTATCCCGCAACACGCCCCGCAACATTGCACATGACGCGGGGCAGGTGCAATCTTTGTTCCTTCAAACATAATCCAACGGGACGATAGTTCGACCGGAGAGAGATCAGGCCGTCTGATCTTTTCCGATGCGCGACCTATATTATCGCCAACTGCTGGACTCCGAACGACTAATAAGTAATTTAAAAAATCTATACTTACTTATAATAAATCTGTAGAGAGTTCAATTCCGTATATGAAATATGTTTTCAAAATAACTTTCAGGGGGTGATTAGTGATCGATAAGTACTGATGCCAAAAATGCATCAGTAAAATTTTTGTCTGTCTGTCTGTATGTATGTTCGTTATAGAAACAAAAACTACTCGACGGATTTTAACGAGACTTGGTAAATTTATTCTTCATACTCCTGGGCAGATTAATAGTATACTTTACATCACGCTACAATCAATAGGAACAGAGCAGTGAAGGGAAGTGTTGGGAAACCGGGAAATTTTTGTATCGGTATGTATGGAATTGAATGCGGTTTTCACCAATGTATTGCTAGAGGTCTAACTTAAAATTTAGGCACCGTTTTATAAAAGTCCGTTATTTTTGAAATCCGATATGCACGCGTGCGACGCCGCTGGCACAGCTAGTAAATAAATAATGGAAAATTAATAAAAACATATTTTACCTAGTTTAGTAGGTACCTACTTTATTTCTCGAAGCGCAACTTTTTAATACAAAATAGCAATATAACATAGCTGGGATTCGAGAAATAGATACTTCCACGCTTTCCCGGGTACGAACGGATAACAAAGTGATCCTAAAAATGATACTACGTCGTGTCCACATACCAAACACGTTGTTTACAACTCTACAGTTCACGTCATGGCAGTAAAACTTGAATATTATTACACATAAACAGCACGTGGTTACATCAGGTCTCTCGTGAAGCAAGATAATATAGCCATGAAGTCCAACCACACGCGCCACGCGCCCGCGCACACACGCGCTGAAACCACCACGTGAAAAGGCTTGTTGCCGTAAAAATTGTGATTAGTCAGTCTTCTAGATTATTCAATAATAAATGATACGTATTTTTTAATTTGTAAATGAGACCAAAAATTACAAAGATATTATTATAGCCCGTTAAAGTTACGCGTGACGTCACGCCGTGTGGCATTTTGTCGCACGGAGTGACGTCAAAGACTGCCACTCCTAAATTGTGATGCCTCGTATCTTTGTTATTTTTTGATTATACGAAAAAAGAAAAACGATTATGGGCAAAGCCTCCAAATGTTTATCCAAAGGAGCGAACAATTGGAGAGTCCTATGTCCAGCAGTGGCTGATGATGATGAAGATTGAAGAATACGAGGACGCGTGTTAACGCAGCCTTACATAGCATAAACACGGCACTGAGGCTCGTAGTATTGAATCTAGCCGCAATACATCATTCAGACGACCCATTGTTACTGGAACCTTAGGAGAAGTGAATATTTATTATTAAACTTAAACCACTAATGTTCTAAAGTGGAGGTCGACCTCAAATTAATATCATAAGGCGATTATCCCGCGCTGTAGGCATAGAAACAAAATGGCCAAATATCAAATTATCCATATCTGCTAAATATATAATTTTTAACATAAAAGGATATTGTAGGGGAAAAGATTATTAAAGAAAGGCTCAAATCGCTGCGGCAACGGGTAATTAAATCTGTCAATAACTTGTCAGTCATAAATCTGAATATTCTGAAGTTTATTAATCTCGAGTCTTAAGTATAATCGCTTATAGAAGTAGTAGGTGTACAATACATTTTTAATAGAAATAGTACATAATAAATACCTAGTATAAAATCTTGAGTCTAGTCTTACGAAACCCACGGGCCACGGGACGAAATGGGGTGGTGAATTGTATTCTTTTCAGTCTAACTGAACGTGTGAAAACTGTACGTGTAACCTGTTGTACAGTAAGGGCTAACTCATTAGCGACTGCGATGAGATACGACAGTGATGGTAAGGGGCAGCGCAGAAGACAGACTATCCGTGACGCACTTTTTAGTCTGTGATGCAATTATATGCAGTAACGCACACGACGCGCAAAAATCTGTAGCGGATATTTCACAGACTCAACACACATCTTCGATCATTCTGTCGGCAGAGCTGTAGGGGCCTAAATGCTCTTTTTAAATGTCTCAGACGTAGACTCTATCGCACAAAAAGTCTGTCGTCTGCGCAGCCCCTAATGCGATGCCCGCTTTGCCATTTAAAATATTTCGCTTTGGGTATTTTTTATTATTTCATTACTATAATAGGTATGCATGTATTATGCCAGCCAAACAAATAAATGTATTTTGTCGTGTGGAATTGCCGGCCACGCGCGACATACAACACCACGGTCTAGGTTACTTAGAGGCTGGCACCGACTCCAAATATAAGTGATAATTATTGTAAATATTTAAATAATTATAGTTATACATATAAATTTATTACGTAGATAATTAGTTACGTTATTTATCGCTTTTTAGTTATGCAGGTACCTACAGTTTTTGTCAGATTAAAGTTTTGGTCGTTTGTGTTTTTTGAAGACGGTTTAATTTTTTTTTAACTTCATTATAATTATGTACCTGGTGATAGAACTTTGAAAAAACTATTAATTAGTAAACACATTTAAGTTGTAATTTCAATTTACATAAAGTAAAAAAGCAGTCCAAAGAATCTGCAGCATTTTGCGATCCCCCAAATGCCGCATGCACACTGCCAAAGTTTTGTTATTGAAGGATCACTAAACTGGGGGCACGGCTGTGCCCCCGCCAAGTCGAGCAAAAAAGCGGCACGCCCTACCATCCTTTTCACGAAGTAGTTCAGGCCATTTTCAATCCCCTATAACTTCTTTTTGGATAAAACCAGAATTGGATAAAACCAAAAGCTTGAATTTTCAGTAACTAAGCAGGCATTGTACAAACACGGTATACTTCAAATTTCATTCAATTTGAACCAGTAGTTTAAGAATTTTAACGAGTCATAGTTTCTTAATTTTGTCACTCACTGACTGACCGATCATCAAAATTCTAAGGCACTTCTAGCAGACATAGAACCTTCAAATTTAGAATATGATTAGGTAGTGTTTCGTGTATGAATCAAGGAAAAATTAAACTATTTTTCAATGTCGGTCTAGTTTTCTAGATACATTAACTGCTTAAGTAACTTTGTAATCCCATACATATACCCCCAGATTATAAAGTTACATTTGCAGTATATTCTATTTAGCAATATGCCCACGTTTCTACAAAAAGAAATGAAATCCCACCAAAAACATTCTGTAAAAACTAGCCCAGTCTCGACGGAGCTGCTTGTTTATCTCTAAAAAGTAATGAAATCTAGAAAAAGTCGTGCCAAGTCTAAGGTTCCTTACTGCGATTTCATTATGGGTGTTATTTAACGGGTTAGCAAAGTATTAGTATTTTTGAAAGCAGAAAAATATTATCTGTCAGCAGAAATAGCTAATTGGTCAGCAACTCATGGCCAGCAAATAATTCAAAATCAATCAGCAATTTATGCCATTCTGGATGGTTGAAATTATTTTTGTGCTGCATCTCAATTATCTATGCAGCAATAAGCTGTTTCTGTTTTATAAAATTTGGGTAAGCACTCAGAGAGTAAGCATTTTGTGCTGCTTATAACTACCTATATAGCTGCCGTCGGCTGATTCGGGTCAAGCGTGCATTTAGGAGTCCGTGTGCTTCGGCGCTACGGGAAGTGCAGCCCCTCAGCCCTAGCGTAACAAAGTACAGGCACCCACGCTGTCCTTCGCAGCTTCGGCTTGCTGCAGCCTCAGCCGCTACGGAGGGCCCGGGCGCCTGGACCTTGTTACAGCGGGCACGAGCTGCCTACCTCCGCGCCTCTGCCTTTTTGAAATTACACTCTAGGGGTAGGGCAGACCAGTACCACGTGAAGTCGGGGTTGGCTGATTCGATTCTGACACAGATTGACATGAAATCTACGATTTTTCAACAAAAATACAATCCAATTAGTTATTATGCTTATCATGTTTAAAATATGCATACCAATCAAATATGATGCATATTATATTATAGACATGTTATCTCTGCTGATCAGTCTTAAAATCTTGCTGACCAAGTAGTTATTTTGCGGACCGAATGTTTATTATGCAAATTCATGGTATTGGTATGCTGCCTATTAATGATTTAATTTTTGACTATTATCAAAATTATTTGCGAATCAAAGATTGCTGCCTGATTTTTATTATTGCAGACAAAATCTTTGTATGCTGACTAAATCATTTAAATGCTGTTTGGGTTGGCTGACCAAATTTTTATAATTGAGTATCATTTAATTACTTCCCTTTCTTTATTATAAGTACCTATGGAGGATAGATAGATATAGAATAGACAACAAAAACAAAGCGCAACACTATTGAAGAGAGGTAGGGTATAGCGAATCTTCGCTCGAATTGAGCTGCCCGTCCGGGGAAGGACCTCCACCCTATAGAATACCGCAGCCAAATGACCTCCGGGTCGTGTTTCTGCTGGTAAGTAGGGTCTCCGGAGCTTGTGGGGGGTTAGGGTTGGGCCGGCATGGCAGTGGCAACTGACAGATAACTAACCTGTTACTTGCCAGTTGTCACAGCGACTTGGGCTTCTCTTTCGCTTTCCGTCAGACGTAGGGAAGCCACTATGTCGAGCTACTATAAAAAAAAATCTATATCTATACTTATAATAAATCTATAGAGAGGTTAGTTCTGTACATTAAATATATTTTCAAAATAACTATCAGGGGGTGATTAGTGATCGATACTAATGCCAAAAATGCAATCAGTAAAATTTTTGTCTGTATGTATGTTCGTTATAGAAACAAAAACTACTCGACGGATTTTAACGAAACTTGATACGATTATTTTTCATACTCCTGGGCAGGTTATAGTTTACTTTTTATCACATTACAATCAATAGGGACAGGGCAGAGATGGGAAGTGTTGGGAAAACGGGAGAAATTTGTATCTGTATGTTTGATCGCGCATCACGCGAAAACTAGTGCATGGAATTGAATGCGGTTTTCACCAATGTATTGCTAGAGGTCTAACTTAAAACTTAGACACCATTTTATGGAAGTCCTTATTTTTGAAACCCGATATCCACGCATGCGACGCCGCTGGCACAGCTTTCATTTGCAGTCTTTATTTGTTTACGTTTCAAGATCTTTCATTTTGCGTTGGCCGGTGTTATTACGTATTCGTGGTTTCCACTCAAAACTAGCGTTATGGCAAATAAATATTTGCATTGGGCATTATTATTTTTTGTTATTATCTTTCTTTTATTATTTTTTGTTATTGTGTTAATTCGTGTAAATGTGTGCCAAATAAAGCTTTTCTTATTCATATTTATTCTTATTCATTCATATACCTTGAGATACCAAATATAATATAGTTAAAATGGGTTAATAAAATATATTATTAATAACATTTCCTTTATTACAGTACTGCATTCAAATCACAATAACTAAGGCCATTTGTCATAAAACGTACGTAAGGAAAAACGATTTGAGATATATCTTGAGCAATCTCGTATAATGTCGCACCTGGTGTGCGTAGGTTTTGTAATCGAGATGAATGGTAAGTATTATCGCTTAAGCCATGTAATGGCGCTGAAATTGCCGCTAGATGCAAATTAAAACGTAGATAGTCATAAGATGGATGTTATTATTGGTAGCTAGCAAGCGATTTGCGCACGGCAGCGTCGCCTTTCTTCGTATTATCGGGAATGCTTTTACAATACACCAGGGCTCAGAGTACAAGACACGTGGGTTATATGGGGCTCACTCCTATTTGGAATACCAACTAAAGCCGACGCGACTGTGGTCCGCTACAAGCGCTCAGATCGAGGGGAGTGCCTAGAGCAGGGTTTCTTAACGTGGGGTCCATGGACCCCTTAGGAGTCCGTAGCATGTGTGTCAGGGGTCCACAGTAGATCAGTCAGTCTAAACATATTTATTTAAGACTTTTTTTATTTCCAAAAATATTTATGGCTGGGGTCCGTGAAATAGTTTAAATTGTGAAAGTGGTCCGTGACTGCAAAAAGGTTAAGAAACCCTGGCCTAGAGGGTATCGCCACAAATTACCTATATTAGTATTATGTACTCGGGTGCCTGTCAGCCAAACTCCAGCCAAGAAAACAAGCGACTGCACCCATATGCCATGTGTAATACCTAAACAAGACGGGTGCAGGCAACAGCAAAGCGAAATGGTGTAAGTGATTTTTAGAAGTTCTTCTCAATTACAAAAGATTACCTACTTATTTCATTCGTTTTCATACATTTGTACCACTTCTACGTAGGTTCACATTAATCATTCTAATTTTATGAAGTTATCGTATCAATATAATATCAATTGATACGGTTTTCCAATAAACCACATTTGTATTCCTATTCTTTCTTATCATCAATAGCCTTCGCCAGCGTTAAAGAAGTATTACAAGAATCTGGCAAACAATAAATACCAACAAAGTTATGTATAAAAATAAAGGTATTCTTATTACTTAGAACGTAGGTATATTATTCGGTACTATTAACCTACCAAGACATTTTAGTACTCAATAAAATATAGTAAGTACTTATCATAGGATGAAGCTAGTTAGGGGTTTACCTCTTCTTGCGGAAACACATACCTACATATTAATTAAGTCTTCGCTTTACAAAGTTTGATATTTACTCGAATAATGACCATTAATGAATACCTATAGGCAAATAAAAAGTTTTTATTCATCTACGAGTATTAAATAGACTAATAAAACAGTCAGTGTTTTTGACAGTAATAATACATTTAACCTTCCTATACCCGCGTATTGGTCTGTGAGACCGACGGAACAGTTTTTCTTAAATATTATTTTTTCTAGGAACTTTGAGACGTCACAAGTTCTGCTAGCTGCATAATTTGGGTATCGCTTTACGTTAGTATATGGCACGCAGTCGGGCAAGCAGGACGTGTAGGCCTACTACTGCTTGATCGGTCTGTGAGACCGACGCGAGTATACGATCATAAGATCAACTTGACTTGACTTAGGTTCCGACTGATTTACAAACTTTAATATTCAACAAAATTTATGTTACAATGGTTTCAAAGTAATTGGATTTTTAAATATTAAAAGCTATTTTATGTTTGTTTTAAGAATATAAAGTTTTTTCCTTGGTAAAATATCAAAATGGGACTTTTCAAGCCTGTTGCGAAAAGACGGATATTCGTTGAAAGAATAAAAAGTTTATGCAAACAATTGATATTTTTTGTTTTATTACATTCTATAGTTCTTGTAAATTAAAAAAAATATCAACGGTTTCATAGAAATATAACCAGGTAATAGGAGCCAAAGATACGGTCTGTTACACCGTGCGCGGGTATAGGTGTTAATACATTTGGCGCGGGTATAGGAAGGTTAACTAATTACTTGTAATGGAGGTCACCAACGCCAGTCACAATAATTTTTCTATTATGTCTGGTGTCACGGCAAGGTACCTACAAGTTGGAAGCGGGCTTCATGAAGTCGGGCGAGGTGTCGCCGCGACGTGAAGTCTGACTGCAGACGACAACTGCAGATGGAATCAGTGTTGCCAGAATGTTACTTGTGTAACATTTTATGTACACAAAAAGATGATAAGCCATAAATCCTATGATTAAATGCAGAATAGGTATACTTAATATTTATCAAAAACCATTTGGAGAAACATATTAAAGAATTCAATGAGTAAGTATCATTATTTAAATATGGCCAAAATGGAACCAAAGAAAATAAATGCCATAAATGCAGATCCCAGATTTCTGATTCATAGCACTTCCTCTTTTAATTCGGAGTTTTTATGAATTTATTATTATATCAGGAATAAATGAAATTAAAGTAAAATGTACCCAGCGTTCACCTGGTTTTTAATTTAATAAAAGGACTCCCTACGGGTCAGCGCAGACATAGAGGAATAATCCCCGCGCGGTCACGGGCATTTTCTTTACGGACCGCGTATGCTCCGCGTTTATTTCCGCGTATCTTCGAGGACGCGCGAGCATTTTTTGCCAGGTTCAAGCATTTATTGTAATAATTTTAAAGTTTATTTACAAATGCGTTAATAAAATCCTCTCCGCTGCGCTCCGTTCTGTCTGCGCTGAACCTATTATTGTATTAAAAACAGATACCAGCTAGGTATATAATCTGGCGTCAGCTGCACTGATCTGCGGTCGGGCGACACGTCCATCTGCCGCTCAACCACACGCCGCTCGGCTTCGTGTCGCCAGCTTCGAAAGGTATTTCATACAAATACATAGAAGCCAGTAGTGTCGCCGCGACACGAAGTCGGCCGCGACTTCATCAAGCCCGCTTCCAACTGGTAGGTACCTTAAGGCTTAAATAACTACTTTTTTATAACTTTTAAACTTTCGCGTTGCATCATAAGACACGGCAGCGGTCACGGCCGAAACGTCGGGTTCAAAAAATGTATTTTCATCATCAGCCTCCATCAGTCCACAGCTGGACATAAAAATTAAAATGCCACTTAGCAAGCGGCCTGTCTGATGTAAAAGGGTTACAGCCGCTAGCCAGCCAGGGGCACAGCACAGCTAAGCTGCTGCCTACCAAGCTGAAGGAACTCTGTTTTGGGCACGTTTGAAGAAAGACAATTTCTTTAGATGGTGGTTTCCTACTTGGTTGATAAATTAAATCCGTGTCTAATTAAGTAATTTATTACTTATTAAATGGTACCTATAGTTATTAAATTTTAAGGTAGACCTCTAGCAATACATTGGTGAAAACCGCATTCAATTCCATGCAGTAGTTTTTGCGTGATGCGTACGTTCAAACATACGTACAGATAAAAAATTCTCCCGTTTTCCCAACACTTTAATCAAATTAAATTAATACTTAGTAGCGTGATGAAAAGTCAGCCTGCCCAGGAGTATGAAGAATAACTGTACCAAGTTTCGTTAAAATCCGTTGAGTAGTTTTTGTTACTATAACGAACATACAGACAGACAAAAATTTTACTGATTGCATTTTTGGCATCAGTATCGATCACTAATCACCCCCTGATAAGTATAGATTATCGTAGGTATTCTATCCTATTTACTGTAGCATTAGACTGAACTACACAAACTTTAAAACCGGCCAAGTGCGAGTCGGACTCGCGCACGTAGGGTTTCGTACCACTATATGGCTAAATAAATGTTTTTTTTTATTTTATTATATTGGAGTTGATTGAATGAAAAAAATTAGGTTATTTGATTTATGACGTTTAAAAACAAAACTAGTGTCTAGATTTCATTCAAACCAATTTTCGTTAGTAGTTTGCACAGTTTAGAAAAAACGATGTTAGAAACCTAAACATCATTTTAAAATACCTATCCATAGATACCACACACGTATAGGTTTGATGAAAAAAAAAATTTTGAGTTTCAGTTCTATGAATGGGAAACCCCAAAAATTTTGGATTTTTTCTGATTTTATTTTAAAATCTTAATGCGGTTTACAGAATACATCTACGCACCAAATTTCAATAATGTAGCTCTTATAGTTTCGGAATATACTGGCTGTGACATACGGACGGACAGACAGATAGACAGACAGACATGACCTATCTATAAGGGTCCCGTTTTGCCATTTGGCTACAGAACCCTAAAAAGGTAGTATTAATTAATACAATCGTAATTCAAAATATCACACACAATCACTACGGCTACACACGGCTACACACGGCTTTCGTTTGTTGTTAATGATCTTGACTTTAGAAGAAAATACACTTCTCTAAAACATAACAAACCATCAGATATAGCGTTTCCAAGATTTAATGACTATGTACTTATTTATTTACAACAAAAATAAACCATTCAAAGAGTACGTTAAAAACATCATAACAATTATTTACATATGTACCTATATTCATGCCAAATTAAACGGCGAGCCACCGATATCACATGCTATAACAAAGTAGGTTTACTCAGCTAATGGAGTGAGAATTGTTAAATGTGTGTTCGAAAATGTTCTGCCTTCCTCGAAAAGAGAGATTATTATGTTCATAACAAACACACATCACATCTGCTCGTGATGACGTCAAAAATAAACGAAGGTCCACTGCAATAATGAGCGGTGGTGGAATGGATTTTTTTGTTTTGAGATATTGAGCTTTAAGTAAGGGATGTAAGGCGGTCCCTTACGCGCTCCCTCGCAATCATCGAGGGGCCCCTGAAGGGCATCGATTGTCGTCCTCTCAATCCTCTGCATTTTGACCAAATAGGCTATTAGTAGCATTAGTGTATCACCGGGGAGTTAAATTGCTAACGTAGCATTGGTACCGCTAAAGGTACGAACATCCCTTGAAACTTCGTAAAAGAAAAGGGCAAAATTTATAAACCACCTAATAGTTATTAATTAAAATTATCATATATCCTTAACTGTTTAATGACTGGGCATTTAGCCCAGTCATTGGACAGTTAAGGATCTTTCGAAGGATTTGAATGCTTAATGACCACATTTATAAAGATATCGGCTATAAGTATTTTTTTTCTTGTTAGTTTAATATGTATATGTTTATAATACATTCTTAAAAACAGCATATTAACATCGAAACCGCGAAAAAAATCCAGTCAAAAAAAATGCTAAATTATACAGTCATTGGGCAGTATTTCTATTATTGGACAGCGTCAACTAGTTAATGGACAGCACTTTAATTAACTCTTAAATCATCAAAATTATAATTTATATTACCTTTAAAAGGAAATAAATAAATAGATAATTTCCTAATAACTTTAAATACTGTTTGTTATTATTATTAGAAAATTTATCAATTAGAACACATAGGTATTGTATATCTTAGAATGTATTTTTTGATCACATTTGGTAACGAAACCTTATTAGGTGCTCAATTTTACTGAACAACTGATACATAAAAATGGATCTTCAAATGTATGTATACGCCCATAACTTCGAACGACTACACCAAATTGGACGAATCTTGATTTTATGTATTCGTTATTCTTAGGATAAAGTTTGTGTAATATGAAAAATACAAAAGTACATGGCAATACTAAATACAACGGGTCAGCTAGTATCATAATAATAATGTTTGTGCGGCCATCAGCAATCTCCCCAGTCTCCCCTATCTCAGAGCTGAACAATCTCTGTATATTATCAGATATAATTGCAAATGGCATTTTTACATATATATTTTACCCTCTCTCTTGCCCTGTCCAATAATTAGATTTAAGGTAAACGCTCCTATTACGGAGGTATTTCGCAACATTCGAAACTAGGAGACAAAAATAAGCATTTGTAAGTATTTATAAATGTGCAAAACCACTTCATCGTCAAAAGTGGTTATTATATTTTGTATTTCTATTGATTTTGTGTTTCTTTTGATGTTAGTTTTTTTTTTAAAAAATATTTAAATAGCCGAGTCGATTGTTCCTAATTCGGAGGTATAATTTCGGTCAGTGCCTATTACGGCGGTAAACGGTTCCTAATTCGGAGGGTCAGAAACAAATAATGTTACATACATTAAATAATATAAAATATGTGTTAGTAAAGTAAATTGTATGTAAGGGATGTAAGGGAGCGACCTATCACCTTATCGTTCCAAGCCATCCTCACCTGCCCGTGGTGCATCCTGCCGAACAACAAACGAGGCTCTGGCAAACCGACTGGTGGCGGTTAAACCATCACGATAGAAGGCGTAGCTAAAAACCACAGGCCGATGATGGGCAGCAGCGTCACCGGAGCAAGAAGCTACGCCCTGCGATCGCCAACCCGCCTGCCCAGCGTGGCGATTATGGGTATGTCCTCCAGAAGTTTGCTTGATGGCGAACAACTGGAGAGGCCTATGTCCAGCAGTGGACTGCAATAGGCTGATGATGGTAATGAAAGTAAATTGTAAGGTTTTCATTCATTGATTTGATAACATTGATTCCCTTTTAATAAAATTTGCAAATATAGCAGGGATGTATGAATCACTTGAATTTCCTTATTCTCCAGAACCTAGCACCCTCTTAATTCTAACAGTGATGTATTAAAAAAGATCTCGTTAAAACGAATTATTATTACTACATATATACAATAAACTACTCGTAGTAAGTATAAATGTTACATTTTTGGAAAATAGGTTTTATACCCCGGTTCAAAGGTCAAAAGTAATAATATTTTTTCTAGATACCTAATACAACTTTGGTTTTGATGCAACACTTAACACAACTGTACTATTCTCCATACTATGATGGGCATTCTTCTCTTTAAATAACATTATTTACATGCATTGTTAAGTTTTTATGGCTTTTGGTTTTATTAAATAAGAATCCATAAAACATTATAGAAAACTTTTTATTTATTTACTGAACCCTAAAACTTGAAATTTTATATTTTATGAATAGCGCCATAATAGGAACCCATATAACCTAATACGGAGTTACCTGAAAATAACTACCACCGTAATAGGAACACTACTCGTGTTATAATGTTCCTAATTCTGACCCATCAAAATTTCGATAAACAAAAGAGTGTAAATGCATAATCACACGATAACAGTTTTTTGGCTCAGTGTGTTAAATTTTAGTCAACAGTTATACAAAATAAACGATTTGTGATCAATTAAAATACAGGTTTTTATTTTACCGCTTCTAAGAAAACAACATTTTATGCTCAACAATTTTCATATTTAACTAGATTTCTAAGAAAGATAGCATACCGCAGAATATGGTCCTTAATTTAAGAGATTAATGATTATTTCAATAAAACTTGGAACTAATTCAATAAGTTAATAAATTAAAAGTTATAAACAATTAAACATGTCCAGTATATTTCCTAATTCGGAGGTATACCACCGAATTAGGATCAACCTATAAAATTTGTATCCTTTTACGGTGGTATTTTGTTTCTTATTTTTTTGGGTAAAAATGAGTTTAAAATATGAATTAAGCTATTTAAATAGCTGCTGTAATAGTAGGAAAATGCAATAAATAACACACAAACGAACTTGAACGGGTTATTAATACGAAAAACTTAGTTTATAAATATTGGTGTACTTTCATTTGATGTTGCGCGTTTGTATGAAAACCTCTCTCACATCGATGTCGTTACACTAATTGATTGATTTTGTTGTGTTGTATATGTGCTATACTTGCAAAATTCGGTCAACTGATGAAGGAATAGATTTGGAATAAATAGTATACATTTTGGTGCACTTATACTGAATAAAATAGGAATAAAACTCGAAAATAGAAATACCACCGTAATAGGAACCGATTTTGACTACCTCCGTGATAGGGACACTTACCTTACTATAAAAAAAAAATGTTAGTCATTGGACAGCACATCAAACCAACAAATTTTGTTTTAATGCACTAATTCCTATTAAATTCTATGCATACGACGACAACACTTTGCTGTGCAAACGGTAAACCAGATGGGATTGATGATTAAAAAAATTAATCGTTAAAAACTTGGCTGATGAAACTTACCAAATTCTTATTTTTCACTAAAAATACCGCCGACTGTGCCGCCGCAGAGAAAATTTAATATTTTTAAACTACTGGAACCATTTGTTTTATTTTTATGTTTTAGACTATAAATTTTTGTCAAAAAGCAGAGTTTAGAAAGAGATCAATTCCAATGTTCTAGTTTTTAGAGAAACCTTAGATCTTGAAGTTTAATTGTGTTCTGTCCAATGACTAGTAGTGTCCAATGACTGGGCATTGAAATTAAATGAAATTCGAAGCATTTCTACAATTTTGTTGATAACTCATCTACATTGATCAGACCCTTTTGAGGCCCAATGTAATCGTATGAACCAAATCTCATTGTTTTAACTACGTATTGTGTCTGGAGTTTAAATAAGTAGAACTTAATTGTTGCGCTTGGACCCCATAATTCTGTTTTAATTGTAGTGGAACACGAAAGCTTAAAATCTTATGATGAAACTTCAAAACAGATTCGTCATAAGCCAATCTTCTATATTATTAGGTATACTTATAATAAATCTGTAGAGAAGTCAATTCTGTACATTAAATATATTTTCAAAATAACTATCAGGGGGTGATTAGTGATCGATACTGATGCCAAAAATGCAATCAGTAAAATTTTTGTCTGTCTGTCTGTATGTCGGTCTGTCTATCTGTCTGTCTGTATGTTCGTTATAGAAAAAAAAACTACTGGACGGATTTTAACGAAACTTGGTACGAATATTCTTCATACTCCTGGGCAGGTTATAGTATACTTTTCATTGCGCTACAATCAATAGGAGCAGAGCCACTGCTCTCTCTGCTCCTATAGATTGTATTGATTGCTCGGGAAGTGTGTGGGAAACAGGAGACATTTTTATCTGCATGTTTGATCGCGCATTACGCGAAAACTAATGCATGGAACTAAATGCAGTTTTCACCAATGTATTGCTAGAGGTCTAATTTAAAATTTAGGTACCATTTTATGGAAGTCTGTTATTTTTGAAACCCGATATCCGCCGGCACAGCTAGTATAATAATATCATGGATGTATTAAGTACGTAGTACCTACTACCTAATACTTCCATGAATAATACATTAATTGGCATTCGAAATGGCATTAAATAAATAAATAATAATAACCCAAGACATGCCAGGCTGGGCCACACAGCGCCATCTAGCCCCAAACTAAGCCGGAGCTTGTACTATGGGTACTAGACAACTGATAAACTTACTTAAATACTTTTTTTTTGTAAATAAATACATATTATACATAGAAAACACCCAGACCAATACAAACAGACATGTTCATGAACACAAATGTTTGCACTGTGCGGGAATCGAACCCACGACCCTTGGCTCCGAAGGCAGAGGTCACTACCAAATGAGCCATCGAGTCAGTCAATCTGGCATTGACGTCATACTGACCGAGACAGGGTGGTGTTCAATTCAATGACCTCTGCACTATAAAGTATATTAACTATATGTAACAGTACCCATTAGCCACATGCCTTCTACATTCGCCAGCATTCATTGACGGTTCAAAAATATCTTCCATCGTCGATCGGTCACAACTCGTTGCATACCTACCTAATCGAAGATATTTCTGAACCACCATAGGCGCGCCAATGAATGGTAATTTTGTTATAGGCCACGGTTATTTGATACCACCACATAGCAGATCAGAAGAAAGGTTGCGCATCAAAATTAGGTCGCGTACTACATTGATGCTGCTTACTAATACTCTCCTTATCGAATTTCAACAGGCAATTTCCAAGGACTAGCCTGTAACCACACCTGTAACTGACAAGACTATACACAGGAGATTTTAAAATGCACAAGTGTGTGCACAAACACAGCTGCGCACCGTCTGTTCCTTTACTCTCATCACTAAATACATAGTATAAAACAAAGTCGCTTTTCTGTCCCTTTGTCCCTAAATCCCTATGTGCGCTTAAATCTTCAAAACTACGCAACGGGTTTTGATGCGGTTTTTTTTAATAAATAAAATAAATACTTAAACAGCCCAAGACATACCAGGCTGGGCCACACATCGCCATCTAGCCCCAATCTAAGCCGAAGCTTGTACTATGGGTACTAGACAACTGATAAACTTACTTATATACTTTTTTTGTATATAAATACATCTTAACTATCTTAACTATATAATATTATAAAGCTGAAGAGTTTGTTTGTTTGTTTGTTTGTTTGTTTGAACGCGCTAATCTCAGGAACTACTGGTCCGAATTGAATTTTTTTTTTGTGTTGAATAGACCATTTATCGAGGAAGGCTTTAGGCTATATAACATCACGTTGCAACTATTAAGAGCGAAGAAATAATGGAAAATGTAAATAAAACGGGGAAAAAATAACTATTCCACGCGGACGAAGTCGCGAGCACAGCTAGTATTACATAAACACTCAGACCAATACAAACAGACATGTTCAACACAAATGTTTGTACTTTCAGAAGGCAGAGGTCACTACCGAATGAGCCATCAAGTCAGTCAAATAATAATAGATAGAGTGATTCAAGAGGAAGGTTTATGTATAATGAAATACTCGAAACGTAGCGAGGGCGGGTCGCTAGTAATCTAATAAGACGATAGTTCGACACAACCGAGGCGCAGGCGCAGTACATACATACATACATACATACATACACATAACGTCACGCCTTTCTCTCAGAGGGGTAGGCAGAGACCACGTCCTCCATTTGCTACGATCCTGGCACACAACTTTTGCTTCGTCCACATTGATCAATCTCTTCAGAACTTTGAAATACTTACCTACCTACTTACCTAATTGTCTCTTTTCAATTGGAAGAATCATCATCATCATCAGCCTGTACCTAAACGTCCACAGCTGGACAATTGTCATTTGGGGGATTTGCTTTGTCACCACACTTGGCAGGCAGCTTGGTGACCGCAGTAGACTTCATTTGTACCCAGGTAAATGGAAGAGTTAAATAAAAATAATTGAACAAACATATTTATACCTAAACTAGCAGCCCGCTCCTCGCTTCGCTTCGGATAAATCAGTTATTGCAGCTAAACATTTATACATTATTGGCGTTTTAGGAAGGATCTCTCTTAATAATATAAAGTACGACTTCATATTATAATTAAATATTTAGATGTCATAACAGTTTAGGTTGCTATGGTTACGTTGTGACGACAGTATGTAAGATTTTTTTCCTTTTTTTGAAGATGAAAGACTGTTTGGTAATTTTGGGTTACATTATTGGAGTTTTAGCACGGATCCCTAACTTTTTAAAAATATAATATAGCCTATGTTCACCGGAGATAGTGTAGCTTCCCGACAGTGAAAGAATTATTCAAATCGGTCTAATAGTTTCGGAGCCTATTCATTTCAAACAAACAATCAAATCTTTTCTCTTTATATTATTAGTGTAGAAGTGTAGATGAAGATGTAGATAGTGTAGATGTAGATTAGTGTAGATAATCTAATCTCAGTTTTGGGTCACATGGGCACGTTACCATTCTTCGCCTAATGCCTACCAGGCGAATTTGAAAATAGAAAATAGGTCCAATGGGCGCACTGAATGATACACACACATACTTGGGTACCCAAACACATTTCAAATAAAATCTGCAGTTTCACGGCTGATTTTCTCCATAATTGTCACATAACATAACTATTTATAGCCTCAACTAAGTTATATGAGTAATACGGATGACGACAAGGTATGAAAATGAAGAAAATAATTAGTCCGTCTCTTAGATAATAAAAAATATAAGACCCGTATTTTTGTTTTGTCGAAATAACAAGAAAATACTTAGATATAGCGCATTAAAGTTACGGAGTGGGGGCTAACTACGTCACGTTAGAGTATATTTTGTACTATAACGTGACGTCATGTGACATTTAAAATCAATGTATCTTCGTAAGTTTTTGAACAAGAGGCAAAATAAAAAATACGTATCCAATATTTTTCATTAATCTATCTGATGGACATTAAATTATTTTTTAGTCGTCATCCCAATTGTTATGTTGTTTTGGCTATACCTAACAACGTTCTGTTCTTAGTGTTTAAGAAAACTGTTTTTGTGTAGCCTATATTTTGTAGGTATCCTGTATATTTTTAAGGTAAATAAATTCATTCATTCATTCATTCATTCATGAATATATTTTTTAGCCTGTAAATTGGTACTTTTTACTTTTGATCGAATCATAAAGGTTATAGTGGGTCGAGGACTTAATTATCGCCAGCCATACGGTAGGCTTGATTAAAGCCAGCCTAATAGCCACTTCAATGGAAAATAGAAAATAGGTCCAATGGGCGCACTAAATATATTTTTTAGCCTGTAAATTGGTACTTTTTACTTTTGATCGAATCATGAAGGTCCAGTACCCATAGTGGGTCGAGGACTTAATTATCGCCAGCCATACGGTAGGCTTGATTGAAACCAGCCTAATAGCCACTTAGCAAGTCTGAACATCTATACAAAGGTATTTTGTACAAAGATGGGATAGCTACTTTTTCGTTTAGGTACCTACCTACCTTAGTCAGTGATAATATAATAAAGGAGATGGCTAAGTGACTGCTCTGGAAATGTATAAATATAATATCTTACTAGCTTAGTCGTAACGTCCTTAGATTATAATGTATTACGAGATTATTAAATTATTATAATTTTTATTATTAATATTCTCCTACAACTTTCGTGAAACAATTAATTATTTAAAAGTGTTTTATTCATACCCGGTTACAGTTAAATAATTCAGATAGTGCTGTGAGTTAAAAATTGAGAATTGATTATTATCTATTAGGTACAGCATTGGTATTGAAAATAATCGAACGCCTTTTGATCAAAAAGTAAAAAATTGACTGTCTTATTTCTCTAGAAATGGGCATAAAATATAATACGTAGTCGAAATCTTCAAAATACATCATCATCATCAGCCTATTGCAGTCCACTGCTGGACATAGGCCTCTCCAGCTGCTCGCCACCTAGGGAAAACCTCTGGAGGATATACCCATAATCGCCACGCTGGGCAGGCGGGTTGGCGATCGCAGGGCGTAGCTTCTTGTTCCGGTGACGCTGCTGCCCGTCATCGGCCTGTGGTATTTAGCTACGCCTTCTATCGTGATGGTTATACCGCCACCAGTCGGTTTGCCAGAGCCTCGTTTGTTGTTCGGCAGGATGCACCACGGGCAGGTGAGGATGGCTTGGAGCGAAAAGGTGATAGGCCGCTCCCTTACATCCCAAAATACATGAAAAGAATTAAAATTATTTATTGGTTAAGTCATTTTCGAATATCAATTCTGTTACGTTCGCACTTGGAAAAACTACCAACCAGCCATTTCTATGAATAAGAACGTTGTCACGTCAGACGGCTTTTGATCGATCTCTCTTGTAGACGTTTTAAATAGCACCGGTCTGCATAGGAGTTTACGATTTTATTTTTCAACTAGCTGTGCCAGCGGCGTCCCACGCGTGGACATCGGGTTTCAAAAGATAACGGACTTCAATAAAATCGTGCCTAAATTTTAAGTTCCACCTCTAGCAATACATTGGTGAAAACTGCATTCAATTTCATGCAGTAGTTTTCGCGTGATGCGCGATCAAACATACATATAAAAATTTGTCCCGTTTCCCCAACACTTTCCTTCACTGCTCTGCTCCTATTGATTGTAGAGTGATGAAAAGTATACTATAACCTGCCCAGGAGTATGAAGAATAATTGTACCAAGTTTCGTTAAAATCCGTTCAGTAGTTTTTGTTTCTATAACGAACATACAGACAGACAAAAATTTTACTGATTGTATTTTTGGCATCAGTATCGATCACTAATCATCCCCTGATAGTTATTTTGAAAATATACATATTTAATGTACAGAATTGTCCTCTTTACAGATTTATTATAAGTATAAATATGGTAAAGCTCTGATGAGTTCCTGAAACTTTTTTAATGCAAAAAACTTAATTTCAGGTCCCCAGCTTTTCATAAAGTAACGCACCGAGCACGCTCGACAACCACCTAACTTTGCTAACTATCGAGGACATTTTTGCTCGGCATTGTGAGGTCGAATCGTCTCTTTTTACATGTAATCTGTTATATCGATATTTTTTAGAAGAAGAGAATAAATCTATTTCATTCTTATTCTTAAACCTTAACGGCGTTCAGTAACAGGTAGCTAGTTCTAAAAGGCATTCTAACGAAATGTCAAGAATGGCACTGAAAAATTAAATAAACGACAAAAGCATAAGTCCAGTAAATTGCAAATGAAAGCATTCATCATGTGTAACCAAGAAAGGAAACCTTTGTAAAATACTTAACAAGATTTACAAAATTTCCACGTAATTTCAACTGTATTTCCAGGATCTCGAACGTATTAAAATATGTTGGAAAGTCGCTGCCTAAAGGAATGATTATCCACGTGACTCGCCACGTTAAATTCCACGTAAATAATAGAAACTTTTCACAGGCCACGGAGGTCTACGTTAGTAACATCAGTCACAAGTCACATATTGTACCACATTAGTAAAGCCACGTATATGTCGTAGTCATCTGGTTGAATATCCTATTCAATTGAACGGCTAGCGCGTTCGTTGAATGACGACATTTAATTGAATGCCTAAAGGACAACTCATCAAGTTATTTAATGAAACGTTCAACGTCTTGACTGAACGTCATTAAGTCTTATTTTATGTCTAGAAAGAAAGAAAGAAAAATTTAATTGTCTAAAGGTTATTATAAAGTGCAAGATTATATAGATGACAATATCACATGGACATGATAGTCTGCTCGCTTGCGCTTATTAAAATGATTTTATGTATTATATATTTAAAAAAAAGGCTAACTGTTGAGTTTGTTGCGGCACTTCTTCTCAGCAGGCTACACGTCGAAGTGCTGGTTCGATTTTTTATTTTATTTTATTTGTTACTGTTCAAATATTTTTGATCATGTTTGACGCCGTCAATATATCGTTCGGAAACTTCACAAAAATAGTTGTTATTTGACGATATCAGTATTTAATATCGATATTTTTATGATCGACATTTTACATCTCTAGTTAAAATGCTCTGAAACGAACGACCTCCTATTTCTTTTTTGACATTTATTCAGTCATAAAAATCATTTTATAATCATATCTTGACGCAATCTGTTTTCCAATAAAAGAAAATACATTTTCACATCACGCTCTTTCACAAACAACACACACACAACATTGTATACATATAACATTGTATGAGCAGTAAGCATTTGATTGTTTTACTTATACAACTTTATATCGTCTATTATTTTATGGCAACATACTTACACAAGAACATGTTAACGGCTTAATTACATTATTTTCTAAATAGAATCCGATCTCGTCTGCTGAAATCGTTTCATAATGTGCAAAGCTCAAGATGTCAAACGGTCGCAAATGGTCAAAAGAGCAGAATGTCAAAAGCACACGTATCAATAAATTAATTAATCCTTCCTAACCGACTAACTGGATAATAAAGATGTTATCAAAGGTCTAACAATGTGGTAGATTATTTGGGCAAATATTTAAATGATCTTTATAACCGACTTTTTAAAAAAGGAGGAGGTGGTCAACTGGACTGATTTTTTGTTTATTTTTTTTATTATCTCCGAGAATTGTAAACCGAAGTGAAAAAATATTTTTTTGTTCGAAAGGAGTGTACTTCCGAGTTGCTCCCATTGTCACCATAATATTGAAGTCGGTTTTTTTATTGCTAAAAAATGCAGTTATTAATATTGTAAAACCAGCAAGCAAGAAATGTAAATAGTCGTAGTTTTTTTAAATTATTCATTTCTGAGATATAGAAAATTTTAATCGATCGATATTAATTTTAATCTGAACTTCTATGGTCCTTCCGTTGAACGATTTGTTTTTTTTTTTTTGTTCGTCCGGATGTTATTTTTAAATTATAGTAGCACGACATTATGGCTTCCCTACACCTGATGGAAAGCGAAAGAAAAGCCCAAGTCGCTGTGACAACGGGCAAGAAACTGGGCTCCTACCACCAAAATCGAAAACGATCGTTCGTTGAACGGATCGCGGACTTTTGCTCCATAAATCTCTCCCATATGTTCCTTCCGTGTTTAAAATATTACAAACAAAATATTAGATATTTTGACAAAATACCTAATATTTTGTCTAATATTTTGACAAATTATCTAATATTTTGTCTAATATTTTGACGAAATATCTGATATTTTGACAAATATCTAATATTTTGACAAAATATCTGATATTTTGACAAATATCTAATATTTTGTCTAATATTTTGACAAAATATCTAATATTTTGTCTGAAAAATGTTCTGTCGAATATGTGTGATGTCGCAGTTGTGTTCTGTCGAAATAGAATGTTGTCGGAGTAGTGTATTGTCTGACTAGATATTTGTCGAAAATGTGATTTGTCGAAGTAGTGTCCTGTCGAATCATCGCACGTTCGAAGAGGCGTCTAGTCGAAATAGTGTTTTTCGAAATTCAGGATAAGACTCCGATCCGGAGTTCCGGCCTCGCTTCGCTTCGGGTATTTCAGATAAACATTTCATTGGGTTATATATCTATGTTCTGCCAAGTCATCGCCAATTTATATGTATTTTTTATTCCGTAACAATAAAAGTACGACTTCATATTATGGTTATTTATTTACATGACATAACAGTTTATTTTGCTATGGTAACGTTGTCAAGACACGTCAGTATGTAGGATAGAAATTTTTTTGGTAATTTTTTCACACCTTGGGTTACATTATTGCAGTTTTAGGACGGATCCCTAACTTTTTTTTAAATAATAGGTACCTATAGCCTATGTTTATCGGAGATAGTGTAGCTTTCCGACAGTGAAAGAATTATTCAAGTAACCAGTAGTTTCGGAGCCTATTCAATTTAAACAAACAAACAATTATGTAAATCCTTCCTCTTTATAAATATTATTAGTGTAGATTTTAGTGTAGGTACTTTATGTTTTGTGCTCTAAAGTTCAGGGAGGGGATAGAATTATGGAGTCCAGAATATTATTATATAACTTCGAGGAAACCAAAATCATAATAAATAAGATTCTTACATTAAATATAGTATGTTTTAAAGCTAAACAATATTTTTTCAAAGAAAATGTATAGATAGTTCAAAAGTCACGCCTCATTAATTCAAACGTGTATTACAGACAATGTATGTATTTTATGCCCCATAAAATGATTACTGTCGGTGCCAGTTTTAGCACTACCAGCGCCCTATGCGTGATTTATAGCCCCCCTGGACTCTATGCATTGGCCTTCTATTTGAAAATTCTTTGGGGAAATTTGACAGTTTCTGTCAAAGATTTGAATAAAGAATAATGAGCAAATACGGGGGTAAGTGGATGTGCGACCGTCTGTATCTCGCACAAAGTGAGTGAAATTGAGGCCCTGGATACCCCTGCTGAAGGAGCAGCGGCCAGCAGCGGCTTTTTGAGGCATAATATTATAAATCATTTCGAATCTTATCTATGTGATTACATAGTTCATAGTCAATCAACCGCTGCTGCTACAGTGGGAATAGTGGCGTTATGTTTTGATCCGACATTCCTTTTTGTTCAGCGCCCTGGGCAGTCGCCCCACCACGCCCTATCCTAACACCACTACCAACAATTGCATTAGGACCCATCCCAACTTTTAGGTTTTGTAATTATTGTATTTCATTTTATCAGTCATATGGCGTATTTCAACAATTACAATAGTTTTAGTAGAAATGTGTATAAGAGGCTTGTATTATTTATAACTAAAGGTTTATTTCATTTGTAAAACAATAATAACTGTAGTCAAATTTTGATAGTAATATTCTTAAACATGCTTGATACATCATTTTTTCTTTTGCCTAATCATTGATTATATGGACTACATAAAATAATTATCCTTACAATTTATGGATTTTTGTTTGAGATTATTTAATTCTGGACGAGCCAAACGGAAAGTGAAAAGGCATCTTTACGGGTCACGAGCTAAAATAATAAGCTACGAACCCTAACACTCTAAAGCCGCGGACAATATCTAGTAGAAAAATAACTAGACCATTAAACTATAAATACATTTTCGTAAAAAAGAACTACAGATTCGCGGATAACGTTACTAAACTGGTTTTCCTCCATTTTTGTCCAGAATAGAGAGAGAATTGGGCCACTTAACGAGCAACAGGGGACGAATAATGGTTAATTTATTGGGCAAATATGAATAGAAGTGTTAATAAAGTTATTGCAATGATACGTAGCACGATGATACATGTTGTAAAAGTTCCTGATTAGTAGTAGGTACCGGCGTTAGGGTAAATAAATTTTTAGAGCATCAGCATTATTAAAGGAAGTTCTAAAACCGGCGTTGCGTACTAGATTTTGCCTTCGGACACTTTGACTTTGGTTTGGTTCGCTTTTTCAGTTTTATGGTAATAATTAGAGATATGATCTTAGAATCGAAGGCCTCGTTTAAGGAGATGGAGCGCATGGAGCGTTTCATTGCGCGAAACGGACCGCCGAAGAAATAAACATAGGAATAGGAAGTATGGAGGCGATATTTTGCCGGCGAACCGCGATAGGTACTCGACGTGCGTTATGCAAAAGAAACATGTATTTGAAACGTATTTAAATATAATATCGAAAACCCTATTTTTACGATGATGTGGACAAAATTGTTAAACGTAACGATTGAATGAGGCTTTCAAATAAAGACTTGACTAAAGTTATAAAATGCTATCATTCGATGAAGACGACATCGTCGATAAGGTCACGACATTTATAGATTTCAATTTCTTTGACCTTAAACTTCGCACTTTGAAATTAAATAAACCGTCGGGACATCCGTACGCCAGACGTTTCCGCAACTCCGGCTTTGCAGCCAAATAGAGATCCCTGAATAGAAAACGCTCGTTCGAAGCGAACTAAAGTCTAATTAGATTATATGCCTCCCCATGGATCGAGTAGCTTTGATCCAATACTAATTAAACCTAAACTATCATCAATACATCTTGGTGTAAGAAAGCGTCCCATCATCTTTTCGCTCCAAGCCACCCTCATCTGCCCGTGGTGCATCCTGCCGAAGAACAAATGAGGCTCTGGCGGTATAACCATCACAATTGGAGCCGCAGCTAACTGTTACAAGCCGATGACGCGCGTCATCGGCTCCAGCGTCACCGTTTTGCAGCGTTTGCGTCATTAAATGCAGTATTTGCGTCATCATCTTCTTATTATCAGTTGCAGCATTTGCGTCATCTACTGAGTCATCAGTTGTAGCATTTGTGTCATCATCTGTATCATCAGTTGCAGCATTTGCGTTATAAATAGCAGCATTTACGTCATCATCCTTTCTTGGGGCACTGCTCCGGGCTTCGCCCTACGTATATTGTTTAACAATCCTCATGACCGGCTCTGGGAGAATTGCAGAGATTAAGAAACAATCTATCTATCTATATCTATAGATCAATTCTGTACATGTGATATATTTTCAAAATAACTATCAGGGGGTGATTAGTGATCGATACTGATGCCAAAAATGCAATCAGTAAATTTTTTCTCTGTCTGTCTGTATGTTCGTTATAGAAACAAAAACTACTCGACGGATTTTAACGAAACTTGGTACAATTATTTTTCATACTCATGGGCAGGTTATAGTATACTTCTCATCACGCTACAATCAATAGTAACAGAGCAATGAAGTGTTGGGAAAACGGGTGAATTTTTTATCTGTATGTTTGAAAGCATATCACACAAAAACTACTTAATGGAATTGAATGCGATTTTCACCAATGTATTGCTAAAGGTCTAACTTAAAATATAGGCACCATTTTATAGAAATCCGTTGTTTTTTAAACCCGACATCGCATGCGACACGCATGCGACGCCGCTGGTACAGCTAGTAAAGATTAAACTTTGGTCATTCTAGATTTTTAGCAAAAATATAAATGGGTTATCGGTTTCATTCCGGCATTCTAGGGCTTCATCCGCTACATCCTATTTCCAGCATCAGGTCCTCGTCAATTAGAAACATGAAAAGAACCAGTCAGGACAAATTCAACGAGCCCAAACTCGATGGGTTTACTAAAAGGTAGACCAGAGTTACGTCTCCTACCTTCGAGCCCTATCATCAGACCAGCTCAGAGGTTCCAGATTTCTATCATCAGGTCCTCGTCAATTAGAAACATTAAGAGAACTAGTTAAGACAAATCCAACGAGCCAAAACTCGATGGGTTTACTAAAAGGCAGTTCAGGGTTACGTCTCCTATCTTCGAGCCCTAACAGCAGACCAGCTCAGTGGTTCCAGAAGACATAAGTGTTTCAAATGTCAGATCCCACATATGCTTGCAAGCAAACTGAGCGTGTAACATTCCTATCACACCTAACAAAAGACCGATTTCCACCAAACATAGCTAAGAACATTCTCGACTGATCGAACGAAAAATAACCCCATTAAAATCGGATCATCCGTTTGGGAGCTACGATGCCACAGACAGACACATACACATTTGACGTGTCAAACTTATAACACGCCGTCGTTTTTGCGTCGGGGGTTAAAAACCGTCGAGTTTGGACTCGTTTGAATAGTCTTGACAAGCACTCTAGTGCCACATGACAGTCATGGTCTCAAGATGGGGTCTTAGAAGTAACTTTCGAATATATTTATATCTAACATTGATTGATGGCGGCGGTTTGGCAGTAAAACGATATTATGTAGATTGTTTTGTAATTCGAATCAAAACCGGCGACGAAAAGCAACGCCAGTCTATAGATACACAGAGAGTGGACTAGCAATGATTGGCAATCGTGTACGTACTAAATATATAATCATTCTGCTACTCAATATTCTATCCATTAATACAAAGGAATCGACAGCATACTTTTTATGGAAAGATAATATGTTTTTGTTTATTATGGTACGTAGGTACCTACCGTGTTTTCTATAAATAGATCCAAACATGAAAACGAGTTAGTAAATAAGTTAGACCAAGTAGGTAATAAATGATTAATACAAACAAACCCAAACTAATATTAACATAACGTAAAAAGTGATACAAAAACTCTACTGCAATGTGAGTTTAATAACCTTCGTAATCCAATGATGGTGATATAAATAAAGGAAGGTTGTTTATGTATATTTGACATAGTAGGTAGTTTCCTACTCCTTCAAATTGAGGTATTTGCAGACACAATCGAAAAGTCATTATTGCCCGGCCGAATTCGGTACTGCGGAATTCGGTATTACGGCTGTTATGATGGCCCAGAACAAGTACAGAGGGTGCACAGACAATATGTGTCATAGAACGGCCTTCACCCAATCCACGATTGAGTCACTTTTAACACAACATAGAAATCCCTGGATAGAACATCCAGGGATTTCTATGTTTGCGACTGTTTTATTTACATACGGGTTACAGATTAAATAGAAAAACAAAACTTTATCTACGAATGTACGTTTACTTTGAAAAGCTTTATAGAACTTCCGAAGCAAAAAGTGGAGTTACAGGTTTGTCAAGAGCCTGATTTGGTGTTCCGAGGGCGATCAGGCTGTGAATAAGCTGTTGGTCCCATCCGATTTTGCACTTGTACACTTGAATATAGAGAGAGCCGCTGTGTCCAAAACGCGGCCAGGAGAAATTTTGCCTGGCGTCCCGATTTGCACGGGACGTCCCTATTTTGAGGAGTCTGGGGACGCGTCCGATTTGTACCTGATCGGGACGCTAAATGTCCCGATTAATCGGATATGAGATGTTAGAATAAATACATATCTGCCCCCGCCAACCGTGCCCCCGCCAAGACGAACTAAGCGAAGCGCAAGGGCACTACCTACCTTTTCTCGATTTAATTTAGTTAATTAATATAATACTACGAGTTTAAAACGCAACAAATTAAAGACTTAAAAAAGCCTTAATTTTTGTTTACTGTCCCGATCTACAACCCAAAATTTTTTTTTACCTCATGTAGGTACCGATTTAAATCCAATTGTACCAGGCTATACTAGCTAGGAGTGTTAAATTATTACGTCTATATCATAAAAAAAATATATAAAATTTACTCACTATGCAAAATCACAGATTAAATAAGAAATAAATGTCAGACAACATAACGCAAACTGCTCCGATCCTAAATACAAATGCTCAAGCTACTTATGCTTATACTCCCGCCCAGACACGCAACAAACACAAATATTCATTACACGAATTTTTGTCCTGGTTGGGAATCGAACCCACTACCTCGGGTCGTTTTCGTTAACGACGACTTCTTGTGCGCAAGATTCGTTTCTAGTCGTCTTCGATCAAATCAGGTAATATTTGATCATTTGAGATAAGTATTACATCATCGACGAACACAATCATAATAACATGATTGAAACTTATTTTCAATGCTTAACTGTCATTTTTAGGGTTCCGTACCCAAAGGGTAAAAACGGGACCCTATTACTAAGTCTCCACTATCGGTACAGACAGACGTCTGTCACCAGGCTGTATATTTTTGGCACTGTTTTGCTTGATATCAGTAATGGCAACAGGTAGATACTTGAAATGTTCACAAAATCGCTCGGGTTATGGATTGAACTCGCTGCCGAGGCTCTTCCCCGAGACTACAGTCTGGGCTCCTTCAAAAAGATTGTGCAAAGGTTTCTAAAGGGTCGGCAACGCGCGTGTGATACCTCTGATGTTACAGGCGTCCATAGGCTGGGGTAACCACTCAAAATCAGGCAAACTGTAGGCTTGTTTGCCACCCTAATGGTATAAAGAAAAAATACTAGGTTGTGTTTTAACTTTTAATAAATAATAAACTTTATACAAAAAAATATTAAGTTATCCTCAAAAATATTTAATTTATGAAAAAAGTGTTTCTTGCCAATTTTTGCCTCATTAAACCCAGCACCAGGTAGGACGGAATCTTTTGTGCGCGCATCCGACTTGCACTTGGCCGGGTTTTTTTTTTCAATTTTAACTAATACCTACTCTAACTTTTTTATATAAGCAATAATTATACATATATTATCGTATACTTGGACAGTCCGATGATGAAGAAAAAGACGCCCAAGCCATCATCGTATTCATTTTAAAAAACCGGGCAAGTGAGAGCAACGCCCAAAGAAAGACTTTATAAAGGCAACATATAAAGCTTATCTCGTGAATAATAGTGAGACTCATATTTTACAGGACCACACTCACCATATTTCAAATAAAAATGTACAACAACGTGGTACTTTACCGTAGGCACAGTAATAAATTACAAGTTTTTTAGTCAAACAGCTCAACAGGAACGGGGTAAAATATATTTATTAACCGTCCGACCGAGCACAGTGGGGTAGGACAATACTTACCTAATGATACGCAAAACTGGTTAAATAATTTTATCTTAAATTAACATAAATTATACGAAATTTAATAACTATAATGGAAATTTGCCTCATTTAATGAAGACTCTGTATGAAACAAAACATCACTTAAGTATTTTTTTGTTAGTTCTTCTCATTACAAGCTCTCCCGGCATAGGTATAGCTTAGGAACCGTTAAATAGGTACCTAACCAGCGTAACTTCTTTGGTATTCGTTAATCTTACACTTTTGATGAACCTCATCTTACAAATTTTTCCTCTTTTCATACCGGATTGCTCATTTTTAGAAGCATTTTTTTTTAAAAGCTTTACATTGAATAAAGCTTTTTTTCATACTAGCATTTTCATAATCAACATTTTTTTTATGGAAGAGGGGGCAAACGGGCCTGAAAGTCACCTGATGGTAAGTCACATTATTGAAAAGTTTGTGAAACATATTACTTACCTATTAAGTAATTAACTATTATTTATTGTGATTTTTATCATTAGAGATTTTAACTTCCTCTTCCTGCTGATATGTTACTTTATTAGTGTTTACATTGTATTTTACAAAGAACTTTATAGCCCACGTTATTATTTTCTATTATCCGGTCACCGATTATCGCTATCATCGTCCCGCTATTTACGATTTACTATAAAATATTAACGCCTCTGCGTGTGTGTGTTTATGTCTTACTAATAATACTTACAGAATTATAGGAAAGTCCAAAAGATGGTGGAACTTATTTAATCACAATTTTTTAAACACTAGGATAGCACAGGTCACAAACTTTTCGGTGCATCGGAAGGCGCGGAGTTGTCGAGCCGTGCGATGGCGCGGCGGCACAGGCGCGCGAAAGTGTGTCCGACCCGTGACTAACAGACGCGCCGCGCGGTGCGTTTGGCCCGGAGATCACGCTGGCGCCCTAAGGTCATTGCTAGTAGCAGCTACGGCCAACAACTACACATCCAGTAGTTGGCCCTAAGGCTGCAGTTCCACTGAGGATTTCAAGCCATGGTGATTGGTGAATCGGAGCACAAGTCGTGTCCGCTCTGCTCAGTGGAACCGCAAGCTAATTTCTTTGGAACAAAAAACAGGACCTTCATGACATGTCGTAGGTACGAAAACATTTTGATTTTCCTTACATTACAATTTTTCTTAGGCTGTGCTGTGAGGCGCGATGCCCTTTGCACCGCGCGAGGCCGCCGCCTCTGTGCACGTCCTGGCAACATAAACAATATATCAGTTATTTGGAAATAAATAAAATTATTATTAGTAGCTCCATGTGAATATCACGGTAAGGTGTTACCGCTCCCTGTCCTTTAAAAGGCTTGCATGGGAGCTCAGGCTCTACCTATGTAAAATGAGACACTAAGTACCTATTACATTAATCACAAATATTCCAAAATAGTAGAGGATCCCGCTATACAACGACCTTCACCGAGACGTTTATTGGATGAAACTTATTTTATATGTAATTAAATATGTCAATAAATATCTTCTATACTTATAATAAATCTGTAGAGAGGTCAATTCTGTACATTAAATATATTTTCGAAATAACTATCAGGGGATGATAAGTGATCGATACTGATGCCAAAAATGCAATCAGTAAAATTTTTGTCTGTCTGTCTGTCTGTCTGTCTGTATGTTCGTTATAGAAATGAAAACTACTGGACGGATTTTAACGAAACTTGGTACGATTATTCTTCATACTCCTGGGCAGGTTATAGTATACTTTTCATCACGCTACGATCAATAGGAGCAGAGCAGTGATGGAAAGTGTTGGGAAAACAAGAGAAATTTTTATCTGTATGTTTGATCGCGCATCACGCGAAAACTACTGCATGGAATTGAATACGGTTTTCACCAACGTATTGCTAGAGGTCTAACTTAAAACTTAGGCACCTAGGTAGTGGTATAGATAGGTATTTTATGGAAGTCCGTTATTTTTGAAGCCCGATATCCACGCGTGCGACGCCGCCGGCACAGCTAGTAATGCATATGGGTTGCCGATCAAATTTTGGTCCAGGGTATGATTTGATGGATGGGGTAAGCATGGTTAAACATTTCATCGGTTTGATTATAAGATTAATACTATACCAATCGAAAGTATGAAGCCCATAGATTATGCAAACGTTATGCTGCCTATTCTTTTCCGGTCACAGCTCTTGGGTAGCCAGGTATAAACAGGTAAATCGATACTTGCATTTTGCACCGGTCTGATTAATTCAATCAATCAATTAATCAACAGCCTTGGTCCTTCCACTGCGGAACGTTGGCCTCCTGTAATTCGCGCCACATTTCTCTATCCCGTTCTTCCCACATCCAGCAAATCATACAGCGGACCAAAATTTGATCGGCAACCCATATCAAGGGTATCAAGTGTCGGTCTGCGCCCCACTTGGGTCCTCCGACCATTGCCTGGTTGGCGCAACAGTGCCATGCACCGCTCCCCCGCAACCTGTGGAGGTGACGCGGAGACTATGGCGCTACTCGTCGGCAGATTGGGATGGTTTGCGGGAATACCTCGCTTCCGTCCCTTGGGGGCAGAGCTGCTTTGGAGGAAAGGATGCTTCGGAGTGTGCAGCGGCCATTGCTTATGAGATCAGTATTGGAATGGAATACTACATTCCATTTACTGATGTTATCAGCGGCCGCAAAGATGATCTCTGGTTCAATCGTGAGTGTGCTGCAGCCGTTGATCACAAACGGGCGGCGTACCGCGCTTGGGCCAGAGCTCATGCCCTCCGGAATCCCAACATAGCCTCCCTTAAAGCAGCTTATAACAAAGCCACCAAGACCACCAAGAGGGCCTACATCAGAGCAGATACTTCAGAGGACTTATCACGCACCCAACGGGTAGCCGTTCTTTCTGGCGACTGGCCAAATACGTGCAATCCAACGTCTGCCTGCCTTCGCTGCCCCCGCTGAAATATCCGGATGGTTCGCTGGCTCATCAGCCGCAGGAGAAGGCGAATATGCTAGCCAACTTCTTTGCCGGTAATTCTTGCATTGACGATTGCGGAGCACAGCCGCCTAAAATCCCAGATTGCGATACCACAATGCCTGTTATACGTATCAGGCAATGTGACGTCCATGTTGAGTTGCAGTCGCTCGATGTGAGAAAAGCCAGTGGTCCAGACGGTATTCCAGCGCTTATACTTAAAGTATGCGCAGCGGATTGTCTTCAATACTAACACGCCTGTACCGCCTCTCATATACATCCGGCATTGTGCCCCAAGCTTGGAAAGAGGCGAATGTTCAACCTGTTCCCAAGAAAGGGGACAGGTCCGACCCTGCCAACTACCGGCCCATAGCCATAACCTCAGTACTGGGAAAAGTGTTGAGCGGATTATTAACGCACAACTCATCCGCTACCTAGAGGATCACTCTCTGCTTCATGACCGTCAATATGGTTTTAGATCGAAACGGTCAACGGGTGATCTTCTAGCGTACGTATCGCACCTCTGGGGGGAGGCTATGGAAAAGCATGGTGAATCTATGGCCGTTAGCCTAGATATTGCCAAGGCTTTTGATCGTGTTAGGCACCGTTCGCTTCTCTCCAAGCTTCCGGCATACGGTCTGCCACCTCGCTTAAGCGATTGGGTAGCCGGGTTTTTGGAGGGTCGTAGGATTCGTGTCCTCTGTGATGGATGAGCTTCCTTCTTCCTCCCAATAAATTCCGGAGTGCCGCAAGGTTCCGTACTGTCGCCGACTTTATTTCTGCTGCATATCAATGACATGCTATCATTGGGTAGCATTCATTGCTATGCAGACGACAGCACTGTCCACGCACGTTATTTCGGAAGACCTGCGGCAAAGCAGACCGAAACCGAGGTGAAGAGGAATCTTCTTGTCGCTGAGCTCGACAAGGTCCTGGACCGCATTTCCGAATGGGGTGCCAGCAATCTCGTCGAGTTCAATGCCAAGAAAACACAGGTGTGCGTATTTTCTGCCAAGGTGTCTCCTTTTCAATCCTATCCCACTCTTCAGAGCACCTCCTTACCAATACAGGATAGTCTCAGCATCCTTGGCATCGATGTTCGTAACAACCTAAATCAGCGGGATTATATCGAGAGCGTCATCAAAACAGCTTCCCGCGAACTCGGAATCCTGAATAGAGTGAGACGGTTTTTTACTCCGGTGCAGCTCTGTGTCTTATATGTATAAGATACAGGTTCGTCCGTGTGTGGAGTACTGCTCTCATCTCTGGGACGGTTCTGCTAAGTACCTGTTGGAGGCTCTCGATAGGTTGCAGCGACGTGCTATCCGTATTGTTGGGGATCAAGAGGTGACCAAGAACCTAGAACCTCTTCAACTACGTCGAGACATTGCCAATCTTAGTGTTCTCTATCGTCTTTACAATGGGGAATGCTCCGAAGAGTTATTCCAATTCGTTCCATCCTTCCACTCCCGAACAACACGTGCTGGACAGCGTTGTCATCCGCATACCATCCAGACGATGGTGGCGCGAGGATGTTTACAAAGCCAATATCCTTAGTTATGTCTCCTACCTTTGCAATTAACGTTTGAATATTGACGGTGTCGTAAGCAGCAAACAAGTCCACAAATACGACACCAGTCACTTTTGGGCTTCGTAACCATCCTCTATATATTGGGTAAGACTCAAGGCCTGGTTAGTGCAAGACTTACCCGGTCTAAAACCCGCCTGGTCCGGGATTAGTATGGGTTCTAAGATCGGAGCAAGTCGATTCAGTAACAGTCTCTCAAACAGCTTAAATGTGTGGCAAAGAAGTGAGATCGGTCTGTAGCTTCTGGGATCCTTAGGGCATTTTCTCGGTTTTAGAAGTGCCACTACTTTCGCTTTCCTTCAAAGTTTGGGAATCTTTTGCGTCTTCAAGCAGTTGTTGAAGAGTTCCAATAGCCATGACACCGCTTCCGGGCCCAACCGCTTCAACTGTTCCGTTTTGATATCATCCACCCCAGGGGCCTTCCCACTTTGGAGGGATCTTATACCATCGATCACATCCTCAACACAAAATGGGCTGCTAATTGCGCAACTGGTGTCTTGCTCGGATGATCGCAATACAAGTCTTCTCAGACGATGTGGAGGTCTCCCATTGATGAGTAATTGGTGGGCGACTTGATTTGCAGACACCAGTCCAGGGTGGGTGGCTTCTGGAAAGTCATCGGTAAGTTTTTTGATGGTATACCAGGCTTTTTTAGTATTATGCGTCATATTGACGCTGGATACAAGATCCATCCATCGTTGCCTTCGACTCTCGCAGACCTTATGCATCACCTGCTCCACAACTAATATAGTCTCCTCTGAGAAGGGGTCATACTCAAACAGAGACTGGTAGCGATTGAGCAGTTTTGCAGACTCCTTATCAAGGCCTGGAACGTATGAGGTGCGGCATCCTCTTGGGATACACTGGCGTGAAACGCACCATGATGATGATGATTGCTTCCGACCGATTTCGGCCATGGCGACCACTTCGACTCCTAATTAAGTCTGCGCTGATGCGCACGAAGATGACTTATATAGCCAATCCTCGCATCAAACTGTCGTGCACAATGTGGGCACGTTAGTCTGCCGTTCACAAGGTGGTAAGTAATGGCTACGGACGTACGGGCTTTGAGCTCGTCGCGTTTAGCATCGAGGTCAACTGTACGCTGTTCCTCGAAGACGCGTACTTGCCGCTGCACATGCCCGCGCCATTCAGACCGTTGTGCTGCCAAACTCTCCCAGTGAGAGGGCTCGATGTTGCATCTTTTCATGTGACGCTTCTGAACATCTTTATATCGGAGGAGTTGCCCGCCGCGCTTACGCTTGCCTTCCTCAAGTTCAGAATAAAAGATGCGCTTCGCCACTCTCTCCTCCGCCATACGAGATACGTGACCGCACCACCGAAGCTGCCGACGCATCAAATAGGCCTCAATGCCACCAACATTGGCTCGCCGCAGAACTTCGGTATTCCGCACGCGATCAGACCACTTAATGTTCATAATCTTACGTAGACATTTCAAGTGGAAGCGGTCTAATGTGCGTATCTGGTGGCGATACAAGCACCACGTCTCGGAGGAGTATAAAAGGTTTGGCAGCACAATGGCCATGTAAACTGAAATTTTTGTGGGCAGCTTTATGTCGTGTGAGCAGAAAACCTTGGAACACAGCTTGCCAAATGCTGCAGCTGCAGCACCGACTCTGCTGTTAATCTCGCTGTCAAGGTCACACTTAGATGTCACTGTGCTCCCCAGGTATCGAAATTTATTTACCTGCTTCAAAACGTCCTCACCAATCTTTATGATCAGTGTCTCGTGACCGTGCGTGTCTACAGACATCACTTCCGTCTTCTTGACACTGATCTTCAGCCCGAACTTGCAGCAAGCTTGGTGAAAAGTGGACATAAGTTGTTGCAGGGCATCTGGGGATTCTGCCAAGAAGCACAAGTCGTCAGCATACATGATATCTGTGATTATCATATGTGACACTTTAGTGCGCGCCCTAAGTCTAGACAGGTTAAAAAGACCACCATCTGTGCGAATGTGCACTCCTTCGGAGACTGATTGCAAGACTTCCCTGACTACAACTGCAAAGTATAAAGCAAACAGGGTGGGTGCTATTACACACCCTTGCTTCACCCCACAGGTAACGGGAAAGAAATCTGACTGTTCGCCGTCTACGGTAACGCAGCACTGCATGCCGTCATGTAGGAGTCTAAGTAGCCTCACATATTTCTCGGTGCACCCCAACTTTTTGAGCACTACCCATAGGGCTTCTCGAGGCACGCTGTCGAAGGCCTTTTCCAGATCAACGAAACAGAGATACAGCTTGCGACCCTGTTCTCTGCTTTTCTCTTGCAGTTGACGGAGGGAAAATACAGCATCGCAGGTGCCCCTGTTAGGTCGGAAGCCAAATTGGGTTTCTGGCAGTATTTTTTCCGATAAAGGAATCAGGCGGTTTAACAGAATTCGGGCAAAAACCTTTCCAGGCGCTGTAAGTAGGGAAATACCACGGTAAGAGTTGCAATCGGAACGGTCCCCCTTGTTCTTATAGAGAACACTTATGCAAGACTCTTTAAATTCAGGGATATTCCAAATCCTAGGAATATACGGGTACGCGACCCCGGAGCACCCTAGCTACTGCGTCAGCACTCTATTTCCTTATCCGCTGCCGTAGTATCCCACAACCCCCCTCTTTTCCAAGCCAAATACCACGTTCCCTTTCCCATATCCCATTGTGCAGTTCCCTCCTGCGTACACTTTAAGTCTGATTCGGCGAGGAAAGCAACCCAATGCAGATATGCAAAAGGGCTTGGTGGACACGGCGATTCAGCAAGGCAAGGTGAATGGCCTAGGGCGATGGCAGAGGGCGTATAGCTGCCATCGGCCAGACACATCATCCAACCTTCTCTTCAGTCGTAGCGGTTTTCCGTTCCACTGTACCAAGGGGAGAGAGGACGAGAGTGTGCGCTTGCGTTTGCGCAAACGCTTGCGCACCCTAATATATCCTGCGCACTTGACCGCTTCCGTATTCAGACTCCGAGAAACGCTCAAGTCCCGTGGCGATGGGATGAGGTAAAGAGGTTCAGCCTGATGTAGCCGGACTTTGTCCGACTCCTGCACACGGGCGGTCTTGGGGGTGTGATTACATACCGTGGTCGTTTCTGTACTGCAAATTTGGGATGACAGTACGGATTCGGCAGCACCCAGGATGACAGAGCAGCCCTATTTAGGGGGGCACTGCTTTCCTTGCTCAGCCGAGGAGGGGGCTAGAAAAGGTGCCCTAAACAAATGCTCGTCCCAATTTGAGAGGTGGTAGCAGCCGCGGCTGCCATCGCATCATTTTAATCGCGGTCGAAGGAATCATAAAACAAGCGACAAATATCGATCACCGGTCTTGACATTTGGCTCATGGAATGTTAGAACGCTTATTGATCGTCATGGCAACTCCTGCCCAGAACGTAAAACCGCGATAGTAGCTCGCGAACTTCTTCGCTATAACATAGATGTGGCTGCACTCAGCGAAACACATCTCGCCGATGAAGGAGAACTCGTGGAAGATGGGGGTGGTTACACATTCTTTTGGAAAGGTACCGCCTCCTCCGAACCTAGACGTTCTGGTGTGGGGTTTGCGGTCAAAAATCAATTAGTTAAGCGACTTGATGAGTATCCTGTGCACATCTCGGATCGTGTTACCACATTGCGCCTTCATCTGGATAAAGACAACTTCCTTAATGTCATCAGTGTCTATGCCCCAACCCTAGATAAAGCTGATGACGTCAAGGGCCAATTTTATGACGACTTAGTACGATGTATTGAAAGTATAAACGCCAAAGAGCAGGTTCTATTGCTAGGTGACTTCAATGCTAGGGTTGGTCGGGACTATGAGGCTTGGCCTGGAGTTCTGGGTCGCCACGGAGTCGGCAATATGAACATCAATGGTCATTTGCTGCTTAGTCTTTGTGCTCAGTATCAACTTGCGATAACGAACACTATGTTCAGACTTCCCGCCAAGCACAAGACAACGTGGATGCACCCACGATCTAAACACTGGCATCTGATTGATTATGCTGTCGTACGGCAAAGAGACATCTGCCAAGTCCAAGTCACCCGTGTTATGCGTGGTGCTCATTGTTGGACTGACCACCGGTTAGTGGTCACAAAACTGCGACTGCGCCTCCATCGACCACGCAGATCCAATGTGCAAAGGTCTGCACGCCTGAACTTGGATAAACTAAACGACCGCGTGGTTAGGGAGAAATTCGCTGAAACTCTGGCTGATAAGTTGTTGCTCATCAATGAGACCGACAATATCAGTGCTGACTGGGGGACGCTATCAGCTCACCTTAAAGAAACCGCTTCAGCTGCCTTGGGTTCACAGAACCGACGCACTGAAGACTGGTTTGATGAGAATGATACGGTTCTCAGGACCGCGCTTGATAATCATCGAGTTCTCTTGCAACAATACACACGAAAAGGTGGAAGCGATGCGATAGTCAAAGAGAGTGACAGGGAATTGCGTAAGCTGTCTCGACATCTTAAAGACAGGTGGTGGCATGACAAGGCTTGTCGCATGCAATGGCTTGCAGACACTAACCGGCTCGGGGAATTTTATGCAGAGTTGCGTAGGCTGATCGGTACGTCCTACCGAGTGAGGGTGCCTTTAAAGTCATTAGACGGTAGGCAACTTCTTACTGGCAAGGAGGACGTTATGAAACGCTGGGTTGAGCATTTAGATACACTGCTCAATGTAGATCGAACAGCTGATCTGCAACATATTAGTTTATTTGCTCAATTCCCCTTAGCAAATGAGCTGGACGAGCCTTTGTCACTTGATGAGGTTGTTACTGCCATCAGGCAGCAGCATAATAAGAAGGCGGTCGGCATTGACCTTATACCAGCAGAGCTGTTAAAATACGGCGGTGAGAAGTTGCACACACGGGTTTGGGAACTTTTTGTTCGTATGTGGGATGAGGAGCGAGTACCCAATGAATTTAAAGAGTGAGGAAACGCACCATACAATGTCGACAAACCTGTCGTAATTATCTGGGATAGGGTCTAATTCCCGCAGACGAGAGTCGACTTGCAAAACAAATTCTTCCCAGTTGGCCTTTAAGAAATTGAAGCGGCGTCTAAACGGGATTGTTTGTGGCTGGACTGCAGGGACAACTTGGCATGAAATAGGTCTATGCTGTGTACTGGGTATTGGGGGGCACACAGTTTTCCTACATAGTGAGGCAATGTTGTCACTGACAAATACTAGGTCCGGGTTATAACCACGTCGCCAACGTCGACTATTAAATGAAGCAGGCTGTTTCGGATTATGTATGAGCGTTAGGTTTTCAGACTCAGCCCATGTTTCCACCGCCTCGCCGTCTGGACCGGTATCTGCATAGCCCCAGGATGTACTGCGACTATTAAAATCTCCAACAATCACTTTGACTTGCCGGTTGGAAAAATCAGGAAAAGACGTAAACCTGAACGGACAAGTCGGAGGTTTATAGACTGCTGATATTATGCAGTTTCCCACATCCAACGTAATTATTTCCACATCGTTTTTGTTAGTGGAATGTACTGAGTTGACCACAAGCGATGGTTTTATAAATATAGCACTACCATGCTTAGCATGTGGGAGTTCTGCAACGAGCAACATCCCACCGACTTCAGGCCTATTCTGGTCCCTATCCCGATGTGTTTCTTGGACACAGAGGACATCGCACTGAGAGCTAAGACACAGTTCTGATAATAGAAGAGACTTTTCTTTAGAAAAGCCTTCTATATTAATAGATATCACGTGCAGTGCAGGAGCACATGAAATGTGATGTTGGTGGTGGCGGCTGTGAGAAGAGCCGTTTCGGGTCCGAAGAGAACCTTTCTTACTATTTGTTCTACGGGGTCTTGAGTTAGGGTTTATCATTGTGGTGAGAGAATTGGCCAGCCTAGATCCTGCCTTACCGGGTCTAGCTGTTACCAGGGTGCGCCGCGTGGAGGCTTCTTTCATGCACCCCATGTGCATGTTTTTTCTTGATTATTCCCATCGTAGCAATTGTCATCCCCCCACCAGGTGACAACTGAGAAACAGACATCCCATTTGTCCCCTCTAGTCAGCCGTCAAAGAAATCAGTCGACACGAATCGTCACCCCGGTGACAACCGGGAAGTCAATTCCCAGCTGTCACCCTGTGAGCTGGTCTGCTGTCAGCCGGACAAGGCTAGAGGGGACAATTGGGAATAAAGGTCTCAGGAGGAGACGTGTGGTAGAGTAAAGCGCAAGCTCAGTCGGCCATCACTAGTCGCCCACACCACGTATAGGTACAGCTACCATCGCATCTTCCTCGACAACGGGGATCGTATTTTAACACCACGTCGACATACGTTTTCTTCGAAGATTATAAAACAATCCACCTATAGAAAATACAGTCCACTTTTACAACATACTCAAGGCGACTGTAGCATTAGCAAAATAACAATAGTGTCTCTCTACGACTGGTGCCACTGAAAATCAGCGTCCTAGTACTAATGGAGGCCATACACCTAACGATATGCTTGCGCAAGCTTAGACTTGTACAAATACACGTATTTCAGAGGTGATCACACACGGATCAAGCATGCTTGCACAAATATCATTTCACTGATATTTGTAGCGTACGTGGAGGTGGCTAGAACAGTACTGAAACTTGCGCAATGCTCCCACACACGTTCATGTAAACTTGCCCAAACGCAAGTTTGCACAAGTTGGGAATTGAAATTTGGAACTTTTTATAGAACTTGTGCAAGTACAAAATTTGCGCAATTATCTTCCAACACACGCAACAATATACTTGCGCAAGTCTGGACTTGGGCAAGTATACTGTTACGTGTATGGCCGGCTTTAGACAAATGCTGAGTGGCACCATTTTGGCTGCTAGCATACAAAATCAATTTATTTTAAAATAGTGATTACTAAAACTGCGATAAAATTTAAATTGTTAGTAAACAAATAACACATTTCCCGCAGACATGTTTTTGACAGCCGGCAACCATGTTTATTAATGCGTCCTTCATGTTTCTATTTCGCCGTGTCAAAATTTGTCAATATTGTTATTTTAACGTTTCGTTATGCATCATTTATGTAAATGCATCATGTATGTAGATTTTAGAAAATCTAATTCAGTTGATAGCTCACCTAACCTCTTCTCTGTAACTATCCTCTACCCTAAGGTTGTCTGGAAGAGATCGCTTATAGCGATAAGGCCGCCTAGATTGTACAGCATAATGTTTACTATACCTACATAGTTTTAAGTCAATTGTTTGGTGTGCAATAAAGAATATCTAATCTAATCTAATGCCCTGTTGGGACGGGAAGTGAGCAGGGAAGTGGGAAGCACGAGAATGTAAACAGATGAGTCGCGTTGATGCTGCCGCTGCCGCTGACATTGCCCCGCGCTCTATTCTCGGTTTTTCGAGCGGAAGTCAAAGGACGGTAACGCGAACGCGAGCGAGTGTTTACATTCAGCATTCTCGCTCAACAAAAAAATGTACTTTAATATTACATACATAGATATCATTATCATTCAATATCATAGTCATTCATTATAGAAGTATGAAGGCTGCATGTGAACACTCGCTCGCGTCGACGTTGCCGCGGAAATATTTAGAGCAACGTTCCCATCCCGGCAACAGCAGCGGCAGCGGCTGAATGTAAACCGTACATTACAATTTCCTTATTTGTGTATTTTTTTTTCTTTCTCCCTTTTTTATTCTTCTTTTTTGTTAATGTGTTTGTCCGTAATGTAATGTGTGTGCACCAAATAAATGAATTTCTTTCTTTCTTTTATTTACCACCATTACCCACTTATCCACACGGAAAATACTGTACATTGATATATTATTATTTCCATTTATTTCCATCACGTGGCTTCCCTGGAATTATAGAAAAAGCGTAAGTACCTACCTAAAAGCATGTACGAGTATAATACCCGCCCACCAAGCCCTTTCTCATTTCACCAAGGAATAACAATACATTCAGCTTATAGGAGACATAATATTTAAATTAATTACATATCTAAGTAAGTAGATATGTACATAAATAAGTCATCATCATCATCATCAGCACATTGCAGTCCACTACTGAACATAGGCCTCTTCAGTTGTTCGCCACTTAGGGCAAACATCTAAAGGATTTACCCAAAATCGCCACGCTGGGCAGGCGGGTTGGCCATCGCAGGGCGTAGCTCCTCACTCCGGTCGTCACCGGATCCACCAGCTGTAGCGTCCTGCTGCCCGTCACCGGTCTGTGGTATCTAGCTACGCCTTCAATCGTGATGGTTAACCGCAACCAGGCGGTTGCTATAGCCTCGTTTGTTGTTCAGCAGGATGCACCACACCATAAATGCATAATTAAATATGTATTTAATTTTTACAAAAATATGTATACCTACCATTTTAAATGCGACCGATTTCAGCTAGAACGCGGACAGAGTGAATGAATGAATGATGATGCTATTATGAATATTTTGTTATGAGTCTAATGCAATAAATATAGGATGGCTCGGTGGCTCAATTGGTAGTGACCTCTGCCTTCTGAGCCAAGGGTCGTGGGGTCGATCCCCACACATTACAAACATTTGTGTGCATGAACATGTCTGTTTGTATTGGTCTGGGTGTTTTCTATGTATAATATGTATTTATTTACAAAAAAAAATGTATCTAAGTAAGTTTATCAGTTGTCTAGTACCCATAGTACAAGCTTCGGCTTAGTTTGGGGCTAGATGGCGCTGTGTGGCCCAGCGTGGCATGTCTTGGGTTATTTATTTATTTATTTTTGTATTATGCAAATACCTACTAATCGATCGAAGTGGTGAGCAACTGGAGAGGCATATCATGTCAAGCAGTGGATTGCGATGGGCTGATGATGATGATGAATAGGGATGTTTTGGGGGTCAAAATAATTACATTACATATATTTAGTATGTATTTTAGATCATAAAAATGTCTTGGATATGTATTTTTCCTTTTTTCATTCAAATAAAAAATAGCAAAGATACAAGGCATCAAAAGTTAGGAGTGGGAGTCTTTGACATCACTCTCTCACTCTCTCCCGTAAAAATGCCTCACCGAGTGACGTCACGCGTAATTTCAACGGGCTATAACTTTGTAATTTTTAGTCTAATTTACAAATAAAAAATACGTGCCTATTATTTTTGAATAAGCTAAAAGACGGACTAATTACAATTTTTAGCCATAATAGCCTATTCAAATGTAAGCCCTAGGGTTGTTACATAGACTAAGTTAGCAGTGAAATTAATTTCTAACTAGTCAAATCAAAACATTTCACAAAGTAAACGTTCCAAGAACTTACGAGTATAATAATATAATGAACTCTACCTACACTGAGTAAACTTTAAATGGACCACATACCTATAAAAGCAAATAATTATGTATTACCATTAAGAGCCCGTTCCCACTTGTCGTGTGTCGGGCTGTAACATGGTTTCTCTCAAAGGCCTTAACTACTGGATAAGCTAGGTAATAGCCGTAAGCCAGCATATAAAGTACCAATTCTCAATATTGACCTGTGGGGCTACTGACAGGGGTTGCGAAAATATTTCTCTCCAAATCGGGACCATTCTCGAAGCGAACTGTCAAATTGTCCAAAATTAATTATTTAAACGTTACTAGTCGTTTCATTAACATAATGTATTTATTACCACCAACAAAACCAGGTTAACATTATATGGATACAGGGTATTTGAAATAAAGTATTTTTATTTTATTTCCGTAAAATATTTTTATTTTACTAAACCTGTCTCGAGAATACAACCAATATCTCATGATATATTATCAATATCACATACATCACAGATGTATTAACCACGGTACTATTACCGTGGTTAATACATCTGTGATGTACCTAACAAAAACAGAATATTTGAATTGTAAATTATATTCTACTTTCTGCCGTATCCTTTCCAGCAGAGGCCCATCACAATATATATCCTACTGTATTACATTTCATTTTACTGTTCGTTGGTACTCCCGGTACGTGTTTGCGTCTTTCCATATTACTCAAAGCCAATACGCAGCCATAGGAATCCTGTCGCGTATGTTATGTTGTACGAGTAAGTTTCGAACTAACGAGTTCTGCAAAGCTAATTTAGCGTTAATTTCTTTACGTCTAGCTGGAGAATAATATCCTGACAACGACGACGAGTAAACAACGCTACCGCAGACTTTTTTTTATAAATAACTACGATGATAGCCAAGGCGGCCTTGTCATCATCACCGAACTGTTAAGGGGGGCGGAAGGCTCTCACCCCTAGTACCGCAGACTTAATTAACTACCAACGTTATTGATCTATGTTACCGTTTCTTTCAAGTCCGTGGTGTTTCCGGATTTAGAATAGGACCACCCCATTTCATTCCGTGGCCTTCGTATCCATTTTTTACCTAAATTGTGCTAGTCTTGTCTAAATAAGAGTTTTCTGAAAATATTCACCAAATACCACCACATACACAGCAGGTTCTACTGTAACGCAATTGGTTCATTTTGACATGGCACTGACATTTACATAGCTGAGCAATCACATGATAGCTGGACCGCAGGCCTACATAACGCCATCTTTCGGATTTTGAAACACCCTCATTGAGAGTAAAAAAGCATAATAAGAAAGAGGTTTTACCCCTGCGTTGCTCCGTGGTTCTGTCCGACCTTGTGTAGAATGCAAAGACGCATCACGTACGTTTAATAAATTTATTATTATTATATTCTATTCTTTACTCTATCTGGAAGGCAACATAAAGTATCTAATAATAACAATTTTGGATTTACACTGTCCTGTACCTTTAAAATAAAAATAAATAAAAAAATAAAATAGTTTATTTCTGCAAATAGATTCACTAGTAATACTTTTGCACGTCAAACTTTTTTCCTACCAGCACTTCGACGTGTAGCCTGCCGAGAAGAAGTGCCGCAACAAACTCGACAGTTAGCCTTTTTTAAAATATATAATACAATAAAATAATATCGTTTTAAAAAGCGCAAGCGAGCAGACTATCATGTCCATGTAATATTGTCATCCATATAGTCTTGTACTTTATAATAACCTTTTGACATTAAAATGGACTTAATGCGAGATTTAAATCTATGTATAGGTAGATCAACAATATTTTGCGGTATTTTGTTAAACATTTTTACACTTTGTCCTATGAATGAGTTACCAGTTTTACGAAGCCTGAGATTGGAAACAGCAAGTTTGCTCTTATTTCTAGTATTGAACTGATGAAGATCTGAGTTTTTACTATACAAGTGTATATTCTTACGTACAACCATAATGCAGTCAAATATGTACTGTGATGCCACAGTTAGGATGTTAATTTCTTTAAATAATTCTCTAAGTGATTCGCGAGATTTAAGTCCATATATAGAACGGATCGCCCTCTTCTGTAATACAAAAATAGTTTGTATGTCAGAAGCCGATCCCCACAGGAGTAAACCATATGACATAACACTATGGAAGTAACTAAAATAAACAAGTCTCGCTGTTTCAATATCAGTGAGTTGCCTAATTTTTTTAACTGCATATGCAGCTGAACTGAGTCTTCCTGCCAGGGCTCCTATATGAGGAGCCCATTGTAACTTGGAGTCCACAGTAATCCCTAAAAAGGTCGTAGAGTCAACAAGCTCAATGTGTTCCCCATTCATAATTATATTAGTATTTACTTGCCTCACATTAGGCATCGTGAATTTAATACATTTTGTTTTATTAGAATTTAAAAGTAAATTATTTGTGTTAAACCAATGTAATACCTGCGAGAGAGCATTATTTACTTCGTCAGATACTTGCTTATGTCTGTCAACTTTAAAAATTAGAGAAGTGTCATCCGCAAACAATACCGTCTCACATAAGCCTTCCGCAAAATATGGAAGGTCATTTATACTAGGCGGGCTGAAAAGTTCGTAGGCTAGCATAGAAAAAAAAAAATTTTCGATAGAATTTGGTTTTATTATTCAATATAGTTCCTTTATAAGGCGATATAAAGATTTTAGCGGTCATACCATTTATCGATACCATTTTATCAAACGATTTGTCTTAAGCATCAAACTAGGCTTCACTTTCGGTGATCACCTTTTCATTTGTGCGAATTTTGTCTTCAGTGAGCATCCTGGTTAAGGTCTGAGAACAGAAAAAAGCCACTAGAGGACGGGTCTGGAGGGTACGGTGGATAGGGAAACAATTCGAAATCCAATTCATGAAATTTTGCCATCGATTTCATTGATTTGTGATACGGTGCATTGTCTTTATGAAACAGCACTTTTTTATCTTCAAATGAGGCCGCTCTTCGTAATTTCATCTTTTAAACACTTCAATGACGCTATGTAAATAGTTGCTGTGTATGGTTTTGTCCTTTTTAAGATAGTCAATAAATATTTTTCTATGATTATCTTAGAATACTGATGCCATAACCTTGCCAGCCGAAATTTGAAACTTTCTCCACTTTGAAGTCGGTTATCATGTGCAGCCCGCTTGGCTGACAGTCAATTCGACTCCGGTATAAAATGATAGAGACATGATTCATCCGTCGTCACATATTGATGCAAAAAATCAGTTTTATTACGATTGAACAACTCCAAACACTGCTTGGAATTATTGGTTCGTTGTGGGTTTTAGTCGACTGTGAGCTCGCGCGGCAGCCATTTTTCGGCAGAGGTTTCACATACCCAAATATTCATTCACAATGTGACCAATATGTTCCTTTGATATATTTAGGATCTCAAATCTCAATAAACTTTACTTTCCGCTAATCAAAAATATTTTTTTGGATTTTTTTGATGTTTTCGTCGGTAACGGCCTCTTTCCGGCGTCCACTGGGTGCGTCGTCCTTGGGACTCATTTTTCATCATTCCAATTAAGCAAACCTCTTCAATACGGTTTATTTTCGTGATGCGAAGTCCAAATAATGTTTGTCAATCCAGATCATGGCTTCAATAGTTCTTTTTTTGACAAAAAGCAACGCCTTGTTAGCACACGAAATTCCATTTTATACATTTTTTTCAAAGTATCAAAAGTTATTTTACTAAAAATGCTATAACTCAGATATTAATAGTGCAACACCTTTCAAATTTATCCACGCGCTTTTTAAAGAATAGGGCTAACTAAAAATCATATGAATTTGATACTAGCAACGCCATTTATATGTGAGCCTACGAACTTTTCAGCCCGCCTAATATATATTAAAAACAGCAATGGTCCTAATATAGAGATTTAAAAGAGTAAATAAATGTTTTCCAACGACATCTCTTCCGTACCTACTTATCTATTCCGAACTCGGACTACCTTTTATACAGGGTGTTTCTTCTAAGGTGTCAAGCGGGCGCGAGCTGATAGCAGAGTGCCATACCTATCGATTTAACCCCCATGTATGTTCTACGATTTTTTTTTAAATTAAAGTCTGAATTTCTATTATGATTTGCATCATTTACTTTATCTATCACTATCGATCAAAATTTTTATATCTTGTAGTAAAGTTAGGACGGAGATTATTTTGCTCATAAAACTGCAACCAATAATAGGCATTAGGATATAAACAAAATATCCAAAAAACAGTGAAACCAAAAACCAGTTATAATTATTTAAAGCCGCCTGGTCAAGAGATCATAAAAAAAATAACAAAAACAAATATTTCTCGACAACTACACAAAAATCGTAGAACATAATATGGGGGTTAAATCGATAGGTATGGCACCCTGCTATCACCTCGCGCCGGCTACCTTAGAAGAAACACCCTGTATAGGTAGGTAAGAGAAAATGTCTCGGTTATTTCCTACGTTTTAATGATGTTCAGAATAGACATCTAAAGATTTAAACCTCTGTTAGTATCTTTGGTCGAAAATCGTCTTGTAATTTCGCCTAATTCTTGACAAGGTTGGCAACTTTGAACAATGCCGACGGAAACTCGATCGGAAACGCGATGAGTTGAGGACTAGATCGGCAGCTAGTTTTTAACCGATTTCAAAAAAGGAGGTGGTTCTCAATTCGTCTGTATGTATAATTTCTTTTTTATGTACCTATGTTCACCAATATTTCCTTCAATTATAGATGGATTTCAAAATTTTATTTAGTTGGACAGAGTTCACTTCTGAGGTGGTCCCATTATCACCAGGTCAGGATCTGATGATGGGATCCAGGATCCATCCTCCAGGATTGAGGGCAACAACCGAAATTTGTATGCTCGTATGGAGCTTTTGTTACGTAATCATATTAAGATATGAGTAAGCTCAAGTACATATATGCTTCCGGATCAGCCAGTGCTTATGATGAAACCACAGTACTCCTTAAAGGTAAGGAGTTAGGGGACAGTAATGCCACTGGTCGATGAAAACTAGGTACTTAATAGTATGTACTTATGCAGGGCTAACGTGATACTTGTAAGGGTAGGTAGGTACTACTCCTGAGATGGTTACGATAATCTCCTGAGGTAATCACGAAATTCCAGATATCGAGGGAAATTCTAATAAAAATCTCAGTGAAATCGAGACAAATCCTCAAAAATAATAAGTACCTATGCTTAAAAGCATATATCTATACTCGTATATACCTGGTACCTACTCTTGAGGTAGTCAGGAATCCGCATACTTTTACAATAGTCGTCTTTCCATTTCGCGTAATGCCTTTTCATCATGTTTAAACGAACTAGCATTTATTTAAGTTCACAACATATTTTATTACCTGACACAATTAAAAATGTGTTAAGTGTTAATATCTGTATAACTAAAAAGCAATAAATAACGTAACTACCTAATTATCTACTTAATACATATTATTATATTGTTAACTAAAATTATTTAAATATTTATAATTATCACTTATTTTTGGAGTCGGTGCCAGCCTAGGTAACGTAGATTGTTATGTTGTATGACGCGCGCGGCCTGCAAATCCTTACGACAAAATACATTTATTTGATTGGCTGGTACCGACTCCAAACATAAGTGATAATTATAAATATTTAAATAATTTTAATTATACATATAATATGTACATATTAAGTAGATAATTAGTTACGTTATTTATTGCTTTTTAGTTAAACAGATACAGTTTTTGTCTGGTTAAAGTTTTGGTCATTTGTGTTTTTTGAAGTCGGTTTAATTTTTTTTGAAAAGTCAGTTCTATATTGTATATAAATAGATAGACGGTGTACCGTCTCGTGTGCAGATGGCGCTCGTAATTATTCTGAAGGAAATGGTTACGTGGATTAATAAAGTAATTAATTAATTCAGCCGGCCTAAGGTAGGGTTGCGTCCTCGAAGTTTAGTGGGACAGTGAAGGTCCGTAAGGATTCTTCTTGAAAAAGAATGCTTTTTAATCTTTCATTTGTCAAAAGTACACACGATTTTCGAAGCTTTTAAACAAACAAAAAAAATTAAATACCGGATTAGGTTAATACTATTCATGATACGTATATAAAAAGTATGCCCCCTAGTGTCTTAATGTAATTTATGCATTCAAATAAAAATAGGATACTATTCTGAGTATATACACTAATTACTTTGTTATTCTGTGCATATAACCTACGTCACAAAACCTAAGTAAACCTATGCATAAACCTCATCAGAACAACAATCATTTAATATTATTTATGCCTCTATGGTATTATCTATGGTCTATGTAACACAATGTCTTTGTGCGACGTTCGTAATTTATGGATATTTTCCTGATTTTTATGTCTTCGACTGATCATATAAATGTGTGTTTGGCAGAAGGTTTTATGAATGTTTCTAACTTGTACATAATTATAAGACTTATTATTTAGAGTTAGGAAAATCCTTATCTTATCCTCGGAACTTTTATAACTTTTTACTCTTTTTTATTCATAAGCTTTTTACCAAAAAACAAAAACTTTGCTAACATTTTTAATAGATGAGTATCTATATAAGGTTTATGGGTACAAATATACTTAGGTGTTTTAGCATTAGACTTAATAATTTTGCATAATAAACATAGGCATGTAAAGCGAAAATATTAAATAATAAATAACCCAAGACATGCCATGCTGGGCCACACAGCGCCGTCTAGCCCCAAATTAAGCCGAAGCTTGTACTATGGGTACTAGACAACTTATAAACTTACTTAAATTCTTTTTTTTTTTTGTAAATAAATACATATTATACATAGAAAACACCCAGACCAATACAAACAGACATGTTCATGCACACATTATCGTGAAAGTTTTGCACTAAAAAGACATAAGTAGGTAACATAAAGGATCAGCAGTTGCAAACATGATACATTACGTTTATTAAACAAGTCCAAGCCACTTATTGATCAATTTGTATTTGTAATACGTAAAAAAAAATCAGTAAAATATATAATATTATTATGCGTAGGTACTAGTACTTAATATCTTACATGTAGAAATTTCAAAAAGTATCACTAAGGTTTCTTTTGTAACCCTAATTTTTATATAGTGCTTAAATTGGTTGTCAAAACGACAAAACGACACTTCTGGGATGACTTTGTGATGACCCTGACAAAATCGGACTAAGACATTGAGTACCTACATCCTAATAATGAGTTAAAATTTTTATCCCTCAAATTGCACGATTATCCAGTCTAGTGCTTTTAGGCGCTACTACTTATAAAAAAGCTTTTGTATTATAGAGGCTCTATCACCCGCGAAAACTAAGCAATCAGCTGCCAAAACAAGTTGGCTGTTGAATAAGTAAGTAGGAAAAAACTTTAATCCCAAGCTTCGTTACATTTAATCCCGAAAACTTAGTACCCCTCGAGGGTATCCCGGGACCTCGGAGTATGTAGAACCCTCTAGCTACGTTAGAGAAACAGGCCTAATGTATAATTGGCTCTTAAAAATAAAAAACTAGATAATGTGTATAAAACAATAACTCTAGAATATAGAAAGAGGTTACCTACAGTATGAGAATGATTGTTTTTTAATAGCCTCCGTCTGACATAGAGCTAAAGAGGATTCCAAAGTGCAGCGGCAACGGACAAGTAACAAAATCAGTCACTTGTCAGTGGTCACGGCAATGCGGTCCTATGAATTTAGTGTTAAAAATATAGATAGGTACATTTTTTTTGAACCGGAGACATTCCACGCTGGGCCACATATCGCCATCTTCGGCAGGCTCGGTGGCTCATTTGGTAGTGACCTCTGCCCTCTGAGCCAAGGGTCGTGGGTTCGATTCCCGCACAGTACAAACATTTAAAGCGGCAGTCAACTCGATTCGAAATGTGCGTGTTATGTACGATGTTTTTTGGTCGGACCACTATCCTTTGGCCATGGAATGCGACTTAGATATAGTGTTGCCTACTAAAAGTACGAGTATTAGTACGACACGTCATAGCAAGGTTGTCTGGGGAGAAAGGGCTCCCGGCCAGATAAATGTTTATAGGCAAGAATGTAATCATAGGTTAAGACTTATTGACTTTTCTCCTGAACTACGTAATTGTTGCGATAGGATGTGTAATAATTCTAGTCACAAAATTGTAATTGATAATTTGTATCATAAAATAGTTCAGGCCCTTAAGGAATCATCAATAATCAGTAAGGAGACGAAAAAACCGAAAAAGAAAGCGATTGCGGGCTGGAACAAACATGTTGCAGAAGCTCATGGGATGGCCAGGCGTAAATATAAATTATGGGAGTTGCAGGGCAAGCCTGTGACTGGTGACGTTTACGACGAGATGCGCGAGGCTAGAAAAATATTTAAATCGCGTCTAAAGTGGTGTCAAGATCACGAAACGCAAATTAAGATGGATATACTGGCTTCCCATCATGCAAAAAATGATTTTTCGGCTTTTTGGAAACAAACCAATCGGTTGCAGTGTAGGCCGGGCCAGCCCGTGAGCGTCGATGGTGTGAGCGAGCCTGTAGGTATTGCTAATATGTTTGTAGACAGTTTCAAAGTAACTTCCCCCCTAGGGCCCTCTAAATCAACACTGAATGCTGAGCCCGACGTGGAAAGGAAAGTAACTTTTTCGGTCAAAGATATAGCTGTCACGATTAAGTCAATGACGAAAGGTAAATCAAATCACCTGGCCACGACGGGCTCAGTATTGAGCACCTTAAGTTTGCCGGCCCGCACCTGCCCCGTGTGTTGTTTTTGCTTTTTAATTACTGTTTGGCGCATAGTTACATGCCAGAAGACATGATAAGAACTATAGTTGTGCCAATAGTTAAAAACATACTCAAGTTCTGGTATGGGAACCAGGTCAATAGCGTGCGATGGGACGGGGTCTTGTCCGAACCGTACAGGTTGGAGTGCGGGGTGCGGCAGGGGGGGTTAAGCTCGCCCACGCTTTTCAACCTGTACGTAAACGACCTGATCGAGGTGCTGAGCGGCGCCAGCGTCGGCTGTCATGTAGACGGCGTCTGCGTCAACAACATCAGTTACGCTGACGACATGGTGCTGCTGAGCGCCTCTGTATGTGGTCTGCGACGACTGGTGTCCATTTGTGAGGCGTACGCCACATCCCACGGTTTGATGTACAATGTCAAAAAAAGTCAACTTGTGGTCTTTGGGGCGGGGAGTAAGGGATATGAAAATATTCCGTCTGTGTAATTGAATAATAACATTTTACAAAGGGTGTTCAAATTCAAGTATCTCGGTCATATGCTGACTCCCGACCTCAAAGACGATGAGGATATTGAGAGGGAACGGAGGGCGTTGTCAGTGAGAGCGAACATGCTGGCTCGAAGGTTTGCACGTTGTACGCGGGAGGTTAAGATGACGTTGTTCAGAGCCTTCTGTACGTCTTTCTACACGTGCAGCCTTTGGGCTAGATATACTCAAAAATCTTACAACGCTCTCCGTATCCAGTATAATAACGCCTTCAGGATGCTGCTGCGGCTACCTCGTTTCTGTAGTGCGTCGGGGATGTTTGCCGAAGCAGGCGTAGACTGCTTCTACGCAACAATGCGTAAACGGTGTGCATCCCTGGTGCGCAGGGTGCGGGCTAGCAGTAACAGCATCCTTAACATGATCGCCGGCAGACTAGACTGCCCATATTTCGGCCGTTCTTGTACCATTTCGGGGGGAGTGGTGCAGGAATGGCCACTTTAATTCTTTAATGTTGTGTCCTTACTAACATAGTCATTAAGTATGTATTACTAACCAAAATGAGTCTTTGTTACTATAAAGAAATAAATGAATTGAATTGAATTGAATTTGTGTTCATGAACATGTCTGTTTGTATTGGTCTGGGTGTTTTCTATGTATAATATGTATTTATTTACAAAAAAAAAGTATTTAAGTAAGTTTATCAGTTGTCTAGTACCCATAGTACAAGCTTCGGCTTAGTTTGGGGCTAGGTGGCGCTGTGTGGCCCAGCGTGGCATGTCTTGGGTTATTACTTTATTTACTTAATATCCAGGGTGTTCCCCTTAAAAAAGTCTTGGCCCAACCAATTTTTTTTTTTGGAACTAAAACTAATTTGGGTGAAAATTAACGAAAGTCCACACTTCAATTTAAATTTAAAAGAAACTATTAAGTCTAGCCTAAATTTTCTCTTTAATCTTTAAATTGTAATAGTGTACGCTTCTATCGAAACCAAAATTACTCACCTCACACATCTAATTTTTTTTTAATTGCCCACCAAAGTTTATTTTTGTAAAAAGTATAAATTTGAACCTCAACTTTCGATATCAATAAAAAATAAACTAAAAGTGATCATGCTCTTCAGATTTAATGAAATATCTCTGGAGTGTCCCCTTTCTAGTGTTGTATAATACGTTATGAAAAGTAACAATTTCTATCACTAATTTGCAATTTTTCTGTACGGGGTCGCATTTTTCTAATATTCAACAGATGTAATAAAAATATTTTTTTGCCTTAATTATACTCACTAAGCAAGTAATAATTTACAATTTTGTTAGACAATACTGGCAAGAGAGAGGCAGAGAATAGACGCGTTCGAAATGTGGTGCTGAAGGCGGATGCTCAGGATTCCATGGACTGACATGTTCCATGAAATGTGTCTATTCTTTCTCAACTTGGGGTCAAGCTATTATGGGTACTAGACAACTGATAAACTTACTTACGAGTAGTATATACATTTTTTTGTAAATAAATACATATTGTACATAGAAAACACCCAGACCAACACAAACGATGTTCATGAACACAAATGTTTGTACTGTGCGGGAATCGAACCCACGACCCTTGGCTCAGAGGGCAGAGGTCACTACCAAATAAGCCATCGATAAGTACAAGTACAGTAAGTATAAGTACTTAAATCATTAAAAGTACAAATGTTTATATGTAATCTAATATATTCTCCGTGGCAAAACTGAATGCCAATCCAATAAAAAAAAACAATACCAAAAGCGTAGTACAAACATGAAACATAAAGAACGTCAAGAATCCATTGAAAAGATAAAAGTTGATTAAAACGAATCGCGGAAAATCACAGATAAACCCCGTAATTTTGTTAACCTGAACAAAGAGATCAACCTAATACACATTCGAACAATGGCTAAAGTTAAAATCAGAAAAATATTTTTATTCGATTTGGATGTAAATTTAGGCAGCTACTTACTTAGGTATAGCATTTCGAGTAAAAGGTCACAACCCCAAATGCGTCAATTTAGCCAATTAACAAAATCAAGAAGATGAAAATGTGCTTCATCGCTTAGAATAATTTTGCTCGAAAAATCAGCATCACTGAATTACCAATAGTAATTCGGTCGCGGAATTATTCTTAGATTAGTCTTATTCTTAAGACGCTTTTATTTTGGGCTCTATGCCAAAAACTACCATGAATTTGGTTGGATTTTAAATACCTACGAATACACCGATAATATCTAATCGATACTATGTTGCTAGAATGATGAAAAATATATGCTCAACGAATATATTAATATTGCCAATGATTCAGCCTCATGCAACTGAAGAGTTAAACAATAAGTGCCAGGTGAACCAGGTTTTTAGTTTTGGCATAGTGTCATAACTTTGCCACGTCTACTTTCTTTGAGGCTGCTTCTTGAAGAAACAAATCATCAAGAAGAGTCCCTCGCGTTCGAGAAAATTGGCGAGCATCTGCCACCTATGATTCTTGACTCCAAAACCATGGGATCCTACTACCGATTCGCTGCAATTCTGTACTCCCATTTTAGCATTGAAGTTCCCCATGACGACACGGGAGTGGGTCTTGGTTGTGAAATAGATTGCCCTCGATATGTCATCGAACATTTCCTCCACTTTATGATCCGGGTGTGCCAAGGTCAGTGCGTGTACACTTGCACCACCTTGAGGTTGTGCCTCTCGGTGAGTTTGATGATGAGGTACGCTTCCCTGTTCGACACACTGTACATTTGCACTACGTTGTCGGAGAAGGACTTATTGACCAAAAACCCGACGCCACCTTGGGATTTTTGGAATGGCACTTAGAAGTACACAATAGATTATTTTTTATAGCACAGACATTTTGCTTTAATATATTTTTTTTAGTATCTATAGCAATATTATAATGACCTGCAATGTAATAAATAATGAAGTTTAAATAGTAATTAACGACTTTGCCCAATAGAGCAAGGCATTATACATAATGCACGCGCATTATGAATAATGCCCGTATTAATCACTTGGTCCATAACATATAGATTTCCTAGGAAATGTGTCTATTGTTAATAATTAACTTTACACATTTCCGTGCGATTTTAAGAATTATATTTATTTTCCAGGAATTTCATACATTTCCGTTGACATCTGTACTATGAAATCTGCAAAATATTAATTTATCTGAAAAAATACATAAATATGATGTTTACCGATGATGATGATGTTGATTTTACTTAGATAAATCTATCTGAATTAGTGAAAAATGGGAAAAAAGTTACATAAATAATTATAAGCAATTTGTACTACAAACAGATAAACAAACGATATTTATTCACACTAACACAAGAGCACTGTGTAATCTTCTTTTCCCTTAATTTAAATTAATAGAATAAACATCAAAATAATATGAAAAAATCAATAATACTCGTAAAAGATAAATATGAATCTTAAATCAATTTATAATCCATCATAAACACAATCCTTATTCATTAAGATTAATGAGACGGACCCGTGGGACGGACGCATTAAGGTTTGTTTATTTTTAATTAGTTCCCGATATTATTTTCTATAATGTCCGTTCCACATAATATTTTGCTGAGTTCAATTCAAATATATCTGGCAATAATTCATTTCTTTTTTTACATGCCGACCTTGAATGAAATCAACATGCAGAACAGTGGCAATAAATGTCATATCATTCATGCCACTGTGGTGGGTATACAATTTGTGTTTATTAAAATACTTCAAAAAGCATATAAAAGTGTTAAATAAAACTATTACAAGGTTTTGTGTTCAAGCGAAAATAACATACATTGCTGTAGGTTAATACGAGTATACCTATTATACAATACGGGAAATGCCACCACCATCTCCACAAGTGGGATCTCAGGGACGCGCCGGATTGGGATTATGGGGCTCTGAATCAGACCACGATACATATCGTAGAGGAATGTCGCCCACATTGTTTACCTGGAGGTATGCGAGAGCTCCATGAACTCACTCCGGCCGCGTCAGATTGGCTTCGCCAACTAGATATTGACCTTTGAGGACTCGAGTAGAAGTATGCATACGACATGATGATGACCTATATACCTACACTGTATTTGTTCAACATTTTAAATTCCTATATTCTATTGATCTATCAAAACGACCATAATAATAATACCTATTTATCAATGAATTTATAGTTTGGATGGGCTATTGTGCTTCTGCGTCATGCAGGTACAGTTAACAAAATCAAATATAGGCCATTTATAATGGTGCGCGTGCACTTATTAGTTCAAAAACAAAAAAAAATCATTTAAATCCGTCCAGTAGTTTCAGAGATTAGCGTGTACAAAGTACAATCAGACACAATTGATTTTGGATAATACGGATGATGACAAGGTATGAAAATGAAGAAAATAATTAGTCCGTCTCTTAGATAATAAAAAAATATAAGACCTGTATTTTTTGTTTTGTCGAAATAACAAGAAAATACTTAGATATAGCGCATTAAGGTTACGGAGTGGGGGCTAACTACGTCACGTTAGAGTATATTTTGTACTCTAACGTGACGTCATGTGACATTTAAAATCAATGTATCTTCGTAAGTTTTTGAACAAGAGGCAAAATTAAAAATACGTATCCAATATTTTTCATTAATCTATCTGATGGACATTAAATTATTTTTTAGTCATCATCCCAATTGCTCTATTACCTACTGTTTCTTCCCCCTTAATTTTTTTTTTCTGACAATATAAATGTTTTAAAGTCATATTATAACTGTTTTGTTATATTAGTTAGTTAGTTTGAATTAGGTAGTTAGTAATTTTGCGTGAAGTTTTGTTATATTTATATGAATTGATTGATTGCATAAAGTATGTTTTAACAATATCATATTTATTTTTCTTATTTCGTCACATAATCAGGTAAATAAATTATTTATTTATTTTTATTATTAAAAAGCGTTCTTAACAATTCCCATAAGTAGGAAATTCATCGTCGTAGAGCCGTGATTTTTCTTTTTTATCGCCGCAGGAAAGCCATTTGTGGAAATTTATGTCTATCGACATGTGAACGATAACACTCGTGTCTGATATTTACATAACGGGATTATTAGTTCCGGCAGGATTTTATTTAGGTTACAGATTACTATCGTATATACGGATATATTTATACGTACGTTAAACATACGTAGAGCTATAGTGACAGCGGCGTAGCTACCGCCGTATCTGCCGTATCAATTATACGGGGCCCCCAGACCATAGAGGCCCCCGAAGTGCATAAGTAAAAACTTCCCAAATTTTGTGACAAATCTTTTCCTTTCCTAAGGGCCCCCAAAAATTTTTTTATATGGGGCCCCGTTAAGACTCGCTACGCTTCTGTATAGTGAGGATTATTATGACTCCGCTGTCTGATGTTAATCGGGCAATTAATCTAAGCCAGTAATACCTAAGTACGCGACAGGCTGAGATGGCAGTCGGGGTGTACAGATGCGCGTGGAGAGTCACTACCCACACCCGCGCCGCGAATTCACCTCCGCGTACACCTATGCGACTTCTCTTGTTAATTTTATCATTGTCGAATGTCGCCTTTCTTAATGGTATCAATTTTCTTTTTGACTCATTATTTTTCTACTTAATTGAAAATGATATTATAACATTTACTCGTATGGAATGCTTGTACTATGGGTACCCGACGACTAAAAAAGAATTATCTATATATTTTTTTTATATTAATAGCGTTCAGGATGACCTCACTCCATCTGATGGTAAGCGGTCGTGAGGTCCAAATGTTATGTCGACAGGCACACTAAGGCAAACCCACCGCGCCTGTCGCCCTCGCCCTGAAGGCCCATTGAGATGCCGTTTCACGCCCGCCTAAAGAACCCAGTATTGTAAGAGGAAGGAAACACGTGAGCTGGAAGGCATTTCATGACTTAATGACACGGGGCAGGAACGAGGAAGTAAACCTCTTGGTGCGCCCCACTATTGTCTGTATGGAATGCGGATGACAACGGTGACCAGCACGTGTTGTTAGGGAGAGGAAAGGAGAGGAGACGGTAGAGAAGACTGGCAATGTCTCTACGTAGTTGTAGTGGTTCTAGGGTCTTAGTCACCTCTTGATCCCCAACAATACGGATAGCATGTCGCTGCAACCTGTCGAGAGCCTCCAATAGTTACTTAGCAGAACCGTCCCAAAGATGAGAGCAATACTCCACACACGGACGAATGTGGCTGCTATGGGCGAATATTCGGGTCAACGCCATGAGTATGACGGTAAATCCCATTGATTCGTGTTAGTTTCGCTTTCGCGGAAAGTATTCACACTCGTCGCGTTAACGCGAATATATTACACTGAAGCCCAGTGTGAGAAATGAAATGTTAATTAATAATGACATTTATGTTGGTTTCAAAAGTAAGATCATTTTATTTGAGGTTCTGCTCTAATTAGAATTTAGGTAGTTAACCCAAAAAAGGAAGCAATTACCATTAACAACTAATGAAATTACAAAATTAACCAATCGTGAATTTTTAATCTTCTAATCGTGTCGCAAGACGGGTAGGGAATTTCTTCGTAGCTTATTAAAATTGGTGGGGAGACAAAATAGCGTGATAAAGTTATATAATTGTAGCCATCTGGCGAGCCGCTTCTCTTCAAGGCCTCATCAGGTGCAGTATCTAGATAGATATCTATTCTCACAAACTTGGCGTCATCTATACTAATCTACACTATCTACATATACTAATCTACACTAATATTATGAAGAGGAAGGAATTGATTGTTTGTATGAATTGAATAGGCTCTGAAACTACTGGAACGATTTGAATAATTCTTTCACTGTCGGCTACACTATCTCCGGGGAACATAGGCTATATTATATTTTTTTTACAGTTAGGGATCCATGCTAAAACTCCAATAATGTAACCCAAGGTGAGAAAAAAATACCAAAAAGCTTTCTTACAAACTGGCGGGTCTTGACAACGTTACCATAGCAATCTAAACTGTTATGCCATGTAAATAAATAACTCTAATAAGAACTTTTATTGTTACTGTATTATAAATACATACCTATGAATTGGCGATGACTTTGCAAAACATACTCGTATATAACCCAATGAAATGTTTATCTGAAATACCCGAAGCGAAGCGAGGCCGGGTCGCTAGTACCTATCATATAATCTATGCCACTCCAACTAAGTATACCTACTCCAATTAATTATTATCCAACATGTCGTATACCTATTAATACCTACTAGCGTCTGAGCTAAGGTACCTATACTCGTAATATATAGTTGTGTCGAGTCCCGACGCGCATTTTGAGTCTCATCAGAAAAGCGCTCGTATCATTGGTCCGATACGAGCACTTTTTTGCGCTCGCGGTTTGAAAGTGAGAGGGAGTGAGAGTTCAATTGGATTCGAAATTTCGTGAAATAACACGTAAAACGATTATCAGCATCTCAAAATCTACCACGGAAATACTTTACTTGATCGTGGACCCGAATGAATCGCCCACGAAATCACGCTACCATGGCCGTTGAGGCGGAGGCGCTCACAGCATGGCGTGAGCGCCTCGATACCGCCCCCTGGGGGCGCCGCACCACTCAGGCCATTGGCCCCATCTTTAAAGAGTGAATGCGGCGCCCTCACGGGGTGGTGACGTACCGGCTGACCCAGGTCCTCATGGGAGATGGATGCTTCGGCCGGTACTTATGGAGAATTATGCGAAAGCCTGATCCTCTATGCAGCCACTGCGACAGTGGCTCGGAGGACACGGCAGAGCATAGGCTTCGGCATTGCCCTGCCTGGGCCAATGAGCGCTCCGTCCTCGTCAATGTCGCACAGGATCTCGATCTACCGTAACTCTTGCGGCAGATAACGGCGTCGAAGGAGACCTGGCGAACGATGCGAGTATTCGCATTCTGAAGGACGGTGATCTCGCAGAAAGAGAGCATGAGACCGCGGTAGAAGCGCCCGCTCTATGCCGCCTCGGCCCGGGCGTCGCCGGAGGGCATTAAACGCATCGTATGCCCTCTGAGGCTCTCCTTCGTGCCCTGAGTGAATGACGCGGGGGCGCTATCCACTTACTGATGCGTAACGGTGTAGTAGGTGCAGCCACACCGCTGCACGAAGTCCGCCCGGGGAGCACTCTATTGCTCCCCTAAACTGTTTATCTACGTGTTTAATGAGCATGCGATCAGAGGTTGCTTAAAGCATCTGGTATACCTACTTACGTAACCTTGGTGACAATGCAATAATATGATATCATGGAGCTGATCTCAAGATGGAGTCGGAAGGTGGCCATAGGAACTACTAAACTTTGAATAGTCTTGACAAGCACTAAGTGCCACATGACAGCCGTGGTCTCAAGAAATAAAAGCTTTTTTTTTTACTTTTTTTAATAAATTTATTATTTCTCATTCCATTTAAGTGGATTTACTCGTAGTTAGTTAGTTGCTTCAAGCTCAAGTTAAAAAGTTAAACCTACACGTTTGAAAAATAATACCTCTTTGCAGATTAAATTGTCCACACTGTTTGCTTCTCATATCGTATTTTTTTACTCTTGTATGACTTTACGTTCAACCGATTCCGATTATACAGCTATCACTAAAATCTTCGCCCAAAAAAAAAACTAAATATCTCTGAAATCTTAAGATGCAAAACTTAAGCTTTCGGGGCACATGAATACTTGTATATAAGCTTTCCTTTTGCATACTTTATGTCTAGCTAGACCCATCAATAAAAAATATTTCATTAGGCCATCGTTCGTGCAGCAAAATCAGTTTTTCTTTATTTATAAATAACTCTGAAGCCCCTGGGTACAAAATCCCGGGCACCGACATATGATATAAGGCAATACAAATCTGCGTCATTCTTGATTTCATCGATTTCATTTTCTTCGACCTAAACTTAGGGCCTTCTTAACTTAGCTCGACTTTTAAAGCACAGACATTTCTTGAGCCGTACTTAACTTGTATTTTCCATATGTAATGTGAACAACACTATTTAGGTAATTATCCGAAAAAATTCCTCAGAAACAATGTTATTTGTCATTTCGGAGTAGATAGATATTGTTCATTGTACACAAAATAGTTGACTTAATACTAGGCACAGAGATATATTAAAACTACAATTAGGCAGTCTTATTGCTTTAAGTGATCGCTTCCAGACAACCTTTGGGTAGAGGATAATTAAAAATACTGGTTAAGTACGTAGCGTAAGCGTCTCCGGTGCTGGAAGGGTTGCCAACTATACTGTTCTAAATAGTATATGTTACTGTAAAAGCTCGAACTGCAGTAAATCCTAAGATCTTCCAGTAAATCCTAAGATCTACCAACTCCCAATGGTAAATGTACGAAAATGTTTGCGATTCGAACTTTTACCATCATTCAGTTGGTAAATCTTGGGATTTACATTATTGTCATGGTATATGTTAAAACGGACCCAAAAAGCATTATTGTAGATGTGATAGATGAAAAGCACAATGAGTTTTACCAACTAGGTACCAAACTGGGAGTACTGAAATAGCTATACACCAAAAAATGCACCTGCAAATCATCAGGATTATACGTTGTAATCCTAAATACGAGTAGAACCCTTGGTTCAGAAGGCAGGAGTCACTACCAAGTGAGCCACCGAACCAGCCAAAGATACCTCTATAATACTATTAAAAAAGTAAATAATAATTATTAATAATTACTCATTGTTTTATTCTTAAAACCAACATCTACCAGCTGACAGTGGTAAAACCTAGCATTTACTGAATTCGAATGGTAAAAGCTCGAAAATATCGTCGTATTTTCAGAAATACTAACATTTATCAACTGATGTCGGTAAATCCTAAGACTTACACTTAAATCTTAAGATTTACCATAGTTCGAGCTTTTACAGTAACATATATACCTACTGTTTTTCACTAAATTATACTTTTACTGTTTAACAAAAATAAAGAATACAAAATACTGTTTTCAGCAAAATTCAGACACATTATTATGTGTTACACTTAGAAGCTCACAAATTATTAATACTGTTCGTTTTTCTAAAATACTTACTGTTTAATAAGCTTCATAGACCTGAATATCTGGGGGCACGGTCATGCCCCCGCCAAGACGAGCCAAGCGAAGCGCAAGGGCACTACCTACCTTTTCTCGAAAGGTTTCGCCGTTTTTTTGAACCCTCATAATTTTGATTTGGATAATGCTAAATAGTTAAAATTTTCAAGATAGAATGCTATCAGTACACTTATTAAACATACAAAGTTTGAATAGCGTAACTTTGATACTTTGGATTTTATTAATGTATAAAAACCTCCGATTTCGTCACTTGGCCGTTGAGCATTAGTAAGAACTATTGTTAAAGAGGCAAAAAAAATACGTTCATTATAGGCGAAACGGCCATCCACATATTTTCGCAAATATGTTAAATTTGTGATTGTGAAGTAAGATGCTTACAACTCTGTTTAATAAGCTTGCTTCTTCCTTGCCTTCCTCTTATTCTTAGTCTTCATGACATCTGATAACTTTTTGACAGTGCACGCAATGTGGTCTCACACTCGTCTTGGCTACATTTTACATGAAAATGTTTTGGGGGATACTTTATTTCTTGTAAAGAAAGTTGGCAACCCTAGGTGCTAGGCCCCTACCACCAAAATCGAAAACGAACGTTCGTTGAACGGATCGCGTACTTTTGCACAATAAATCCCTCCCATTTTTCCATCCCTTGTTCGAATATATGAATTAAATTAATGAAAATCGACTTTGACGAATTTTAGTTCGTATATTCGAATACGGGAGGGACTAGTGTCCCTCATACAAGATACGTAAGCAGGTTTTTTTTGCTCTCCAAGCAACTGAATGGGAAAAATTTTAGTTAGTAATCATCATTCTTAGGCAAAAAGAACATCTCCCGATTTTTTCACAAGTATTGTCATACATCTCCCGGATTTTGATTATACACCTCCCGAAAAGTCAACATTTTGATCTGGCAACCCTGTACGTAAGCCAGGAAATCGAATGCCCCAGGAGGACGCCGACATACGCGACATCTTCCCGAAGCATTTGGCCGCGCGGTCTACTATCCCCTATGCGTGCTGCGTGAACAGGAGGCTTCCATCCATTACCACTCCCAGCACAGTTGTAGAGTTCACTGAGCGGATCGAGTCGCCGCGGAGTCTAATGACTGGGGGTCTCTGGAGTTTTCCCTTGATTGTCATCATGGACGACTTGGTAGGGGAAAAGTCCAGTCTGTTCCGGACTGTTCCTGAGGGTTGGACTGCGCTTCGATCAAAATAGTGACCTCATCGGCGTAAGCCACCATGCCCCCGTGTACCTAATAAACATTTAAAATACTTAAAATAATTACCTACCTACAGGCTACACCAATAAAGTGACTTTACTGACATCTAATGTTATTTATAACTCTGTGTAAGTACCTACGTAGGTACTACTTATTTATAACTCGTCTGTGTGTTAGGTATCTGTTTCTCAAAAATAACCATCTCATAGAGTAAGTATGTCAAAATTGGGGGAAGGCAAGGAATATCCACTGTATGTTCAGGGGTTCGGGATTTACAATAGGACCACTCCCTTTGTTCTCCATCTTATCCCGTGGGTGTCATAAAAGACGACTAAGGTAATATAAGACAACGGGCAGCAAACGCTGCTGCCCGTTGTCTTATATTACCTGTGCAGTGCAGGGCACTTAGGTATTTCAGTTCGATCGAGATTTCTGGTGAGGATTCGAGGTGTCCCCTGAGCTTGAGGGCCCCGAGACACTGCGCAGTTTAGCACATAAGCAGCTACGCCACTGGATAGGTAAATAATACCACTATCTACTTGGGTACATACATACCCCTAAATCTAACTTACTGGAGTAAATATTAAGTTGTAAACCGTTTTACCAAACTTGGTAAGGACCTTAATGAAAACACGCCGAGATCCAAACTGCACATTTTGCCGTACATTTTTACCAAAACATTCTAAGTAGATATAAATAACGTATAAGTAGATATAAATAAGTATGTAACATACCTAATCTGTAATCTTGCCTTACATAAGCCGAGACGCTATTACACAATGCTTGAAAATCGTTCCAATATTGGAAGCTACCGTTATTACATTATTAGCGGCCAAACAATATTGGACCTTTATCCGATCACGAATTTAATTTGTGAAAATCCCGTTTCATATCCCATGCTTTGATAAAATGGCGGTTTCTAAACCCAAAACCCCCCAAACTTACCTACCCATTTAAAGTCGAAAGAAAATGGTGCCAAAACGTGATTATGGTAACACACAGTTTTTAACCGATTTAAAAAAAAAGGAGGAGGTTCTCAATTCGACTTACATTTGTAGGAACAGACTTGTCCCTACGAAAAGTGGAAGTACTTCCGCCGAGCTAGGTGATTGTGCTCGGGGACCGCGGTCCGATGGACCATCTTGGTTTTTCGTATAGGTATATAGCGAGTCGTGATGAAAACTTCGTATGTGAGTTGTACGTCTTCCATACAATTTGTATGGAGCGATTTAATTCTCCATAGACCCGGATTTCACATCGCCATCTGTTGTTAGCTGGCGGAACTTGTATTGCATATTGTAGCGACGTGGAGGTTGTTGTAGCGGTGTGGAGATAGGTGTCGCTACGTGTCGCTACAGCACTCCCCTCCTAGATGGAAAGTCTCGGTTCAGGTCAGCAGTCTGGTCAGCGTCGTGCCCGAGTAGGCTCCAATCCGCGGTGAGTCTGGATGAGCGGTGTGCGTGCGTGTGTTTCGGAATCCTCAGTGAGGACGGATGAGAAGCGTCGGTGCCGGTATGCTCGAATCCGCAGTGGGTCGGGATGAGCGTAGTAGGCAGGAGCAGCTGCTGCCACGTCGAGGATGTGCCGCCGTTGATCCGGACGTAGGGCTGCGTTGCGTCGGTTGCACGGTGTGAGCTGCCGCTGAACCAGGAAGCGTCGAAAGCTGCGGTGGTTCACGAAGGCGCTGGTGATGAGGGCTTGCTGAAGACTGCTGCTGAGGATGGAGAGGCTGGAGATGATGCGGAAGCTGCGTCGTCGATGCGGGGCTCGCTAAGGTGGTTTTCATCATGTCGGGGTCACCAATTGTAGGAACAGACTTGTCCCTACGAAAAGTGGAAGTACTTCCGCCGAGCTAGGTGATCGTGCTCGGGGACCGCGGTCCGATGGACCATATTGGTTTTTCGTATATATAGCGAGTCGTGATGAAAACTTCGTATGTGAGTTGTACGTCTTCCTGACATATTTTACCACTTTGGAAGAGTCTCTCGCGCAAACTATTCAGTTTAGTAAAAAACGATGTTAGAAACCTCAACATCATTTTAAAATACCTATCTATAGATACTCCACACGTATAGGTTTGATGAAAAAAAAAATGAGTTTCAGTTCTATGTATGGGCAGGCTTCCGTCACTCGCTCGAAGTCTCGCGATAAGTACCTACCGCTCAGCGTACCGTCCTCGGGGCATATTAGCGAGGGCCGCTCCACGCCCGCCGCACTTTATTGTGCAGTGGATTAGTTTTGTGGATGGGATTTGCTAAAATGATTATTGACGCGTTTTAGGACATTTTCAAGGTTATTATTTAATAAACGAAAATTCAGAGAAGAATAAAATACTTACATACTCCTATACATTTAGACAAGGAAATAACATTGTTAGCGACGCGCTCATAGTTATTAATATATATATTATAAAATATGAATGTTTTTGTAGGTAACCGTTTGTGATATTTTGTGTATGTACCTTCAATATTAGTAATAAGTTCTAACGGTGCCTGCGAGCGCCGCCCGGCCCGCGCCATATTTTAGTCCGCGATTTACCTCCAGCGACGCCTCACGTCACTCTGTGTAACTGCTATTTCCATTGCTTTCGAATAAACGGCTTTTTTGCGCATTTGAAGAGTATTTTCCTCATCGCCCACACAACACACCAGCCACATTCTGGTCTTCGAGCCGCATCTTATGTACAGTACGCCTCCGAAGATGGTGCACACGAGGAGCTCAATGCGCCGCGAACGCGACGAAACGCAGGAAACGTTCCAGAACGTTCTTCCTACAATGTCGGCACAACCGGAACCGAATCGGAATACGTCGACGAAGAGGATAAAATCTCGCAAGTCATCGGCGTCATCGTCAGAGGTCAGACGAAGGAGACTCGAAATGGAGTTACAGGCCGCCGAAGAAAAAGCCAAGATAAGGATGGAACTGATCGACAAGCAGTTAGAGGTAAACATCGCGAGTCTCGACGATGGATCATACAGTTCACAAGACGAAGACGACCCTCCCGTGTACGTGAACAAGTGGTTAGAGGAGCTCAAACACGAACCGGTTCTCGTCGGAGCGCACGGCTCAGCGCCGTCGGAGCTGCCACCCGCGCCCGCACTACCGCGGCCCGCGCCGGCAGCCGACGAGCGCCTCCAGCCGCGCCCTGCACCGGAGCGCACGACGTGGTACACGCCGCTGCAGGCGTCACCAGCGTCACCCCCGCACCACCAGCAGGAGACGAAGCCACCGGCACTGAATGGGAGCAACCCTCACGCACCATGCACAGCACCACCTGCACCTCCGCCGAGCGCACCGGCACCGTTGGACACTTACGTAGGTGCGTCGGAGGCCACGATGCGGATGTTAGCTAGTGCACTGAACAACGTAACGGCGAGCACGGTCACCAGCAGAGAGAACGCCAACTTGCTGAGCCGCATCTGCACACCGCGAGATTTACCTGCATTCTCCGGTGAGCCCCTCGAGTGGCTTCAGTTAAGCAGGCGTACGAAGAGTCGACGGAAGTGTGCAACTTCACTGAGAAGGAGAACCTGTGGCGGTTAAGAAAGTGTCTACGGGGCGCAGCGCCGACGGCGCCTGCGTGCGACAGAGAAGGGTGCAATCAAGCGCATCATAACCTGCTGCATTACGCCTACGACCACAGCGATATGTTAGTGCAACGACAACTCAGTGATAGTGCGAATCCGTCCAGTGATAACGAAATCGTTACGCATATAGGCGCGAGTAACAAGTGCCGGGTGCCGATCCGAATCCACGGCCCAAACGGGGTGTTTAGTGCGTGTGCGCTACTGGACTACGGGTCCACGGTGTCGCTGATCAGCGGCGAGCTGGCGGCGCGCGCGGGGCTGCGCGGCCGCCGCCAGACCATGCGCGTGAGCGGCGCTTGGACTGACAACAAACTGGTTTGCGATTCGACGTTAGTGAATGTGGACATATCAGGTATGGACAGTAACGTAAATAATTTGCCAATTCAAAAATTATCAGCTGTAGACTGTAATGAGTATGAGCATTTAGTAAACATTAAGTCTAATTTGTGTTTATCAGATTGTAAACCCGAGCTATTGATAGGCCAAGATAACTATCATTTGTTGTTACCGTTAGATGTTAAGTTAGGGCAACGTAATGAGCCGTCCGCTACGCTAACTCCTCTAGGCTGGTGTGTACATGGTTGTTTACCCGGGCTGCGCGGCGCGTCCGGCGCACGCGCGACCGTCTGCCTCGCATACTCTGAGCCAGACTCATCATCACCCTCGGAGGACACGCATATGCTGCAAGATATGCACGGGGAGGTTCGCCGCTCATTCCCACCGGATTCCCTGGGCAAAACAGGTAAGCCTAGGGAAAACGCTAGTATCTTACGTTCCCCAGCTAAGTTGCAGAAAACAGCTGAGCGCATCGGTCGTCGCCGTTGCGTAGGGTTGTCCAAAAAGAATAATGTTTGTAAATTGCCAAATAATTATTTTCATGCATTAGGAAAGGTTTTGGATATTCACAAAAACATATTGTGTAGAAAAAAAGGTTTCGCACAATATGCAGAGCGCATAAATCGCTCATTATCCGTGTGGGGTCCGGATTAAGAATAGAACCACCCCATGGGTGTCGTAGGAGACGACTAAGGGAACATCAGGAAACGGGCAGCAGCGTTTACCTGGGTAGACATAACACCTACTGCGGTCACCAACCCGCCTGCCAAACGTTGGTGACTATGGCACTGGCACATCCCTCAAATTACAACTTTAATTATTTAGAGGACAGTTTAGTTATAGAATTTTATTTCATATTTTTTACGCCAAGAAGAAGTTGCGTCTGGAACCTATTTGATGGAGCTGGTGCGGTTGAAGGATCGTGCTTAATGAATGTTTGTTTGCAGGACCTTTTATTACCACTGTATGGTATTATGCTGCCCTTTGTGTGCATCGTGTCTCCTACACGGTGTTGCAGTATTCGGTGATATAAAGGACATGTTTCTCAGAGTGGAAATTCACGAAGAAGGCCGCACGAGCACGCGCTACGTCTACTATAGTAAGACAACCCTAGCGAGCCCATCAGAACGTATGTAATAACTTCACTTATCTTTGGCGCCAATTGTTCACTGTTTGTATATTCGTAAAAAATATAAATGCAGCGCGGTATGAGTCATCGTTCCCGGCCGCTGTTGACGCGATTAGAGATCGCACTGTATGGTATATTTATATCGGCCGGGACGAGGCGACCGCGCACGATTATGGTAAAAATTATATTTTTTATGTTGCATAGTGAATTGGTTTGGAAATAAAACTTAGCATTGCTTGAGAGTGTTCCAAAATATACTTTAGGTTCTGCTGCTATAAGGTTCAAAATAACAGGAAAGTACGAGTGTGAACGTACACTCGAACTAGGTAATTTGGTATCCTAGTACAGATAAGGGGGTTCGATGTATTTTTAAACGCATTTAGAGAGCGTTCCTTTGGGAAACCATCGGCCCACTAAGGGAATTAAGTTTAGAATAATAATCTATATTTTTGATTTATTTGGTTTTATTATCGTTCGCCATACAAGGTCGCAGGATGCCTGGCGAGCAAATTTAGGATGGGACGATTGTGTTCCTGGTAACATTTTATTGGAAATGTCGTTTGTGGCTTAACTTACTTACAGATAATAACCAACAAGGTGCGAGTACCGAGGTACTACCGTACGCAGCGGGTGCGAGCGGGAGCCAGGTAAGTGATCAGCGCGTGATCATATTTTATGGTGACGTCTGCGCATCTTGCATGTTGCGATGATGCTACGACCGGACCTATCGCTACGATCAGTGATTAGGTAGCCTACAATTGCATATTTTGGTGATGCATATCCCATAGCAATGTGTGCTGTAGCGTATTGGCATTGGGTCGAAAATGGCAGGTGCAGAGCTGCGTTATTGGAAACAAGTGTCACGTCATGCCAGTCAGACTGCTTACAATAGCGCAGGCGGATCTGCAAGCAACCGTCTTGTGTGTGTTACGCTGGCGGACACTATAGCTCATATGCACAAGTTACCAGCTGGTAACAAGCAGCTGCTCAACACGCTGCTATGGTGTGAGTGCCATATCATCCTACTTTAGGTTTAGGAACAGTACGCGAAACTACAGATTTTTTTGCCGAGCCACGTTATGTTTGGCCGTCTGATACAGCAAGTGTATACTGGCCAAGACCAGCAAGTGAGACTGGTCGATGATAAGTCTGATACAGGTGTGTTGCGCCGGTCCGCGGCACGCGTCGCGCCCTTTCTACATGAGAGTTAGTGCTGTGCCAGCACTAGGGGGGGGAATGTTAGCGACGCGCTCATAGTTATTAATATATTATAAAATATGAATGTTTTTGTAGGTAACCGTTTGTGATATTTTGTGTATGTACCTTCAATATTAGTAATAAGTTCTAACGGTGCCTGCGAGCGCCGCCCGGCCCGCGCCATATTTTAGTCCGCGATTTACCTCCAGCGACGCCTCACGTCACTCTGTGTAACTGCTATTTCCATTGCTTTCGAATAAACGGCTTTTTTGCGCATTTGAAGAGTTTTCCTCATCGCCCAACACACACACCAGCCACAAACATATTAAAACTCAAACATATTTGTTCTAAAGAAACATTAATTTTCTTCTACACTTATATTATTTACTATAGAAAGGTAAAATTTGATTGTTTTTTGTTTGTTTTCGAAGGCCTGTAAAGTTGAGCCTATTGGCTCCGAAACTACTTGATAAGGCTTTCAAAATTATTTCACTGTTTGGAAGCTAGGTACACTATCACCGCTGGATATCGGCTATAGGTATTACATTTTCAAAAATGTTAAGGATCCATACTAAAATTCTGATAATGTAACCCAAGGTGTGAAAAACATACCTCAAAACTTTCATACCTACATATACACAAGAGAACAATATAATGTACTATGACATTGCAGATCATATACCTACCTACTTATCTGCAAATAATATCGCGTGAATATGCCTATTTGTTATTTAACTATGTATTTATGCGATATTTTTCGTGGCAATAATCTTAGATAAAAATAGTATTGCAATAACATTAAACCCTAGCGCGTTTCGTGCGAAACGCACTCATGCGTAACGCGCAAGGTGGGCAACACAATATTGACTCTTTGTTCACGTACTTAAGGTTGATTTCTTCTCGCTGCAAAATGCAGACATTATTATTAAGAGTTGTAGGCATTTATAACGTAGGTAAAATCACTTTTGTATGAGAGTGAAGTATCTGGTTACTTATTAATCTGTGGTATGGGGAACCCCAAAAATTTTGGATTTTTTTCTGATTTTATTTAAAATCTTAATGCAGTTTACAGATTACACCTACGCACCAAATTTAAATAATGTAGCTTTTATAGTTTCGGAATAAACTGGCTGTGACATACGGACGGACAGACAGACAGACATGACGAATCTATAAGGGTCCCGTTTTTGCCATTTGGCTACGGAACCCTAAAAATATATGTATGAAAGAATTATTATTCCTCTTGAAATGATATAAAAAAATGTCCACCAGTTAGTAGGTAATAATATTAATCTTTATCTAAATAAATGTTTAATTGTGAACAAAATTGACGTCACCGGAGTGAAAAGCTACGCCCTGCGATCGCCAACCCGCCTGCCCAGCGTGGCGATTATGCACGCGATTATGGGTATAACCTCCAGATGTTTGCCCTAAGTGGCGAACAACTGGAGAGGCCTATGTCCAGCAGTGGACTGCGATAGGCTGATGATGATTATGATACTTTGCAGCACACTACCTACATCTATTTCTGCTTAGCCCAATGGTTGACTGGTAGAGAATGCCTATGCGGCCGTTAAGTCCGCCTTTAGTACACTATTTCTATTATGCAATAAAGATTAAATAAATAAATAAATGATACATCGAAAACACCCAGACCAATACAAACAGACTTGTTCATGCATACAAATGTTTGTACTGTGCAGGGATCGAACCCACGAGCCAGTCAATTAATTCAATCGAATAAATATTTTTTTCCATAGGCAGAAAAGTATATTTATTTGTACGAGTATATTGCACATGTAACATACATTAAAAGGATCTTACTTACAAGCTAAGGCCTTAAAAGTAAGTCACATCATGACCTGGATAGGGTGTTGCAATGCAGGACATTGTAGATGGCATGTTTGTGTTGATGTTGGTTGAATATAATTATAATCAATGCTATAAACTTTTAAAGTTATTCGGATAACTCAATATAGCTATTTTATGGAATTGTCTGTCATAAAGTCTCTAACCGAATAATAACACCTATCCAATAATAGAGTTCATGAGAATAGAAGGGAAAAAGGGACGAAAACCGGGACTCGAAAGTAAATTAGGTAATAAAATATAATATAAAAGTTAAATAAGTAACAATTAAAAAAAACAGAAAACTAAAACACATGACACCACGCACGAGAGCTATTGAACCAACAGAAATTTTTTACACAAGCGAAACAAAACACAAACGAAAATCAGAAAAAAGTACCTAGTTACACTATGGAGGCCAGCCGCTATGCGGCCAGTCCGTAACAAGAGCTTTTAATTTGTGTTTGAAAATAAGTATGATTTTATTGTAAATAAGTATGGACATGTATTAAGGACTTGATTTGATGTATAGCCCATGGAAGTAATAAGCACTACGTAGGTACAGTTACGTCCATGGTAATCATGGTATAGTCTCAGATTAAGGAGACATGCGGTTTTTTGCGTTCAGACTGACAGGTAATCTGTACAGCGGCGGCCGCAAATCGACCGCCGCTATTATAGCGGTTTACCCACCAATCCGCAGTGTGAACGCCGCGCCCCCGCCGCGGCGCCGCGGGGATAGTGTGAACAAGGGTAGCGGGTTGATGGTGGGTTCGCGGGTGGAAATAAATAAGGCCCTGTCCGCACTGCGATTATTCACCGCGCGATTTTAATTCTCGCGATTCTTTTTCCGCGACCGGCATCACATTATATACGCACTGCGAATAAAATTCCGCGCGTATTTTGTCATTTCGGTGGAGTTCCCGGCTGAAACGGACGTGTACAATGGACAGAAGAAAAATTTTAATTTACATGATACTACGGCGGCGGCGACGAAATAGAGCTATCAAAAGATGCCAAGAATACTGGATTCATCCCTTTACGGCACTGAGACCTATGAATGGATTTTTCTACTTAAAATATCAAGAGCTACGAAAATACAGTAAAAAGTTCTTCGGATATTACAGAATGAGTAAAATATCATTCGATAATTTACTACGACTAGTTGGTGCGGCCATTACTTATCAAGATACAAATTGGAGAAAAGCAATTTCAGCTGAAGAGAGACTTTCGATAACTATAAGGTAAGATGCTTCTGTACTTATTAAGAGCTAGCTAAATAAAACTAAGGAATAATTTTACAGAATTATTTATTAGACAACAATTAACTTTTATTTTTAAACAAACATAACAAAATCTTTCATTTTAAAACTCCCTTCTACTCCGTACGTATGAATAACGACCTAAAGTACATATTTGGAATAATCACAGATATAAGTAGTAATGTAGAGATGATGATTTATCAAACAGTAATTTGTCCCACAAGGGCGGTCTTCTAGTGTGATTAATTGCTCTATATCAAAGTCATCATCTTCTGGTTTCGGTGTATCATCCTGCACGCCCGGCAATGAAAGGGCGGGAGACGAAGCGCGCGACATCTTCCTTGCGCTGTTAGTTTACGACTGAGCGGATCGCGCGATTTTTTTTCCGCAGTGCGGACAAGCCCGTACCAGTTTATATTGCACAAAACATTCGCGCGGAAAGAAATCGCGGTCATTTTGCATCAATTCACAGATTTTTTTTCCGCGCGAATTTTTAATCGCCAGTGCGGCTACTTCTATAGTGTTGCACGAGTTACAGAATTGCGGAAAAAAAATCGCGCGGTGAAAAATCGCAGTGCGGACAGGGCCTAACGATTGCATCGAATTGAGAGTTCTTGAAAATCTGAGGGCACGGTCGTGCCCTCGCCAAGACGAGCCAAGCGAAGCGCAAGGGCACTACCTATCTTTTCTCGAAAGGTTTCGCCGTTTTTTTGAACCCTCATAACTTTGGTTTGAATGATGCTAAATAGTTAAAATTTTTAAGATAGAATGCCATTAGTACACTTATTAAACATACAAAGTTTGAATACCGTAGCTTTGATACTTTGGTTTTTATTAACATGTAAAAACCTCCGATTTCGTCACTGACTGACTGACTCACTGATCATCAAAATTATAGGGTACTTCCTGAAGTCTTAGAAAGCTGAAATTTGGCATGTAAGCTGCTATTAGTATACAAACAAAAGAAAAAAAAACCGGCCAAGTGCGAGTCGGACTCGCGCACGTAGGGTTCCGTACCACTGATTGAATGAAAAAATTAGGTAATTTGATTTTTGACGTTTAAAAAAAAACTACTGTCTAGATTTCATTCAAACCAAATTTTGTTAGTAGTTTTTATAGTAATACATATCATATATTTTTTTCAGTTTTATCATGCCCATATTTTAGAAGTTAAGGGGGGGGGACACACATTTTACCACTTTGGAAGAGTCTCTCGCGCAAACTATTCAGTTTAGAAAAAAATGTTGTTAGAAACCTCAACATCATTTTCAAATACCTATCCATAGATACCCCACACGTATATGTTTGATGAAAAAAAAATTTTTGAGTTTCAGTTCTATGTATGGGGAACCCCAAAAATTTTGGATTTTTTTCTGATTTTATTTTCACATCTTAATGCGGTTTACAGAATACATCTACGTACCAAATTTCAATAATGTAGCTCTTATAGTTTTGGAATAAACTGGCTGTGACATACGGACGGACAGACAGACAGACAGACAGACAGACAGACAGACAGACAGACAGACAGACAGACAGACAGACATGACGAATCTATAAGGGTCCCGTTTTTGCCATTTTGGCTACGGAACCCTAATTATAAAAGTTTAAACTTTACCCCCCCCGACCCTAAAAATTAGGGGATGGCAATTTGTATGAAACAAAAAATACTTAAGGTGCTTCCGAAAGTTCTAGGAAGCAGAAATTTGGTATGTAAGCTGCTATTAGTATACAAGCTAGAGGAAAATTCTAAAACCTTAAACTTTACCACCCTAACCCCTAAAATTAGTCCGTTTTTTATTGGTTGTCGTATTTATTTAATTTTTATTGCTCAAAGAAAGTACAAATGGTGGACTTAATGCCATGTGGCATTCTATACCAGTCAACCATTGGGCAAGACAAAAAACTATAACATCATCATCATCATGATGATGAAAGTACAAATGGCGGACTTAATGCCGTGTGGCATTCTCTAACAGTCAACCATATGGCGAGCCAGAAAACTATAACATCGTCATCATCATCATCATCATCATGATGAAAATACAAATGGCGGCCTTAGTGCCGTGTGGCATTCTCTACCAGACCATAAGTATATTAACTAATATACAAGTTTCAATCATCGGTTATCGGTCCCTACATCCGACAAATGTGAACAGCGCCATTCATATTCATAGGCTAGGCGTTTTTTTTTCGGGCATTGAGGGCTGGCAAAACACCCGACATTTCTTGTCGGGCCCGGCAAGAAATCGGATTCCAACAAGTGTGAATAGCTCCATATAATATAAATGTTCTGCCACTGTAACCTCCGACTAAAATCCGGACCCGACACCCGACAAATGGGAACGGGCTGTAAATATAAATAAATAAATAAATAAATAAATATCAGACAACATCACATACATTGCTCCGATCCCAAAGTAAGTAGCTTAAGCACTTGTGTTATGGGTATCAGAACAACGAAGGTACCACAAATAAATACTTAAATACAAATATTAACACCCAGACACGGAACAAACACAAGTGTTCATCACACGAATGTTTGTCCCGGGTGGGAATCGAACCCACGACTCTCGGATCAGAAGGCAGAGGTCACTACCAATTGAGCCACCGAGCCTGTCAATATCACAGGGCGATGACGGGCAGCAGCGTCACCGGAGGGAGAAGCTACGTCCTGCGATCGCCAACCCGCCTGCTCAGCGTGGCGATTACGAGTAAAGCCTCCAGTTGTTTGCCAGAAGTGGCGAACAATTGGAGAGGCCTATGTCCAGCAGTGGACTGCTATAGGCTGATGATGATGATGAACTGACTGCGTACTTATATAATATATATATTTATTCAGTGAATAATTACTAAAAAATAGGGAGAATAAGTAAAAATACAATACTGCAATAAACAAGCAACCTACAAAAAGAGGTGAAATCCCCCCAAAAACATTTTCATGTAAAATGTAGCCAAGACGAGGGCGAGACCACATTGCGTGCACTGTCAAAAAGTTATCAGATGTCATGAAGGGGCCAAGCTGACTACAACTCTACACGCCCCCAATTATTCTACAATCACAAACTTAACATCTTTGCCAAAATATGTGGCTTGGCCGTTGAGCTTTCATAAGAACTATTGTGGAAACGAAAAAAAAAATTACCCTCATTATTATGCGAAACTCGACCAACTATTACACGACCCTAAATTCAGGGCACTGAATACCGGGTGGGCGGGGACCCTAGTTATAATAGTGTGGCGCTTATTAGACTACACTGAATATCGGTCCCTGAATCAGTTGATACGTAAATGTCGAGAGAGTTGGACGTATTTACATCATGCCGCCGTCACTATCGAAACATCAAAAAGTTGCTGTAGTAGTCACGGCAGTGCTCGCAACAACTAATTTTGACTTTCGGGAGATATTTTTTCAAAAATCCCGGAGATAGGTATATGACAATACCTTGAGAAAGATCGGGAGATGTTATTTTTGCTATGAATGATGATTACTATAATGATGATGATTATTATAACTAAAATTTTTCCCATTCAGTTGCTTGGAGAGCAAAAAAAAGGTCGTCCTTCTATGGAAACCGTTGAGGTTTTGCTCCGTTTGGTCATATTTATACAATAAAGGAGGTAAAAAAGAATCGGAAGTAAAATAAAAATCAATAAAAATAAACTAAAATCTGGTAACCCTGAACACGCACGACCACTCTACGCCATGGCCGGCGCGACACTGAGCTCCCTAACCACCCTAAGTGATATTACACTACCCTTTCGGCAGACCGGTAAGGGAGCAAGGCAGACCGGGTCGACCCGGTCGCCCTAATTAGGGACCCTTACTCCCTGAATCCTATTAGACCGCACTGATTCAGGGTCAGGGTCCCTGAATTTAGGGTAGTGTAATAGGCCTTTAACCCTTTCACGGGCATCGCAAACTACGCCAAACTTGAGCAAAGTCAGTATTAAATCTGAATAATAGTAGACTGAGGAGATCATTCAGTATAAAAAAAATAAAAAAATAACCCTGAAAATAGGTCTTTCAGGCGTGGCAAAATATTTGCCAATGACCTTTAAAAAATTTAACGTGGCCGCTATATTGCCAGTGTTCGGAGAAAATTAAAAGAATTTTTATTTAAATCTATATTTATGAAAAAGTCAGTAAAAATATTGGCATTTGTCAAAAAACACTAAACACGAATATAAAACTTAAAATTAAATGACTCAACGTAAAAAAACAAGTTAAAATAATATTTTTTCCCTAATTTTTATCATTTTTCTATCTTTTTCTATATATTTATTCCTCTTACGAGTATATGATTCAAACACCGTGCTGGCAGTATAAATCCAGCTCCATATAGGTGTATGTATATCGTTTTAGTTTTATAATTTTTTTTATTATATTTATTTATTCTATCCTGTGGCGTCATCAAGACTATCTTCTGACATAAAACCATCTAGGATTTCTTAAATTTCAGTTATTTGTTTTGTACATAAGGGTTTCATAATTTTCTTTTCATTTGGTATCTAAAACAAATAAAATATAGTTACGTAACTACCTAAGCATCGGCAAAAGTTTTGCCACACTAGTTTTGTTTACGGGCATTGGCAATTATTTTGCCACCTATATATTTTGTTCATGGGCATTGGCAACCTCGAAGATTTTTGTCAAAAACTTTATAATAGAAAGATGAATCAGCGAAATTATTATTATTTTAAGTAGGAAAACTATTTAGGAGTAAAAATAATGATGAATACTGACTTTTCACTCGGACAATCCTCAGATTTAAACGGCTATTTACGGAGCGGCACAAAAACGTCACACACTTACGCCATATTTTTGCAAATGACAGTTGTACAAGATAGCTAAACCAATCAGAGACTTTCTGTTTATTTTATCGTCTTTACAATATATAGAGCTAAAAGTAATGAGCCTTATTTGTGGTTGATAAGGCTTAATTTTGTAATTATGTTTAAAAATATGGACTGGCAACTATTTTGCCTATACCAATGAAAGGGTTAAGGGAGCAAGGCAGACCGGGTCGACCCGGTCGCCCTAATTAGGGACCCTTACTCCCTGAATCCTATTAGACCGCACTGATTAAGGGTCAGGGTCCCTGAATTTAGGGTAGTGTAATAGGCCTTTTAATGCCCTCATGTCAATGTCATCTACACGCCTAAACATCCTTGTCGATCTGCTGTTGTACGTAACAAAAAGTTGAATTGGTACCTTTACTTCTAAGCTTCGTGTAAAAAATAAACATTAATGTAATATGAAAACAATAGGTACTGTACCTACGCTACGTACATGATGACGTAAAAACGATGTTTAATTACAATATAAAGTTTCTTACTTGTGACGAGTCGCTACACTTAAAAAACGGAGACTTCAAAAGTTTTAGGTAAGTTTGATTGATCTACCTGTAAATCATCGTAGTTAATAAGTATACATAATATTAAAATAATTCATAAACTTACGATAACACTATCATTAAGTGCCAATACATTTTTAATGTGCATTGAAAGTCTGATAATAAAAACTTTTTTTAGATACGAAACTAAAAAGAAAACCGATGAATCTGTATACGATGTTGGTAAAAGAACATTTTGCGAGCGCCGCAGCGGCCACTGGAGGGCACCCCGGCCTCGTCAGATCCGACAGCTTGAGTCCAAACTGCGGGACCGTAACATAGTATCTTGTGAATGGGTCACAGAATCTCTGATCACCTTAGTTTTCTCCTCTGGATCGATAGCTTACTTGACTGTGAAAACAGACACCCTGGATGTGATTCAAATATTGTTCGACAGGTATTGTGTGGGAAAATTGTCTGGACAAACTGTTACTGGAGGTATATGCCATCTTTGCATACTTAGGCTGTCTTAGAATAGAATTCCATTGAACAGAGACCAGAGAAATATAAACGAATAGAATTTAATGAAAACTTCACTCAGAGTTCACTCCGTTTCAATGGACAGGCAGCCTTTGGTTTATAATAACTTGCTTTTATCATACCTCCTAAATAAATTAATATTTCAGTGGTGATGTGTCAATCTCATCTAATGTTCACCCATGCTGATAGAATGGCTACATTGTTAACTTATGGAAAAAAATCTGGTAACCACATACCATGCCGCATATCTGACAGGGATCCTCATATACAGGTAAATAATCTTTATTGCATTTTGTGTTTTAGTGAAAATAAAATTGCTGAAGAGAATTAATTTAATCATTATTAACTGGTGCTGTGGCTCATTTGGTTGTGCCCCCCTTTCTTTGTGCTTCTTCTGAACTAACAACCTTTGAGTTCAACTTCAAATCTCACCTAGGACAAACATTCATGTGATCGTTAGTGTTTATTTATTTATTAGAAAACCAACAGCGATTATATGCAGAATTATACATGAAATGATATGCCAACAATAAGGCCAATAACAGGTTATCCTTAATTTAACAGTGAATGTTTATATTGCCGAAACTCGAAATACAAATTAAATTAAATTAATTACAAATTAAATTAAATTAAAATTAAATACAACATTTTAACACTTATTGAGATGTCAATTAGTCATAGTTTTTTTTTTTTTTTTTTTTTTTTATAGTTTGTTCTGTAGTTCTGGTTGTTGAGAGTCCACTTTGTGTTGTGCTCTTGTGAGTGATATGGGATGATTATGGATGTGTAGGATTTTTTTTGGAGGGGGGAGTGTAGTCATAGCCATTGGCCTGAACTCTCAAATAAACACAGGTCCTTTTAGGCTTTTAGACATTTTGTGCTGCTTCTGTTATTATTATTATTATTTTTGAAAAACCTTAGGTTTTCTCAGCAGCCTACGGCGGCGCTGGAATACTGAAATCCACGGGCCTAGGCCAAGTGTATCTCAGATGGATTCGTTTGTGATGATGATGATATAAATGAAGTAAAGTTATTATTATGAGTCAGTTTGTAGAAATTTTCTTACTATCCTGCATGTGTTTAAAATCACAGCCTTCTGCATTATAAAATAGGTAGATGGGGGAAGAGACAGCATTTCTATTGAGTTATGTATTTGTTTTGGAATAACACCTGTAGTGGAAAGAACCAAGGGTACTATTGCAACGTTTTTCAGCTTCCACATTCTGGTTATTTCGTCTTTGAGATCTGTATATTTTGAAAGTTTTTCTGCTATTGTGGTTTGTAAATTATGTGTGTTAGGTATAGCTATGTCAATTAGTAAGGCTGTTTTATTGGTTTTGTTAACTAATGTGATGTCAGGTCTGTTGTAGTGGATAGTTTTGTCGGTAAGAATAGCTCTATCGAAATAGAGTTTATAATTTTGATTTTCCAGAATCGGTGATGGGGTATATTTGTAGTACGCGGTTGGTGGTGGTGGTATGAGGTCGTATTTGATTGCAAGTTTTTGATGGATTATATTGGCGACTTGATCATGTCTATGTTTGTAGTCTGTTTGGACTATGGCTCTACATGCACCTGTGATATGTTGGATGGTTTCGGGTGAACTATTGCATTTTCTACACGTATCTGTCGTCCTGGTCTTTGTAATATACTTTTGGTAATTACGTGTTTCAACAACCTGATCCTGGATCGCTGTGATAAAGCCCTCCGTCTCCGGGAAGAGCTCGCCTCGAGTCAGCCATGCGTTCGATGCTTCTTTATCGACGTTAGGTTGGCTTAAGTCGTGGCGGTGTCTTCCATGTAGGGACTTAGAACTCCATTCTGCTATCTTGGTTCTATTTTCAACAATGTCTTCGGACTTTTGTACGTTGTGGTCGTGTAAGTTAAGTGGTGTAAGTTTATAGTCGCATTGTACCACTGCTCTATGTACGGCAGATAATTCTTCTTTATGATGGAAGTACTTTCTCAAGGTAGCAATCTGTTTACTATGTAAATTCGGTATATCTATAACTCCCTTGCCTCCTTCTTTCCTGGGTAGAGTTATCCGTTGCACACAGGATCTGGGGTGATGTTTCCGGAATTTAGTCATGGTTGTGTTAATCATGCGTTGTAAGGCTTTGAGATCTGATTTAGTCCAATTGATTATGCCGAAAGAATAAGTGAGGATAGGTATTGCAAATGTATTAATAGCTTTAACGGTATTGCGTGAGTTGAGTTGAGTTTTGAGAATGGAATTTAGTCTGTGTTTGAATTGTTGTTTTAGTTTGTTCTTAATATCGGTGTAGTGGATTTGATGTGATTGTGCGTAGCCTAAATACTTGTAATATGATTTATCGTCGAGTGGTTCAATGATTTCACCGGATGCTAATGTGTATTGATGTCCATAATTCTGCCTGGCTTTAATAGAGTTTATCTTGCATTTGTCTATGCCAAACTGCATTTTAATGTCATTAGAGAACATTTCTGTTAAAGTAGCTAGAAGGTTAAGGTCGTTTTCATTAGTAGCATATAATTTTATATCATCCATGTAAAGTAGATGATTCACGGATATTACAGTTGGGTCGTTGATGTTAGTTGTATGGTGTTTAAGTGGGTAACCTATTCCTGTACGATTTAGCATTTTCGATAACGGGTTTAATGCCAGGCAGAACCATAGAGGGCTAAGAGCATCGCCTTGAAAAATGCCGCGTTGAATTTTTATCTGATTGGTGTCTATAGTTTCATTGCGTGTGGTAATTCTTAGTTGTGTAGTCCAGTTTTTCATAGTGCTCTGCAAAAATGTTATAATTGTGGGGTGGATGTTATATATGTCTAATACTTTTAGTAGCCACGTATGCGGCACAGAGTCGTAGGCTTTTTGATAGTCAATATACATTTGAAATATTTCAGAATTATTTTTATATACTTGTTTAAGAATTATGGAGTCTATTGTCAGTTGTTCTTTGCATCCCTGGCTCATTTTTCTGCTACCTTTTTGCTGTTCAGTCATGATATTGTGCTTATCGAGATGATCATAGATTAATTCCGAAATACAGCTAGTTATTATTTTATATATTGTCTGTAGACATGTGATAGGTCTATATTTTGCTGGGTTTAATGGGTCATTTTTGTCTTTAGAGAGCATATAAGTAGTACCTGCAGTAATGTATGAGGGTATTGTATCTGGGTGAAGAATAAAATTATTTATATGGTTGTAAATGTACGGGTGAACTGTAGTAAATTTTTTGTACCAGTAGCTGTGGATATGGTCTGATCCAGGGGCTTTCCAATTATGAAGGTTATTGACCACTTTTTGAAATGTATCTATTGGGATCGAATCATATACCATTTGCCTAGTTTCCTTATTGTTTTCTACTTCCGCTTCGATCCACGTCGCTTGGGAATTGTGTTGACTAGGAGTTTCCCATATGTTAGACCAAAACTGATGCAAAGTATCTGGATCTGGTATATTATTTGCGCTTTGGTTGGTACTCTCTTGCATGTTGGTAGATGAATGTTTTATGTCCCGATAGAACTGTTTTTCGTTTGAAATAAATTGACTATTTTGATTTTTTCGGACTGTGCATGCTTTATATCGATTAAGGCGGCTTGAGTAAACTAGAAGTTTTTGTTTCAGCGTGTCAAGGAATTCTGTGAGCTGGGAGTTCGATTCTTCATGTGTTGAATGAAATTTGTGCTGGTCTTTTATTTTGTTGACATGTTCTATGATATTTCTACTCCTGTTGCCATTAATATATTGCGTTAATCTCGCTATTTTGCATCGGAAGTTTTCGATTCTCCTTTCGAGCCTTCTTTGCCAGTTTGGTGTTCGATCCCCTTGTTGGGGTTGCCTTGACCTGTCGTTTGGTGTTAAATTTAGTTTTGCCCCGTTTGTCTTAGCAGCTGTCCAAGCAGCGCAGTATATAACGGTCTGTAAAGTGTGAAAATCTGTGTCTCTATTCGTGTTTTGTGGAAGTATAACTTTATCTATGTATGAAACTATGTTAAATAACTTTTTAGATGGTTTCTGTTTCGGGATATAAGGCCTTTTTGTGGGTTCTGTTTCTAAGTAGTGTGTTAATGTCTGTGTAAATAAATTATCAATATCTGGTATTCTCTGCAAAGGCGCTGCATCTGGTGTGGGAGTTGGGGCTATGGCTTCGGTCTCTGAATTGTATGTTGGTGAGACGTTAGTCTCTGTTGCTTGTGTCCGTATAACCGTACTATTTTCATTATCATTTTCATCATTTTGCACATGAAGTTCTAGCTCATCTGCAACTTCTTTTTTGATTTGGTTCATTCTGTCTTCTTTTATGTATTTATTGTGCATAATTGTTCTTCTCTGATCAGCTATTCTTTGTTCACCTAAATGAGCGAGGGATGGGAACTGCGCTATAAATTGTTGATGTAGGGATTTTCGGTAAGCTGTTCTATTTGTTTCTAGTTGTGTAATATGCATATATATATGGATTATTGCCTCATTCTGTTCATTGGTCCATCTCAATCTAGTTTGTGTCTGTGATTGTGTGTATGTTTGTGTCTGTGATTGTATGGTCGCTGTTGATGATGTTGTCGGTAAATTTAGTTCACATTGTACTTCAGTATATATGTCGTCTATTATATTTTGTGGCAGTAACTTTTTCCTTATTATTGCTCGTCTCTGATCACCAAGATTTTGCTTACTCGCTTTAAACGTGGGGTATTTCTCTGTAAACTTTTCAAATAGGCTGTCTAAATAGTGTCTCGAATTTGTATCTAAATTTGTTAATAGGAGGTAGGTGCGCAGAATGAATATATTCATTTCTGTAGACCATTTTCTGCGCGCGCAGACTTTAGTTGCGGTGGGTTCAGTTTCATCAGTATGTACTGCATCCTGAACAACATCCGCGGTCTGTTCACTATATTCAGATGATGGGGTAGGGATGTAGTCGGACCGGCTAATTGAAGAAAATAATGACTGGTTGTCTGAGGAATCTGAAAATTCGGAGTAATTTTCGGCTGTCGTATATTTGTCGAGGGGAGCCCGCCTGCTCAGCCCCCCGTCGCCGTCGGTTCGCATGCTGGAACACCCAGCGCCGGCTCCAGGTGTGCCCCGGCGACCCCCGGGAAGCGGCCGCAAATTATATCTTCGTTCTGACATGTCTCCATAAGGGTTGGTTTGAGGATCGTTAGTTTGGGAAGGGTTTGTGAGCTAAGGTGTTAGTAGCTTTTGGCAAATGCATCTCCCTAAATGGGGTATTGTCTAGATGTATTGACTGGATTTCATTCCTCCTCCCCGTAAGCCCCCCCACCACGACAAGGTGATCCTCCTGGGGGGGTTATTATTATTATTATTAGCCTTTCTTCAGATGTGATCTGTTTGCTATATAGCATAGGCCTCCTCCAACTCTTTCCATGTTTTTCTATCTATGGCCAGTCTGGTCCATGTTGCTCCTGCAACTTTCCTTATATCGTCCACCCATCTCCTGTGTGGACGACCCCGTTTCCTTTTTAGGTGACTCAAATACCAGAACATAATTGCTCTGCTCCACTTGTCCCTGCCTCGCACAGTGTGGCCTGCCCACTTCCACTTCAACTTCTGGATGGTTGTTTTCACATCCTGTGCCTTAACATGGTTTTTTATTGTCTCCGTTCTTATCTTGTCTGATAGTTTCTTCCCCAGCATGCTTCTGTTCATAGCATTTTGACAAGTTATTAGTTTATTTATTTGAGATTTGTTCAAGGCCCAAGTCTGGCATCCATATGTAAGTACTGGAAGTATACATGTATTGAAGAGCTTTCTTTTAATCTCTATATTCATTAGTTTGTCTTTCATTATTTCTTTTAAGCTCCAATATCTTTTCCAGGCGTTAGCTATGCGTCTGTCTATTTCCTTTGGCATTGAGTCTTTTGTTGATATCTGATGGCCCAAGTAGATGTATTCACTGACATATTCGATTGTACTGTCCCCCACAGTTATAGGTTCCTCAGTACTATTGGTCATAATTTTTGTTTTAGATGTATTCATTTTCAAACCAGCCTTTCTACTCTCTGTGTCTAGGTCATTGATCATTTCCTGTAGTCCTTCCTTTGTTGGTGAAAACAGTACCAAATCGTCAGCGAATCTGAGATGTGTTAGCTCTTCTCCATTTATTCTCAATCCCTTTCCCTCCCAATCGATTTTACGGAATATGTCTTCTAGCACCGCGCTGAACAGTTTGGGAGATATGGGGTCTCCTTGTCTAACTCCTCTCTGGATTTTTATTTCTTTCCCTTCGACATCCAGCTTTACTTTTGCTGTGCTATTCTCATATATATTTCTCAGTATTCTAATATATTTATGTTCTATTCCCTGCTTCTGTTATAGTCCTAATTAATAGTTTAACTCCTGTGTATTTCATATAATATGTATTACTAGCTGTGCCGGCGGTGTCACACGCGTGGATTTCGGGTTTCAAAAATAACTGACTTACATAAAATGGAATGGTGCCTAAAGGTTTAGTTAGACCTCTAGCAATACATTGGTGAAAACCGCATTTAATTCCATGCAGTAGTTTTCGCGTGATATGCGATCAAACATACAGATTAAAATTTCTCCCGTTTTCCCAATGCTTCCGGTCACTGCTCTGCCCCTATTGATTGCAGCGTGATGAAAAGTATACTATAACCTGCCCAGGAGTATGAAGAATAATCGTACCAAGTTTCGTTAAATCCGTTCAGTAGTTTTTTTTTCTATAACGAACATACAGACAGACAAAAATTTTACTGATTGCATTTTTGGCTTCAGAATCGATCACTTATCACCCCCTGATAGTTATTTTGAAAAAATATTTCATGTACAGAATTGACCTCTCTACAGATTTATTATAAGTATAGATGATTCCCAATCACTATTACAATAATATGTCACATAACATTACAACAAACAGTGTGAAATTGGATAGTTTATAATAATAATTCAAAGATTTCTTGAGTTTAGAAGTAAATTAATGCCTTGAAAATATTTCAGAGTATAGAACTAGGGGGTGGATCCCGGAGAAGTGAAAGGCATGTGTCATGGAGTGAGATTGGTGGAGGTGTGAAGGTACTTGTCTGGAGTGCTAACATTGCCGAACCGGCTCCGTGGAGTCCTGTTGTGGAAGATCATGCCAACCTGCACCTTTACCATATCAACGGGTTGGGCACTGATATTTTAAACAATTAGTCCTGGAACATAACAAGCATTGTATTTCATATTAAAACAAACCTTATTTTATTCCAGTCAACAAATAAAGCTTGTAGCATATCATCAATTGGAGAATGAGACCTTATCTGCAGATTTATCAAGTAAATGTGAGAGTGTAACAAGTATAGTACACATTATTGAACAAATCACTTGTCATAAGGTTAGTAAAACAAATGCAAGATACCAACCACTGACTTCATATTCAAAATGTTTAGATTAGAACACAAAACAATGTTTGGTGAGTAAATTGTTTTTTCTAATTAGGATGTTTGTGACTTACGGCCGTATTCACAAACGTTACTATGCGTCGCGCGAATGCACAGGTACTCAAAAACGTATAGGATTTTGGGCACTGTGCGTCCGCGCGTCGCATAGTAACGTTTGTGAATACGGCCGTAAGAGAGCTCTTAATCCTTCGAATGACTCTCGATCACTATATAGATATACTCTCATACATTTGACCCGGGTATGTGAGAACAAAATCTTATGCATCCAGGCATCTGACACCCATATTATCACAAACATTACCTATCTATGGAAACTAACAACACTATGCGGAGTAAGGCGAAAGAATAAGTGAGGCCTTTCAGTACCTGTGCGTCCGCGCGTCACATAGTAACGTTTGTGAATACGTGTGTGAGAATCATTTGATGGGTTGAAGTATCATAAATTTAAAATTTTCTGTAAAGAACACATATTTTTTATAGTAGCTCGACATAACGGCTTCCCTACGCCTGATGGAAAGCGAAAGAGAAGCCCAATTCGCTGTGACAACGGGCAAGTAACTGGTCAGTTACCTGTCAGTTGCCACCTCTATGCCGGCCCAACCCTAACCCCCCACGAGCTCCTAGGTATACACGCTAAACACGACCCGAAGGTCATTTGGCTGCGGTAAACTATAAGTTGGAGGTCTTTCCCCGGACGGGCGGCTCAATTCGAGCGAAGATTCGCTATGCCCTACCTCTCTCTGTTTCTTGTAGAACGGTGTCAGTCTAGAGTGGCTGCGTTACGATGTACCTAACAGTGAAGACAGGCCAACGAAGCTGACGAGTCTACGTGAGTGTGCGACCCGCGTCTCGTTACCGGCGCCCGCGCGGGTCGCGCGCCGCTCGCCCTGCGACCTCAAGATTCTCACCGCCTGCATCGACGGCTCGTTACATATCATACACTGCACAGTGGGCGTTACGCATACAGTTAGAGCCGGCTTTGTAAGTTTTGACCTGATGTTTACTGACTAGACAATTGGGATGTGAACTGCCAAGTCATTGACTTACTTTTTTGCAGCTGGCAAAACATGATTGCTTCATATATTTTTGTATTGGTTTAGGGAAACGAAAACAAAACACGAATTTTGCCAGTCTAAGTATTAATTTTAAAGAGATTAAAAATAAATTGTAAGTAAATTATTACTAAAATATAATACATACAGACGAATTAAAAACCTCCTCCTTTTTCGAAGTCAGTTAAAAACTCAAGGTGTGCTGCCGATATACAATACCCTCTTTCACGAGAATGTTATTTTAAAAGACTTACAAAACATGTCAATAAGAATGATTATTAACATTATTTTTTCGTTCGTATTCATTATTATTGAGTTGGAAGGATATTGGATTGATTTCGAGTCTGTTTAATATGATTTACTTTGTTAAACTTATAACCAAAACTAGAAAATTGTTTTTTTCATGTGAAATTTTAAATGATGTTCCGCAGATAGCATCAGAGGTGAGATGGGCGGGCGAACTCATTGTGGCGACCGAGGAGGGAGGCCGCGTGCAGTGCTTTGACCGGGCGCTGTCCCTGCTGCATCATCACACGAAGTGCTTCGATCTGACTTCCTATTTGAGGTACATATATGGGATATAAGGGAGCAGCCTATCATCTTTTCGCTCCAAGCCAACCTCGCCTGCCCGTGGTGCATCCTGCCGAATAACAAACGGCAACCGACTGGTGGCGGTATAACCATCACAATTGATGGCATAGCTAAATACCACAGGCCTATGACGGGCAGCAGCGTCACCGGAGCGAGAAGCTATGCCATTCAATTGCCAACCCGCCTGCCCAGCGTGGCGATTATGGGTATATCCTCCAGATGTTTGCCCTAAGTGGCTAACAACTGGAGAGGCCTAGAGTTAGTTATAGAGTATCTACATTTACTCTCATTGTAATTTTTAAAAATTGTAATGAAGAACAATTTGTGAAGACCTTATCAAATTTTTATTATTTTTTCAGGGATGCAAAGCGCACTCAGATACTCGCTACGCGTCAAGCGAAAGGCGGCCCGCTTATGTTAGTGTCTTTCACTGGCGGACCACTGGCACTGCTTCACATCACCCATCCCCGTTTATTAACCGTGAGTCCTTCCTATAAAAGGGTATTAAATATTTTTCATCTAGTTTTTCATACCATGTAGTCACCAGTTGTTTATCACTTTGGGAAAACATCTGCAGGCTTTCCCATAATCGCCAACCTCGACGCTCCTCGCTCCGGTGATGCTGCTGCCCTTCATTCCGATATTATACGATGTCCTTTTTTATTGCCTGTAGTGTCCACATCTCATAGGCTTGTTGCCGTAAAAAATGTAATTAGTCCGTCTTTTAGCTTATTCATCAATCAATGGTCATGTTCAATGAACATGTTCTACCGGAACCGATTGCAGTACACGGCGCCGTCCTCGAAGTTGTTCAAAAATATGTCTACCTCGGGCAGACATTGCAGTGGAAACAACTTTGAGGACTAGGTGAATAGGAGAATTCAGCTAGGCTGGGCAGCGTTTGGGAAACTTCGTCGAGTCTTCACATCGTCGATCCCACAGTGCCTAAAGACGAAAGTCTTCGATCAGTGCGTTCTACCAGTTATGACATACGGAGCCGAAACGTGGACACTAACGGTACGGCTAGTCCACAAATTGAAGGTCGCTCAGCGTGCTATGGAAAGAGCAATGCTCGGCGTCTCTCTGCGGGATCGAATCCGAAATGAGGTGATCCGGCAGAGAACCAAAGTCACCAACATAGCTCACCGGATTAGTAAGCTGAAGTGGCAGTGGGCTGGCAATATTAGCCGCAGAACCGATAACCGTTGGGGTAAACGAGTTCTGGAGTGGAGACCGCGTATCGGCAAACGTAATGTAGGACGCCCTCAGGCCAGGTGGAGTGACGAATTGCGCAGGACGGCTGGCAAGTGCTGGATGCGAGAAGCCCAAAATCGACCTAAGTGGCGAACATTGGGAGAGGCCTATGTCCAGCAGTGGACTGACACGGGCTGATGATGATGATTAGCTTATTCAAAAATAAAAGACACATATTTTTTAATTTGTAAATTAGACCAAAAATGACAAAGAAATAGCCCGTTACAATTCCGCGCGACGTCACGCCGTGTGGCATTTTGTCGCACGCAGTGACGTCAAAGACTCCCACAAATTTTAATGCCTTGTATCTTAACAAAAATGTTTATACGAAAAAAGAAAGAATACGTGTCCAATATTATTTTTATGATCTAAAATACGTACTAAATATAATGTTATTATTTTGACCCTGGAAACATCCCTATTGTATTTGTTGGTGTCAGGCGTGGGTCCGGTCAGGTCGAGCGTCGAGCGCGGTGGCACTGCTGCGTGCGCTAGACTGGGCCGGCGACGGCAGCGAGTGCCTGTGGGCCGTCAACCAGCTCGTCTGCGCGGCGCTGCGCAGCGGACCAGGTGAGGAGCCTACCCACATAGACAGTCGCCGGCAGCGGGAGTTCATGCCGGCCATACACGCTACGGTCTACCGGAGAGGTCCACCTGTGCAGGTATGCCAGAACGTGTGTGGGAATAGACCTGCACAGTTTTTTGTACCTGCGAAGGCGAGGGACGACCTGCGTAGGCTTACTAGTACAGGTTGCCGCTCCGGGAGACGGTAGTGTGTATGGCCGGCATCACGCAGAGCAAATTTTGCAAGTATAATTATTATTTTTTAGCAAAAGAAAAACAGACTTCAAATTAGTCAAATTGAGAATCTTGAAAATCTTGCTCCTGTTGGGCTTCACTTGCCCAAAGGAGGTGCGAAATATAGAAATTGCGTTGTTCATTGCAGAGGCGGCCAACCGCGAAGGCTGCGCGCAGGCGGCGCTGGGCGCGTACCTGGCGCCGCGTGCGCCGCTGCCGCCCGCCGCCAACCGCTACGCACCGCCCCTGCACGACCTGGCCAGGAAGTTCTACCACCACCTGCTCAGGTACAGACCGCAGGCGAGGACCCTCATCACGCTAGCCGCTGCACGACCCCGCCAGGAAGTTCTACCACCACCTGCTCAGGTACAGACCACAGGCGAGGACCCTCATCACGCTAGCCGCTGCACGACCTCGCCAGGAAGTTCTACCACCACCTGCTCAGGTACAGACCGCAGGCGAGGACTCTCATCACGCTAGCCGCTGCACGACCTGGCCAGGAAGTTCTACCACCACCTGCTCAGGTACAGACCGCAGGCGAGGACTCTCATCACGCTAGCCGCTGCACGACCTCGCCAGGAAGTTCTACCACCACCTGCTCAGGTACAGACCGCAGGCGAGGACCCTCATCACGCTAGCCGCTGCACGACCTCGCCAGGAAGTTCTACCACCACCTGCTCAGGTACAGACCGCAGGCGAGGCCACTCACCAGGCTAGTAGCTGCCTCCTGCCGCTGCACGACCTCGCCAAGAACTTTTACCAGCGGCTCAGGTACCCGGTTCGATTCCGTTTCCGAAAAGTATACCTACTTTTTGCCGAGCAGATTATACAGAAAAACTTGTCGACCTAGTCTTATCTATGAATTTTCCCAAAAATATCTAAAGGATAAAGCACTATATGCATTCGACACTTACTTAAAAATATTTCGGGAAAATTTTACATTATCCGTCAAAAGAGAGGATCGGTTTTTTGATTAAGAACCTCTCTTTCGACTTCAATCTGATCTGTGCACACAGGCGTGGACGGCTGGAGAAGGCGCTGAGCCTGGCGGTGGACCTGCGCGCCTGGGACCTGTGCTGCGACGCGCGCTGGGCCGCCGAGCGACTCGGACGCCGCCCCCTGGCCGCCGAGGCCGCCGCCCTCGCCGCGCACTACGCGCCGCTACACGCGCCCGGTAACGCCTCTAGCGCAGCCGCCGCGACCTGTGCCTGTGCACAACTCGCTGGCCGCCGAGGCCGCCGCCCTCGCCGCGCACTACGCGCCGCTACACGCGCCCGGTAACGCCTCTAGCGCAGCCGCCGCGACCTGTGCCTGTGCACAACTCGCTGGCCGCCGAGGCCGCCGCCCTCGCCGCGCACTACGCGCCGCTACACGCGCCCGGTAACGCCTCTAGCGCAGCCGCCGCGACCTGTGCCTGTGCACAACTCGCTGGCCGCCGAGGCCGCCGCCCTCGCCGCGCACTACGCGCCGCTACACGCGCCCGGTAACGCCTCTAGCGCAGCCGCCGCGACCTGTGCCTGTGCACAACTCGCTGGCCGCCGAGGCCGCCGCCCTCGCCGCGCACTACGCGCCGCTACACTCGCCCGGTAACACTCAGCGCAGCCGCCGCGACCTGTGCCTGTGCACAACTCGCTGGCCGCCGAGGCCGCCGCCCTCGCCGCGCACTACGCGCCGCTACACGCGCCCGGTAACGCCTCTAGCGCAGCCGCCGCGACCTGTGCCTGTGCACAACTCGCTGGCCGCCGAGGCCGCCGCCCTCGCCGCGCACTACGCGCCGCTACACGCGCCCGGTAACGCCTCTAGCGCAGCCGCCGCGACCTGTGCCTGTGCACAACTCGCTGGCCGCCGAGGCCGCCGCCCTCGCCGCGCACTACGCGCCGCTACACGCGCCCGGTAACGCCTCTAGCGCAGCCGCCGCGACCTGTGCCTGTGCACAACTCGCTGGCCGCCGAGGCCGCCGCCCTCGCCGCGCACTACGCGCCGCTACACGCGCCCGGTAACGCCTCTAGCGCAGCCGCCGCGACCTGTGCCTGTGCACAACTCGCTGGCCGCCGAGGCCGCCGCCCTCGCCGCGCACTACGCGCCGCTACACTCGCCCGGTAACACTCAGCGCAGCCGCCGCGACCTGTGCCTGTGCACAACTCGCTGGCCGCCGAGGCCGCCGCCCTCGCCGCGCACTACGCGCCGCTACACGCGCCCGGTAACGCCTCTAGCGCAGCCGCCGCGACCTGTGCCTGTGCACAACTCGCTGGCCGCCGAGGCCGCCGCCCTCGCCGCGCACTACGCGCCGCTACACGCGCCCGGTAACGCCTCTAGCGCAGCCGCCGCGACCTGTGCCTGTGCACAACTCGCTGGCCGCCGAGGCCGCCGCCCTCGCCGCGCACTACGCGCCGCTACACGCGCCCGGTAACGCCTCTAGCGCAGCCGCCGCGACCTGTGCCTGTGCACAACTCGCTGGCCGCCGAGGCCGCCGCCCTCGCCGCGCACTACGCGCCGCTACACGCGCCCGGTAACGCCTCTAGCGCAGCCGCCGCGACCTGTGCCTGTGCACAACTCGCTGGCCGCCGAGGCCGCCGCCCTCGCCGCGCACTACGCGCCGCTACACGCGCCCGGTAACGCCTCTAGCGCAGCCGCCGCGACCTGTGCCTGTGCACAACTCGCTGGCCGCCGAGGCCGCCGCCCTCGCCGCGCACTACGCGCCGCTACACGCGCCCGGTAACGCCTCTAGCGCAGCCGCCGCGACCTGTGCCTGTGCACAACTCGCTGGCCGCCGAGGCCGCCGCCCTCGCCGCGCACTACGCGCCGCTACACGCGCCCGGTAACGCCTCTAGCGCAGCCGCCGCGACCTGTGCCTGTGCACAACTCGCTGGCCGCCGAGGCCGCCGCCCTCGCCGCGCACTACGCGCCGCTACACGCGCCCGGTAACGCCTCTAGCGCAGCCGCCGCGACCTGTGCCTGTGCACAACTCGCTGGCCGCCGAGGCCGCCGCCCTCGCCGCGCACTACGCGCCGCTACACGCGCCCGGTAACGCCTCTAGCGCAGCCGCCGCGACCTGTGCCTGTGCACAACTCGCTGGCCGCCGAGGCGGCCGCCCTCGCCGCGCACTACGCGCTGCTACACGCGCCCGGTAACGCCTCTAGCGCAGCCGCCGCGACCTGTGCCTGTGCACAACTCGCTGGCCGCCAAGGCCGCCGCGCACTACGCGCCGCTACACTCGCCCGGTAACACTCCAGCGCAGCCGCCGCGACCTGTGCACAGGGCACAACTCCCTCGCCACCTACGCGCCACTACACCAACTCAGTATCTATAGACCCTATTCGCCCCGAGCTCCTCGCAACATCAGCGCCTCTAGTGGCCAAAATGCACACTTCATGTGACATGTTATCTGTCAAATTTATGGCAACTGATGTTTTTATAACGATTTCCGAATTATGTTTCATTAAAACTCTATGATAGTAGGTAAAACTAACTATGTATCTAAAACTAACTCGGTCTTTGCCTAATTATTTTTATGCCCCTCTCCCGCTTACAGCCCACTACGCAGAATTTAGCTAGATTTATGTTAACTTAACTGACACTACACGTTTATTTCATCAGTGAAAACCATGGGAAAAATTAACAAGAATACCCAATGTTTCGTTTCAGAATCCGAATGCTCCGAGTCCTGTTCTCAGTGCAGCTCTCACTCGTACACGGACGACGAAACGAGCGCGTCCTCCGAAATAGTCAAGACGAAGCCGCCTCCCCTCCCAAGAGTGTCGATGCCCACCGTGATGCCGGTACCGATCACGCACGCCGAGGTAGCCTCCGCACACAGCATCCGGCCCGGCCTGCACCAGTACTTAGAGCGAGACAACACCATCTGGAGCACAGACGTCGACGACACATACGTAAAAATCCAGGACAAACCCAAGCCGATATTGTCGCAGGGCGTCCGGTGGCACAGCGTCGACAACTCGAGAAGCACTTTGACCACGATTAGCGAGGTGGCCAAGCCGGTTTCGACAATCGACATCATACCGAGAGCGCAGGACGAGAGAACGGCGTCGCACTTTGTGAACGTGTACCAGACCGAGCTGAGGGACGACGCTCCGGTCTACCGGTACCGCTCGAGCGCGTTAAGCGACAGGACTTATAAGTACGACGGTGCGACGGACAAAAATCAAACTCGCTGCACTGAGAAGAACAAGGTCAAGTTCTCTGATACCGTCACTATTGCCGTTGTCTCGGTGAGACTTCTTTGCATTTTATTTATTTTACAAGAATTATAAGTTAAATAATTTGTTTTGATTACGAAACGACAAAAATCAATTAATGGGACGCATTAATAGAAATTCGATAATTTATTTCTGAAAATTGATTCATGAGTATGAATAGGAAATAGATGCAAGAGTACTGGCACGTTGAAGATATAATTTTACATGTCACGCCCAAAAAATTTCCGTGTTTATCATAATCCAACCCGGCGCGTCTCTCCCAGACTGCCCGTGAATGTGGGTTCGTCATTCCAATGGCTTTAGTTCGCCCCAGTGACGCCAATGAGCTGGCCAAACTGTGACTGCACTCCAAGTGGTTTTACGTCAACTAAAGTCTGGCTTTGCTTACTTATAAGATACATTACAGTCGCTTCCTCAGGAGCCGAGCCCGTGCCCGGAGGCGGCTCGCGAGCTGGCGGACAGCCTGCCGCTGTGTCCGCCGCACAGGTACCTCGCCGCCTTCGCGCCCTCGCGCCCGCCGCGAGCCGCCCCCGCCCCCGCCCCCGCGCCTACCGCCCCCCCCGTCGGCAGCGCCGCCCCCGCCCGCCCCCGGTACTGCGCTCGACTACGTCGAAGTGTGACCCAGCACGACGCACCGCCGCCGCATGACCGCACACGTTTGTCATCATTGCACTTTTGTCGCATGCCACTCGATTCGGTGACTCGGTCTGCGAGGCCGTTCACAACGCGGTCGGAAATACAACTAACCTGCATGGCCATACTCTACTAAAAATATAAAGAAACCTAGGCAAAAAACTGTAGGATAATGTTTTAGCTTTGAATTTTTTATATCCAAAACAAGTCGTAAGTCGTCAACTCCAAGCGTTTTTTTCTCATATTACTTTAATTACGAACGGTTAATTTCCGATGATGATGTCAGGATTCCTGAAATTGTTCGATTTAAGAACTGTATTTTCCTCATAAGATCTCTCCATGTTCACTTAGAATGAGTTACATTTATTGATTACCTACTGATTTTAAGAAAAAAAATTCTAATGTCAAATTGGAAAGAACGTGCGGCAAAGTATTTGAACCATGGAAGTATTAAGTACTATATACGTACAAACTTACTACTACGTACGTACATAATACTTCTATGATTTGAACGAATCGTTTTCCGTTTACTTGTGAATAGCCGCGACTGCTTGCCGGGTCTCTTTGGAACATGGCCTGCTTTGCAACTTGAGTGAATCGTAAAAAAGGTTATGGAAACTAATCATTGTTTTTGTTTAATGAGTAGGATGTAGTGTATGTCATAACCTCATCTCTAATACGGGTTAGTCCATCTAGTCATACTTTTAGTTATACGGTGTGTTCTACACATTGAAAGTACCAGGAGTGCATAATCACATAGGAAGTTTAAATTATTCAAATGAAAATTTAAATAGCAGTTTCATAGGTATAACTACTTGGACAAACATTTTTTTCAGTGGAAGTATAACTATTAAGACTTCTTTGTCCAATTTGTTATACTGTATAACTAAAAGTAGTAGTAGTAACTAGATGGACTAACCCTCTAAAACGGTTGGGGGGGGGGGGGGGGGGGCTGTCACTTGTCTTAGTGTTGTGAGCATGCCGCCCGTCCTACCCACTACACTGGAACTGCGCATGGTTTGGTATGCAGGAATTTCTTAATAATAATAGTGAGCATTATAGAATCTGGAGCTAAATTATAATAATCGAAAACGATCGTTTATTCAACAAAATGCGAATATTATTCCCTCCAGTGTTCGTATATAAATGAATTAAATTAATGAAAATCGACTTTCACGGATTATAGTTAGTGTAAACGAACACGTGAGGGACAAATTATATCGCAAAAATACGCGATCCGTCCGTCGAACGATCGTTTTCGATTATTAAAGTAGGGCCCCTGATTCAAATATTTTTAACAGTCTATAAAAAGGAGGAGGTTCCCGATATTTCCGTCAATTTTAGATGAATTTCAAAAAATGTTTACGGACTTTTTGTAATTACGGACCTACATAATAATGTCTAAAAATAACATTATTTCACTCGATGTAATAATATGTACTTGTATTCTGTTTACAGGAAACGCACCTCAACGTCCGCCGAAAATTAAAGTGGTCCACTTTGGTATGGTGTAAAAGTTAATTATTTAGTTAGTAATGACATTTTAACGTATAATGTAAGTAAAATCCGTCCATTAAACGTACCTATTTAAAAAGTAGCAATAAGAATACCTATGTCCACATACGTACTTAGAACTAATAATGTAGGTAGGTAGTCTTCCAAACAAAAGTTTTATAATTGCATTTATAGGATTATGTTTACATTGTAATTGTTTTTTACTTATAATTTAAGTAATGTACCTGTAATAATTATAAATTTATACTAATGTTACTATGGTTGTGAAGTAACAAAACTTCACCACATAATTTGTCATCATGAAATAAATGTGTTTGTTGATGCATTTTTAGGAACTTTACAAAATAAAAGGAATTTGTATAATTGCATTTCTAATTATTTGATTTATAGATTCCAAACCTTTTGGGTTCTATATGTCACCGGAAAATAGCAAGAATCGTAAGTTGATCAATTTCCTAGGTAGTTGATTAACTTCCGGAAAATAATAAACGGCAGTTGAAATGTATTATTTAACGTATGTATTTTAGTAAATTGATCATTTTACGGGGTCTTGCCGTAAAGTCATCCGACGAAGGTAAGGTGAACGATGATTGGTTCAATGGCTCACGTGGCGTTATCCCGGCAACCAATCAGGGAACAGTGTATTAAGTTACGGGTAATAGTGCACCGTTAAATAGTAGGTACATTGAGCAACGATTGGCCCATTTGAGGACGATTTTACTTGTGTCAAAATCGTAAATTATTAAATGACTGTCAGGTTACCGTAAATTGATCAACTAACTGAAATCCATTGCGTAAAATAATACATTTCAACTACCGTTTGTTATATTCCGAAAGTTAATCAACTACCTAGGAAATTGATCAACTTACGATTCTTGTTATTTTCCGGTGACATATACAAAAAAAAGGAACTTCATGTGTCTGTCACACACTATCCTTTGCTCCGAATCTACAAAGTATCCATCCAACCATACAGTTAAGTAAGCCAATCACAATGCCTATTTCTGCTTGGATTCGAAAACTTTCAATGAATGTGGGAAAGAATTTCCAGAACACTTTTGTATAGCGCGCCACTAAAAACCATATCAAACTGAAGCTGAGCAGAGATATCAATCACATGCAATCCTGTAGCACACCCCCTAAGAGTCAATTTATGTAGCAAGTGTAATATTGTATAGGCCCTAAGACTGAAAAAGCAAAATGCCCTTCATTCTCACTAGTTCCAGTGTGTGCTTCAAGCTGGAATCCTCACCTCTGATGCAAGCAAACGGCAAAGTCTATCGAATTGGTTTATGTTCCAAAAAATAGTCATGAAATAGTCGCAACGGCATACCAAATTTCAGAATTAGTCGTTAAGAGATTCCAGAGATATAAGGGTACCCTGGTGAGGATTCTAGCTTGAACATTTGAAAACTTCAAATATCTCCGAAACGGCTACGATTTTCGATTTGAGTTTTTGCCAAAAAATAGTCATGAAATAGTCGTCTCCAACGGAAATAAATTTGAGCTGATTTAATTTGAAATTAAAAAGTGTTAATTTTTCCCTACATTTCTATGGAGGTACAGTCGTGTACAAAATGTTTACTTCATTTTATACTATTGTAAAATATTTCGCTTGAACTATAATATTTCGTCTTATTGTAACCGCTACGTAAACGTTTCCGTAAGATAAAGCCCCCGCGCGCTGCCCAACGCGAGCGGCACAGCTCGGGAGGTCAGTGTGGTCTCCCGGCACCACGCGATGCACGACGTTTGCCCGAAGGCAAGTGTTATTGACTTTCTTGGGGCTGCAAAAAGGGATACCTCGGTTGAATAACTTAACTTAACTCATTGTTTAACTTTTTAAGTAACGAAAATTTGGCCACTGCGTTACAAGCTTGGCTTAGTGCAGAGACCGTTAGAATTTAGTGTTTATTGTAAAATTTATTTGGAAATAAAGATAATTTATTATTATTATTATAATATATCGATAGGTTATACTCCACCCCATACCACAGGGCGCAATGTGTCTATGCTCCGTTAACGGACTAAATAGACTGGCGGGTTGTTAATTGTAATTTAAGACAAAATTACGATTCATACTCACAATAACTTCCAAAACGACACCCCGTCTATGTAAAAGTTCATGAATTCATTCATACGATATCTTGAGCCCTTAAATCCTTCACCAAGGAACACATCACAAATTACTGCATGATTTTAATATACCAAATAGCAATTTTTTTCAAAATTTTGCGAATGCAACAACCGACAACACACGTATTCTGTGACCGTGACTCAACTGAACTTGATAAGAACATAACAAACAAGCACAGCCAACTCCGGCGCATCGTACACAGCGATTGGTGTATGTGTTCGACTGGGAGACAAGGATAGTGCTATTTGAGCAATCCTGAGAAATACGAAATAATAGGTATGCCGTTCGGGCATTTCCATGCTAGCTTCGGGAGCGCTCGGCCTCATAGTCTCCGTCCTTTATGGTGCCCCCACACTGCCGTTAGATAATATTTGTAAACATTTTCTAGCATACATTTATATTTTATTTTATTTACTCTATATTATGTATGTATCTATTAAGTTATTTAATATTTTAATCCCTGTTTAATCCTATCCCACTTTGCAACACTCTACCTACATACATCTGTTTCTGCTTAGCCCAATAGTTGACCGGTAGAGAATGCCTACACGGCATTCGATCCGCCTTTTGTGCACTATTTCTATTGTGCAACAAAAATTAAATAAAAAAAATATTTACTAACAGATGTTGTCAATTGTTACATTTTGTTAGGAAGTCTCACATGTTATAAGTGCTCGTACACTGATGAAAAATGTTTCCTAACATTTAAATCTGGCATTTGCTTACTTGGTTTTGCGTTCTGAGGGAGTGTCTATACAAAAATGGAAGAAGAATTGCCCATTAGAATAGCTTTTAGTTTTGTTTACAAAAGAAGAAGCGATCTTATTGGATGCGCCAAACAAAATATAACACTTATTTTATTTTGTTACTAGCTGTGCCAGCGGCGTCGCACGCGTGGATATGGGGTTTCAAAAATAACCGACTTCCACAAAATGGTACCCAGATTTTAAGTTAGACCTCTAGAGGTTGTTGGATTGCTAGCAATACATTGGTGAAACCGCATTTAATTCCAAGCAGTAGTTTTCGCGTGAGGCGCGATCAAACATACAGATAAAAATTTCTCCCGTTTCCCCAACACTTCCCGCCACTGCTCTGCTCCTATTAATTGTAGCGTGATGAAAAGTATACTATAACCTGCCCAGGAATATGAAGAATAATCGTACCAAGTTTCGTTAAAATCCGTCTAGTAGTTTTTTTTCTATAACGAACATACAGACAGACAGACAACAATTTTACTGATTGCATTTTTGGCATCAATATCGATCACTAATGACTCCCTTATAGTTATTTTGAAAATATATTTAATGTACAGAATTGACTTCTCTACATATTTATTATAAGTATGGATAGAAGATAACTTGTTATAAAATGTTTACTCAGTTACGAAACATTTTCTAACATGAAATAATTTTTAACACATGTGATTAAATGTCTGCTAACGTTGCTAAACATTCTCTAACGGCGCGACAGTATGGGAGCACCATTAGTGTCTTCCCACAATCATCGTCGCGGACATTTCATTGACTTGAGTATTTTGCTTGACAGTCACGCCACCTAGTAAGTGTTGTGGAACTATAGTTCATTCGCGTTAAGAAAATAGTGACTGACAGGTCACTGACAGGCCACTAGCCAATTTAATAATTTCTAGCGTTTTAATTGGCTAGTGGCCTGTCAGTGACCTGTCAGTCACTATTTTCTTAACGCGAATGAACTATAGCTCTAACCATTTTAAAAACGCATTGCTGTGATATTAACATTAAAGGTACCTAAATGTGAAATATATGTAAAGATCAATAATTAAAGCTCATAGTTATTCTTTTTGCTGGGTGGGAACAGGTCGGTAATTGTGTATTATTTGTACTGATTTCAGATTTAAACAAGTTTTGTACTAATATGCAAACTTTATATTATAATAAATAAAAATAGCTACATAAAAATGTTTGTTTTTTTTTGTTTAATCATAACAGCTGCCATGGAAAATACCTAATTGAACGAAATATTATATTTTAAGCAGAACATTTCACAATAATATCAAATGAAGTAAAACATTTTGTATACAACTGTACCTCCAAAATTGTAGGGAAAATTATAACTTTTTAATTTCAAATTAAATCAGCTCAAATTTATTTCCGTTGGAGACGACTATTTTATGACTATTTTTTGGCAAAAACTCAAATCGAAAATCGTAGCCGTTTCGGAGATATTTGAAGTTTTCAAATGTTCAAGCTAGAATCCTCACCAGGGTACCCTTATATCTCTGGAATCTCTTAACGACTATAGTTCATTCGCGTTAAGAAAATAGTGACTGACAGGTCACTGACAGGCCACTAGCCAATTAAAACGCTAGAAATTTAATTTCTACAGGCCACTAGCCAATTAAAACGCTAGTGGCCTGTCAGTGACCTGTCAGTCACTATTTTCTTAACGCGAATGAACTATAATTCTGAAATTTGGTATGCCGTTGCGACTATTTCATGACTATTTTTTGGAACATAAACCAATTCGATAGACTTTGCCGTTTGCTTGCATCAGAGGTGAGGATTACAGCTTGAACGTCAAGCTAGAATCCTCACCAACCTATAGCTATAACTCCGAAACTATAATGCGACTATTTTTTTTACTTGGCGACTATTTATGACTATTTTTTGGCATAGTAAAAATTCGTTTTCATGCAGGTTTCAGAGATGAGGATTCCAGCTTGAAGCACACGTTCCAGTGGACATCTGTCCCATGGAACTACTGATACTTTTTACATATTGCACATGGCAATGGAACTAGTGAGAACGAATATTCGTGAGCGTCAAAATCGCGGGACCAAGTCTCCAATTTAAAAAATAGCACATGTAGGGGTTTGTACTACATTTGTACTATTTGTACCCGAAACCACAAATTTGTACCTCTAAAGATAAAGGAAGTATGTCAAGGTTTCCCTGGTCCCGCCATTATGACGTCAAAGTGGCGGAGCCATCGGAAAGCGCTACTCGGAGGCAGGTAATTCAGACCCGAAGACTTAGTACTACATTTGTACTTGTATGTACTCAATTTTCAAGGCAATTGCAAGTGCCAAATTAAAGTTATCTGATAAAAACATTGGTCCCGCCATTTTGACGATTCATGTAATCGCTGAATTCATATGAAAATTGATACAATTTCTGCAAAATTAAAATGTCAACCTTTTGTACTGGTCAGTACATAAATTTGTGTTATTTTCGTATTCATAAATCTATATAAATCAAAAGTTATTTAATAATCGTCGTTCTTTGATATGGACACATTTATGCAGAAATGAAACAACCAAAAATAGTTTGGATAATCATATATTCAACTTCAATTACTTTTGCGCATAAATTAAACAATTAGGCACTATGTACGTTGGACTCTTCGTAATTTTCGTCTTTAAGTCGTCGTAACACTCCCACTTACCAATTGGTCGAGAAATATGAGCTCGATAATGCCCGATGCCGGTGGACGTAGGTGGAGCTATAAGTTCTATAGCAGATAAAATAGAATAACATGTATCTTTTAAGAAAATTTGTCTCGGAATTTCAGTAATGTTAACCGTCTTCAGATCATTCAGTTCAAAAAATATTATAGGTGATAGAGAGTAGAATATGGCTTTGATTCCATTGCATCCTGATGCACTGCATGATAAAATTTGATCTTGAATCATTTCATCAGCAGATTTATTAAGGGAAACTATGCCTGTGCTTAAAATGTTTAAATCTAGAGGTAGAAATCCAATCGGTCTTTTTCCTATTACGTTAACTGAGCATTGGTCATTCGAGCAGTTTCTTATTTCATCTGCACTACATAAAATATCAGATAAGATATGTTCGACAACATATGTTATATTACACTCGCAGCGTACTTGTTTTTCATTTTCACCGACAGTTTCTATTTTGAAATTTGATTTCAAAATGTTATTATAAGTATATATAGAAGAAGAAGATATAGATAAAATGACAATAATTGATGATTAGAATTACCGCATTATATACAAATAAATAAATAAGTTTAACAAATTGTGGATTTCCATAATCATCAAAACATTGTTTGTTTCGTTATCGAATACACCTGTCCAATTCTGTAAAAATGTACTAGGTACAACAATAAATAACGATAACTTTTGATGTACTTAAATAATGAATGTGAAAATTATACAACTTTATGTACTGACCAGTACAAAAGGTTGACATTTTTATTTTGCAGAAATTGTATCAATTTTCATATGAATTCAGCGATTACATGAATCGTCAAAATGGCGGGACCAATGTTTTTATCAGATAACTTTAATTTGGCACTTGCAATTGCCTTGAAAATTGAGTACATACAAGTACAAATGTAGTACTAAGTCTTCGGGTCTGAATTACCTGCCTCCGAGTAGCGCTTTCCGATGGCTCCGCCACTTTGACGTCATAATGGCGGGACCAGGGAAACCTTGACATACTTCCTTTATCTTTAGAGGTACAAATTTGTGGTTTCGGGTACAAATAGTACAAATGTAGTACAAACCCCTACATGTGCTATTTTTTTAATTGGAGACTTGGTCCCGCGATTTTGACGCTCACGAATATTCTCAGTAGTTCCACCATACTTAAATAAATAATTAAATCCATTAAAATAACAGAAAAATAATACTAGGTACTATGTACTGATGATGATAATGGCTATTGGGGACTTGGTCGTGACTTGGTGCCACGATTTTGACGCTCACCACTATTTGACATTACCTAGTTGTACATTACTCGACAAATGTCAAACTTTTATCACTGGAATTTTCTGAAAAAGCATACTCAATGCATTTGTGAATAGCCCCATTGAACAAGGCCATAACTGGAGTAAGACCATTCCCAAAATGCCAATAGATACAGTGTGCTAGCTTATAGAGGATTGAGAGAACCTAAACTGTTGGGGAACCAGTAAATATAATATAGCAGTCATATTTAAAACTAGATAAAGAAAAGAAGGAAATTTTGGTTACACTTTTAATTTAGTTGCATGTTTACATTTTAGTGCACTTATGCAGGTGAATAATGCAATTAAAAAATCCAAGTTAACAACCTAATCCTTGATCTTCTTCTTGGGGCGGAGGTTGTTGGTGTGTCCACACTTGGTCTTGCGGCAGTTGGTAGCACGGGGATGGAGGCGAGCATAGCATTTGCGGCAGATCATCTTTTCACAGTTGTACTTCATGGCCAGGATACGTAGCGAAGGTTCAATGGTACCTAGAATAAAAACAAGTACATAGGTAACTCCAATATAAAAGCATTTATCACAATTTATAGGTTTAAGATATTTAGTTTTAAATATTCACTAACCTCCTCTAAGCCTGAGCACCAAGTGCAGTGTAGATTCCTTCTGAATGTTGTAATCAGAGAGAGTGCGACCATCTTCCAGTTGTTTGCCGGCAAAGATCAATCGCTGTTGATCCGGAGGAATGCCTTCTTTATCTTGGATTTTAGCCTTAACATTCTCGATTGTGTCGGAGGCTTCCACCTCTAGGGTGATGGTCTTCCCCGTCAAAGTTTTGACGAAAATCTGCATTGTGAATGCTGAAATGAATTATTTTATTAGATATGCATTTAATATTTTTTTTGTAAACTGCTGTTTGCAAATGAAGAAGTGAAACAAATGCACATCGATTTCCGTCAAGATCATACGCCACGCGGATGCCAGATTTCAAATTTCGAACGTCAAGATACTACACCTCACTATTCCATTGAATCGCCTTATTGCCGTAATGTAAAAAAATATGTATTAAATCGTAAGCAAACAATACCTATTAGTTTTTATTATTTCTCAATAGATTTTCCAACCTCACCTTTTCGTAAAACGTGCTGTAAGAAAGAACTGTCACTTTAATACTCATAAAAGATGGCCGACGCACCCTGTGTTGCTAGTAGCTGTTATAAAAATCCTTCTCTTTTTTATTATCTTCTTTCTATAATAAATCTGTAGAGAGGTCAATTCTGTACATTAAATATTTTTTTCTAAATAACCATCAGGGGATGATTAGTGATCGATAATGATGCCGAAAATGCAATCAGTAAATTTTTGGTCTGTCTGCATGTTCGTGTTAAAAAAAAATCTACGGGATGGATTTTAACGAAACTTGGTACGATTATTCTTCATACTTCTGGGCAGGTTAAAGTACACTTTTCATCACGCTACAATCAATAGGAGCAGAGCAGCGACTGGAAGTGTTGGGAAAACGAGAGAAATTTTTATCTGCATGTTTGATCGCGCATCACGCAAGAACTACTGCATAGAATTGAATGCGGTTTTCACCAGTATATTGCTCTAGACCTCTAGGTCTAACTTAAGCACTAGGTGTAGGTATAGATAGGTATTTTATGGAAGTCCGTTATTTTTGAAATCCCGTATATAGTGAGCCGTCTGTCAAAGTCTATAGTAAAATGAAATTATCACGTTCGCGTGGGTTGTCCTTTTGCGGTAGTGTAGATATGAAGTTATGTGGTTCACAGTAACATTATTTAATTTATTGTTAGTACGAAATTACATTTTTATAGCAACACTAAAACTGATTTCGTTCTGAAACCTCTATTAATCTTTGTTGTTTTTTCTTTTTCTTGTTCAAAATCTTTTTTAATAAAATGTGTTGATTGGAATTAACACAATATTTATTTGTGAAAATACATAATAATTTACTTACGAATTATAATTAAAAATATGACTTAGACCAAAAAACTATACCAGTTTCAAATTTTAATTTAGTTTCAGAACGTTAACGTTATAGTACTTGTTTCGTAACAGCTCGATTTGCTGAAACTACTTTGCGATACCAAAATTCACTATAATTTCCAAAATGTATCATCAACTCAGCAAACTTTCGGGCAGGCTCGTATCTGCTAAAAGCTTGCAGTCGCCATTATTCCCTATTGTACGTATAAACTTGTATACTACCTATTTTTAATGTGCTCTTATCTCTAGGGGCAAAATCTACTATAATCTCTTAATTTTCTTTTTCACGTAGGAACATTAACGTATTATTATATTTATTTGTATAGGGTATAGGGATCACATACTCAAAAGATAAATAAATTGTATTGTGATAATAAATTAGAATAATTATATTTTTAATATATAACTCCTAACCTTTATGTTTGGATATTGGTAGGTAAGACATTTTCAAGTTACCTACACGATGATGTAGCCCAATTCATAAAACACGGGCCGTAATGTTCGATAAACTTAAATCAAAGCATGCCGATTATTATACCTGTCTACATCAAATATAATTTTTCTAACTCTGTTATGGTCGCTATGACTATATGGTAGATCATATTTTATGACCAATTTTACAATATATACCTATTTCTTTGTTGGTTGTTTTTTTCCAAATTTAAAATTGTCTTATGTAGGTATGTCACCATAAAATTGTAAATACCGTTAGATTATGATCTATCTCACTAGATTGTAAACTGTCGAAATATTGTGAACTGTAAAATAATGCTTACATTTTAACTATTATTCAGTCACAGACTAATTGATAGATGTGAAATTCTTAAATTAAAATCTGTCATGAGTTAAATTATCAACAGTTGCACTTTGAATATCTACCGAAAAATAAACGTTACAATGTAAGAATTATGTTACAGTTCACAATCTCGGAAGATTGAATAAAATCTAACGGTATTTACAATTTCACAGTGACATGTATACCAAAATTATACTAGTGCCACCTTCCTCTGATACAATATATATTTGTTACGGTTAAAACCCATTTCATTCTCTTTCTTTCAACTCCAGCACCATAACCAGAAAACTTATGTATGGTAATGTTACTTCATAACCTTAGGTCTTATGGGAAAATAATACTCCAACCAATTAACAACATAACATTTACACCATTCAGAGATATTTTAATACACATACTAATATAAATTTTGCTGTATGCAAAATCAAAGTATATTATTTTGATTTTATGAACATTGTGAAACAACTGGTACTAATAATCAAAATCATTTTGTTATTACCTGACAGGCACCTATCGCTTTGCAACGAGTAGAAGCCCCTCAGATCCAGTACACCTCTGCACTCTCAACTGTGACTGAGGCCGGAGCTTGTGCTGCCCCTGGCAAGAGGAGGTTGATCCCTGGCACCAACACTCCATATCCTCCTGTATCTGAGAGCATCCGCAAGCAACAGGGGCAGTTCCAGGTATACATGTTTATAAGTTTGATTATTTAGTTCAAAGACTGCATTCCTTATTTTAAGGGTCGTGTGGTGTATGGATTCATTTCTAGCCAAATTAGATTAGCAAACACCAGTTTTGCTTCAAGTCTGGGTGTTATGGAAGACAACCCTGGTCTAATACTTATAGTTACTAGGGAAAACTTAGTGTAAAGTGCTAAAATGTTTTAGGATATTTTTTTTATTTTGCCTTGGTATTTCATACATAAATATAGCAAAATGTGTCAAAAGCAAAGTATGTCATGCTTATAAAGCTATACATATACAATTTTGTATGATTGTTTTCAGAAAGAGGATGATGTTCCAGTGTTCCTGAAGGGAGGTCCCCTTGATGCTCTCCTGTACCGCCTCACCCTGGCGCTGTGTGTTGCTGGAATATTTGGTGTAGTCCACACTGTCTACGGCCATGCTGTCCCCAAGAAGGGTTAAATTAATTTAAATATGTATTTAGTCCCCTGTGTTATAAGTTATACAGCACTGTAATTAGCGAAAATCGAAAATAAAAGAGGTGCAATCATTATAATTTTGTTATTGCTTCATTCCCAATGTCAACTCATTCCAATCCTAACATAACTGGTTATGGGTTAAAAAAGACTTGAGACTTGGGCTGTAACTATAATATGTGTAGGTTAGGAACTGATGCTATTATATTTCATGTAGTACAATAAAGTGTGGAATGTCTTTCCCTGTATTATGTTACAAAATATTAACAGGGTTATTTGAAAAACATAACATCCTAGATACTACGTACTTGCAGTGCTCAAATGTAGCTCAATCTTTTTGTATGGAAGCAATATTGTAAAGTTGTGATATTTAAGCAATACCTACTATAAGTATTAAAGGAGGTTGATGTTTTTCAACCAACTCTTATTAATTCAATATAGGTACATACCTAATTTAGTGGGAGCTAAATACACAATTTATATTAGCAGTGTGAGCCAATTTATTATGTTTAAAGAGATTAGACTTACAGATAAAAATAACTTTCTGTTATGAGAAAATCAAAAACCACAATTATGTAAACATTTCTCTATATTTCATGTACATATAACATAGAACACTGGCCAATAACTATATACTGAATCAATAAACTGCAATAACGACGCAATATATCTCACTATTCAAGCTACTACAATGGACAACTAACACCATACTGTTGCAATAGTGAGTGACCACATCATTTAGCCACATACCTACATTACATGAAAATCCATTACCTATAGGTATAATTTTACATTCACTACTTTGTTCAAAAGCATTCATATATGGACATTACAAAATTGTCCAACTTTTGTATCCAACTGAAAAATATAAAACTCAGGTACATACAATAGACTTATTGTAAATACCTACAAAAATAAATTCAATAGAAAACAAGACAGGAAGTAAAAAAAAACTTATCAATTAAAACATAAAGTAATAAAAGGTAGTATTAATAGTAGGTATAAATATAAATGGAACTTAGTACCCTTATTATTTTAACAACTTATTCAGTAGTATTAACATAACAAAATCAGTGTTTATCTTGACATATTTGCATATATTTCAGATTGTTTTAAATAAGTCTAAAGGCGATATGAGAAAATGCTTTACACAGCCATTTAACAATAATTAACTACATGTAACGTTCTTAATTAAACCATTACATATTATTATTTAATCTCCTAACGCTTTGATTGCTTATGATAGTGTAACGTCATTTATCTACCTACATTAGCATGTGGTAAAATAACAAAGATATTGAAGTTGATAACATATTTTCGATGCATTTATGAAGTCACAAGTATGATCATGGCAGTAACGCTACATTATTTAGGTACCTAAGTCAGTAGGTATAATTAATAAAAGTCTACTGTAACAAAATACCTGACGAGTTTCTCGAATGTACTTAGTGCATTTAAAAATAACATTATCCTACGATCTACATACAGACACACGCCTAGGAGTTATAGACTGGCTCGATGGCTCATTTGGTAGTGACCTCTGCCCTCTGAGCCAAGGGTCGTGGGTTCGATTCCCGCACAGTACAAACATTTGTGTTCATGAACATGTCTGTTTATATTGGTCTGGGTGTTTACTATGAATTTACAAAAAAAAAGTAGGTATCTAAGTTTATCAGTTGTCTAGCACCCCTAATACAAGCTTTGGCTTAGCTTCGCTAGGCGAGGTGAACGTTGATTGGTTCAATGACTCACGTGGTGTTATCCCGTCAACCAATCAGGGAACAGTGTATTAAGTGACGGATAATAGTGCAGTACCTACTTAAGAGCAACGATTGAGGACGATTTTACTTGTGTCAAAATCGTAAATTATTAAATTACTGCCAGTGCCAGGCTACCGTAAGTTGATGAATTAACTGAAATCCATTGCGTTAAATAATACATTTCAACTAGGTACCGTTTCTTATATTCCGAAAGTTAATCAACTACCTAGGAAATTGATCAACTGACGATTCTTGCTATTTTCCGGTGACATATTATATAAACCTAACTACCTATATAGCGCCTGCCGCCTTCATTAATTTAGTAACGATTTGGTATCTCCAACTACTTATACCAAAGCTAGGTCATACAGGACTTTGTGATGATTGGGTTAAATACTGAACAATGAGACCTTGAAATTTTATATCCTTACCTATCCTTATACCTATCACTACTGGCTCATTGGTCAATATTTACATAAATAAATAAAGCTGTGTGAAATTTCGATTTTAGGTGAGCCTAGGTAGGTATAACCTCAATAGGTTCTATCTGTGGCCTTATATCTGTCATTTATTGCACCTTTTTAAACGAAAAACATTGTCGTTTTGGAATCTAGTATTTTTATCAAGCCACAATGATTGGATCCATAAACCACCCAGTCGCTTTATTAGGTCCCGCCCTAGGTATATACTGCGGATAATCTCAACTGGCTTTGTTAACTAATTTCAAAGCCCCTGCGCGTAGGTATAATATAAATATGTATAATAATCTCAATGAAATAAGATGCCAGGTTCAACCTTGACGAGATTTCATTCTATATTTTTCTCCAATCTTTCAGTCTGCTGTTAAAAACTGAAATTTAAATTGTTTAATCTATTACAAATTGCTGTGTGTGACTTACTAGTAGGTACAATTCTTAACAGAATATTTGTACCTATTCCATAATTCAAAAACAACAGACGCACGTATAAATAGAATAATATGTAGTTTATGAGACTGGCCTGGGTCTCGCAGGTAACGGAGGTGGAGCACCCTGCCGAGCTGGCACCGGCGGGGGCGTGCCGCTTGGCGGAGGCGGCGGCGGTGCGCACGCTGGCGGCGGGACGCTGTCAGCCGGGGGCGAAGTTATAGGAGGAGGTACTGCGCTTTTACAGGATTCTGGCGAAAGTGGAGCAGGCCGCGGCGGTGGAGGCCTCGCAGGACTCACGGGCACCGGTGGGGCTCGAGAGGGAACCAAAGGTGTCGGTGACGGGGCGGGCGGTCTGCTAGGCTGCTGTCTGCGCGGTGTGGGTGGGGCTGACCGCAGCGGGCGATCCGATTGTACTTCCCCGAAGAGAGGCACTGTATTATTTGAACATAAGCTTATTTCGGATCGAACTATGTCCACCCATTCAGGCGATTTTAAAGTTATAGAACAGGGTATAGAACATGCCGAAATTTGACCTTTCTGTGCTGCAGCAAGTGCGTTCTGTCCCTCTCTGAATGTAATGCTCAAAGTATGTTCGTCGATAAACCGCACTAGCGTCACTTCGCCAATAGTCGATAATTCTTGTAACACAGCTGCCATTACGTTATCATCAAACACTGATTCATCGCTATCGATTTCTTCTATCGGTTGTACGATAATGCTGGCATCAGGAGGCCCGAGATCCTTTACAACTTCATAGAATACTTCCATACATTTTGTATAGCTGACTTGTAAAACTTCAACTTCCAAAACAGCTATTACTGGCCGATGATCACTTTGCTTCAGCTCCGCCCGGCCGTAATGGAGCAGTTTTCCGGCTGCCAGCTCAGATGTCGTTTCTGGATCAATAGTGTATTTTCTGCTTCTCCACAGAACTCTATCTGTCCAAGCAGGAGCACGCATTTTTTCGCTTGTGTCATAGTCGTCGCTAAACAGATCGTACTTGTACGTAGGTGGAAAAGTGATGTCACCTTCAAAACAATTTTTGAAAACTAAACCCTGTGATTTTTGCTGTAAAAGTTGATCTTGCTCTAAAAGCCTTTGCATATTATTTTGCGACACTAACGATCGTACTTCATCTTTGTCGAGATCAATGCGATAATTAAAATCTCCACACCAAAATACATAATCATGGGAATATAAAGATCTTCCCATGGGGAAAGCAATTTTTCTAGTTATTTCTGTGTAATCTGCATTTCGTTCAGTGACTTGAGATTGCCCAGCTGCAAAGTGGGCACACACAAAACAAAGAGAGCTTCCATACATGACCATTCGAATTCCTACTGCACCTTTATTTCCTGTTGCTCCTCCCAGGCCTGTTTTGACAGAATCTAGTGCTACATCTCTTATGTGAGGTATTAAATCTTTCCTCACAAAAACAAATAGACAAACACCTACTAATTGATGGCATGATAACAATGTGTAAGGAGCATCTCTACATAATACCTTCTCCAGCTCCTCACTCCAAGCTTTGGCATTATCAGAACTAGCAGCCATGATATTACTGGCATTTAAATCTACAATCTCTTCAAATCCAATGGCAAAAATATCTGATGGATGTTCTTTCAAGTTAACTGTATTTACTAAGCCCGATTCTGGACAATCCAACAACCAGTCTGCTAAAGAAACATCCTTGTAAGCCAGACTTCTGAAATGCTTGCCTCCATTGACATTGTAGGTACCAATTGTGATGCGTATACTTGTTGGTTGTGTAAACTCGTTTGCTCTACGACACATTTCTCTTAGGACAGCCGTAGATGTGTGTAAAATGTTTGAGGGCAATAATATTCTAGTTCGATCTGCAAGTTCTGAGTTTAAAGTGGAACCTAACAAGAGAATGTCAATGGCTTCTTGCTTGGAGTTATCCAATAAATTATTTTGAATGGTACGTGCTGCGGACCTGGCCCCGTCTATCAATTTGGATCCACCCTGTATAGCACCAGTGCCTGCATATATTTTAGAAATCTCATTGCCATTATTGACCCACATTTGCTTGAACACTTCCTCAAACCTATTTACATTTTGTTTCTTATCAATACATTGTAGCAACATTAACTGAATAGCTAGCATTTCCAGACCAATAAAAGTCTGTATAGAATTAGTTCTATCCAAACAATCCAAACAATTTGTTCTAATCACACCTTTCTGTATGTTGTATATGTCAACCCCCTTGGCACTGAAGATGCTTATGTCATCATAATACTTTTCAGCAATTTTTTTAAATTTAGCCAAGGCAGTCTCTATTGAGCCTGCTCTCACTTCCTGATGGTAATCAAATATTATTTGCATCACATCACAATGAGCAGATTCATTTAGATGTTTTTGAAAGGCATTGCTAAGTGTAGCCTCTCCCTCACTGCCACCAATCAGGCTTGATCCAAGAAGATTCACTACAAATACAGACCCATAATTACGTTTCAGTTGAGTGAAATGTCGGTCACAAGCACTTGTGGATGCATCATAACCCCTGGACATTTTGACCTTGTGAGATCCAACTTGAATACCAGGCTGTTCCCAAAACAAGGGCACTGATCCCCTCGTTTGAATGTAGGAGGTAACAGCATCATCAATGAAAATGGCCTGTTCAGTTTCAACAAAATTGGCAACATTACCATCATCATTGCATCCCCTAACATTGAACCTTGTGCCAGCTCGTTCACAACTGAGTCTAGACACAAGAACAGCTCGCGCTTGACGATGTCCGACATAGATGGTGCGAATTTCCACAGAACCACACATAGCTCTAGTAAGCCAATCATCACAATCAATACCAAATCTTATCAAATGTATAAACAATGTTCTGTTCCAAAAAAAGCGATTATCAGAAATTGCACCCTTGCTTTTCCTTTGAGCACATAATGTCAGATCGAATAAATTATCGTTAGTTTTTCCGGAATTCCATGAAAAGTAGAAGGTGCCCGAATTGAGCAGTTTTCTCACTTCAGACACTTTATCATCACCTTGCGATTGATAGAATAACGGTAGGAACTGTGTTTGAGTTATCTTAAATACTTCGACATCGCCGACCTTACCTACGGAGCAGCAGCCCGTGACGAGGACTAGGTATAGCAAGCAGCTTTCACCGGAATTTAATTGGAGAACGCCCAGGCAACCGTACGCGTCTGCTATCTTGTGGTATTGCTTCCGCAATGTCTCCGTCTCCTGCGACGAGAGAGAAACTACAGCTTGAGACTCGAACAAGAGCGCAGTGTCTTTATTCCTATGTTGCAAAATAACACTGTAGGGATTCGGAGGCGACGACTTCTCGAGTACTTTAAACCCCTTTGACATAGCCATAGCTACCGTTCTCGTTGCCGTGCATCCAGTCAAATGGTAAAACTACAATCTGCCAGCCATCCGCCCCCTATTTTCTAGCAAAGATCTGATTTCCAACAAGAAAATTTATCGCGACGCGAATTTACGCGATCGACCACAGAATTATCAAATGTCAAATATTTTTTTATTGCTTTGCTTTGCTGTGGAGGTTTGGCATTGTACAAAACGCGATTGAGCCGTTCAGAAATATGATGAGTTCGTTTAGAATGAAAAGGCATAAATCTATGGATGAGATCAATGGATGGAGGGTTGTGTCTGTCTTGTGCATGGACGTATTAAGTACTACGTACAAATACTTCCATGGTCTTGTGTACCATATTCAAATATTGCTCTAGAGTTGGAAATGGAGACTGGCGTTCTACTTTTCAGTTGATAAATCACAGTACACAGAACCAATATGTGATAGTTATGATACCGAGTAGGTATCTTCGAAGAAGCGCGAGCATTTGTGTCATGTTTGATCTTGCATGCACTTTATTATAATAAATTTTACGTTGATTTCAAAGTGCATTATAAAAATTCTCTCCACAATGCAACGCTTTGAACAATATTGGGTTGGTTATACCTACCAAAATAGAGGTCAAGCTTATGACGAAGACATGCTTAGCCAAATTAGGATTGGGTATGATTATTCCTTTCATAGGAGGTATGATAGCAGTCGTACCATAAAATAAAAGACATAAGACAAGGTTATAATTTGTGTAATGTTGTATACAATAGGTTATCGGTATTTATAATCAGGTATCACCCTGTGCCTACCTACTCTTGATTGTCCTTCACAGCCCTCTGCAGGCCTAGTACAGAAGATGAAAAACACATCTCAGCAATGCGCGCTGGCTAAGGCACTGGGGTTCAATAATTTGGTCCGAGAAGAATCGCGCGAGTTGAGGTACCTACCTACAGTAAATTCGTTGCGAACTGCAAAATTGATTGAGAAATTCGCAGCGAATTAGCCTTTCTGAACAAGGCTTTAGCATTGTCATATAATTAGAGATTGTATAATTATAATACGTATCGAATCTCAAACTATGATAAATATTCTACAAAGGTATTTGATGGATTGAGATACTTTATGCAACATAAAATAATGTCTATTTCATACATAATTTACAAAGTTAAATATTTTAAATAAACAAAAATTCTCCCAAACATTTGACACTTCCATTAACATTTCTTAAATGCTAATCGCGATATAAGTTTCTATTATGTAACACATTAATGTAGGTATTTACATATAGACTAGGTCAGGGCTTCCCAAACTTATTTACGCCTGTTATTTTGCATAACAAAATAAACTAAACTTTGGGCGAAAATCTGGTGGCGTTACCCATAATGGCCACGCAGGGCAGTCGGGTTGGCGATCACAGGGCGTAGCTTCTCGCTCTATACGCTGCTGCCCGTCATCGGTCTAGGTACATAAATGAAGCCTATTGACAAAAGTTGACATAATTCCTGTATGCGGCGACCGAGGACATAGGTACAGCGATGCGGCCAGTGCTCTTCCGCACGTACTCTTGGTAGACCTCCCGGGCCGCCTTGGAGACGGTGGGCGGTATCATGTCCACGCTGGAGTCGAAAGTGAAGGCGCTAGCGACCGTCATCACCACGTTGATCTCCGACTTGTACTTCGGGTTCGAACGCCTCTCGTAGTTCACATACCTTTTGTACCTACAGAAAAAGATATAATAAATAATTATTAGATATCACACATCTATATTACTCGGATTCCAAAGTAAATAGCTGAAGCGCCAGTGTTATGGGTATCAGAACAACGAAATTATGAGCAATAGAACAAAGAGGTAACCAGACAACAAAGTCGCTTTTGTTGTCAGGTTACCTCTTTACCCGCCTTAAAACGTCTTGCCCCAATTTTTTCTGACCTAAAACTAATTTAGGTGAAAATTTACGAAAATCTACACTAAAATTTTCATTAAAAAAAAATTAAGACTACCTTATTTTTTAAAAAAAAAAAAAACTTCAATTTGTAATAGTGTACGATTATATGGAAACCAAAATCACGTAAGTAAGTTTATTTAATAACTCGTCTGTGCTCATAGTACAAACTTTGAGTTATTCTGGGACTAGACGGCGCCTTAGGGTGTACTATAAGAGCGGCCGTACACACGATCGGTCGAGCGGTCGCGACCGCTTCTACAGTTCAAGGCGCGGTTAGGCGCGGTCGCGGCTTCAAGCTGTCGGTATCAACTGCTCGAAGCAGTCCGTGTACGGCTGCTCTTAGTGTCTAAACACACTATACGAAGAAGAAGTATGAAGTTCGGCGCGACTACGCCTGCAATGAATTACTATTTTAAATTACTGATGACACACCATGCCGAAAATACCTCGCATTATAGCGTACAGCCGAACTTCGGTCGGGCGTGATTTCGGCTGCGATTCGGCGGCAACGCTCGACCGGAGTTCGGTTCGATTGCCGACGAAAATCCGGGGGCGGGGTGCAGCGGGGAGTTTCTGCCGCGTAAGGCTAGGCGCGCACTGGTGACTTTTTGTCACCGTGACAGTCGTTTTATCTCTTTTGCACTTTTAAAATGAGAAGAAGAGAGATATCTGTCACGGTGACAAAAAGTTCGGCGCTTATGGTGTTTCATATCAGCCGAATACGTCGCAACGTAAAATCAGTCGCGGATCTTCGGTCGCGTATTTTCGGCATAGTGTGTTTAGGCTGTGTGGTGTGCTTCAAGCTGTAATCCTCATCTCTGAAATCTCAATGAAAACTAATTTTGACTATGCCAAAAAATAGTTATGAAATAGTCATAAATAGTCGCACAAGTAAAAAAAATAGTCGCATTATAGTTTCGGAGTTATAGCTATAGGTTGGTGAGGATTCTGGCTTGAACATCAAGCTGTAATCCTCACCCAAATCGGCAAAGTCTATCGAATCGGTTTATGTTCCAAAAAATAGTCATGAAATAGTCGCAACGACATACCAAATCTCAGAAATAGTCGCTAAGGGATTCCAGAGATATAAGGGTACCCTTGTGAGGATTCTAGCTTGAACATTTGAAAATTTCAAATATCTCCGAAACGCCTTCGATTTACGATTTCGAGTTTGTACTTTGTGCCAAAAAATAGTCAATAAATAGTCAACAAAATTCGTTTTCATTGAGATTTTAGAGATGAGGATTACAGCTTGAAGCACACGCAGTGTGAGGTCGTATGACGCACATGATCATGTCGCGCTTGCAGGGCTCCCTGAGGCGCAGGCGGGCGGCGCGCGGCTCGGCCCCGCAGGGTGCGCACGCGCCGGTGTCCGCGGCCAGTGCGCACGCGCGCGCGGCGGCCGCCAGCGGCGACGGCGTCACCTGCCGGCTGCCCACCGGCGACGTCAGCTCGTCGTCCGACGACGAGTCGCTGTTTGAACTGAAACGACGATCATGAATAGGCATGATGACTAATTTTTGTTTTGGACTTATATTGATGCATCACCCAATCATAGAGACATTGTTGAAACAATAGTGTTTACAAGGTCAAAATAATTATATTATATTTGTCCGTATTTTAAAATATGAAAATATATTGGACACGTATTATTCCTTTTTACATTTAAACAAAAAATAACAAAGTTACAAGGCATCAAAATGTAGGAGTGGTCTTTGACTCAGTGGCGAAAAAACTCCCACTCTTTGACGTCACGCGTAATTTTTATCATATTTGTCAGTTCTGGTTTAATTTACAAATGAAAAAATACGTCTTTTATTTTTGAAAATCAAAAAGACGGACTAATTACACGTTTTACGGCAACAGGACTTGTATAAAAATAACACGAGATATCACAATTTCAAAATCACAAATATGAAATCGCCCGAAAACGCTTCATACTAGCCGCTACTCGGGCGTGACGTCACGAATGAATATTGCGTGGTGTTTTGTATGCTTCGCAGGTATAAGTTTGTTCAGTGGCTATATTAAATACTGCGTTTATAGAATTGATTTCATATCAAAATATGTTCTAACTAATGTAGATATCTTAAACAGTGCTATAATGTTTTTTGATTAATTTCACAATTTTGAAATGGACTTTCCCGGTGAACTTTGAAGGACTATCGCGCTCTCATTTTGCAAAATAATTTTGTTATGATTTCTCAAATAAGTCCGATATTAATGGTTCTTTATGGAAGCTATCAAATAACATGGAAAATTAAACATAGTCATCTACCCTAATCAAACCTTACATTAAATATATTATTTTATTTTATTTATTAATATAGCTCATACATCAGATTAACTGCTGCGACAGTTAAACCGTCACTCGTCGGTTGCCAGCGCGTCGTTTGTCGGCAGGATGCACAACGGGCAGGTGAGGTTGGCTTGGAGCGAAAAGATGATAGGTCGATAGGTCGCTCCCTTACATCGCGTAGTGTAGAAAACCAAAATATAGTCTCACTCGCTGGAGTTGTTGGAGGTGGTGCTGGAGCGGCCGCTGAGCACGGGGTTGGTGGAGGCCTTGCGCCCGCGCACCACGAACGGGCTGAAGTTCTCCGAGAACGTGGGCGCCAGGTCCCGCAGCGTGTGGAACATCTGGAATATGATTATCCAATAGTCCAAGGGTGACCAGACCACTTTTCTTTACTATTCTCTCATTTTCTTACATCTATACTAATTTTATAAAGTATGACGGCGACCTTGAACTCCGGTGACACCCAGATTTAGAATAGGACCACCACATCTCATCTCGCGGGTGTCGTAGAAGACGGCTAAGGGAATTTGGGGATACGGGCAGCAGCCTTTACCTGGGTACAAATAAATCCTACTGTGGTCACCAAACCGTCTGCCGAGCGCGGTGACTAAGGCCAATCGCCCCAATGACAAATGGTCACTGGAGGAGGCCTATGTCCAGCAGCGGACATCTTAATGCTGATGATAGCTCAAAACATGCCACGCTGTGCCACACAGGCGCCATCTAGTCTCAAACTAAGCCGAAGCTTTTACTATGGGTACAGAAAACTAATAAACTTACTTAGACACTTTTCAGAACAATAAAAAACCCATATATTCATGCACGTTTTTGCGCATACGTTTGTACGTGCGGCGTCGACCGACCACTGAACCAGTCTGGTCGTCAGGATAACGATGATGACCTTGAACTCGAAGCACTCCGCGAAGACGGTGTACTCGAAGGGGCGGTTGTAGTCGTGGTAGGGGTCGATCATCTCCAGCGCGCCCTGCTCGCGCTGCACGCCGATGATCTCGCAGCTGAGCTTGCTGAACCAATCTGGTGGTCATGATAACGATGATGACCTTGAACTCGAAGCACTCCGCGAAGACGGTGTACTCGAAGGGGCGGTTGTAGTCGTGGTAGGGGTCGATCATCTCCAGCGCGCCCTGCTCGCGCTGCACGCCGATGATCTCGCAGCTGAGCTTGCGCATCTCGTTGCACGCCACGGGCAGGTGCCGCATCACGTCGTCGTCCCACCACTTGGTCAGCGATCTGCGGTATTAAGAGATGATTGTCCAAAAATGGGATGGGATGTAAGGGAGCGGCCTATCATCTTTTCGCTCCAAGCGCGGCCCATAAGCACGGATCATCATCAGCCTATTGCAGTCCACTGCTGGACATAGGCCTCTCCAGTTGTTCGCCACTTAGGGCAAACATCTGGAGGATATACCCATAATCGCCACGCTGGGTTTGCGATCGCAGGGCGTAGCTTCTCGCTCCCGTGACGCTGCTGCCCGTCATCGGTCTGTGGTATTTAACTATACCTATAAAGGTGATGATTATACCGCCATCAGTCGGTTGCCAGAGCCTCGTTTGTTGTTCGGCAGGATGCACCACGGGCAGTTGAGGATGGCTTGGAGCGAAAAGATGACGGGTCGCTCCCTTACATCCCACGAATGCACGGATGACCCGCTCGAAACTGTTGGTTAAACTATGTATCTATGTAACGATCCAAGAGATGCAAAGCTCGTGGCCCGCGACGCTGACCAACCGCGCGGGGGTAAGCGTGACTATAAAACCACCTATAAGGGTCAGAAGAAAACGGGGCCGGCAATAATGAAGATAGGTATTTTTTTTTGATTATACAGGGTGTTTAGTGCATCGTGTGCCAAAGTGCCATCTTCACCTCCCATAAAAGCATTGAAAAAATCTCTTCTCACACTCATCACTCTCTTTTCCATAAATAGACACCAAATCACTATGAATCTCATTACCGTTTAAGCCTCTTGAAGTTAAAAAACGAATAACAGAACGTAATTTACAATCGGACACGCTTTGCACTAATAACTCCATGATTTTCGAGCTCGTATTACTGAAAAGTGTATTCTTAATCACCAAAACTAATTCCGTTGTTTTCGGTAGAACCTACACTGGAGCTATGTTCAGCTAGAGTCCGGTAGGTGGCGTCTTAGTGAAACGCCAGACTAGGGAAACTTACTTTTTGAATACCCCTCGTATTATCTATCTGTCTAGGCCTACATAGCGATAGCAACTGACAAGTGATTCGATCGTCCGTTGGGCCACGAGACGGGAGGGTCTCTCCCATCGCTTTCCGTTAGGCGAGGAGCGCGAGGAATTACTATGAAAAGAGCTATTCTCGGCGGCTCTCTGCGGGATCGGATCAGAAATGAGGTGGTCCGGCAGAGAACCAAAGTCACCGACATAGCTCACCGGATTAATACGCTGAAGTGGCAGTGGGCTGGCCACATCAGCCGCAGAACCGATAACCGTTGGGGTAAAGGGGTTCTGGAGTGGAGACCGCGTATCGGCAAACGTAATGTAGGACGCCCACAGGCCAGGTGGAGTGACGATTTGCGCAAGATGGCTGGCAAGTGAGCGAGGCCCAAGATCGAACGACATGACGTGGAGTGGCCTATGTCCAGCAGTGGACTGTTGGAGGCTGTGATGATGATGAGAAGAAAATACCTGTGTCTAGGTATGTAGACCGTAGCCTCCGGATGGTGCAAGTAGTAGTCGCTCTGGTACTCCCAAATGGCGGGCTGCTGCGGCGCGAGCACGAACAGGCCCAGGAACAGGTTCATGCTGTTCTGCTTCTATTTTATGTCACTATAAAAATACCTGACAGATACCGGGATGTAAGGGAGCGGCCTATCATCTTTTCCTTCCAACCTCACCTGCTCGTGGTGCATCCTGCCGAATACCAAACGAGGCGCTGGCAACCGACCGGTGGCGGTATAACTATCACAATTGAAGGCGTAGCTAAGTACTACAGACCGATGACGGGCAGCAGCGTCACCGGAGCGAGAAGCCGTAGCTTCTCGGCAGGCGCCTGCCCAGCAGCGTGGCGATTTTGGGTATATCCTCCAGATGTTTGCCCTAAGTGGCGAATAATTGGACAGGACTATGTCCAGCAGTGGACTTCAAATAGGCTGATGATGATGATGATGATAACAATACCTGTGTCTAGGTATGTAGACCGTAGCCTCCGGATGGTGTAAGTAGTAGTCGCTCTGGTACTCCCAAATGGCGGGCTGCTGCGGCGCGGGCACGAACAGGCCAAGGAACAGGTTCATGCTGTTCTGCTTCTCGGCGTCCGAGAACGTGTTGGAGTAGTATCGGCTGAGCGTCTGCATGATGTCGTTGCCGTGCGACGACCACGGCGCCGTCTTACGGTACGTCTTTATTCTGGAAACATTGTCAAATAACTATAGCTAATGGCCAGAAAATTTAATAGGCCTGCTGCCGTAAAGGAATAATTAGTCGTCTTTTAGATTGTTTAAAAATAAAAGACACGTATATTTTCATTTGTAAATTGGACCAAAATGACAAAGATATAGCCCGTTTAAATTACGCGTGACGTCAAAGAGTGGGAGGTTTTTCAGCACTGAGTGACGTCAAAGACCCCCACTCCTACATTTTGATGCCTTGTATCTTTGTTATTTTTTGTTTAAATGAAAAAAGGAAAAATACGCATCCAATATATTTTTATGATCTAAAATACGGACTAAATATAATGTAATTATTTTGACCCTGGAAATATCCCTATTACTATAATACACAATATAATATCCAGGGTCGTCAAAGAGAGCTACCTACGCGCGACTCTGGGCGGGAAACTGACCAGGAGAGTTGAGTTCAAGATTTTCGGCAAAATCCGAGTTGCTGTACGCACGTGAGGCATGGAAGGTCACCAAAAACACCAGGTTTTCATCAACCGCCGTACTCTCGGTATCTATTGGCCCGAGAAAATCTCCAATGTAGATCTGTGGGAACGCTGCGGTGAGACTCCTGTCGACTAGCATATTAAGCGGCGTAAGTGAGATTGGATCGGCCATACACTCCGAGGAGACTCTGGACACACACCGAGGCAAGACTGGAATCCCAAAGGAAACCTGGCCGGCAGTAGATTGTATTGAAAGTTGGAGTTTATAAAATTTAGTTATGTACTCACCTGTGCACGAGTTGGGATCCGCCGTACTGAAGGGCCAGCGTGTCGCCATGGTCTTCATAAAGCCCCTCAAGCAGTCGAACACAATCCGAATCGAACTCTATCACCGGTTCGCCAATAAGGCCTAGTGCATGCAACTGAAACAATTATATTAATTGACAATTTAGTTGTGATGCCTTTTATATTTTTGGGATGCGACTACATCCACATATAGCAGGTATGTAGTTGAAGTCTAGCTCATTCGACTCATACAGTCAGACTTTGAATTAGTGACGAAATGCGTAACACAATCTAAATAAAATAATTAAGTAGGGGCGTAGTTGGGCGCGTCATTTTAGTTTTGACAATCTCTACCTAACATCGTTAGTACACCAAATGCTGTAATGAGATGGAGTCGTAATAGTGACCTGATGTCCCAAGACGCACTTCCCGATGGCGAACTGCGCGGTGTTGGTCCGGTCCAGGCAGTCGACGCAGTTGATATTGACAGTACACGGAATGCTCCAATAGAGTCGTAATAGTGACCTGATGTCCCAAGACGCACTTCCCGATGGCGAACTGCGCGGTGTTGGTCCGGTCCAGGCAGTCGACGCAGTTGACGCGCGCCAGGCCCGTCTGCAGCCGGCCGGCCTGGTGGCCGCGCACGCCGCCCACGTCGCAGCGCGGCTCGCCGCTCAGGAACATGCCCGTGCGCCGGACCACGCTGCCCGCTATCGCCGTAAGCCTGGAGGTAAACACGATATAAATGTATCCCCTACGTAGTTTCGAATGCCGCTGGTGCAACCCACGCTGTTGCGAATTCTTTTTCCACTGCCTCATAGGTTCGAAAGCTTATGGACTCAAATTGTGTAAAAACAATTTCACTGTCTCATGCGCTCGAATGACTAACTTTGCAACTTTTGAAAATCATAATGTATGTTAAAAATATACATCTAAATAGTAATTAAAATAACAGCATTTTTCAAAAAATCTTCAATATGGTGATTCAAAAAGTTATTATGTCAAGCATTCAAGTGCATGAGACAGTGAAAATGATCTTCGAATAGGCGTCTTTCGCGATTACAAAATTGTAATCCATAAGTTTTCGAACCTATGATGCAGTGGAAAAAATGAATAAGCAAATAAAAATCATAATTGTAATTTTTTTATACCACTGTGCACTGTCGCGATTTGTAGCCTATCTATCTCCACAACGCTACAACAAACAATGACTAGTTCTTCTTACTAACGACAGATGGTGATGTAACTTCAGTGGCATCAGTTTGTAGAAATGTTTCACTAATAAGGGGCAGCGCAGACGACAGACTATCCGTGACGCACTTTTTAGTCTAACTAACCTATGCAATTATATGCAGTAACGCACACGACGCGCAAAAATATGTCGCGGATATTTCACAGACGACGCACATCTTCGATCAATTTGTCGGCAGAGCTGTAGGGACCTAGACGCTCTTTTAAGGGTTCCGTAGCCAAAATGGCAAAAACGGGACCCTTATAGATTCGTCATGTCTGTCTGTCTGTCCGTCCGTATGTCACAGCCAGTTTATTCCGAAACTATAAGAGCTACATTATTGAAATTTGGAACGTAGATGTATTCTGTAAACCGCATTAAGATGTGAAAATAAAATCAGAAAAAAATCCAAAATTTTTGGGGTTCCCCATACATAGAACTGAAACTCAAAATTTTTTTTTTCATCAAAACTATACGTGTGGGGTATCTATGGATAGGTATTTGAAAATGATGTTGAGGTTTCTAACAACATTTTTTTCTAAACTGAATAGTTTACGCGAGAGGCTCTTCCAAAGTGGTAAAATGTGTGTCCCCCCCCCCCGTAACTTCTAAAATATGGGCATGATAAAACTGAAAAAAATATATGATGTGTATTACTATAAAAACTACTAACGAAATTTGGTTTGAATGAAATCTAGACAGTAGGTTTTTTTTAAACGTCATAAATCAAATTACCTAATTTTTTCATTCAATCAGTGGTACGGAACCCTACGTGCGCGAGTCCGACTCGCACTTGGCCGGTTTTTTAAATGTCTCAGACGCAGACTCTATCGCACAAAAAGTCTGTCGTCTGCACAGCCCCTAAAAATCACTTACTTATCCAAAACCTTAGCATCAGCACCTTTGTTCATCCTGGCCATATCCAAGTGAATGTACTGCACTGCATGCTCAGGAGGCAGGAACTGGTTCAGATACTTGATGGCATTGCTGATGACGTCACTCAGTAAGGACTCATGCTTCTTCTTCTCTCTCTTCTTTACCAAGTTGAGGAACATGATGGGTGAGCCATAACGCCGCATCAGGTTGTTCAAGTGTTTTCCGGGTATTTCTGCGAATGGATCGCTCAGATCTATTGAAATTGCAGGTTTGGGCACCATTTTTGATACATCTTGCGACCAGTAGCTGGGTATTGAACCTCTCATTTGGACAAATGCACTAAACCTGAAAATATAATTGAAAGAAAGAAAGAAAGAAAGAAAAAACGTTTATTTAGTGCAAAACAATACATGCCAGTTTTAATAAATAGTGATATTAGTTCATCATAAATTTGACAAGATTTAATTAATTGAGAGTTCTAACTTTTCTGATCAAAATAACATTAAAATTTGCTGATTATAACAAAGTGACTACTACTGAGATGAAAGGAAAGATAAATAAATAATCTAAATTATAGTGCAAAGAATGTATACCTGCCAGATTTAAATGAAGAAACCATAGAATCATGGACAATCTGTTCTGTTTCAACTTCATTGGCAACATCTCCGTGCATGTTAGCACCCCGTTTTAAGAACCTAGTTCCAGCATATCTATTGCTCCTTCGGGCAATCAGTGTCAAGTATATTGGTCTTCCAAAAATGTTCAGATTACTCTGCTCAATGAAGCCATGGACAATGTACAAAATCCAATCAGGATGGAGGTGGGAGTGAACGGCAGATAGTAAATGGCTGTTCCATACGAAACGCCATTCTGGTACTGACCGCATTCCAATATCTAATTTTTGTGATGATTGCCTGCAAAAAACAATTTTTGATTAACTAAAAACAGTTTCACATAATCACTATTCAAATTTGACGGTTAAAATTTTTTACCCAGTTTTCTGCTGCCTCTGTTCTAATTGGCTCTTCCAAGTCTCGAAAATGTCTTCATCATCATCATGCTCATGACATGTGCAATGTTTAACTTCTTCCTCATCAGATGCACTGGTCCGTAATTGGTAAACAGCTGCTGTGACTGGTTTGGGGAATAGTACCGGAGCCAGCTGTCTTGGAGGAGCCATGTTCATTTGCAATGTATGGGTAATATCATAACTGTAACTGTAGTAGAAGTTTGTAGACAAATCTACTGCTTGAAACATCTTTAGATATCTTTGCTCATCGGGGTGGTGAGGTTTGCTCATGTCACTGGGAATGTATATGGTGGATGTGTCTTCAATTTTGTAAATAGAATGTGAACCAATCACAGCTATCTTTCTTCGTTTAGTAACTAAGATAATGTAATATCCTTCTAAGAACCTGATGAAACCTGTAATATAGGAGGGTAGGTCATGAAAATATAGATTTCGTAAATATAAAGTTTTAGTGTGATTTTCAATTGTGATGGTTATACCGCCGTCATTATGCCAGTGCCTCGTTTGTTATTCAGCAGGATGCACCACGGGCAGGTGAGATTGGCTTGGAGCGAAAAGATGATAGGTCGCTCCCTTACATCCCACCGACCACATTACCACGACAGACCGATGACGGGCAGCAGCGTCAACGGAGCAAGAAGCTAAGCCCTGCGATCGCCAACCCGCCTGCCCAGCGTGGCAATTACGGGTATATCCTCCAGATGTTTGCCCAAAGTGGCGAACAACTGGAGAGGCCTATGTCCAGCAGTGGACTGCAATAGGCTGATGATGATGATGATGAGTGTGATTTTTGTATTCTTTTCAATTCTAAGGAAATTAATATTACCAATTTGATAAAACAAATCTTAGGAGTTTAAATAGCATCAGAAATAAAAAGATCATAATTACCTACAATGCCAAAAGCAGAGACAAGCTTGTTGAACCCTGCATGTCTGCCGCTGCGGTTACCAAAGCCGATCATGTTAAGCAGCTGATGTATTTCCTGCTTGTTGTACTCCACCTTGTCATCAACTAATATTAGCTCTCTGGGGTCTGTTCTGTCTATTTTGAGGACCCTGAACCGGGTCTGAGTATTGTTGGAGCCAATCAAATAAAATCTCTACAACAAAATTTGTTATTTTGCATAACACATCTCTTAAATTATGATTATCTAGGTTATTCAAAAATTTAATTAGTAGCTTAGGTACTTATAATCTAGATAGAGCTAGTAAAAGAGTGATATGATGATATGTCATTTTCACATTAGAAGAATTAGAAAAACTAGGATAAAAAAGAGTGAGATAGTTATTGGGTTCAGATAACCAGAGTGATCAAAATTAAAAGCATTTAGCTTTTAATTTTGATCAAATTCAAATTTTATAAAATAAAGTCAAATACTACTAATATGTACCTATTACCTAATATTGTGAATTTTAGCAGAATAACATTTTCAATGATATATAATTGCACATAATATAGCGTAGCCAGGCGTATCTGGATAAATTCGGACATGTTAGGCATTTTGATTGCATGTCCAGCTAAAAAATGGTGAATGGCTTTTTGCATTGTTTACGAAATGTAAGAAAGATTTATCGTAAAAATCAATAATGCTTGATTTTACATAACAATTATTTATTTTTGTCAGACTTATAGTACCTACCTACAATCCCTTAAAATTCTCTGTTTTGTAGGATGTCTGGCTTTTTGGCCCAAATGTCCGAAGATACCGTCGATTATGTTTGGCGACCTGGCAATCCAAAGTATCTACATAGAATAGTGTTTTTTACTTACAGCTTTAGTTTCATACAGAGCAATTCTCTGTATTGAACTGATGATGGGATGAAACATGAGATTCTGTTTAGACATGTTTGATTCTCTACAATTTCTATGACAGTAATAACTTTACACTATGTCCATTCGTTTTTTAGTGTTTAATTACTTATTTCATAAAATAAACACCTTCAAATTGAAGCCAATCAAATAAATTTATTTATTTAACAATTTTTACACACAGATATAAACAACAGACAGTTGTTTTGTTGTCAGTCAGGTGTCAGATGTGACAGTGACAGCAGCGTTATCATAGATTTTTTTGAATGTTTTTTTGGACCACGGATTGAGTTTACGAAAAATTTTACTATAATTTTCGTCCAATTTTTGCTTTACATTTTTTAAATGATATATCTCTGCACAAATTGATAAAAACAAAGTGTAAGCGTTCTATGATGAATTTAAATAAAAAAAATAAAAATAACGCCATAATCTTATTCGTCAAATTAAGAAGGTAAGATAGCGGCAAAAATAATCCTCATGAAGAGGTCGATTGCCATTATCTACATAAATCTACTTTAAATCTGTAGAGACTAGAGTGGTCAATTCTGTACATGAAATATAATAATATGTTCAAAATAACTATCAGAGGGTGATTAGTGGTCGATACTGATGCCAAAAATGCAATCAGTAAATTTTTTTTCTGACTGTCTGTATGTTCGATAAATAAACAAAAACTACTCGACGGCTTTTAACAAAACTTGGTACAATCTTCAAACTCCTGGTACCTATGCTTTGCATTACGCTACAATCAAAGGAGCAAAGCAGTGAAGGGAAATGTTGGGAAAACGGGAGAATTTTTTATCTGTAGGTATGTTTGAACGCGCACCACGCGCATATTGCTGCATGGATTTGAATGTGGTTTGCACCAATGTATTGCTAGAGGTCCAACTTAAAATTTAGGCACCATTTTATGCAAGTTTGTTCGTTATTTTTGAAACCCGATATACACGCGTGCGACGCCGCTGGTGCAGTGGGCGTCGCTGCTGTGCCAGCATTGCTGTAGTAGGTAAGTACATAAATTGCTGTAGTAGGTATAATTTAAAAAAATGGTTCGATTTGCGAAGAAAGCCACTGCAGGGGTTCGCGAATGGCACCAGAAAAGTGCAATGGACACTTTTCAACGACAATTGTTGTTTTTTATTTAATTTATTTTGGAGTTCAACTCCACCAGACTGCCACTTATGGCCAATTTGAGCCTCCATTTACAAATCTCCTGTATGTACCGGATTAGGAGTTTGTTTAGTTTTGCTCAAATCATCATCATAGTTTGCTTAAATCCGTCAAATATCAAGGTCTACTTCCCCAATGGAGAAGTAAAGGGTGGCCACCATACCATAAGTGTTCAAGCTACCTAAGTAATTTGGGATCGAATCTAAGTAAATATCTACCTATGTGATGTTTTCTGATATTTGTGTATTAGTTATTTGCTACCTGTACACGATTTATGTATCATCAAAACTAATCTTCTTCAAATTTTTCATAGGCCAATCATTCAATTTATTGCCTAATGGCACCAATTAATTACTAGAGTCCATTGTAACCTTGTACATTTTTGTCTAAATTTGATTGATGGGAAGGTTGATGACGTGCCTTCTGCACGACGACAAGAACATAAGGTAACTTTTATCCCGGAAAAATCCTCCACTAGGACTTTCACTCGGCTAAAGCCGAGGGCTATAATAAATCTGCGTCTAAAATAAAACAAAAATATCAGAAAATATTATAAAAATTTTGATGGGGAGGCATTTGTCATTGGATCTCAGAAATCCTTGAAGAACAGCAAATATTTATAACACACCCATTATTATTTTAATGACAATAGGTCAAACCGCAGATAAGAAATAGTTGATGCGTTGATGTCGTTAGTATGTGAAGTTTCGCGCATCGACCGGAAAGAGAAATCATCTGAGGGTCTATTCAAAATGCCTATTTCCGCTCGGATTCGAAAACTTTGAATGACAAATATATACTCGTAGTACTGAACAAAAAAATACTTAGTTTTAATAAAAGACTTCGTCAAATTTGAATGAACATGCGAGAAGGTTTCGAAATACGAGTTGAGGCAGCGTAGTCCCGATGTAGGAATATAATCACATCTAATTTGGAAAATATTTATTGTACTTATATTATTGTACTTACTAGACATTACTGAATCCATTGTAAATAACCGTATAACCGTAGCCTTACAACGGACTTAACCTTATAACCGATTTGATTTAGAAGCGCGTTTTTCCCTTTTTCGTATCAGAAACATTTCCGACGTGTATTGAGTTGAAGAGAATAAATCGTTAGGTTCAAGTGTATCAGACATAAAATAGTTAATTAAAGAAAAGAAAGAAAAAAATGTTATTAAAACTTGTTCAAACTTATACGAATAGAAAGATAGAATATGTAGCTTAAATAGAATATGAAAAATCCACCATCTTACTTACCTACTTACGTACCTATAATTCTATACCTGTATGTAATGTAAAAGTTGACACTTTCTCCGCTATACTAGTTAGAAATGCTTGTGGCTGGCTAAGTAGGTACTAGACAATTATGGTAGGTTTAAAAATAAAATCGACATACCTAATCATATTATTTAGAAATTAAATTATACATAGTTAATTGTATTAATATTTCTTTTCATAGTACATAGATAGTACCTACTCAAACATATTAATGTATAATTAATTCTTATACAAAATGTAAAGTTGAATGAATGTTATATGAATGGGTAGTATGGCAGTCGTTATTAGTAAATCCTACTGTAGGTACATATAGGTTTACCTATATGTATTAATAATTCGTTTTTATAACACTCGACCTCAATGAATTACTAATGAGCTAAATACCTGTGCACTCATTGATTTTCCCAACACCGCAGTTTTATGTGAACAACGAATCGGGGTTAGCCGTAGGTACTAAGTGATTAAAGCGTGTAAATGTAGAGAGCATCTGTTTCCGTTCCGAACTGGGCCAAAGGAGGAGGACGCATTGTAAGCTCGCGTTTTGCATAGAGGGGTTTGGCAAGGCGCGACGGCCGCATTGAACAATCGTTGTCAGAGTCCACGCGTGTAAGAAAGAGGCTTCGCTCCGCCACAGTATAGGCTTCGCGTGAGTACTGTGAATAGTGGCGGGAGGCCTGCAATGCGCATGCGCGTGGGTCGCAGTCGGAATGGGTTACCATGTGTGAATATCACCTCCTTTTGCGGGACAATTGGGGCGGGTTTTGGTTAAACATACACAATATCACAAATAGTCTTGTAACTAGATAAAACCTTCAGTAGGTATCATGTTGTTGTATTTCTGAATTTTTCTGGTATCATGGTTCATGAGACTAAAAATAACATACTGACGAAGTGAAATACTTACTCGTCGTGCTCAATTTCATATTTAAAGATGTTGCAGTCGCCAATGTTCCTAGTACAAATAAAAACACGACCTTATGCGTTTTCTTTTGTCTCTCAAGAGTCCCTATCTGGTATCTGGATGTATCTAAATAGATCTTTTTAAGTTAAGGGAAAATTCCCTTAACTTAAAAATTAAAGTAGAGCAACGTCGATATTCGGGGCGAAACATGGTCAAAATGAGCGGTGGGGTAAATAAATGGGGCATCGGGTTGCCTGCGCTGGCAAGCCCCGCGCCGGCGGCCGACCTGCGAGCCAGTCCCGTGGCCGTCTCCGAGCCCCTAGCCCGCGCGCGGACGCCGCGCACGCCGCCGCGATCACCCAACACTTCGATGAATTAACCATGAGTCCTAACTACACGCCACAGGCCACAGTGTCCCGCTAGTTGTGTATGTGACCACCGACGCCTCCGCCCGGCGCCAGCCGCCGACCGGTCCAGATAGGGAAGCTGTGTCTCGCGCCCGAGCCCACTCCGCTACGGAGGAATGCAGTAATTTTAACTACTGCGGAGCCGGGCACCGTTCACTGTTAGGGATCGACCGATTACTGCCCACAATAAGGTAAACTGAGACTTGCAGCATCATCTAACTGAATAAATAACTTGGACTTGTTCAGGTTTTGTGCCTTTGAAACGGCTCGTAATGCAACGTTGTTATATGAAGATGAATAGTTAATTCATGTTCTCCTTAGTTTTGTGACAAAAAAATATATGATTGATATGTTTCCTTTTTTTACTAGGTTAAGTTAAAAGGGAACCTTAATTAACTTCCATTCCCATTAGCTTTACCATTCACTGTAGCGTGCAGGTACCTACTTAATTAGTACTGTGGGTACTGTAGCAAATAATAAAACCTACTACGTTAAAATCGCGGTTTTGTTTCGAGAGTCTACCAAGTCGGTTTGTAGGTACGAATTTTCAAAAGCACCTCTGTATGAATGAATTAACAGTATTGATCCTTAAGTTACCTACTTAGTTGCTACCTCCTGCTAGCTTATGTTTGTGTAGAAGAAACCTTCCTACAAGTATGACTTGCTTGGTGAGAATCGTGTCCGTAGATATAAAAGCCAACGCCCAATAAACCAGCATAGAAGCAGATAAAATAAAAATTATAAACACTTCCGTAGATATTGTAGAACTACTAGTTGAAATAAAATCCAACTCAATAAACATCTTAACACTTAATTAGATTATAATATAGTAGATATTTGTAGGTAATATAAGAGAGCTTATAAGCACTCACTAAATAGGTAGATACGGTTTCATGAACATGAATATTTGTTGAAAAAAACTAAAAGTAATAGGTACCTACGTATTTTTTTAAATGAACAACTTCACTTTCTTTGGGGACGAGAAAATAGACGTGCTTCTCAAGAAGGGTTTTAGATCGATCAGCGAATAACAGCTAGGGTATCAGAGAACTACTACGAGTAATACGCAAAGCATGGTAGGTGAAGAGGAATTCCATTATTTAAAAATCGTTCGAGCTTGCTCTAAGCTTGCAATTGCAATAAGCGCTCTCAATTTCCCACGAGTGAAGCGGTGTTGTGAACGAAATTTTTTTTTTTTTTTTAATTTTAGACATTAGTCTATTGTTGTTCCTCTTTAATCCGACGTCTTTGCGGTCATTTACGTTATCTGTTTCACTTCGGCTTCTCGACGGTTGAGTATACTTAGTATGTGGCAAATACAAACCAAAACGTTCTTGTGGGTCTGTACCTGCCTATCTATAATTTATGTATGTATCGTGTAAGGACATTTTTAACCTTTAAAGCTTTTTATAAGATAAGAGCCGTGAGAAGTTGTCGTCTCAAATTATAAAAGTGGTAGGTGGTGCCAAATTGGTGTAATAAAGCCAATTTATATAATTGATTATTAATAATATATAATGCGTAACTTTTTATCAATAGCTACCTACTACCAATATAATTTACAGTATGATGTATTCACGACATTAATTACAACTTGTTTTATCTCACGGTATTATTTATTTACGGGTTAGCCCATCTAGTTGTACTTTAAGTTATATCAGGCATTGGAATAAGTAGTAGGTACATTACTTTCACACAAATTAAAAAATTAACAAAACCATTTTAGCTCTAGAGTTCCATTAAACGAAGCGAAACTTTTTCGTCAACGGTTATGGTCTAAGATCCCGCTATACAACGACCTTCACCGAAACGTTTATTGGATGAAACTTATTTTATATTACATTCTAGGAGAAAGATGATTACGTTCATAAAAAAAAAAATGCCTTGGGTACAATTTTAATTCAATTGTATGGTGTACAATAAAGAATTGCTATCTATCTGTAAAACACACATTTTACAACTAAGTAATTAATTGTTCTTGAGGAAGTCCTCGCAAATTGTGCAAAATAACACGCTCTGCTCTTTGTAATCTGTGTCTGTACCTGGCTTGCCCGGAGCCCCTACTCTACAATCAACGACGGTTTATTATGTTATACAAAGTGAGCACGAAGCTTTTGTAGCGGCACAGGCTCTGGTGTGATCTTTTGTTTGATTGGTAATCAATAAGAAATCGACGTGTGCCCTAAAAGAGATGATTGCCTCGTTATGAGCAATTCAGTCATAGTGGCTAGTGATGTTTTTTAATTTAACATTTGACTGGCTCTGTGACCTCCTTCTGAACCAAGGGCCGTGGGTTCGATCCAACAACGAATACTCATGACGAACATTTGTGTTTGTTCCGTGTGTTTATGTTTCTATTTAAGTCTAGACGCGCTAAGAAGAAAAAGTATAATATTTGTGGTTTCTGACTGACTTAACATAGTGATCTATCAACGCACAGTCGGGCTGAAATTTGGCATGCAGGTATGTCGTAGGCATCCGCTAAGAAAGGATTTCGATCAATTCTACCCCCCAGGGGGATAAAATATGGGATGAAACTCTATTCCACGCGGACGAAGTCGCACGCACAGCTTGTTTATTATAACATCATTATTTTGTACTATCCTTGCGGACAGAAACTTCACTTCGTTCGTTCATTAGACAGAAATATTCTTCTGCTCGGCCCGGAAACGTGGGAAATGTAAATAGTTATTATGTGCATGGATAGTGTTATGATGCAACCTTTCAATATTGGTTTTTGTACTTAGCTTAGATACGTTTATGGGTGTCCTCTTTCCAGAATATCGGTCTGCCATGCCGGAGCGGATCTTATTGAGGATCATTCAATATACATCAGGGAGTAGGAAGGGAAACTGGACAGTTTGTTGTATTTGCTTATTAGGTATATTCCTCCTTAGATCCTTAAATCAAAGAGGGAGAAAACGAACAGATTTTTTTTTAATAGATACCTACATATTACCTATGCCAAAAGTGTGCTTCCATTGTTTATTTTATTAATAATCGCAGCTTATTTGTAGGGTATCGACTAAAAATGAAGACCCAATTACCTGCCCTGTTTATCGTAGGTATGTATGTAAGTAATAAGTATGCCTTAGTAGATACGAAATAATTTTTATGTATTCGGTATTCGGTTTATAAAAGTTAATTTAATGTAATAAAACCTTCAATTTCACTTCAATATTTAGTTATAGTAGAGGATCCCGCTATACAACAACCTTCACCGAGACGTTTATTGGATGAAACTTATTTTATATGTAATTAAATATGTCAATAAATTTTATATGTAGGTTAAAGATAAAATTTTGGTCCAGGGTATGATTTGATGGATGGGGTAAGCATTTAACATTTCACCGGTTTGATTATCAGACAAATTCTATACCAATCGAAAGTATGAAGCCCATAGAATATGCAAACGTTATGCTGCCTATTCTTTTCCGGTCACATTTCTTGGGTAGCCAGGTATAAACAGGTAAATCGATACTTGCATTTTGCACCGGTCTGATTAATAAATAAATAAAATAAAATAAAAAATAAAATAATCTTTATTCAGTTAAAAGGCTGTTTTGACAAATTTGTTGTTGACTTCCTCTAGTAAGTGCCAAGGCACCTGTGTCAGAGGGAGCCACTCTTCCCTAGCTTATAGGTCCTATCCACGAAGCAAATGTCCTATCTAAATACCTTTTGTGCTTATAACTAATTTACATATCTATATATATATAATTAACTATTACAGTTTACAAAAATAATGAAATGAAAGTATAGCCTGGTTTAGGGAATAATCCAAGTGTGTGTTTGCGTGCAAGTGTGTGTGTGTATGTATGTGTATGTGTTTGTGTGTGTGTGTGTGTATGTGTGTGTATGTCTCTGTGTGTGGTGTGTGGGTGTAAATAATATGGAATTAACGTGGAAAATTATTATACTTTCTATTTATTTATCTAATAAGAATCATTTCAGTTTCGTTATAATCAAGACATTTTAGCCATTTTGTAAGTTCTAATTTACACTCTCTTTGTGACATAGGATATATCTTTAGTGCTTCATTTATATTATTATATATTCGTGCCGAGAGGTGTGAGAGTTGATGTCTAGCAAATTTAGTGTGTACAGATGGTACTGGAGCTGCAATAACGTTTCTTCTTTTAACTTTCATATCCGGGTGATATCCTAGTGACTTGTGTTTCTTTAGAACTGTATGTAATACATACAGCTTTCGAACAGTAAGTAAATCTGCAGATGAGTACAGCGTATCAGTAGGAAATCTCCTTTTTTTAAAATACATCACTTTTAATAATGCTCTTTGTGCACGCTCTACCTCAATGAATTTTGTTTTAAGAGCTCCACCCCATACAGGGATAGAATAAATCGCAATCGATTGAGCCAGTGCCACGTATATTTCATTTAGTAGTTTTTTATCGGCTATATATCTTAGTCCTTTAAAAATCCAAATCAGTTTTCGTAACCTATTAGAGACTAAGTCAATGTGTGAGTGCCAGTTCAGTCTTTGATCTACCATTACTCCAAGATACTTTACTGTTTTGACTTTCTTAATGGAGAGACAGCCACAATCCTGACTCAGAAGATGGTTACAGTTGTGAATTTTAACATCATATGGAGCATCGGGTTGATATCTGTCCTGAATTGAGAAACATATAAAGTTCGTTTTAGAGGTGTTAAGTGTCAGCAGGTTGTTATTTAGCCATACAGAAATTTTTGCTAGTACATGTTCAGCTTGACTCTTGACACAGCTCCAACTGTCACCAGAAAAGACCACGGCAGTATCATCAGCGTAAGAGATAATTTTATCAATCAATTAATTCAATCAATCAATTAATCAACAGCCCCTGGTCCTTCCACTGCTGAACGTTGGCCTCCTATAATTCGCACCACATTTCTCCATCCCGTTCTTCCCACATCCAGTAAATCATACTCTGGACCAAAATTTGATCGACAACCCATATGCATTATATTTATTGACTTAAATTTAATTACTTATAAAATAAGTTTCATCCAATAAACGTCTCGGTGAAGGTCGTTGTATAGCGGGATCTTATACCATTAGTAAGTACATAGCAATTAGCATTATAATAAATAAACACCCTCGTCACGATTGCAAAACATTTAGCAATTGTTTACTAATTATAGAGTTGTTTAATTAAAGACGACAAGAATAAAAAACACAATTAAAAAATTATATACATAAAAACAGATTTACGAACGCCCATAACTTTCGAATGACTTTACCAAATTGGATGATTCTTGGTTTTATGTAATTGTTATAGTTAGGACAAGGTTTGTGAAATGTAAAATTATATTATTTTTGAAAAAATTACAAAAATAATATATTAAACATGGCGATTCTAAGTACGCCAGGTCAGTTTTCAATAAAGCTTCCTTTTAACAATTAAGTAAAGGTGTCATACGAATGTAGATTGACAAGTAGGTAATGTAAAAGTTGACAAATCTTCTCTTAGCATGGAACCGGTTTTCACTTCATTTCTTTAGTAACAGAATGCATAGGATTATTTAATATAGCGGGTTGCAGACCAAGAGCTAACCTAAGTTATTTTAGCTTAACTCGCATAGCTGACGCAGCTTTTTACATTGTTTGCATAGTTTTGGGTCTGCACGCTATATGGAAAGCTGCGTGAGCTATGCGAGCTAAGCTAAACTATCTTCGCTTAGCTCTGGGTCCGCAACCCGCATATAGGCAACCTCGCTAGGCTTGACTACCAGCCTGCTTACTTGCGCAGGCCTGGTGTGCTGGCACCGACTTCAAAAATAAGTGATAATTGTAAATATTTAAATAATTATAGTTAGTACGAGTATCGTACATATAATATGTATTAAGTAGATGATTACTTACGTTATTTATAGCTTTTAAGTTATGCAAGTCCAGTTTTTGTCAGATTAAAGTTTTGGTCGTTTGTGTTTTTTGAAGTCGGTTTAATTTTTTTTTAAAAAGCCAATTTATTTCTCGATTTTTAGTTGTGTTCATGTGTTGTGACTAAAATAAATGCTAGTTAATTTCCTTAGGAGTTTTACTTAGGAAAGAACAATTTTGCTTTAAGTCAAGTGAAGATTTTGCGATCTCTAGATCGCAAAATCGCGAATCAAGCAAAAATTACTTACCAAACCACCTGCCCTATTAGCCCTGCATATGTACATTACATACTACTGCCAAGTTTCCATCGACCAATGGCAGTACTGTCCCCTAACTCCTAACCGTTAAGGAGTTCTGTGGCTTCATCATCAGCACCAGATGTATACGCCCGGAAGCATATACCTAAGTAAGATATGAATACGTAACAAAAACACCATATGCACGCAGAGCCGAAACTGCTGAAGCGAATGCGACGAAATTTTGCACGTAGGTTACATTTATGACGTAGGCGCCCGCTAAGAAGGGATTTTTCGAAATTCACCCTCTAAAGGGATAAAATAGGGGTTGAAAGCTTATATGAACCTTTGTTATTTTTTAAATAAATTTCATAAAAATTGATATTCAGGCTTATAAAACAAAACAAAGAACGACGTGCTACAATTTTTTTGGAAATTCGCATTCCTAAGGGGTTAAATAGGGGTTGAAAGTTTGTATGAAACTTTGTTAATTTTTTAAGTTAAAGCCTTGAAATTTCGAATTCGGTCTTTAATAACAAAATAAAAATTACGTGTTTCGGCTTTTTGAAATATTTATATCTTAAAGTGGTAAAATAGGGGTTGAAAATTTGTGCGTGTTGGTTTGTTTTTTAATCTTTCACGGCAAAACGGAAAAGCAAATTGACGTGATTTTTAAGTAGAGATAGTGGAAGGGATATAGAGAGACCTAGGCTACTTTTTGTCTCCTTGTAAAACATTTCTGTGACCAACCTACATGAATGCGGGCGAAGCCGCGGGGGCACAGCTAGTTCCCTATAGTTGGTGAACAAACGTTGTAGAGCCATGCCTGGCTAGCCAAAAATAAATCTTTCTCGACATTCACAGTTTTCACACAAAATGGTTTTAAAATTTACATTTTTTCTACAGTCTTCTGATTCATACATAGTCGAAGCTACATTGGGGTACGCACGTACGTACCTTGCTATTATTTATTAGTTAATTCGATGTAAAAAATGCTAAGTTGATCTGTTGATACAAAGAAACATGAGCCTTATTGCTAGCCTATAATCACAAGGCTAACTTAGGTTTATTTCAAGCGCTGTATATTGTACAGGATTCACGCATATGTGCATGAACAATTTTGTTCGCGGCTTATCGATGGCCGATAAAGCGTTCTACTTACTTACAATAACATTATCTACTTATAAATTGTAGTAGTACCTTTGTATTATTAAAGAATTTAATGGAGGCAATACTTATTCTTACTAGTACACGCCGGTATATACGAGTAATATTTAGCAATTAAATGTAGGAATGCGCCATTACACGCCCACTTCCAAATTCGAAGTTCTTCCAATCGAATAAAAGATAATCTTTTCTGGGGTGTGGTAAGATTAACCAAAACAAATCAATATCAATATGCTGGGCATGGAAGTCTGTTGCAATCTAAACCAACGGGACTACATTGAGGGCATCATATCTACGGCTTCTAAAAAATTGGGATCCTGAATAAGGTGCGCAGATTCTTCACGCCCGGTCAGCTTAGTCTTTTGTACAAGACTCAGGTTCGATCTTGTGTTGAGTATTGCTCGCACCTATGGGATGGGTCTGCCAAATATCTCCTCGATGCCCTTGATAGATTGCAGCGGCGGGCAGTGCGCATAATTGGTGATGAACGGGAGCCTTATAGCCCTTACAATTGCGTAGGGATGTTGCACCGTTGAGCGTCTTTTATCGCCTTTTTCATGGGGAGTGTTCTGAAGAATTATTTTCTCTTATCCCTCCCTCACCTTTCCGATATAGGACCACGCGAGCTGGCATGCGGTGTCACCGTTTCACGGTGGAAAATATTCCTTCGCGTACCAAAAAGCTTAGTAACTCCTATTTTTGCCGAACCAACAAAATAGAGAGAATTCCCTGCCAGCTCATGTGTTTCCGTCTTCGTATGGGGTCCTTTAAGCGAAGCGTGATGAAGCATCTTATGGGCCGGCATGGCTGTGGCGACTGACTGGAAACGAAGGTTTGTCGCCCGTGGCCAGAGCGACTTGGGCTTCCTTTTTAGCTTTCCATCAGGCGAGAGGAAGCCACTATGCCGTGCCAATATATAAAAAAAAACAATGCGTTTAAGTTGAGCCTACATACGAGTATATAAATATTTTGTGCTTCATAAAATTCCTATTATCAAATGTGGTTTCTTATGTGTGAAGTGTCATTCTTCTTCGTCGATGTCACTCTTGACAGAGTGGTCGTGGTCGTCATTTCAGGCGTTGGTGGCCAGCTTCACAACGCGCCGCCATTCCTCTCTCACAGCTGCCTTCCTCGTGCATTCGAGTAGCGACGATGAGTGTGAAGTGTCATATTTATAGATATATTTATGTGTAACGTGTTGTGTATTTATGTATTACAATATTCATATTAAATAATAGGTACCTTCGTACGTACCTTCTCCTTCCTTACTAAGATAAGGTGCACTAGACACTTTGTTCCGCCGCGGATGGGAAGAATAATTAACTGGTAATAATTAGAATTGCTTATAGTGAGAAGTTCTCACGAGTGCATCGTACCGCAAAGTTGGTAGGTTACTTAATAACTCGCTTGCATTTATTTAACTTTGTTGTGTACGAGTATAGCTTGTAAACATTTGGTAGTAGTTTACAAAATTGTCATTTTATTTGCCCCAAGGTTAGTGTCTGATGGACCAGGGTTATCAACCACTACAGTTTCCTAAGATCTAGTCAGTTCTTTTTTTTTTTTTTTTTTTTTTTCAGTATCCTTTTTTAACCGACTTCGAAAAAGGAGGAGGATATTTTTTTTATGTATGTTCACCGATTATTCCGTCAATTATGGATGGATTTCAAAAATTTTTTTTTTGTTCGACAGAGGACACTTCCGAGGTGGTCCCATTATCACCAAATCAGGATCTGATGATGAGATCCTGGAGAAATTGAGGGCAACAACCGAAAATTGTATGCTCATATGGTGCTTTTGTTACGTAATCATATCTTACTCAGGAGGTATATGCTTCCGGGCGTCAACATCTGGTGTTGATGATGAAGCCACAGAACTCCATAACGGTTAGGAGTTAGGGGACAGTACCGCCATTGGTCGATGGAACCTAGGTAGTAGTATGTACTTATGCAGGGCTAATAGGGCAGGTGATTTGGTAAGTGATTTGCTTGATTCTAGATCGCAAAGTCTTCACTTGACTTATAGCAAAATTTTTCATTCCTAAGTAAAACTCTTAAGGACATTAATTAATTAGCCTTTATTCCAGCTTACAACACATTAACGCAACTAAAAATCGAGAAAGAAAATGATTTTTAAAAAAAAAATTAAACCGACTTCAAAAAAAAAACACAAACGACCAAAACTAAAAAGCGATAAATAACGTAAGTAATTATCTCCTTAATACATATTATATGTATTTAATAAGTTCTACGGAAATATCGTCAACTTTAGAGCTGGAACTTGAATCTAATGCTGTTAATTTAATCTAAATAAATATTAGGTACATTGAAGCGTATACAAAAGGGTAGTTAGGGGTTAAAGGGCGGCATGGAAAGTTGTATGGAAGGTTTGTCATTTTTAAGTTATTTAGTCTAAATAATTAAAATTCTGCCCAAAAACACTATTCCACGCGGACGAAATCGCAGGCACAGCTAGTATATATTAATAAAGACAAAGATGATTTGGATCAGCTAGCCGTTAAACAACAGAGATTGATCAAAGACTTGTTCCAGCCCACTTCTGTTTGATAACAAACGCTAGACCACACACTGCACAACATACGGCTGCGGAACTTGAGGAGCTAGGGTTGGAATGTCTTTGTCATCCACCATAGTCCTCGGAGTTTGCTTCAACCGGTAATAGGTTCTCTTTAATTGGAATTTGGAATGTTTACCAATGTTTAATATTCATTCAATATTTTTAGAAGCAATTCTATTCAAACAGAATTAATATTTCCTACCGTAGTTCTTGACTGACAATATTGATGAGATGTGTTTACTTTAGTGTATTTACAAAGTTATCGTATAATAGACAAAAGCTCCTGTGAACAGTGAAACGAAAAACAAAAATAGATACAGTTTTTAAAGCAAATATGGGTAGGTATATAAATCCCTTTAACAATAACTCGGATAATACAAAAGATATATTATACGAGTCTTCGAAATTTGAGAATCTCTACCATGAAATATGTCAATAAATCCTTAACAAAGGCATGTAGGTGGTCTCCCCATTGTACGTATGACATATGTTGTCCTGATCACAGAATATCGAGCATTGACCTATTAGGGGGCAGAATAGTGCCAATACGGATGATGACAAGGTATGAAAATGAAGAAAATAATTAGTCCGTCTCTTAGATAATAAAAAATATAAGACCCGTATTTTTTGTTTTATCGAAATAACAAGAAAATACTTAGATATAGCGCATTAAAGTTACGGAGTGGGGGCTAACTACGTCACGTTAGAGTATATTTTGTACTCTAACGTGACGTCATGTGACATTTAAAATCAATGTATCTTCGTAAGTTTTTGAACAAGAGGCAAAATAAAAAATACGTATCCAATATTTTTCATTAATCTATCTGATGGACATTAAATTATTTTTTAGTCATCATCCCAATTGTACGTACGTCCTCTCGGCATGCTAATGAACGTACCCCCATTCATTACAGTTTGCGGCAAACAGCGGACTGTGTGTGACTGTCCTTTTGGCACAAGAGACCTACGTGTATTTGTGATCGCAGCCTACACCGCACTTTGCGCGTAGGTATACACGACAAAATTAATCATTCAAACGTTTATACCTAACAAAGTTTGTTTCTCGGCATTCTGACGAGATCGATTTATCATTTAAAGTCGCAACGGGATAGAGACTGATATGATATTTATACTTCTGCGGTAGGTAAGCAGTTTGAGACCTATGACATAGAAGACACGTTTGACGTTATATTATACATCATGAAACCTCCTCGAAAGTCCTCCGCCTGCTTATCTGAACGCTTTGCCGGATTATAAACTTAACTCAGTCATTTAGAAAAAAAAGGTAGGTTGTATTAGCTCTCAAAGAAAATAGACCCTGATTAGGGATGTAATGGAGGTACTTTATCTAAACCGAGGGCGGAGTCGGAGTTTTTAAATTTGATTTATCGGAGTCGGAACCGGAATCGGAATCGGAGTCGGAGGCAGGGCAGAAGTGGTGGCAAGAGAGAGAATTTTTATCTAAAGGCAAATAAAACATTATTTAGTCAATTTTTTTTACCTTAATTTTTAATTATACATTAAAACACAAACAACGAACAAAATTTGGCATATTTCCAAATAAACAAGAAATTAAAAAAAAAGAATTTAAACCCAAAGTAGCATATAGTACATTAGGATAGGAAAGCATTATAACAAATTATATCAAATGAATTGACTCCAAAAGTAGTGTATTATCTATCTATCTACCGGAATATAATAGTTAAACTGTAAAAACATTATGTTACAGTTCATCTTTCGACACTTTACGATCTCGCTAGCTTAAGCACTTGTGATATGGGTATCAGAACAAATATATACTTAAATATAAATATAAACACCCAGACACGGAACAAACACAAGTGTTCATCACACGAATGTTTGTCCCGAGTGGGAATCGAACCCCCGACTCATGGTTCAGAAGGCAGGGGTCACTACCAATTGAGCCACCAAGCCAGCATAGGTGTCGCTACAATGGCATTTAGGGACAGAAATGGCCAGCCCTGACTGAATACGTCTACTGAAGGACTTTGCGAGTGAAGTTTATGGGCAGCAGCACGCATGGCAGCGTGCAGCGTCAAGTGCTGCGCCCCGCAGTATGTGTCACCGCCAGTGCACACAACATACCTCCGAGTAATAACTACGAGTGCTCCTAACACTTTCTAACGTTTGTCACTCATCAGCAGTCATTGTTTGAAACTCACCACTTAAAGTTACTAATTGAATTAGAAAGCCTAACAAAACATTTTCGCACAGAAATTTTCTGTAAATCTGGATTTCCATTATTGTGTAGGTATAGGTAGGGTAGATGAGATAGTTTTCATTACAATTTCGGTGTCCTATTGGACAAGATTTTCGTATTTATTACGACCGTTGTCAACATAATTATCTAACAAATATGTTGACAACGGTATATTATTACCTACATAGGTATGTTTATCAAATAATGAAATGTAAGCAGGAAGGGAAACCAACAGCCGCTCCATGGAACTTCTAATTCCTTAAAAGTTTACCTTTCACCGCGACACATGCAAACTTAAACGGCGAGGGCGCGGCTGGCGGACAAGCGACGAGTGTTTGCAGAAGAGCACCGACCGGTTCGGCATCCCTAATGAGCGGGAATCGGTGGAACTGTCCTCGAGGACAGACCACAGAGTCCGCAGGAGGGGCACACGTGTGCGCCTGCTCCCAGGCAGGACTGAGGCTAGTAGACATGAAATGTGGACAAATTTCATGTACTGCGTAAATTAATATCCTACCTAGTGTATGCCACCCCATTTTATACTTTTTGTTTCGTCGGGATTGCTTTTACGCATACACCAGGGCCTTGGGTACGGGACACCTGTTATGTGGTATGTAGGGCTCATTCCTATTTAGCGGAGAATACCCACTAAACCCGACGGTGGTCCGCTACAAGCAATCTGTCTGAGGGGGTCGGGATGCCCGGAGGGATTCGACACAACCCCTCACACGCGGTAGCGCCGTGCCGCCCAGCGTGAACGGCACACCTCGGGAGGACGGTGTGGTGTCCTCCGGGGCCGCTAATCGGAGCGCAAAGGGGGGGGGGGGGACCTTGGTTCGTCTACGGATCTCCTCATTTTTAATTTGATCTCGTAGAGAAACGCCGAGACGAACGCTGCCCAACCTATTGTTTATCTTGATATTAAAATAAGAGAAAGCTTTATACAGATGTTTTATCTATATACGACGTCTATACGTCCAATGATGTGTGTATACCCAGCTGGACCCTGCCTTGAATTCGATCTACAGCTATTGTTTAACATCAGCAGGAGTAATTAGTACCTTCCAAATTGTACAAATAAAAAATTAGTACCTCAATAGTTTTAGAGAAATCATTAAATATATTTCAGCAGGACCCTCCGCCGTTTGATGATCTTCAGACAAATGGTATACATTCCCGTTTTGGGGCATATCTTCAGCGCTACACGTTCACGTTCGCTTATTAATAAAGGTTATTAAGGTATTTACGTTTCATAGCTATACCTACAAGTAGTAAATTGACACGAGTACACCTGCTATATCCAATGTTAGATTAAAGCTACCTTCTGAGAATTGGCTTGGTCGTCTCCGTTACATAATTGCATCTGATGCGTGAAGACGGATGCGGCGCGGGCTGCGGCGAAACCTGCCGGACGGGCGCGGTTCGATGCCCGGCCGCACTTGTCGCGATCTCACGATCTGTCGCCACATCCACTCTTTACTGTAACCTTGAACGTGGTTATCGATGCTTAAATATATCACGTATTTTCATTCTTAAGATCAATAATTACCTATATGTTTTAAATATTAAAATAATCACTTTGCTAGAGTTAATGCGGTTAGATCAATCATCTGGTTGTTCTAAGCGCATTTCTAACTATCTAGATAGATAAAACCACGTTTGTGGATAGAACACTTACGAGTGATGATAACGATTATGATTAGGAGTGCATATTACTTAGTTAGAGAGGTATCTTTCTAAAGAGATGTAGGTTTTTTTAAAATGAAATACAACGGGGGGGTGGGGGGACTATACTTAGGTACCTATATAAATGAAGCTAGACCATAATAATATTTTTGAATATAATGATGGTAATATTAAAAATAGTAAAATAAAACTACATAATTATAATAGGACGTAGCTACTATGGTTTCTTTTTGAAAATTAGAGACTGTAGCGGTACGTAGGTACGTGGCAGTCTCGAATTTAAAAAAAAAATGCTGTCATTAAAACTGCAATAAGCATAGCGTTTGCTATACTTTTTTTTGTTACCACGTCCGGGCCGTTTGTAGTAGGAATTGCAACAAACATACACATTAATATTATATGTTGGCTGGAACCATCTGGCACACCGCGGCAGGACGCGCATTGCCAACACCCTTTCAATGCATTTATGCATTATTATACTTCTGAGTTATGCGACGTAGATTATCACGATATCTATATATATAAAAGGAGAAACTGACTGACTGACTGACTGACTGACTGACTGACTGACATATCAACGCACAGCCCAAACGGCTAAACGTAGGCACTTGAAATTTGGAAGGGACGTAGCTTAGGTACCGTAGGGGTGCACTAAGAAAGGAATTCCCGAAATTCCCACGGGAACGGGAATTAGCGGGAAAATCCTTTTGTATGAAAAATCTAAACCGCTTAAGTTAGACGCTTGAAATTTGGCATGCAGGTACCTTAGTAAATATAAAGTTTAGTTATGGCTGTATTTTGAGAAATTCCCACGGGAACGGGAGTTAGCGGGAAAAAACTTTTGTATGAAAAAATCTAAACCGCGTAAGTTAGATGATTGAAATTTGACATGCATATCTCTCTTTTATAACACGCCACGCGGACGAAGTCGCGGGCAAAAGCTAGTAAATGATATTTCTTTAAACAAGAAAGCAAAGGCTAACAAATAAAAATAAGTAGCTATATATATAAAAGGAGAAACTGACTGACTGACTGACTGACTGACTGACTGACTGACATATCAACGCACAGCCCAAACGGCTAAACGTAGGCACTTGAAATTTGGAAGGGACGTAGCTTAGGTACCGTAGGGGTGCACTAAGAAAGGAATTCCCGAAATTCCCACGGGAACGGGAATTAGCGGGAAAATCCTTTTGTATGAAAAATCTAAACCGCTTAAGTTAGACGCTTGAAATTTGGCATGCAGGTACCTTAGTAAATATAAAGTTTAGTTATGGCTGTATTTTGAGAAATTCCCACGGGAACGGGAGTTAGCGGGAAAAAACTTTTGTATGAAAAAATCTAAACCGCGTAAGTTAGATGATTGAAATTTGACATGCATATCTCTCTTTTATAACACGCCACGCGGACGAAGTCGCGGGCAAAAGCTAGTAAATGATATTTCTTTAAACAAGAAAGCAAAGGCTAACAAATAAAAATAAGTAGGTATATTTAGGTTTACAACATGTTGATGGGGTACGCAGATGTTTGGGGTAGTATGGCACAGCATAGCAACCGGTATTCCGTTCCTACCGTTCTGTTTGCTCTCAAAAATCCAAACCGTTATCGTGTTGATCTATTCCAATATTTTGGCTTGCTTATAATATCACCAAAGTATATTTTTCAAGCAATCTCAAGAGGAAACTATAAGATTTTCGAAATATTCGTACACATTAAAATGTATACAATATAAAGTTCTTTAGGTACCTACCAAGAACCTACATATATATGAAAAAAAATGTATTTACGTTTAACTTACTGTTAAGTCAATGAATGTATTCGTGGGAAAAGCTCAGTTGTTCTAGTACCTATCGTCTCATAAATTATATGTCTGCGATAGTTACCTATACTAGAATTCACATAAATTTTTACCTACTAACCTATTGTTGTCATTTTTTAATTAGTTTGCAAATTGTTCCTGATTAGATATTTCTTCAACAATTCTTTAAAAAAACGTTTTCCTTATTTACTAGCAAAGAAAAGACATGCACAATATGTAATAGGCCTTCCTTCAGCAGAGAAGTAGGTGTATGTAATTGGGGCCAATTGACACATTTGGGTAGGTTGTTATTATTATTATTTAGGGGTGAGCCTTCCACTTCCCCAACAGTCCGGTGATGATGACAAGGCCGCCATGGCTATCATCGTAGTCATTTAGAAAAAAAAGGTAGGTTGTATTAGCTCCCAAAGAAAACAGACCCTGATTTGAGCGCTCACTTGTATACCACGATTGATAGCCTCGAGACCGAGCCAGTCAAACAAAGCGGGAGAAATAACCGGAAGAGTGCTCTCGACTGAGAAACACCAACACATCACCGTTGATGGATGACCCTCGAGTTTCTTTACTACCTACTTGTACAAGTGTAAAAAAGAGAATGTACCTACTTTGTTTCGTGGGCCGAAGACGAGGCGAAGTTTCACTTCATTGATGGCAGATTTAGCTCAGTGGCTAGATAGTTGTTATGTGGGATTGAGTTTTTTAGGAATACTAAGAATTCAAGGTCACTTTTTTTCGAATAGCTCAATTTAATTGGGAGAGATCATTCAATAATAATATAAGTATGTCTAGTCGGATAGCAATCGTGTGATGTGATGTGATAAACTTGTGTGTTCGTCGTGTGCCGGGGGTGTTAATTTTGTATTTAAGTACATGCTTATTTGTGTTACCGATGTTAATTTCAATTTCCATATCACACTGCTTAAGTTACTTACTTTGTGATCGGGTGAAGTATGTGACAGACATTGTCCGATGCCGGCATTTACCAAAGTCAATTCACTGCTACGTAAACGTATTTAGTAATATTTTTTATGGAGTAGGTACGTAATTTAAACTGTAATATAATAATACTGGTATTATTAACGACCTGATTTAGTCCGACTTTTGTCTATCTACGATCAAACACACTTTTCAGAATCGCCAAAAGAAAGTAGTTACCTACCTATCTTTACTCGACTTAGCATTAAATTGGAACTTGACTAAGCTTTAAATAATGATGTAACGAAATGTGTTTTTGTTTGTTCTTTGTAATTTGATGTAGGCGTAGTTATACAGGGGAACAGTGCTCTTTTTTCTGCCTGGACAAAGGAAATCTGAGATTCTGAGAATAAATGGTGCTTACTACCTACTTGTTATATTTATTTCTTTTTATATCACTAATATACGCAGCTATCCAGTTTGTGATAAAAGCTACAATACCTATGACGTATGTATATTAAAAGCTTTTACCCGTGACTTTAATTGTGTGACTATAAATGCAAATCATCATCATAATCAGCCTATTGCAGTCCACTGCTGGACTTAGGCCTCTCCAGTTGTTCGCAACTTAGGGAAAACATCTGGAAAATTATACCCATAATCGCCACGCTGGGCTGGCGGGTTGGCGATCGCAGGGCGTAGCTTCTCGCTCCGGTTACGCTGCTGCCCGTCATCGGTCTGTGGCATTTAGCTACACCTTCAATTGTGATAGTTATGCCGCCACCAGTTGGCTGCCAGCGCCTCGTTTGTTTTCCGATGGGATGTAATGTAAGGGAGCGGCCTACTTATCATCTTTTCGCTCCAAGCCAACCTCACCTGCCCGTGCCTGATAAATGCAATCATTTTAAATATGATGATAAATGGCCCTAAATGTTATGTTTACAATGTTACGTAATTGAACGCAACAAATAGTAAAAAGTCGCGGGACATTAAGATAGCGTCCGCGTCCGGGCGTGCGCGCGCGGCGGTTGTAGGTCGTTATGGTACCGTTAGCTTGTTTTGATTGATATTATGCGAGCGCGTACTATGTACCTATACATACGTAACAGGTTTTATAGCAACCTGCACGTTGCTAATATCCGACCATGGGCTCAAACGGCTCCGATCTCTACCTACCACAAATATAGTTAGGTGAAAATAAAAATACCCAAAGGCAGTGATATACAATACACATTGACTACCCTGGTACCGTACCTAACAACATTATCCATATTTTGTGTCACCCTGGCTAGATTCAATTGTATTGTAATTCATGATTGTCGGGAAAAAGTATGAGCTATAAAAAATTGTCGGTTATTTAGGCAAATAACTGTCAATTTTTTTTGTCTTGTTTTTGATAGAATACTTCATTAAAGAAATATTGGTGAAAAAAATAGTTCGTTAGCATTAATTGTTTCCGAACTATCGCAATTTCAAAAGCTCAATAAGTGGGCAAGTCCAAAAATGGTTCATGCAACAGGCGACTGCCGTGTGATGACGTCCTAAACTTGGTAAAACAAGTCATAAACGCCTTAATTTAATTGGTTTTATTACATAAGATGTTACAAATAATGCAACTTAAAGCATGGTACATAAGTATAATGTTTTGAATGAATTTTACGTTATCGAAATGGACTTTCCCGATCAACTTTGCAGGCATATTGCCGTCTCATTTTGCAAGAAATTTTAGTTGCGGTTTTTAAAGTAAGTCGTATTTTATGTAGGTCTTTCTGGTAACTATGAAATAACAAGCAATGTCAGACATAGTCATATACCCTATTGTACAACAATTGTATAGGTACTTTGTCTCGTTCTAATTTATTTCTTTTGGTGTACAATAAAGAGTATCTATCTACCTTAATACTAGATATTATCTATCATGACAAATTTTCTCAGGCATTTCATTTTATATTAGTATTTATCGCTAGAAATAGATACCTTACTTAAGTTACCTACCTACATAAAAGCAAATAATATAAAGGTGGTTTGGATAAACAAAGATAAGGATAAGTGAAACTTTTTTATTACAATAACTGGCATATTGGCACGCGCCACGCGGTACGATTGTTCCCGCCGCAGAGTTTTCTCATATCGCCTTCCGCTCATTTCCCGTCGACTTGCGCAAACTTGTGGTTAATTAAGTACCTCCTGATAAACTTGTATTACGGGCCTGCGGTGGCCTATTTAGGATTGATGAATTATTTTAATTTGGGACCTTTGTAGATATAGTACCTACTTACCTACACTATATTGTATTTTAATATCTAAGTAAATGTTTTTCTAAATGTCAACGATATAATAGCGCCTAAAAAAAGAAAGAAAGACAAACGTTTATTTGGTGCACCCCAATACAAACAATGTAGCTAAACAAGTAAAGCTATTGTATTTTTAGCGTCTTTCTTTATATTATCGTACTAAGTAGGCGTTTGATCAAGGTAGAGTTTACCTACAATTAATTCCTTTAGTAACGTATTCCTGGCTACCAAATGATTATACCCGACTCCAGAAAATATGTACTTGGGTAGAGAGAAATTAGAATGGCCTTCTAAAAGCCAAAAAGGAGTCTAAAAGCCCAAGTCGCTGCGCCAACGGACGTCAGAAGTTACAAAAGATCGGCCCTACTTCCGCTTTTTGGCACAACCACTACTTAGTCAGATAGCTGACTATCCACTATTCTAATGTTGACATAATTTATAATATATTTTTTTAACTTTGTAATAACATAAACTTTAATAATATTGTATTGTAATCCTAAAATTTCGTATGCCGAAATGGCAGATCGCAGTGGTACATACCTCAATGTTGTTAATATAATTAGATCTATGACATACCTGTGAATCACGAATAAATAATTTGATTTGATTTGATCCACCACAAACATAATTTTATACTTAAATACAAAATATAAACACCCAGACACGAAACAAACACAAATGTTCATCACACAAATGTTTGTTCCGAGTGGGAATCGAACCCACGACTCTTGGATCAGAAGGCAGGGGTCACTACCAATTGAGCCACCGAGCCAGTCTAAATATCTTGAAACAATCACTGCGACATAGATATAATGTTATGTTAAATCGACCCCGCACTCACACTTGTTAGTTGTTTGTAAGACAAAGTGGTTCACTAGTGTGATTGCACTAGTCAGGATTTATAGCGTAGTCATATTCTCCATATTCAACTTCCAGTCAAAACGAGAAGTTTCCTTGTGCGAGCGGACTGCGAAGTTCTCTCGCTCGCTAAAACATCGATACATTAACTTGGACATGTGATTCAATCAATTTTTTACCGCTTGTACTACAAGTGCAATTGAATCCCGTTCTAGGAGAGGTAAATACAATTTGACAATATGACATCGTATTTGCATGTAACTACTCGTAGATACACAATACAGTTATTGTCTACATAGCAACCGTCTTGCATGCTGGTAAATCAACCGTCTCATTGTGTACCTGAGCCCGGTATTATTGTTGTTGCAGGCCATCCTATTGACACACTTAAGGCATGTGACTGTAGATTAGGACAATGTGATTGTACTTGGAAAACGCAATGAAATAATTAATGTTTTTAAAGCAGGCGAGCCAGTGCAAGTAACAAAGTTATCGCGCCATGCTATCGCAGCACGAACGAACCTTATAAATACGTCAACGCAGCAAATAATGAAAATGTGATTACTTGTGCACGCAACACGTTCTAATAATAAAGATGACGGTTCGGAATAATAACTTGTAAAAATAATATAATAATTATCAGTAGGTAGTTTAGTTCGTTTAGTAGTAGTGTAGGTAAGTATAACAGGAGTAAACAGGAGCGGGAATACTGGAATAGAATTGATAGGAGTCGGGAATTGAGATAGGGATTGAACTTAAGAAAGAGATTGGGCTTAGGACTTAATGTTTTGGTGATAAGATGTCCGCCGGGTCAGCAAGTAAAATATAAGTTTTATACATACGAGTATAGGTCAAAGACGAAGGACAGACCCAAGAAATGGTGACCCGACTGTCTATATAGCGAATTAACAACAATAGAAGCTTGGGGAAGGCGTGTGCTGGACCAAAGTGGGACGATATGGACTAAGTAAAATAATAAAACACATTGGCTAAATCAGACGAGCGAATGGAGACATTGTTAGCATACTCGTACCTACATGCGAGCAAATGTAGATATAACAGTCACATACCCTCGTTTGTGTCACACGGGCAGGTACCGGACCGGACACGACTCCAGATCACATAAATAGGTTAATAGCAGATGAAAAAAACTGGCCAAGTGCGAGTCGGACTCGCGCACGTAGGGTTCCGTACCACTGATTGAATGACAAAAATTAGGTAATTTGATTTATGATGTTTAAAAAAAAACTACTGTCTAGATTTCATTAAAACTAATTTCGTTAGTAGTTTACATAGTAATACACATCATATATTTTTTTCAGTTTTATAGTGCCCATATTTTAGAAGTTACGGGGGGGGGGACACACATTTTTCCACTTTGGTAGAGTCTCTCGCGCAAACTATTCATCTGAGAAAAAAATGATGTTAGAAACCTCAACATCATTTTCAAATACCTATCCATAGAAACCCCACACGTATGGGTTTGATGAAAAAAATTTTTTTGAGTTTCAGTTCAGTTCCAACCCCAAAAATTTTGGATTTTTTTCTGATTTTACTTTAAAATTTTAATGCGGTTAATATTAAAATTTGGTACGTAGATGACGTACCAAATTTTAATAATGTAGCTCTTATAGTTTCGGAATAAACTGGCTGTGACATACGGACGGACAGACAGACAGACAGACAGACAGACATGACGAATCTATAAGGGTCCCGTTTTTGCCATTTTGGCTACGGAACCCTAAAAACGCCCTTAATGGAAGTACCAATAATAAAATACACAGAGGTTGATAGATACGCTCGTGCCGATGTTAATTGGTAGTAGCGAATTCAATTAGCACTGTTATACTTATGGGTGACACTGAATACATGACCAAGTGATACCTATTTGGTTTTGAGAATTAACCTAATTAATTATAACATTACTGTAGCAAATCTTAACATAACATACTACTTAGTGCATCTGTAATAATAAATTAAACAATAAGTAGGATTTCATACTTAATCGCCTAGATTTTATTTATCGTGCGATACATTACGATCGATTTAATATTACGCTTATACTTTATTTTTATTGTACACAGTGGTATATGCCAACAGCAAGTTGGTCCTTGGTCAGAAAATAGTTAGGAACTACTGGTGTCTATACTATACACGTAAGGTAGTGCGAGAAATGGGCCGCGGGAAACAAACAAACACGGCGATGTATAGAACCGTTCGAGGAGAACCGTTTTAGCGTATGACGCCTCACGTGTGAGATGCATGACGCCCCCTAATACGAACAAGGGCTCGTGGAATAAGGATTGTAACCTTGCTTTGAAGAATCTACGTCATAACCAAGGGCGTTAACTCAAGCAGTGCAACAATCGATCGATATAGCAAGCAAGCACCGTACAGTAAGGGAGGTTATGTACGGTGCATGGCGCCCCTTAAACGAACAAGAATGTTTTTAGCCGTGTTTTGAAGAGTCCACGTCATAAGGGCGTTAACTCGAGCAGTGCCACAAATCTACAATCGATCGATATAGCAAGCACCGTACAGTAGTGGAGTTAATAATGGTTTGACAAATTATACGCGATTACAGGAAAGGGAACGAGGTTAGAAAGCTTATATTTTTGTACTCTATACCTACAGCATGCAATGGTTACGACACGAGCCTTGGGCCCCGTCATTATACAAGCACAGCCATGTACAGTTATTAGTTTCGTAACATCTCTACGTCTCATTGCATCTTATTGGGTTACTTTTATTTTTACAAATAAGTAAGTAGGTATGTAGTCTCTAATAAGGAACAACCAAACAAAGATGGGTTTTGAACCAAGAGTACGAACGAATTGTTATTTTACATATTTTATAAGAGTTTCTCATTTAAACTGTTACCTATTACAGTAGGTAAGTGGTGCACGCACATCAATTTCTTGGACTTTGAAATAGGTACTAAAGAATAAGTCAAACTAAAAATTAAAAGAATTTATCGATTTTACGAACAAACTTGTGAGGACAAAAATTATTCCTTCTGATTTATTTTGTTTATGGGAATGTTGACTGTATTAAACAGGTTACTTTACAGTTACCTATGCGTAAATTAAAAGAAAGCATACTAGTTTTGGCTTGGCAGAGTCCTTAGTACAAATTATGCAAAATCTTGTATCATCTGGTCATTGACACAAGACGTAGGTATAACATGTTTACAATATCTTATGTCTTCCTTTAGATGTAGAAAAGGCCTGGACATATATTCTAAAGACTACATTTAAAATATTGGTATACTTACTGGGTTGTGATTACCTCCAAACGGCCGCGAAACAATAATTTTTCTGTTGTATGTTGTATCTTTTTGAAATGCTACAATAATAATTACGTACGATGTTCCGTAGTGGAGTCGGAGCTACTCCTGTAGTTCCGAATAAGTAAGATACCTACATAATAAAGTCAATCGATTGAGTTGTCATGTTCTTAATATAGTACCCAGTTCTAGACCTCATACTGTACATCTAGGTATTACATAGACACCTGGATACATAAACCATGAAGGTGTGAGAGTCTGGTTCCCTACATCTAGTGTCATGGGCACTACACTCCCACACCTTCGGACACACGTTTTTAGCCATTTTATAATGTCAATAAACAAATGAAAACAACGGGAAACGAATAGTACCTATAATAATAATAGAAGTCTATAATAGCAGCTGCAGCAGTGCCAGACCTCCGTGGTGTTTTTCCTAATATAGGTCAGAAGAATCACCTTCTTAACACGCAACGTAATGCGCAAAATTGCGGCCGTATAGAACCGACCGTGTAATATTAGGGAGGGCCAAGTTCTGATTAAACCGTAAAAGAGATTGGTTTGTCGGGAGAGTGCTTTATCGTTGACGTTACGCCAGCTATTCGCCGCGAGTCGCGCCGCGATCTTACCCGGGATTTCTGTTGCGTTACCGACGGAAATCAAATGAAAAAAGTTAACTTAGCAAATTTTCGGTAGCGGAACGCGACTTTACGACCGAACGTTCGGCTACAAATATGGCCTATTACAATTTTTCCATAGGTAAATTTCACTCGAAACGCAGTTGGGTTTTTCGAACTCGTAAACTGATAGGAGTTCATAAATCTCTTACATAAATACATTTGAAATTTATAATAGAAATGTACCGCAAACTGTTAGCTACTTCTTTTTGTGTAAAATAACATTCGGTATCCAAATTACAATTAGTAGGCAGAGCAGCGATTTAGCCATAAACATTGTACTTTGTACAGCTTAACCCGTTCACTAAGTTGGCGAGTTACGATTCATAATTTTAGCGTTATGCTACACAAAACGCGATATGTCGTATTGTTGTTTATATTGGTTGGCGCTTGCTGCAAAAAACGGTGGAGATAAAACAGGTGGCGGGTGAAATACGGGCCCGCATTGGCGAACCTCCTCGATGCAGCTGTTATAGCCCCGCACGCCCACTTTAATGCCCATCGTACCTACTCGCGAATCTTTTAAATAAACGCTGGGCCACAAATCGCTAACTAGCCCCAAACTAAGTCGAAGCTTGTACCTACTATGGGTACCTACTAGGACAACTGATAAACTTACATACTTTCTTTTTGTGTAAATAAATACATATTATACATATGAAACACCCAGACCAATACAAGCAGAATGTTTGTTCATGCACACAAATGTTTGTACTATGCGGGTATCGAACCCACGACCCTTGGCTCAGAAGGCAGAAGTCACTACCAAATGAGCCATTGGGCCAGTCATCCGTCCTTTCTTTCATCCAAAGTCTGTTTGTTCATCCAAGTCCCATCGCATTTTGTACAGATGACGAGAATTATTTTTATCGCGAGTTATTATAATAGGCTGTAATATTTATTTATTGAATACTCGTATAATGATTTTTGAAAAATTGATTTATGATCATGTATTATGATGATCCTCTATGATTTCTCAAGGGCGGGCAATGCACCTGTGACGACTCCCCTGGTGTTGCGGTGTCTATGGGCTGAAGTGATCACTAACCATCAGGTGACCTTCAAGTCCGTTTGCCCGCTCTATCAATAAAAAATAAACACTGATTTCATCCTCTTCCGATATGAATTGCAAAATGTCACTGCAATCAATAAAGGTACAATACAAGTACAAGCTTTATAAAAAGTGAGAGTAATAAAAAGCTTATTCAGTTTCTAAGAAGTGGGTTATAAGTTTTTAGAAAAACACTGATCTATATTCTATAGATTCTAGATTGTCATGGTGAATACCAATAAATAACTAAATAATAATAAATATACTAGTTCTTATCTATAACTAGTTATAGAAGAAAGTTTGTAACTAAATTGTTAAAAAAAGGTTTTAAAAAGCTCTTCTCTCCCTTACCAGCAATTTACAAAACTTATTGGTTCACCGGATAAACAGGTAGATGGCACTTTTTAAGCATATTTTAACATAACAGGTGTATGTATACGATAAATACCTTTATTTTATCTTTTTAGACTTCGAGCCCTTTTATGCTATCTTCTATCTGTACTTATAATAAATCTGTAGAGAGGTCAATTCTGTACAAGAAATATATTTTCAAAATAACTATCAGGGGGTGATTAGTGATCGATACTGATGCCAAAAATGCAAGCAGTAAAATTTTTGTCTGTCTGTCTGTAGGTTCGTTATAGAAAAAGAAACTACTCGACGGATTTTAACGAAACTTGGTAACATTATTCCTCATACTCCTAGGCAGGTTATAGTATACTTTTCATCACGCTACAATCAATAGGAGCAGAGCAGTGATGGGAAGTGTTGGGAAAACAAAAGATTTTTTTTTAACGCGCATCACGCAAAAACTACGGCATGGAATTGAATGCAGTTTTCACCAATGTATTGCTAGAGGTTTAACTTAAAATTTAGGCACCATTTTATGGAAGTCCGTTATTTTTGAAATCCGATATTCACGCGTGCGACGCCGCTGGCACAGCTAGTCAATTATAAAAGCAGCGTTGGCCTTACTCATCGCGAGGCCCTGGGCGGCAGGACTTTATGAGGCCCTGGCTGGGCGGCAGGTCTTGTGAGGCCCTTCATCCATCGAGAAAAGTATGTGATGAGAAAATAGGTTTAGATGTTTGGTTTAGTTATTTGCCATGTTTGATTTACTAGGCGCGAAACCTCTCCAAGAGCGCGGCCCAGGCGTATGCCCTGTTCGCCACCCCCTAAGGCCGCCACTCTATAAAAGTGTTATATTGTAACATAATAATATCTACTATAACATAGTGTTATACTGTAGCGTAGATGGGTGACTACATTTCATGTAAAGGAAGTATCCAAAATGCGTTCGCAAGTATCACATCACAAAAATAGGTCAAGCGAGTTGGATGCTCCGTCTGCATCCACCGGCGCGACCGCTAGAACACTGCGGCCCTCCACAGTGCACGGTGCGACAGTGAAGTAGCCATTGTCACGATAACGCCGTCATTTACGAATCTGCACTACGCATTGGGACTGGCCCGATGGCTCATTTGGTAATGACCTCTGCCTTCTGAGCCAAGGGTTGAGGGTTTCGATCCCTACACAGTACAAATATTTGTGATGAACATGATATATATATATATATATCAATCAATCAATAGCCTTGGCACGTCCACTGCTGAACGTAGGCCTCCTTTAATTCACGCCACATTTCTCTATCCCGGGCTTCCCCCATCCAACAACTGCCAGCATTTCTTCTAAGGTCATCCGCCCAGCGGGTTGCGGGGCGTCCTACACTACGTTTGCCTAAACGCGGTGTCCACGCCAAGATTCTTCTGCTACACCTATTGTCGGCTCTGCGGCAGACATGACCGGCCCACTGCCACTTCAGCGTACTGATCCTTCGGGCTATGTCGGTAACTTTCGTCCTTTGACGTATATGCTCGTTTCGTACCCTATCTTTTAACGAGATACCAAGCATAACCCTTTCCATAGCGCGCTGAGCGACTTTAAATTTGTGGACTAGTCTTCCTGTAAGCGTCCACGTTTCGGCAGCGTAGGTCAAAACTGGTAGGACACATTGATTGTAGACCTTAGATTTTAGACACTGTGGCAGAGATGACGTAATGATGTGACGAAGCTTCCCAAACGCTGCCCAGCCCAATCTGATCCTCCGATCGGCTTCTTTCTCAAAGTTGTTTCTACCGAGTTGAATTATCTGTCCCAGATAAACATGTACTCCTCAACAACTTCGAGGGCCGAATCTCCGACAAGCACGGGACTTACTGAAGTAAATGTTCTATTGACACATTATTTCAGATAAAGTAAATCATTTTTATATTTAGTACTTTAATTTAATCACCTTTGAATAATATTTAGTTATGTATTGCCGAATGGACTGAAACCTTCTGTTCACGTAGTGCTGCAAATATACAGTGTACTGGACAATCTGGACATGTTCTGGATATATGTATATATATGTACCTATATATAGTGTAGACGTAGACAACAATCACACGGACCACTGACCTGGACTTAGATATTTTAACAATATTTATGGGAAACTAGAAGTGCTTCTTTTCTGTTATGTGTCTTACTGTGTGTGATATGTACGTACAGAACTCGTAGGTTTAGATTACACTGACTTAGCAACACGGATGTCTTAAATATGATATCAATAAAATAATGTACGTTTAACATACCTACGTTTTTTTCAAGTGTTACAGCCGTCCATTATATTGTCAGTCCTCAACTTTGTAGTAGCCCCTTTTCACTAGTACTGATTTCTGTGGCACTTAAATTTAAGCATAGGTAGACAGTTCAGCAATTATGTTCTGGTAAATTATTATTAAACAATTTTACTATCGACAAGTAAGAAAAAACTATTCACATTACCATCCCGCAGCGGAATGGTTATTTAAACAAATATATGACGTACCTAATCTATATCGATATGAGCAGACCAACAGCGCATTATCTCGTCGGCTCAAAGCTCAATATTTGTACAGAACCGCCCCCTGGCGCACTGAGCTTCAGCAAACCTCTGTGCCGTGGATCTACTTTAATGAGAACTTCATAATAGTTCTGCTTCATTCAAATTCATTCATTTTAAAAGTGCTGTTGGAAACCCAACTCTGTGTTAATAAGTACATATTTCAAACTTTTTTTTTGAAATATGTATTGAACGATTTGGTGTTTAACTCACATTATCCTGCTAAAATGTGAATTTTATTATTGTAAAAAGCAGAGCAATTTTCTGAGTTGCTCTGCTTTCAAGATGGAAATTAAATTTAAGATATACAAGAAACCAAGTAAAGGGCAGCACTCAACTGTAAACCGATTTTAAAAAAAAAGAAATTATACAACTGTTTCCGAAGAGCATGCCCAGAATACACCTGCAAGCGAAAACCTCTTGTTTCATTTTATGAAGTATAAAACGTTGTACTACGCGAAAAATAGAAATGGAATTCACTCGTTCGTTAACTAACAGCGCTAGGGCGATGTCCGTTTTTTGTTACGTAGCTGCGTAGGTACTGCCTGCCTGTCTTTGGCAATTTTCAGAACATGTCCGGTACACTTGTATATTTGCATCACTACGTGAACAGAAGGTTTCAGTCCATTCGGCAATACAGTACCAAATACACGTCAAAGGTGGTTAAATTAAAGAATAAATGATTTGAAATAATGTGTCAATGGAACATTTATTTTAAGTAGGCTAGGTTAGGTAGGTTATCTACTTTATGCAAATACATAGATGATGTACCTACTAAAAAGTGTTCCTATGAAGAAATAGGAAAGATAAACTAATGTTTTTCACCGTCAAATGGCTTAGGTTGGTATAGCATACAACCTATATGAAGTGCTTTTAATATTATTTAAATACGCTTGGCCACTCAGCGCCATCTAGTTCCAAACTAAGTTGAAGTCTCCAGTATGGGTAGTAGACATCTGATAAACTTAGATATTTTTGTTTATGTACTTTATCACTATGGTAATCAAAAGGGAGCGATGTCTATAGTGATGAAATGTGCGTTTGGTTTTGTCTAAGAAGGCGCGGAGCCTAGCCGGGCGCGGGCGTCGACCCGGACCGGTCCGGACGTGTGACCCGCTGCCTCTGCGTCCGACACTCGATCTGGAACCAATGTTAATTAATTTACTCCATTGTTTTTGTACACCGAATGCCGGCGGCTTCAGCCCGCCGATTATACCTTCCCATTATAATGCTCCCTCTGTCCTTTCTTTTGCGAATTCAATGAGAGTTTTCTCATCATTTTGAGACAAATTAATTGTTAGCGTTTTGGTTAAAGTTACATAAAAATAACATGTTATTGTACTTTTAAAAGCATTCCGTGGGTTTGTATCCATAATAATCATCAAAAACTTATGTGTATGTCCCCACTGGTCCTTAATCACATTTCCAATAAGTTAAGAAATATTCACACAAACCCAAAGTAATTTGCAAACAAAACAGAATTTATTAAAGTAGCAAATAACTCAGATATTTTACAAATAGATTTTAATAACATGCAATCATAAGGTACCTATCTAACGTCCTACGTCATAATATGACTGATGCCAAATTGTCATAAACATTTCCTAAAAAGACGTTCCTGGTTTATAATTAGCTGTTTTATATAAGTGTTCAGGAGAATGTACGGCAAGTTACCACACGAAACGCAAACCTAATAGTTTAACCTACCAAATTGTAAATAAAAAAATATTTTGATCAATAATTGTTTGTTTCAGGTATGTTGAAGTGCGAACACTACATCTATATGGTTCACATTACACCTATGGTTAGTTAACAAAATTTATTTTATGGTTGGTAGGCGACGAAGGAAAACTTCAACATACGAGTACATTGAATTCTTCACCTTTCAGATCACGTAAATATAAATCCTTAGCTCCTGTCGTACGCCTGCGCTTTCCTAGAAAATCATGCAAAAATAAACTTTCACAATCAAATCTTACCATCATGTAGGATGAAAGGAAGAGGTATCTGCTTTGTACCCGTATGTGTCCCCGTAAACATATATTTAAACCTTTGAACACCACTGGTGTTTTTATACGCGACAGTGACAATACATTTTCTTTTCTATTACTATTTTTATATATACTTTCTTCAATTTCTCGGCGGTCAAATGATTAGGGTTCAAAGTAGTAAAGTTTATTAGCATTTAATTTGGTCCAAATGGTAATTATTTACCTACCTGAAGTGTTATTTAATATTAACGGTAGTTGTCAGTTGAATGTTACTTGACCTTACAACAATGGAGGAGCGCGTGTGGGAATATAGGCCTCGGCCGGCCGTCACGGGCGGTGCGCATGCGCAGGCGCCGGAGCGCCTCCTGCCGCGCCAATGCGCCCGCGCCGCTCTCATTTAACGCAGCTCAATTAGTACAATATACTTTCTTCACTTTTTTGTCGCGCTTTTCAGGCTCACCCATTCATTCCCTTCATAATTATATATAAAAAATAATGCTTGTACTTACTATGGGTATTAGACAACTCATAAACTGAGTTACTTTTTTTTGTAAATAAATACATATGTTACAGTTAAAACTCTATACTTACCTAATAATAAATCTGTAGAGAGGTAAATTCTGTACATTAAATATATTTTCAAAATAACTATCCAGGGATGATTAGTGATCGATACTGATGCCAAAAATGCAATTAGTAAAACTTTTGTCTGTCTGTACCTACCTATGTTCGATAAAGAAACAAAAACTACTCAACGGATTTTATCGAAACTTGGTACAATTATTCTTCATACTCTTGGGCAGGTTTTAGTATCTTATCATCTTCTTTTTCACTATCATCACGCTACAATCAATAGGAGCATAGCAGTGAAGGTAAATGTTGGGAAAACGGGAGAAGCTACTCCTTTTGTAAGCTTCCGTCGCGTGTGCACGTTAAAGCTACACAGAAATAATGTATGACTGAAATGTTCCCCTTAAAATTTTATAAAAAATATTTATGTTTGACTTGCAGAAACTAGTTTTAACTGATATTCGATTCAGACATCAGTAAATTCTAGTATTAACAAACGCGTTCTATCTACTAACTAGTTTTAACTATAACACATACATATTATTTAAAAAGTAAAACATCTTATATGTTTTCAGTAGTAAGATATCTGTTTAATATTATTGCCGTTGTGAACGAGAGAAACCGCAACAATGCAACATAATTTCAAAACAAGAAAAAGTTCCCGCATTTCAGTTCCAGTAAATGAAACATGGTAATTTAAAAAATATCTCGAATAATTAACTGTAATATAACTTAATCATTACACGAATTATTTTATTTAAATACATCATTGTTTGATCCAGTGGTTCATTCTGGACATGTTACGAGAAAGTAGAGAGTGAAATGTAATCATTTTAATTAGAGTATTCTAACGAGGAAAAAATGAAAATCCCCAAAAATTGTGGACGTAGCTGCTTTTATTTTGAAATCCTATACATTATATGAATTACCATTCAGTAACAGCTCTCGAGCAAGTTGTCCGACAAACTGGTATAATCCATTGTGCGTCAAAAAGTCCTTAACCACGAAATTAATTCAGTTATTGTTCTCAAACTGTCGGACGGATAGTCGGTAGTGTTTTACGTACGACGCCGATTCATTCATTCGTAATCCGTGGGCGGGCTGCATTTGCATAAATTACGTAGTAATCAATGTGGGTCAAGGCGCCCGCCATGCGTGACGCAACGGTCATTTAGGATGGGTTTGATCAAAATAAATACCTACACTGTAAAACAAAATCAGGGGTAAGTATACTCGTAGTTTTTAATTTTTATAAAATTTTATTTAGGGGAATACAGTATGGGGCACTTCAAATCAAAAGTAAATAAATAGTTTAAATTTTAAATGCATGCACTCCCCTGGTGTTGCAGATGGGTCCGTAGCAATTTTGCCACCCTACTGGTGTAAAAAAAAAATAGTCATTCAACTCTCTCCTGGACTCTCTGAAGAATCCTGGTTTAGTGACAAATTTTGAACTAATACAAATATTTTTAGAAATATTTGTATTATCAATTGCCCATTCGACCCACATTTCAGAAACCTTCAAACGTTGTCAGATACTTAAACTCGTAGTTATTCATTTATTCATCACATGTTAGAAGTTGTGTAACTTCTCTGCCCTTCGCCCTTCCTAATACGCCTTAGAATACTTAATGGCTATAAAGCCCTTGGTATAAATTATAATCTAGTATCTTTAAATAACTCACTATAGGTACGGTATACGTGGCTCATGATTTGAAACTGGCTTGAAGCACCCGGTATTCCCTATAATATGTTTAAGGTAAACATTAGCGCTTACGTACTTTCGTGACGTTCATATATAAGCTTTCATAATAAATGAAACTTGTTAAGTACAGGTGTGTATAATACGTTAATGGATCTAAATGCGGCACAAATGTAGCCAATGGTTTAAAATAGGTGTGAGCAATATCTACCAATCGTGGCTAAATGTGTTTGGACACGTAATACCCTACGGGATCACGCACTTGGTTTTATGAGAAAAAAGAAATTTTGGTAAATTAAAATCCTTGGGCTAATTGTTTTGGCTACAAGGGAACAATTCCGGAAAGGAACCAATCAATAGTCTATGAACACCATTTCACAGAATATGTCCATATTGGGGGCCATTTATAAAGTACATAGGTCACAGGTATCTCCCCTCTGGGGAGGGTCGACAAAGTCTGACACTATGTTACAAGGGGTCAAGGTCAAGGGTTACAAGGGAAAAGGTCCTAAGCTTTGGGACTTAATTCACATTCTCAATCTATGAGTGTGAAAGCCGTGTCTAAAAACCTTGGACACCGGACAGAGGTCAGGACAAAGGGTATGCACATCCTTGCTGTTGTTGTGTATCGGCGCCACCTCCATGACTCTGAAGCTGTGGCAGAAAAACCCAGTGACAAATTTTGACCCGACCTGGGATTCAAGCTCGGTTCTTTAGTGGACCACTACCGACCTAAGAGGCATTATGAAACAGTCTGCCAAAGTCAAGGTTGCCTTAAGGTCAGCAACCAGATGCACCACTGCCTACGTGCTCCTTAATAGGACAAACGTACACATCTCTCGTTATGTGACATTACATTAACATATTTTAACTTCTAGGCGTTTATTACCATACTTCCGTTTTTATTATTATGCAACGTCGACAACAAAATATAGTTAGGTGTACTTAACATAATGCATAACGGACGAACAGGTCAAGAGGCAATCGATGATAATATAAAATACCTACCTGTAGGTCAAAATTAGATTAGGGGCGCATGTTTAAAGCCTAGGGTGGGTACAGGAGTGGGTGGATGGTGCGGGGGCACCCCCACTCGCCTTGTACGGGCCCTCGTCATCGTCGAATGGGAGCGGACTCACCCTTGGGGCCGCTTCCATCATTCCCCCCAGGGGGGGTATTGAGGGGTCCGTCAATTAGGACAGACTGCGTTGGCGGTGCCATGGCAGCATAGGTCTCCTAGGATCCATAGCACCGTCCCTAAGGCGCTTGACGAAGGGACCCGGGGTTTTTAGTGGGTATTCCCTGCCTCCTAACCATCTCGAGGCAGGGTGCCGCCCTCCAGTCTGAGGGCGCGTAAGTCCCACATACCCCGCCGTTCCCCCGAACGGCGGGGATGCGCAAAAGCATTTTCCCCGGTTAAAAAAAAAAGGATGGGTACAGGAGTAGTATACTAATTCTAAACAACCCTACCTTACATCTAAACAATTATCTACCTGTAATGGACTTATTCATATCGTAGGTCATATCTGTTATAGTGTTATCGTTTCTATTCCACCAAATCGGGACATGCGGGGACAGGTCATTAATCGGAAGCGATGGTAGGTTGGTATACATGATTCACCAATCACCTGAGATAGTAAACCGCTGAAGTCTCTGCGGGGGGATCCAATTACCGCAGTTAAGTAATCAAGCACGGGCAGGGCTGCCAAATAGCGCCAATCTCGGTATATATCCCCCGCCTTCCAACCTTTTCAACCAGCTCACTTTAAAAGCTAATGACCTTTTTATACGTTGGTTTAATGGAAAATGAGGTACAGGTAGGTAATTCGAGGTAAACGAGGAAAACGCGGTATAGCGTTTATATATATTATATATATTCCCTTCATATGTTTTAAGCTATGTTTAAAATGTGTGTACAAAATGATACAATCAAGTTTTTATTCCATTTTATTTTTTTACTAGCTGTGCTCGCGACTTCGTCCGCGTGGAATAATTATTTTTTCCCCGTTTTTTTTTTACATTTTCCATTATTTCTTCGCTCCTAGTAGTTGCAGCGTGATGTTATATAGCCTAAAGCCTTCCTCTATAAATGGTCTATTCAACACAAAAAGAATTTTTAAATTCGGACCAGTAGTTCCTGAGATTAGCGCGTTCAAACAAACAAACAAACTCTTCAGCTTTATAATATTAGTTAAGATTAAGATTAAGTATTAAAATTATTTTGACATGTTTTTACCTCATGATGACATTTCTATTTTTATATTCTCTACTTGTACTGCAAGATATTTGTGATGTAAATAATTATTTATAACATTTGTATCCAAAGATATGTATAAAACTTTCTACTTTTGAAGCAGTGTCAGATTAGTTCTCTTGTGAGACTAGGATTCACGTTAAAACAGCAGTAGAGTTCAAGAGTAGGTAGATACCTACTCTGATTAAAAGCGGGCTAAGTCGTAAGATACTAAATTTACAATAACACAATGTTTACAACCCTAACTTGTATATGAATTTGTAAGTCGCCTAGGGACGCTCCAAGTACCTTCGATTGACACAAATCACTAATCTCGGATCTAGATTGTACAAATCTATGGGGATATTATATATTGCAATTGATATTGTAGACATACCTAATATGCAAAATGATCATTCTGTTTAACCGCCATCAAAAAAAAAGGAGGAGGATCTCGATGGCTTTTTTTGTTGATGTTTGTTACCACATACCTACTTATTATGTATCTCCGAGAATTGTGAACCGATTTGGAAAATTCTTTTTTGTTCAAAAGGGCGTACTTCCTAGTTGGTCCCATTGTCGCTATATTGAAGTCGGTTTTTTAGGGTTCTGTAGCCAAATGGCAAAAACGGGACCCTTATAGATTCGTCATGTCTGTCTGTCTGTCTGTCCGTCCGTATGTCACAGCCGGTTTATTCCGAAACTATAAAAGCCACACTATCGAAATTTAGTGTGTAGATGTATTCTGTAAACAGCATTAAGATTTTAAAATAAAATCAGAAAAAAATTCAAAATTTTTGGGGTTCTAACATCATTTTTTTCTAAGCTGAATAGTTTGCGCGAGAGACTCTTCCAAAGTGGTAAAATGTGTGCCCCCCCCCCCCCGTAACTTCTAAAATATGGGCATGATAAAACTGAAAAAAATATATTATGTGTGTTACTATGCAAACTACTAACGAAAATTGGTTTGAATGAGATCAGTAGTTTTTTTTAAACGTCATAAATCAAATTACCTATTTTTTTTTCGTTCAATCAATAAAAAATAATGAGAAACATTTATTTAGCTGTATAGTGGTACGGAACCCTACGTGCGCGAGTCCAACTCGCACTTGGCCGGTTTTTTTGCTAAAAATGGTGTTAATTATTGTTCTTTTTACTAATTTAAAAATAATTTAGTATACGGTCTGTGTGTCGTGCTTTAAGCTCAACACTCTAGAGTTAAGAATTATGTGTTCGGTTCCTGATCGAGTAAATTTATGAATGAAATTAACTTGTATAATCTATTGTCTCGGACTCTCGGATCTAGTTGATCAGTTATCTTGTGGTACACATAGTACAATGGATCACCTTAGTAGACAAAAGGGAATTGTTTGGAGCATTTTTTCATTTATTTAAGGGGTTGTCTCCTGTCCAGCAGATTTCTACGACCATCGTTTTGTCAATTTCTTCGTTAAGTAGAAAAAATTACGTAGGTTACATTTGTAGGTATTCTTACAGATGAAATATGTACTGTTACTGTTATAATTTATGAATCAGTATCTTCTAAAACCTCTTTGCGTGCAAATTGGCCGTAGGCTTGTTTGCCTAAAAAAATTTAGGGCAATCCTAGCGCCTTGAACCCAAACTTTGGAAATATGAAATGTCAGGATTTTTGATGTGGTAGGTATACCTGTATGTTCATTGGTCAGGGAAATCTTAATTTGCAATGGCAACCTATAAAATTGATATGTTTTCCTACCTAATCATTCTGCATGCCTCATATTACGAAAGTAGGCGTTTTTAACTTCCTACGTGCTTATGTACTCCTGGTACTATTTACACATAAAGACACCACATAAAAAACCTCAGACAAGGTGACTTAAGTAAACTAGAAAGCTCATTTAATTTATAGTCGACTTGAATCCCCTCCTGGCCAGGAGACTTAACTCCGCGGGGGTCAAATCACCTAGGTGATTAGGCGCAGGTGCATAAGGTGGAACGATTCAATTTAACAAGCGATAGCAATATGTACCTCAACATCTATCTGTCATTATTGGAAGTGTCTATCAATAGAGGAGCAGGGCCCCTACCACCAAAATCGAAAAGATCGTTCGTTGAACGGATCGCGTACTTTTGCACCATAAATCCCTCTCATTTGTCCCTCCCGTGTTCGAATAATATATGAATTAAATGAATGAAAATCGACTTTGACGAATTTTAGTTCGTATGTATATTCGAACACGGAAGGGACTTCCATTTGGAAGGGATTTATGGTGCAAAAGTACGATTTTGGTGGTAGGGGCCCAGGACAGGTACAGTTCGACAAGGATGTTTTAGTACGTTAGTTCCGAATACGACAACGGGCCAAAACCTCCTCGTCGCGCGTCGGTGTGATGTATTACATTATTTGAAGAAATTTGACAAATAAGGGTAGGTTGGCGTGCGTCTATACATAGCAAGCCGTATGTCGATGGCAGTCACAATGAAGTCTGTCATTATCGAACCGAGCGCAAAACCCGCGTCTCTCACGGAACCACGTGCCAGTTTTTGCGGCGCGTCACTTCGGAAGCTGCAGCCATTACAACACTGGCGTTGGCGAGCGTTGTGCTATCTCACGAATTAGAAAATACATTTAATATTTCACCTAAACGCATACTTACATTTACGAGGTTCGTTTCTGCTAATGTCGAGTGAAAATTGACAAAGGTCACAACTCGGGGGGTTACAGTTGTATCACTATTGTTAATTCTGGAGCGGTACACCTCTAATCACCCAAGTTGTATTGTATTGTAAGTTATCAATTTTCACTTGACATTGGCAGAAATGTTCAGGTCAGTTGCCATTACCTAATATTAGTAATAAAAAAAAGAATTTACAATCTATGGAGATTATTAATGGATCTCTAACCAGGGTCACCGGAGCGAGAAGTTACGCCCTGCGATCGCCAACCCGCCTGCCCAGCGTGGCAATTATGGGTATATCCTTCAGATATTTGCCCTAAGTGGCGAACAACTGGAGAGGCCTATGTCGAGCAGTGGATAGCAATAGGCTGTTAATGATGATGACAAAAAAACCTAGGTAATGTCACGAGACGACCGCACCGGATATCTCTGTAATGAATGATTGGAAACACGTGCGGTCTGAGTTTTTCCCGACACATTCCGCCTCTCCGTTCGTTCGCCGTAATCAGTTTCGCTTTGTGTTTCAACTTGAGTTGAGAGCAAGTGCATACGTTTGTAGCTTTGATCGCGCTAGTTCTAACATGTAACGGTTAGTACTTGCTGCTGCATCCTTAAATGTGTGTGTGTGTGTGTGTACCTTATTGGAGTATTACGGCTTGTTAATTCCCTCCCGCATTCTCTGAGCGAGCTTAAGAATGTTCGTTTCATAGTATCACTAGCTTTCCCTCGTAACTATCACAACTTGTTTCACCCTTCTTAAGTAGGTATAAGCCTGAAATACATTTCACTCAGGCGAAGCGACTCAACGCTCCAAGCGTCAAACTATGGCGTCGCATCGGCTGTTAAAATATAAATAGGTAGTATATAATGGGTAAATTTGTTTTTGTAATATTGCCATTTAGTGTTTCATTTTCATCATCATCAGGTTATCGCCGTCCACTGCTGGACATAGGTCTCTCCAGTTGTTCGCCACTTAGGGCAAACACCTGGAGGATATACCAATAATCGCCACGCTGGGCAGGCGGGTTGCCGATCGCAGGGGCAGATTCTCGCTCCGGTGATGCTGCTGTCCGTCATCGGCCTGTAGAGTTTAGCTACGCCTTCAATCGTGATGGTTATACCGCCACAAGATGGTTGCCAGAGCCTCGTTCGTTATTCAGGAGGATGTACAACGGGCAAGTGATTGTCGCTTGGAGTGAATAGATCATAGGTCTCTTAAGAGAGGTAGGGCATAGCGAATCTTCGCTCGAATTGAGCCGCCCGTCCGCGGAAGAACCTCCACCTTATAGAATACCGCAGCCAACTGACCTCCGGGTCGTGTTTCTGCTGGTGAGTAGAGTTTCTGAAGCTCGTGGGGAGTTAGGGTTGGGCCGGCATGGCGGTGGCAACTGTCAGGTAACTGACCAGTTACTTGCACGTTGTCACAGCGACTTGGGCTTCTCTTTCGCTTTCCATCAGGAGTAGGGAAGCCATTATGTCGAGCTACTAAAAAAAAAGGTTTATGATTCCGCGTCAAATATTCTAATCTGTTTCTGATAGAACCACCAAACAAGCGTAATATGCTTTAGAGTATAGGTACCTATAATGCACAAAAGCAAGGTGACGTGAGCCCCTGTTCGTAAGCCGTCCCTGTGCCGATCTTCGCCGTCTGTAGCCACAGCGAGATTCACCCATCAAATATTCACGTGTGGAGGCATGCTTGCCGTTTTACTGCCACCGGGGCCCGTCCCCGGCCTCCGCGCCCTCTGACGGCCCTCTCTGAAACAACTGAATTCACCAAAATCAATAACTGACTGTTTGACTAAAGTTGTGCCAGACGTCGACGGCTGTTTAGTATAAATAACATGGGCGATACGATTTGACGGCGACTAGCGATATCAAAGGCGATAGAGCAGTGGCTATGACTTTGAAAGAAGGCGGACGGGAATATGATATTAACCTCGTAAGGCACGGGCCTTACGAGGCTGACTACGGAGTCAGAACGCAGTATTTTGTGTGAAAATCTGGACCATTGAACTTTAAACAAAGAAGAAACTAAAAACAAAATAAATAAATGCGCCAGATAAATGTAATGATGACTGGATGCTCCCAGAACACCTATAAATGCGCCAGATAAAATGTAATGATGACTGGATGCTCCCAGAACACCTAGACACGAGTTCTTTTCTTAAATTGTACCTTCTTCTTCGCGCTACCCGTGCTTTACACTTAAAATGCATTATAGGTTCTAACTTTGAAAAATATTACAAATTTCACTGGGATCCTTAAAACGGGTGAAGAAGGAATTCAACGACAATGGCATTTGTAACGACTGGTTTGATTTACTTGTTTGTTTGTTGTCACAGAGACATGCTTGGGCTACTCTTTCGGTTTCAATCAGGAAAAATTATACAATTATGTAGTATTCAATATCATAGTCGGGCTTATTTCTGCACTTCCACATGATAATTTATTTGTTTTTCTAAATTTCCAAATATTATGAAATACATGCATGGATCATCATTATAATGTGGTTTATAGAAGCACTCTACACAGACCTCATTTAGCTTCGATTACACCTACCCATACCTAAGTAGGTAAATCCCTTGTGTGGCAAAACGTAGGTACCTACCTACTCTAAATTAATTAGAGTCACAGTATTATTTACGTAGTAGGTACATACTTTCGTTCGTTTTCCATGCTACATTTTGGTTGTTTTCTTAACGACACGGGTTTGCTTCCGAATACATTTCTAAAAGAAAAGGGGTGAGAATGAGACAAGAATGGTATAAAGAGTGGGCATTTTGAATTAAACTTAAAAAAAAAGTAATACCTAAGTATCTAATTCTTTGCATTAAACATGCACATTGTACTAAATGAAGTACATTGCTATTGAGTGTAGCATAGCTACTTTGGGGATGCAAAATTTTTAAATACATACAAAGATTTTTGTACGTGTTCTACGCCGACCATTTAAATGAATATATAATGAATCATTACAATCGCGCATCATCATATAGACCAAATTCCCTAGATCACCCATATATTATTGGACTTCCAAAATAATACGAACGTTTACTTTTTGCGATTTTGACAAAAATTAACGACTTCTCAAAGACGCTACATTTTTGTGTCGAACTGTCGACACATTTGTGGAACATGTTTTGATCTTTATCTAACGCCTCTCCCCTCCACACGTCCTAATATATCCCGTTGGATATTACTATAGTCATATTTAAGTGGTTTCAATTTTTCTTGACCCGAGAGTCGACCCGAAACCAAAAAAAGAGGCCCAAGAAAGTGGTTAGGTTAGGATACCTCGGCCCACGAGGTCCGCAAACCTCTAAGAACCGAGCCGGCGTTAAGCGACAGTATCTCAGCCTCCGGCCTATATAACATGCCAGAGAAAAACTTCGCTTGCGCGATGCAGGATTACAAAGAGTTTCAACACGTTCGTCATCGTGTCTTTTGAATTTGAAACGTGTATCCTTTATTTATTGACTTCAACCCTCACACCCTAGGGAGCCGCGTTGAACATTTTTCAAAGGGGAGAATAAAATATACCTGTTCCTTTTGTATTTTTTTTTCGGATAGCACCATTCTATAAGTCAGTTGCCATTTATACTATGTTAATGTTTTTGGAAGGTTTTGAACAATTTAGCTTGATTCATCTTCGTTCTGTTTTCATTATTTTGCTGTAATTGTACTCGTATACTAAGCCATAGTACCTATTTCTATTTTCTATAATGCATAAAAATGCTAAATGTGCTGCTAAGTTTATACCTAACTCGTAAACAGCTGAACCGATTACCATAATTCTTTTAGGGATATTGTAATCCCTTGGAGTTCGAGTAATGGTTTTTACGCAGAAAAAAAAGTAGGTGTAGGGTAGGGTATGTACTTGAACGATGTGGCGTCAGTCTTCACATTTCTGATCTACACACAGGAATTCTTAAAGGCTATTATGGCCAAAAATTTAAATTAGTCCGTCTTTAAGCTTATTCAAAAATAAAATACACGTATTTTTTATTTGTAAATTAGACTAAAAATTCCAAAGTCATAGCCAGTTGAAATTACGCGTGACGTCACTCGGTGAGGCATTTTTACGGGAGCGAGTGACGTCAAAAACTCCCACTCCTAACTTTTGATGCATTGTATCTTTGCTATTGTTTATTTGAATGAAAAAAGGAAAAAATACGTTTCTTTTATTAACCGACTTCAAAAAAGGAGGAAGGTTTCTCAATTCGACTGTATGTTTTTTTGAATAAGCTAAAAGACGGACCAATGACAATTTTTAGCCATTATAGCCTATTGTCTTCGATATCGGCCAAACTCGGTGTGTTGTATGTCCCCCACCAGCGTGGCCGGTGTCATCCGGCCCGGCGCGGTTTGCGGTTGCGTCCAGTCGACTAACCGGTGCATGGTACACCCCTCGCGTTACGGGTTTAGTTACCGCGTGGTTATGGTAATGCACTTCCTTTGCTAAATTTATGGTTTCACATATCCGGAGCTGCTTCTTTTTTTTTGAGCTATTGTTATGTTTTTTGTAAAATAGATTTTGAGATTTTTTGACATCCCACACATTGCTCCGATAACAAAGTACCTAAGTAACTTTTAAGTACTTGTGTCATAAAAACGAAGGTACCACAGATATACTAAATACTTACTTATATAAACACCCAGACATGGAACAAACACGTCGGTGGGAATCGAACACACGACTTGGTTCAGAAGGCAGGAGTCACTACCAAGTGAACCATCGAACCAACCAAAGATACCTTTATAATATTATTAAGAAAGTAAATAATAATTATTAAGAAATTACTCATTGTTTTCTTCTTAAAACCAACATCTACCAGCTGACAGTGGTAAAACCTAGCATTTACTGAATTCGAATGGTTAAAGCTCGAAATTATCGCCGAATTTTCAGAAATACAAGGTGTCCAGAAAGGGTATCGGGTATTTGTAAGTTCAATAAAACAAAAATTATTTGTATGTAATAAAAAAGTTTATTATTTATTATCCTATGAATTGGAGAATTATTTGGAAAAGATGATGTTATCCAAGTGATGACCGTTACGTTGCTGACACTCTTCTAAACGGGAACGAAGATTGGCGATAACACGTTGACACATAGCTATCGATATTGCTGCCATTTCTGACTTGATGTTTTGCTTCAACTGGGTTAGATTCGTCGGATTATTTTGATAAACCTTACTTTTAAGGTATCCCCATGCAAAATAGTCAAGCGGGCTAAGGTCGGGGCTTCTGGGAGGCCAGTTGATGTTACCCCTACGCGAAATGACTTTATTAGGGAATAATTCGCAAAATTTAGTCGATTAGCATAGTCCGTATCCTTCAATTCTTGAACCAATTGAATTTTATAGGCTTTTAGATGTAAGTCTTTCTTTAAAATCGAATGTAAAGACGATTTTTTGATGTTCAACGCTTGGCTTCGCTTTCGGATCGATAAAGACGGATTTTGACGAACCGACGCCTCAACTTCTTCAATTGTTTCTTCGTCGCGAACTGAACGAGGACGACCAGAGTTTTTAATTTTTACTGTGGCACCTGTATTCTCGAACATCCTGATCCATTTCCTAATGCTATCGTCACTTGGCGCGTGGCGTGTACGATATTCCGCACGATAGAGACGTTGAGCAGTCACTATTGAATCACCATTACGATAATACGCTCGTACGCAAAATGCGCGATGCGTCCCCGAGTACTGTTCCATCGTGACTAAAACTCCACAAAATGGCGGATGCCACGAACCCCTCCCCGCTCCCTTTAGACGCCCCGTTTCGAAAGTGGCGCGAAAACAAATACCCGATACTCTTTTTGGACACCTTGTACTTACATTTACCAACTCATGTCGGTCAATCTTAAGATTTACCATAGTTTAAGCTTTTACAGTAACATATACATTTTATTGTATGTACTTAGTAAACACCCAGACCAATACAAACAGACATGTTCATGCACACAAATGTTTGTACTGTGCGGAGATCGAATCCATGACTCTTGACTCAGAAGGCAGAGGTCACTACCAAATGAGCCATCGAATTAAAGTTTATAATTCACCAAACATGAAATCTGGGCACAAAATCTTTCGTCCGCCTGTGGCACGGCACTGAATGTTGCAAGGGACGCCTGCCTACGTCACTCCGCCGCACTCGGCGTCTGCACCAGGCGCTCGGATATTCCTGCTTCCTTCCTCTCCCGAGCCGTGCTGCGCTGATAAAGTTAACATTTTGGCTGACATCTATTCCTATACTGGTACACGAGTAGCTGTGTGACTGTGTAAAGGGTAAGGTTGCAAACCTTTTTCATTGTAACAGGCACTTTTTATGTAGATCTCTTATAGGCCGCAAATTGGAAAGCCACCTTGGCGACGCGGCGCGATTTACTATGGGAAAAACCAGATTACGGGAGCCGCCTGTACCTACTACGATCGCCAGACGCCGCAGACGTATTTTTTTTTTCAAAATTATGCATTATGATAAACATAAGGGCGGCTTACCTAAATTATGCCGGGGCCCTTGGGCACCTTTTGGTACTATTTTGAATAGTAAAGAGAGAGATTGGAAACTATACAAATACTGCATCAGTGCTTATGGAACATTTCTTCCTTTTAAACAAAGTTGAAAGACCCAATATAATAACCACACGCGGCCAATATAATTGGTACACATGGCATATTCCGATTAGAAATACGATACAATACTAACTAGGTTGATGATCAAAGTCAAAGTCAAAATAATCTTTTTTATTTGTATAGGTTTGCAAAAAAAACACTTACAAATCGTCGAAGCTACCACCGGTAGTGATAAATAAATAATTACGGGATTTGTATGGCTGGTGCTGATTTGTGGAGTTAGAGCGCATGCGTGTGAGTAAGTAATTCAATTGATGCTGATTAATATAATCTGACCAGTTATTTGAACCGTTAAACGCCTGATTCTCCTTTTCCCATAAGTAAATCCCATAACAGCTAGATGATAGTAAATGCCATTTCTTGCATAACGTCACAAAATGACCTTAATTTAGGTACAAGCAGCGGCTCCTAATAAGACAAGAAGTACATCGGCGCACATTAAGACTGAATTACCGACAAAGTTTTAGCGTTGGCTCGGTCAATCACACCATCCCATCACTATGCCTTATCGGTGAACATATAGCATACCTAATATTTGTCACTCCGTGATATTTGTGAGATGTTAATTATGTAGTGGGTAGTGGGCTTTCACTAGGCTAGAACACGATTTTTTCGAACCGGAGCAAGAACTATATTTTTTTTTGTTTTTCCCTCTTCTTTTCTATTATACTTATTATGATTTTGGTGCAGTTGCTCCCAGTTGCGATCCAACAGCATATTACATGTACATGCTAAGGTTAGCACACAGATAGGGCGTGGGCTACCGTAACGCCGCGCCAGCTCCCCAGACGTCACGCTATCGGATTTTAGCATTTTGACGAAAGTATTAGCACAATATCATTGCGAAAAAGTAACCTTTATTTAGCGTGGAATGCCATAAATATAACTCAGTTATAGTTGTATTTGCTGGTGGTATAACCATCATGATTGAACGCGTAACTAAATACCACACCCTGCGATCAATGAGCCGATGTTCAATGTGGTGAACCACTGAAGAGGCCTATGTCCAGCAGTGGACTGCGATAGGCTGATGATAGTGGAATTCCAACATGAAAAGTATCATTTTTGAGCTACCACTGGCGTACTTAATATCATTGGTAAGTATCGTCTAAATAAAATACAAAAATGTGATTTTTAAAATAACGTTGTTCATTTCTCTCCGGTTCTCAGTAGGTAACGTCATTTCTTTCTCGAAATGCGAAAGCGTAAATTACATTTATTTATACCGAGCAGGATCTGACTTGATTTATTCTCTTTTTGTGGTACTTAGCACTTCCACGGGAAGGTAAAATGTATACTTAAGGAATTTGAACGAAAAACGTGCTAGAGATTACTTTACAGTTACCAAACCAATGAATAAGTGTAATGTACCCAACACTTAACTGGAATAACAAAAAATTTGGTAAAAAAGTCAATATCTAGGTATATGAAATATTATAACAGGGCACTTTTTTGGGAAGGAAGATAATGTTAATGCAAGGTCTTTAATGGTTGTGGTAAACAAACATTTTGACTAGCTGGCCTGCGCCTTCGTAGGCGAGGACTTTATTATAGGGATTATTGGTACTGAATACCTCTACATCAAATGTCACCAGGTTTTTGATTTTGAATTAGGTACTCAACAAAAAACGCTAATCCGGAGGAACATTTTTGATAAGGAAACATTTTCAAACATAAAAATAAAAAATGCTGCTACGGAACCTTTCATGAGCGACTCCGACTTACACTTGCTGCTACGGAACCTTTCATGAGCGACTCCGACTTACACTTGACCGTTTATATTCGTAATCATTACCAGTCCAGACACATTTCTTTACTTAATATTATAAGTATGTAAGATATATTATTGTCTGCCTAATAACCTCCTCGACCTGGAACACACGTGAATAATTAGTTAATAATATGCGTAACAATAATATGCACATAAGATTGCTTATGTGCATATTATTATTACGCTAATACGATAAAAATAGGTTAGTTGCTCCAAACCAGAGCTGGTTCACGTGGACCGTATCCCCTGAGAGCCATTCGCTTAGAAACCTTTTAATAACAGATCCTAATAGACTTTCACAAGTTTCTGTAACAGCTTCGTCATAATTAATGTAAAGTGAGCTTTTAATAACCATGAAATTGTTATACTCTCTTGTATAGGAATTTTCACATAATGCTTTGTGGCACATACTTGTTGAAACAATTGCCTTTCAAACACCCTCTAAGTATCGACTTTCAACACGACAACTGTTGTTTCATTTGATAACATGCGAAATAAGTAGACTTCCAGTGATATATAAACGGATATATTATGTATATGTTACCGGCAATGTGTATAATTCCGGGATTCTATACAATACCTAGGCAATGTATAGAATACCTGGGGCGTCCAGTAATGTATGAAATATTTTCTTCTATACCTACTTATAATAAATCTGTAGAGAAGTCAATTCTGTACATGAAATATATTTTCAAAATAACATCAGGGGATGATTAGTGATCGATACTGATGCCAAAAATGCGATCAGTAAAATTTTTGTCTGTCTGTCTGTCTGTCTGTCTGTCCGTCTGTCTGTCTGTCTGTCGGTATGTTCGTTATAGAAACAAAAACTACTGAACAAATTTTAACGAAACTTGGTACAGTTATTCTTCCTACTCCTGGGCAGGTTATAGTATACTTTTTGTCATGCTACCATCTATAGGAGCAGAGCAGTGAAGGGAAGTGTTGGGAAAACGGGAGAATTTTTTATCTGTATGTTTAAACGCGCGTCACGCAAAAACTACTGCATGAAATTGAATGCGGTTTTCGCCAATGTATTGGTAGAGGTCTAACTTAAATTTTATGGAAGTGCGTTATTTTTGAATCCCGATATCCACGCGTGCGACGCCGCTGGCACAGCTAGTTATGAATATAATTATTCATTACTTACTTTACCTAGGTAATGTATATGTTACGGGTAATGCTAGAAGTTGGAGTAAACCTAGGTTTACCCGGGTTTACTTAGGATTACCCAAGCTACTTGGGTAAAGTCCGAATATAAAGTAAAATAAATTTTAATTCGTGGTTTACCCATGCTCACCTAGGTCTACCCAACTACTGGCTGGGTAAACTTAGGTGTTGCGTAATTTTCAATTTTTTTAATGGAATAGGGTTCACTACTAACGGTTCACCTGATGGTAAATGATAACCGCCGCTCATTTACATCTGCAACATCAGGAATTTCGAATCATGTCACAGCGGTTTATCTTGCTCAAATAAATAATTTCAATTTTAATAACAAGGACCGCTATTAATTTTTACTATTAAAGTTATTATTAATTTTATGCTCACTAAATGTTGTTGTAGATGTTTAAAATTCCCTTGAAGTTTCATTTCAATAACTAATTAGACAAAATTTTAACATTACCCAGGCAGTGTTGGGTAGACCTAGGTGAGCATGGGTAAACCCCGAATTAAATTTTATTTTACGTATTATTCAGACTTTACCCAAGAAACTTGGGTAATACTAGGTCAACCCGGGTAAACCTAGGTTTACTCCAACTTCTAGCATTACCCGTAACATATACAATTCCTAGGGATTGTATAGAGTACCTGCTTTTGGAACGGCAATGTGTGCAAAAGTAGGATTGCTAATGTGTAATCAGTGTAAAAAATAATATCCCATAAACTATACGCTACTTCAGAGCTCTTAATATGACAAACTTCGTGAGATGATGCTAATAAACCACTATTAATTTATATTACCGATCTGAATAGGATTGATATTCAATCACCTTTCCATTCCTATCCCACTCTTAGCAGCTTCCACTCTACAGCATCTTCTTAACAATTCAGGATATTCTTAGCAATCTTGGCATCGATATGTTCGTAGCAACCTTAATCAGCGGGATTATATCGAGAGCGTCATCAAAACAGCTTCCCACAAACCGGGTTCTTTAGGCAGGGCGTGAAGCGTCATCTCACTGGGTCTTTAGGGTGAGGGCGTTAGGCGCAGTAGGTTTGCTCTAACTAACTTTTAGACCTCAAAAGCGCTTACCATTAGGTGGAGTGAGGTCATCCTGAATTCCTCATTTAGAAGGTAAGTATGCAAATCGCAACATGTTTAAGACGAGACGGAACGTGTGGGCAGGCCCTCGCATGTCCCCTATCTTATTTCCTTCCCTTGCTCTCGTGTTTTTCATACATTACCGTCTCCACATTCGGTATTGTATAGAATACCTACGCAAAGTATGAAATAAACAATATTTCATACATTACCTACTTGTGTTTGGTATTCTATACATTGCCTAGGTATTGTATAGAATGCCGGATTATACAGATTGCCGGTAACATATATATGTACCTATATGAAAATACAAAGGAAAATTGAGATGTAAGGGAGCGACCTATCATGTTTTCGTTCCAAGCCACCTTCACCAAAAAGGTATCGCAACCCAAAAGTGATAATAAAATAACTGACATGGTGACTTGCTTTGGATGTAAAAAGCGTGTTCAGAAAAATACAACAGTGCTATGTTCAGTATGCCTAAATCGGTACGAATATGATTGTGCCGGCGCCTCTGAAAAATTACACCGACTAATGAGTGTCGAATCAAGGAGTAAGTGGAGATGTAAGAAATGTATTGGAGTAATAAAAAATCAGAGCAAGCTACCCTCTGATAGTACTAATATCACGACCAGGAGAAAAATAATGACAACGTCACAACAATCTAAGTCAAAGAAAATAACACAAGATAACTTAACGCAATATGATACTAACATCGTCCAATCGCCGTCAGACTCGCACATACTAACGGACAATGACACATCAGGTACATCTATAGAGTCCATCGTCTCGCCAGGTAGTAAAATGTCAAGAAGTATCGATGGCACCGAATATAACAGGACCGCAGACACTTCCGCGGTACAAGAACTTAGGGAGACAATTATTCAACTCACGAGCTCATTAGACAGTACCCAAAGTGAACTGGATAGTACGATCCTTGAGAATATAGAATTGAATAAAATTGTAAACAAACAGGCACTGGACATCAAGTTTTTGAAAACACTATGCTATTCTTCTCCTGGACAGAACAAACTTACCAGTTCTTCTAAGAAAAGTCGCAGACACTCTGTGCTTTATCCGGGATTAGATACCGAGACAGCTTCCTCACCGGTTTACCGGCATGATAATATGATGAGTGACAAAGATAGAAATGGCAAATTGTCATGTTTACACGAAGAAATTCTCGACTTGCAAAATCAACTGAAAAATGCTAAGACAGAAATCATAGATCTACATAAACAAATAAATAACTTAACGCAAAAATTGCAAACTTCAGACAAATCTTCACTGTTACCTTTGTCAGTATGCTCTAGAGGAGACAGGTTCAGCGAAAAGTTTGAAAAAAGACGGATAATGATCTACGGCACACAGCAATGCGTCGGACTGGCATCTGCGTTGTCTTATTCGAGGCGGAAGACCTATTATGAAGAGTACGAAGTAAGCGCTGAAACAAAACCTAACGCCCTTAGTTCAGCAGTCGTAAGGAAGGGAGCACTTGACAGTGTGAATAGAGAGGACAAGATAGTGATTTGTGTAGGTGAAAACGACCGCAACTTGAACTCAGTCTTATTTCATCTACGCATAATTTTAGATAAACTTGAAAAATGTAAGGTCATTGTATTGAGTGTTTGTAATAATATTAATTTAAATACATATCAATTGAATAGTAGCATAAAAATAGTATGTAGTAAGTATAAAAATTGTACATTTTTAGATTGTAAGTATTATAGATTAACGGACATGTGTAAAAATATAAATTTAATTATTGATTCTTGTGACTATGATAGCAAATATTTAAATGCAAACAACCTTAAGAAGTTGATAATGCGCAATGAACAAAAAATGTCAACAAAATGTAACAAAAAAGGTACAATTCCTTATTTCTTCGCCCGTGTAACTAATCAAAATAGTAAATATTTAGTACCTAAGGAATCTGTCAAAGAAAACAAATGTATCAAGAAAGGGACCATACCTTACTATTTTCAATCAATAAAGGACACTCAGTTTTTTCGAGGCGACCAATAGTAGTCAACCACTAAATTTTAAAATCCTTCATCAAAACATTGCCAGCGTCTTGTCTAAGCTTGAAATATTAGAACTTACGATACAGGAATTGGCGGAAGAAGGTAACACACCGGATGTTATATGTCTTACAGAAACATTTCTAAAATCAGGTTATGAGCATTATTTAAAAATTAATAAGTATTGTCTGGCTGCTAGCTATTGTAGAGATAAGCAAAGAGGTGGATGCTGCATACTGGTAAGAGATGGTTTATCTTGCACAGAGCTTACTTTCGTGAACAGTTGTGCTATTGTAAAGTCGTTTGAAGCTTGTGGTGTATATTTTCCATCAATTAGACTAGTGATAATATGTCTCTATAGGACACCATCATCAGACCCCTGCATCTTTTTGAAAAAGCTAGATCTTTTAATGCATGACTTAAATAAAAAATACAATTCAAAAACACATATTGTATTAGCGGGAGACTTTAACATAAATACATTAAAAAAAGGGAAGATTACAGACGAGTTATCATCCTTAGCCCTCAACTACAATCTTAATATTCATATAAATACTCCTACACGTAAGTTGTCATGTATAGACCACATTCTAAGTAACATCAAAAATGCAAAAGCATCGGTATTACCCCTTCACTTGTCAGATCATGAAACGGCGCAAATGTTGAACTTTCCTATAAAAAGTAAACCAATTAAAATAATAAACTATTTTGTTTTTAGAAGAGATTACAACATGGAAAATATAAGAAAGTTCAAACAAGTTTTGTGCAGTTTGTCTTGGGTAGAAGTTCACGAAGAAAGTGACTTAAATTTGGCGTTTAATATCTTTCATGATACGCTATCACTGTTTTATAATCTTTGCTTTCCTATGGTAAGAGTAAGAATAAATAAGGAATGCGGAAAAAGGAGAAATTGGATAACCAACGGATTAAAAACAAGCTGTAAAACTAAACGCCATCTTCGGTATTTGTATTATAAAAAAAAGAATACCGCTACTAAACAGAAGTATAAGATGTACTCGTTTTTATTAAAAAAATGTATTTACAAAGCCAAAAAGAATGCGAATATTAAATTCATCAATAATAGTGATAATAAATGCAGAGCCACATGGTCAATTATTAAAGATACTATAAGTAGCACTATAAATAGAGATATGATTGAGTGTATTAGAGTAAACAATAAGGTATTATCAGAACCAACCAAAATTGCCAATGCATTGAATAATCACTATATTGACACTATACAAGAACAATCAAATAAAAGCGCTAAGGGTAGTTCAAATAATAATAAAAGACCTAACTCCATGTTTCTAAAACCAATGACAAGGAATGAGGTTAGATTTGAAATAATGTCTTTGAAGAACACAAATTCAGTAGGTTACGACGGAATTCATACGAAAATAATCAAGCAGTGTGTTAATGAGATAGTAGGAATTCTAACTGAACTTATAAATCGATCATTTACTTCGGGTATATTCCCAGATATGCTAAAAAAGTCAACTGTAAAGCCGTTGTATAAAAAAGGTAATAGAGACGATCCAAATAGCTATCGTCCGGTAACATTGATTCCAATCATATCCAAAGTATTTGAAAAATGTATGGCTAAGAGATTAATTGAATATTGCGACAAATATGATATTATTATAAAGGAACAATACGGGTTTCAGCGGTGTAAATCCACCAAGTTAGCTATATATTCACTAATAAGATTGATTTTGACTAGTATTAACGAAAAAAAACTGACCACCGGGCTGTTCTTTGACTTAACAAAAGCTTTTGACTTTGTTTCACATAATATACTACTGAGGAAACTAGAGAATATTGGAATTAGAGGACCACCACTACAGTGGATCTTATCATACCTCAAAAATAGACAACAATGTGTAACTATCACAAACAAAGGAAAAAATGATGATATGATATTTCAGTCATCGGACTATAGATGTAATCAATACGGGGTACCTCAAGGTAGTGTTCTAGGACCAATACTCTTTATTTTGTATATAAATGACATCATAAATATAACTAATCATAAATTTATTATATATGCTGATGACATATCCATTGTAGTGACATCTAATAATAAATGTAACTCTGACCATGAAAATGAAATAAATAATACAATTGACAAATTATTAGAATGGCTCAATGTGAACAATTTAAAAATTAATTTGAATAAGTCGAAATATATAAATTTTAATAATATTAAGGAAGTGAATATCAAAAAGATTGACAGGGTAGAGGTAATCAAGTTTCTTGGAGTAATAATAGACCAAAAGTTAGACTGGAAATCTCAAGTAGAAGCTGTATGTTCCAAAATAAATAAATTTGTATTTGCATTGAAACATATTAAGAACGTAACAGACGTTAAAACGGCAATTACATCGTATCGAGCCTACGTGGAGTCGGTGCTTCGATACGGTTTGATAATGTGGGGCAACAGTACAGACAGCCATAAAGCATTTATCTGTCAGAAAAAATGTATTAGAGCGATTTATGGACTACCGCCTGATGTAACTTGCAGACCACTTTTTAAAAAGTTTGGTTTGTTGCCTCTTCCGTCACTTTATATATATGAGTTATGCATGTTTGTGATAAATCATAAGATACTTTTTAAGAGAGCATGTGACATATATCCCCGAAACACGCGCAATACAGACAGACTTGTGCTAGATATTGTGCCAAAATCAGCTAAATATAATAAAAGCTGTCTGGCTATGTGTATAAAAGTATATAATAAGATACCGAATGAACTAAAATCATTAAATAAAATACAATTTAAGAATAAATTATATGAATGGATTACGGGAAACAATTTTTATGACATGAAATATTTTAAGTAATAGAAATCTTGCTGTATGACTTAACTAGGTACTCGTAATGTGTATGTGTATTCATAGATTTGCATGCTATACTAAATTGGCTAAACATGCGGACTTGTAAAACTTTATTCATCCTTGTATACCATGTTTTGTGCGAATAAATAAATTATTATTATTATTATTATTCACCTACCCATCGTGCATCCTGCTGAATAACAAACGAAGCTCTGGTACCGACTGGCGTTGTAACCATCACAATTAAAGACTTAGTAAATATCACATGCCGATGACGGGCAGCAGGTTCGCCCTGCGATCGTTAACACGCCTACTTAGCGTGGCGGTTATGAGTTAGTGCAGCGCAGACGGCACACTTTTTGTGCGATAGAGTCTGCGTCTGAGACATTTAAAAAGAGCTTCTAGGTCTGCCGACAGAATGATCGAAGATGTGCGTCGTGTGCGTTGAGTCTGTGAAATATCCGCGACAGATTTTATGCGTGTCGTGTGCGTTACTGCATATAATTGCAAAAAAGTGCGTCACGGATAGTCTGTCGTCTGCGCTGCCCCTTAAACCTCCAAATGTTTACCCAAAGTGGCGAACGACTGGAGAGGTCTATGTCCAGCTGTGAACTACGATAGACGGATCATGATGATGACATTGTTCTACACGAGGTTTTATATCAATTTAATTTGCAATTGAAACGTCACATAAATAAACACGACAACGTAGGGACATATAAATGCAAAGCATTATTTTTATTTAGCATTAGGCCGAAAACACATTTCACACACTGACGAAACGTGACGCGTGTTGAGTCGATCAAATTGTATTGTTTTCTATGCAATTTGCAGACTCGATATGCCTGGAACGTTCCTCGTGTGTTGACACGTTGCGTGGCGTCACTCGTCACTTATTTTTGATCCGATATGGAATTTCGCTCTCATGTTTCGCTCTCGTGTTGTTGTTTACTATGTAATCGTAGGTAGCCGGGATGCCTCGACCTCGCGACATTTTAAACGAAGTTGAACTTTATTTTGTTTATGAATAGGGTTGGCAAACGATCTCGTGAATATATACGTATGATACATACATATATCGCAAGGGGGTGGGGTACAGCCTTCGATGATTAAAACGCGCCGAGTTGATTACGTTGCATGTTTGTGCCCTTTCAGCCTGGGAATAAATGACCAATAGGTTTATTTGGGGGCTGATATACCTATTAAATAGCTTTTTCAAAGTGGAAACGTCGGGCCATTATGAGGCGTGTGTTTATTCGAGCGACCTCGTCGCGCAAATCAGTCCTGTATTAGGTACATCGAGCTTATCGTACCTGTACATTAATGAATATACGGAGTTGTCATTTTACCAGGATGATTCTCATTAATAACTTAATGTTACGTACCTACTCTTCTTTTAAAACGAATCTTAGAAACTATTCCGATTCCGCTGCTAAGCCAGATTTACAAGGTGTTCTTAAGAGTGATCATTTCACGCATGACCCACCGGTTCGATGAAAACCAACCCATATTTAGCGTAAGCGGGATTTAGTAGCGGCTTCCGCACCTTAAATCATATTAAGTATTCACCTTAAGACAAGTGATAGAAAAATCCCAAGAATACAACAGACCACTATACTTTGCCTTCGTGGATCTCTGGATCACTATAAAACTACTACTAAACAAACATTTAAACTGTATAACTTAAAATACCATTAAAATCACACACCACACAAATATTCATAAACACACACTCGCACACATACACACACACAAACACTTACACATACACACACGCAATTAAAATATGATCAAAGTATATTCTAAGCATTGTTTTTCTTAACTATATTATGTTAGTAGGTATCTATATGTGAAGGTCAATGTAATGGAGAGCGGCGGGGATTTACTTAATTAAAAGAAATCCGCAACGAAGAAATGTAAAAATTAGATACTGAATAAATCAAAGCGTTCGACTCGGACACTGGGCCGTATTCGACTCCTTACAACTTTGCCGCATCGACCATACTTAGACGTACATTCATCTGTTGACAAATTTCTACCAATCGGCGACAATGTCTGTCGAAGTTCATGACGTTGCGACAACCATTCCTATAAAAACAGGTGTGCGCCAAGGCGACTTTATACCTACCTCCAAAGCTGTGTTCCAGTACCCTTGAGGGCGTGTTCAAAACACTCGTTTGGACTGAGTTCGGCATAAACGTAAACGGAGAACGCCTTAGCGAAAGGTATTGCGAAGCTAAATAATATTCCTTCGCGCACTAAAAAGTTTGGTACTAACTTTTACATGTGGCGTAGGTACCATTAAAAAGTGGAACTCTCTGCCAGCACACGTTTTCGCGCCTTCTTATAGTATGGGATCCGTTAAACGAAGCGTGAAGAAGCATCTTGCAGGCCAGCATGGCTGTGATGACTGACTGGAAATCATGGTTTCCCGCCTGTTGTCAGAGCGGCTTGGGCTTCCCTTCCTGCTTTCCATCAGGCGGAGGGAAACCACTATGCTGAGCCAATATAAAAAAAAGCTGAAATGGCAATGGACCGGACACATATACCGTAGGGACGATAACAGGTGGAGCCACCGAGTCCTACACTGGCTACCTCGAGAGGAGCTTGATGGTCGGACGATATCAAATAGACGGCAGGGCCGACCTGGACCAGAGACGCCGCGTCTAGAAAGCTCTGGAATTCCAGAATGGAGGCATATGTTCAGCAGTGGACCCTTGCTTAAAGAAGAAGAAGGAAAATAAGACGTACTTTTTGGAGTAGCCTTGGCTTACACCGAATGAACCCGAAACGCAACCGAAGTCAATTTATGGGTGTTGTGCTGAGTGCGATGCGGAGGTTACAGTATGGTACAGGGATAGCCAGATCGGATCATCACTACATATCCCGATCTTAGTGACTTTTTCCTTCACCACCAAGCATCGTCCTCGCTTCGAGTATTGCGGGTTACATTTTATTGGCGCTTTAAAGTAAGGATCCCTAATCCTTTCTATCTATAAATAATATTGTAGTTTACCAATAGTGAAAGATTATTTTTGAAATCGTTTTGTAATTAGTTTTTGAGCTTATTAATTAGATTTAGCTTTATATATTATAGATTACAAACATACACACAAAAATACAAACCTCTCCTCTTTAAAATATTAAGTAATATATGAGTATTGAGTAGGCAGATGATCCCTCGCATTTAGCAAGTCGCCGCAGAGAACGAGATCAGACAACTTCCACGCTAACTAATTTGACAAGAGATCGCGAGAGATCAAGCTTTGGCTCCTTTTTCGTTTTCCATCAGGCATAGGGAAGCCATTATGTCGTGCTATTATAAAAAAACGTGCTCTCTACTCTTCAATGTATTTCGGAATGACCGAAAATTATTCAGTAGCGCCTCTGTCTGTGATGTTTGCCTCGGAGGCCTGAATAATTTCTTTTACAAAGACATTAATTGTTAAACAAGGCAATACTATGGTGGAAAAGGGATTCAATTATAGAAATATCTCAGTCGTGATACCGAAATGCCAAAGCAACATCAATCAAATCGGTGGAGGTAGGTGGCGCGCGCCGCGTGCCATGCGATTAGTCGCGAGTGGCTTCCCGGCCCCGCCGTTTTTGATCGCATTCCACGAATGCCGACGAATATAAATTATATCGACTCTGGTTCTAGAGGCATGCGCCTTTATGCGACGCCTAGATCTTTTTTTAGGGTTCCGTAGCCGAATGGCAAAAACGGAACCCTTATAGATTCGTCATGTCTGTCCGTCCGTATGTCACAGCCACTTTTTTCAGTAACTAAAATTACAAAAACATTAGATATATTCGGTGAACCGCATTAAGATTTTCAAACAAAATATAAAAAAAAAAACAATACGTTTTTGGGGTTCCCCATACTTAGAACTGAAGCTCAAATTTTTCATCAAACCCATACGTGTGGAGTATCTATGGATAGATTCCAATATAATAAAGAATAAAGAAAAATAATTTCGATATAGTATAGTGGTACGGAACCCTACGTGCGCGAGTCCGACTCGCACTGAGCCGGTTCTTTTCTCAATGACTACGATGATGGTAGTCAAGGCGGCCTTGTCATCATCAACGATTTTCACATGATAAAAGCAATGGGGATGTTTTTTTATTTGCCCCAGGGCTCTTGGTTACCTGGCTATGCCACTGCTGGCACCAGCTAAAAACAGTGTTTTCACCGACGCGTCACTACTCAACCCCAGGCCAGCCGGTCGTGCCCAGCTACGACCAAATGGCCGACAATGAACCAACTAATTAAGTGGCTCCGCCCGTCACTCTGGATTTGCACTTATGCTCTCAATGTCTTATCGCACTGCACCCGACGGCTTAAGTTCCCATTGGGTTGCATTGGGGAAGCTTTGCTCCTTTTCGCTGTATATGTAGGAACATTCATGCCCCGTCGAATAGAATACTAATTTTTCAGTTTTTATTAGCTTTTACTCGCAGCTCCATTTAAATAGGTAGGGTGACTTCAATAGTCAAATAGTACCAATGTTTCTATAATTGGGTGATGGATCAATAAGTATTAATCCAAAACAAAAATTAGTCATCATGCGTATTGAAGGCGTAGCGTATTGAAGGGGGATGTAAGGGAGCGGCCTATCATCATTTCGCTCCAAGCCAACCTCACCTGCTCGTGGTGCATCCTGCCGAAAAACAGACGAGGCACTGCCAACCGGTTGGTGGTATAACCATCACAATTGAAGGCGTAGTTAAATACCACAGACCTATGACGGGCAGCAGCGTCACCGGAGTGAGAAGCTATGCCCTGCGATCGCCAACCCGCCTGCCCAGCGTGGCGATTATCGGTATATCCTCCAGACGTTTGTCCTAAGTAGCGAACAACTGGAGAGGCCTATGTCCAACAGTGGACTGTAATAGGCTGATGATCGAATCGATCGAGGCTCGAAAACTACTGCATGGAATTGAATGCGGTTTTCACTAATGTATTGCTAGAGGTCTAACTTAAAATTTAGGCCAACCATTTTATATAAGTCCGTTATTTTTGAAACCCGATATCCACGCGTGCGACGCCGCCGGCACAGCTAGTAGAGAATAAAAATATTATTATGTGAATGCATTTTTTATTCATGCATCAACAGTCTGTATTGCAGTATATTTTATATCTACTTATGCTTAGCATAATTAACACAAAATCTGATTGCACCAATTTCCCTTGTTCCAGGCTGGCGGTGGTTGACTGCAGCGGGAGCTGGTGAGTCCCTTTAGCTCGACTCGAGCCTCTCAGCTAATTAACCCAAGACTCGAGACATGCCACGCTGGGCCACACAGCGCCATCTAGGCCCAAACTAAGCCGAAGCTTGTACTATGGGTACTAGACAACTGATAAACTTACTTAGATACATTTTTTTAGTAAATAAATACATATTATACATAAAAAACACCCAGACCAATACAAACAGACATGTTCATGCACACAAATGTTTGTAATGTGTAGGGATCGAACGACCCTTGGCTCAGAAGGCAGAGGTCACTACCAATTGAGCCAGTCAATTTCGATCAAGTGTTGGCAAGTGACTAAGACCTACCATAAACTTTAAATTACACCTGACTATTCCCACAATTCAGGAGAGATGAGTAATTTAAGGAGAAGATTCTTTCAGGAGAGTGTTTTTATTATTATATAGCTATTACACATCAAAGTAAAACAGCATAAATATCATCTATAGATTACAAGCTCAAATAGAAACTGTCCCGCGTTTCTGTTCGGGGTAACATAAATGTGCCAAATTGAGCGCAAATATTCATAAGACCCTTATCTTTGTGTAATGAAATGAGTGGCGTTTACAAATTACGCGGCCCACGTCTCTACTAACGGGGGCAATTGGCGAGATAGTGCTTTTCCATAAGAAGTAGCTCGATAGCTACAAATCTTTTCTTTTAAGAAAGGCTTCGTGTATATTTGGAGTAGCTCTGGTGCAAGAGAAATATTTAACGAAGTCGTTTATCACGGAAACAATACACGTACGTACAGGCCGCGCGTGCAGGGTACGAGTTCATAAATAAACACGCGGCGCGTTCAAGGGTCGCCGACGCAAGTACTCTCAACAGCTAAAAATTTAAATCGTGTTAGACAGAGGCAATTCAAAAGACGCCTTTCCATCGACGGGTCCCATTCGAGGTCGCAAAGCCTTCCTTTATTGAATTCTAAATTAGACCTCTTTAGCCGAATTTCCGACATTCTTCTGAAGATCAAACCACATATTCTCTTTCTCTGGAAAAATCTGATATTTCGAATTACCATTGTGATTTAATAATATGTTTAACTTGTAGATCTATATGGTTATCTGCCTTGTATTTGCCATTGTCATTGTCTATAGACACTTCGTACCTTCGGATATGTAGATGTTGCAGTCAGAACCCTTAACCAGTCAAAAGTACTATTGACTAGCAAAATCAGTCAAAAGTACTTTTGACCACATGCTTTGGTCAATAATACTTTTAACTAAAATAACAGTTAAAAGTACTTTTGCCCAATGGAGCTGGTTAAAAGTACTTTAGACTAAGTTATTCCGTCAAGTGGTTTTGACTGGTTGTATCAGTCAAAACTCTTAAAATTGGTGGTCGATAAAAATAACGACAAACGCACATATAAACTTTAATATTACTCATACCTATTCTCTTCTTCTCGGGACCAAAACTCTGAGATCACTGTATGTCTGGCGATCAGCAAGTTTTCGTGCAGACAGGTGTTCGGACACGCGAGACTCTGAAGCAGGCGTGCCATAGCTTCTGGAGCGACACCACATCCGCACCGATTGGCAAATGCGTCTAAAAAGCCTCACCTTGACAGATTGTCCTTACAGCGGCCAACCTAAGTGCGCAGCCTGTTCAGAGTCTTCCACAATAGCCAGGTCAAGGTGTACCCCAGCAAGCTCTTTGAGGGTACAGTGAATGTGGCTGCACCCACTACACCGTTATGCCCCAAAAAGTGGATCACGCCCCCGCACTCACCACTTGGGACACAAAGAAGAGGCTCAGAGGGCATACAATGCGGCGTATGCCTTCCAGCGACGCCCGCTATCTAACGAGTTAATATTGTCTGATTGACTGATGCTTTTTTGCAGTTAAAAATACTATTGACCAAGAGCGTCAGTTAAAAGTACTTTTGACCGCAAATTTGCAGTCAAAAGTAATAATTACCAATATTTTTCAGTCAAAACCACTTTTGACCAAACTGTTCAGTCAAAAGTACTTTTGACTGATTTTGCTAGTCAATAGTACTTTTGACTGGTTAAGAGTTTTGACTGCAACATAGATATATTTATAAGCATACGATTATAGGTCCGGATAAACGATAAAGGACACGAAAGGAATTTGATTTTAAGACGCAAAAATTAAACCGACTTCAAAACTCACCTCTTGTAGAAATAAAACTTAATATTCTAAATTTTATTCCTACAATAACGGGAATGGAAACGTATTCCGGTTTTTTCTTGATTGTGCGGTTTCCTTTTAACAGAGTTACGATTTGCTGTGTATTCGTACGTGCAAGTTACTCGTTAGCGATAACTTTCTTGAAGTCCTTTTATTTTACACTTTGTAAGACGCTTCCTGGAATAAACTACGCCATTACGTTCACTGATCTAAAATAAATAACATTCATACATATATTATTTTCAATCTGAAAACTGACGAGAGCAACAAATGCCTGTTAATTACTAAGGTATTGTACGGGCGGTTATTGGTGTTTGATAATCGATATCTGATACGTTGTTATGCGATTATTTCATACGATGTATCGATTTCCATTTATCGGAGCCATTATGGCAGGTTAGGGGCCCTGTCATAGTGAGGGACTGCGCGCGATTGAGGCTGTGCGAACTGCGGAAGGAACTTAGTGAAAACGTTGTCGCTACCGAAGACTTCCGTCTCCTGTCGTTCATACATACTTATAAATGGTGGTGAAATCATTGAGACAACAATGTGAGCTTTGCTAAAACGGAGTCCGTCTTTTGTAAGGCTTTTTTCTTAATATTCCTTCGACTATGTACTAACAACTATGGTAATTCGTACTTGTGCCGTAGATACTATTAAAAAGTAAAACTCTCTGTCAGCACATGTTTTTCTGCCTTCTTATAGTATGGGATCTTATAAACGAAGCGTGAAGAAGAATCTTGCGGGCGAGCATGGCTCCGCTGTGGTGACTGACTGGAAACTGGAACTGGTTGTCAAAATAATTACATTATATTTAGTCCGTATTTTAGGTCATAAAAATGTATTGGACATGTATATTTCCTTTTTTCATTCAAATAAAAAATAGCAAAGATACAAGGCATCAAAATTTAGGAGTGGGAGTCTTTGACGTCACTCCGTCCCGTAAAAATGCCTCATCGAGTGACGTCACGCGTAATTTCAACGGGCTATAACTTTGTAATTTTAGTCTAATCTATACTTATAATAAATCTGTAGAGAGGTCAATTCTGTACATGAAATATATTTTCAAAATAACTATCAGGGGGTGATTAGTGATCGATACTGATGCCAAAAATGCAATCAGTAAAATTTTTGTCTGTCTGTCTGTCTGTCTGTCTGTCTGTATGTTCCTTATAGAAACAAAAACTACTCGACGGATTTTAACGAAACTTGGTACAATTATTCTTCATACTTCTGGGCAGGTTATAGTATACTTTTCATTACGCTACGACCAATAGGAGCAGAGTAGTGAAGGGAAATGTTGGGAAAACGGGAGAAGTTACTCCATTTTTTAAGCTTCCGTCGCGTGTGCAGCCTTAATGGTTAAAGTTACATAGAAATTATGTATGACAGAAATATTTTACATAAAATTGACTAAAAAATATCCCGCAACAGCATATGTCTATCTTTTATGGTTGACTCACAATAACACGTGTAACTCCTGATAGCTTAGCAGTTCGGAGCATTCTGATTATATTTGTTTACTCTTACGTTTATAATACTCTCATTCATCCCTAATTTAAAAAAGTTATCATTATTACCTATTCAATAAAAAAAGAATCATAGAAATCGGTATAGAAACACCAAACATAGACATGAAATAAGCCATCGCGCCGTCGCACGTGAATACTGAATCATGCTATAAGGATTATTTTTGTGTAACGGTTGCCGCGCTCGACACGGGTCGCGGCGGCGGTAGGGTATAAAAACCGGCCAAGTGCGAGTCGGACTCGCGCACGTAGGGTTCCGTACCACTGATTGAATGAAAAAATTCGGTAATTTGATTTTTGACGTTAAAAAAAAACTACTGTCTAGATTTCATTCAAACCAAATTTCGTTAGTAGTTTTTATAGTAATACACATCATATAATTTTTCAGTTTTATCATGCCCATATTTTAGAAGTTACGGGGGGGGGGGGACACACATTTTACCACTTTGGAAGAGTCTCTCGCGCAAACTATTCAGTTTAGAAAAAAATGTTGTTAGAAACCTCAACATCATTTTCAAATACCTATCCATAGATACCCCACACGTATAGGTTTGATGAAAAAAAAATTTTTGAGTTTCAGTTTTATGTATGGGGAACCCCAAAAATTTTGGATATTTTTCTGATTTTATTTTCACATCTTAATGCGGTTTACAGAATACATCTACGTACCAAATTTCAATAATGTAGCTCTTATAGTTTCTGAATAAACTGGCTGTGACATACGGACGGACAGACAGACAGACAGACAGACAGACGGACATGACGAATCTATAAGGGTCCCGTTTTTGCCATTTTGGCTACGGAACCCTAAAAAGGCGGGAGGTCCGAGAGCTAGCTAGCTTCATTCAATATTTGGCTGTTGATGCGTTCAGAGCGATCGACCTTATTGACAGACAATAATTGATATTGAGAAACCGTGCTTATCAGCGCGACTTTTAGTGTTTAAATAGTTTATTTGAATTTCTTTTGTTGTTATATTGTAAAATATTCGTTCAAATTAAAAATTATTAAGCGTAGGTACTTTTATTAATTAAAGTAGTTATAAGTAACTACTAAACGGATTTTGATGAAACTTGGTACAGTTATTCTTCATACTCCCGGGCAGGTTATAGTATACTTTTCATCACGCTACAATCAATAGGAGCAGAGCAGTGTTGGGAAAACGGGAGAAATTTTATCTGTATGTTTGATCGCGCATCACGTGTAAACTACTGGACGGAACTATATGCGGTTTTCACCAATGTATTACTAGAAGTCTAACTTAAAATATAGGTACCAATTTATGGAAGTCCGTTATTTTTGAAACCCGATATGCACGCGCGCGACGCCGCTGGCACAGCTAGTTTATGAATAAAAATACATATACGTGTCTAGTTCCCCGCACCGTCCGTTCCGCTGTCGCCGAGAATAACTTCACACAAATCTATGAACATGATCAAGAGGCACGTGCCGCCGCCCGCTGTGGCCGCTGGTGTCCAGGACGAGGCCTGAGGCGAAGGGAAGCCACTCATCGTCATCAGCCTATGGCAGTCCACTGCTGGACATAGGCCTCTCCAGTTGTCACCACTCAGGGAAAATATCTGGAGGATATACCTACCCATAATCGCTCCGCTGGGCAGGCGGATTGACGATCACAGGGCGTAGCTTCTCGCTCCGGTGACTGACTGCTGCCCGTCTTCAGCCTGTGGCATTTAGCTACGCCCTCAATAAAATTATGATGGTTATACCGCCACCAGTCGGTTTCCAGCGCCTCGTTTGTTATTCGGCACCACGGGCAGCTGTTGGCTTGGAGCGAAAAGATAACGCTCCCTTACATACCTTTAAGAAGAAAGCCACTATTATGAGCTAATATACGTAGAAGTAGATATGCAGAGGTTCTAGCGATACAAATAAAAAACCGATTTCGGTTTTGGTTCCAAACAATTGTTAACTTAGTTGGAAATGGACACCATATAACTTCTCGCTCGCTGGTGCATAATTTAGCTGCAATCTGCACTCTGGCTTTATGCACTGTAAGTGGGTAGGTAGTTACTTGATATTGTATACTTTATTTTCATGTGTAGGTAACTTCACTGCAGACAATGTGCATCGTTAGTAAAATATGATCGCGTGTTTATTTCCGTTATAAAACTTCCGTCTGGCTTTAGTTAGGCTAATATTTTAAGTTGATATCGACATAACTCTCAATTCATAGTCAGGCAAAGTAAAAATAAGCAATATGGATTAGAAACTAAGAACGAAAAAGTTTGTTAGTAAGTAGGTATAGGGTTTTCAAAAATAAGGGTAACATCAAGGACGTTAGAAGGTTGTGATAAATATAAACTCGGCTTAATCACTATAACTATTTCAATAAATCAATCTACAGCCCTGATCCGTCCATTCCCGAACGTGGTCTACGTTCCTTTAATTTATGATTATTTAATATTCACAAATCTTCAAAGGGTGGGATCGGACGGAGGTGTCAAAGGGACAGTTCGACCAGCCCAAAACCCTGCTAAAATCTTGTTTCAACTTTCATTTTTATTCTCATGTAGCCTCCTTAGCGGTAATAATTTCAAAAACGGGCAATTAAAACTAACCAATTAGCTGACCTACCTACTTACTTATTTTTGAAAAAAAAAAAATTAAACCGCCTTCAAAAAAACCACAAAGGACCAAAACTAAAAAGCGATAAATAACGTAAGTAATTCTATCCTTTATACATAATTATTTAAATATTACAATTATCACTTATTTTTGAAGTCGGTGCCAGCCTCTAGGTACCTAACGTAGACTGTTGTTGTATGACGCACGCGGCCGGCAAACACGACAATATATTTATTTGTTTGGCTGGCACCGACTTCAAAAATAAGTGATAATTGTAATATTTAAATAATTATGTATTAAGGATAGAATTACTTACGTTATTTATCGCTTTTTAGTTTTGGTCGTTTGTGTTTTTTTTTTGAAGTCGGTTTAATTTTTTTTTTTTTAAATAATTTTATTTCTCTATTTTTAGTTGCGCTAATGTGCTGTGGACTTGAATAAAGGCTAATTAATGTCCTTAAGAGTTTTACTTAGGAATGAAAATTTTTGCTTTAAGTCAAGTGAAGACTTTGCGATCTAGAATCAAGCAAATCACTTACCAAATCACCTGCCCTATTAGCCTTGCATAAGTACATACTACTACCTAGTTTCTATCGACCAATGGCAGTACTGTCCCCTAACTCCTAACGGTTAAGGAGTTCTGTGGCTTCATCATCAGCACCAGATGTTTATGCCCGGAAGCATATACCTGAGTAAAATATGATTACGTAACAAAAACACCATATGAGCATACAATTTTCGGTTGTTGCCCTCAATTTCTCCAGGATCTCATCATCAGATCCTGACTTGGTGATAATGGGACCACATCGGAAGTGTCCTCTGTCGAACAAAAAAATTTTTGAAATCCATCCATAATTGACGGAAATATCGGTGAACATACATAAAAAAAAAAATATTATACATACAGACGAATTGAGAACCTCCTCCTTTTTCGAATTCGGTTAAAAAGTAAAATCACCTAACCAGTTAAAGTACCTACCTAGTTTCTATTCCTGTACTCTATTATTTGAATCCCTTTGCGAGTTTATACTACTCGTATTTAAATGTGTGATTTCTTGAAAATGTTAATACTGTACATAGAAACAACTATTAAAATAAAGATTGTTTATTTACATACGTATTACATATTTTCCTCAATACCTACTTGCTTTTCATGGACATTTATTCTTAGAAGTAATTTATAAATGTTAAATGATAATATTTATTGTGTAAGAAATGTACTTAGTTAAATTAATTACGTAATATTACAGATCTTGATGCATCTTAAATGAGAGTTAGGTACCTACTTAAAGTTATGAAAATCATCGGACGCTTTTGACGGGATTTATTACCTACTCGTATATAAAAAGTCATTCTCGCGGGCGCATGTCTAACGCTGGGATTCAGGGATGTCGACTCGTCATCGTCAATAAGAAATCATTAAAAAAACTTTATTACTACAATTTTTTATCTTTAACTTATTTTAAGTAATGTAGATATACGCGGTTACATGAGGTTGATCGTAAAAAGAAACACATTTCTCATCAATATCCTTTGATAATCACATTTTTTTCTCTCTTACTCTGAGTAAGTATCGAACAATGATTCGAACGATTGGTTCCGTCTACTTTAAAGTGTTATGTGGAATCTCAGTGGGAACCAGGGAACGCACATTAGGTACTTTAAATTAAATACGACTATGGGCGAATAGACTTCCTTGATAAGTCTAACTCAGCTTGTCATCCCTACCGACCAGTCCTCGCTTATTCCGGTCACGGGGTAGGTAGGTGGCCGGTATAACTTTTTTCCCCCACATCACCTCACTAAGTGCTCTTTTAGTAATCTGAATACCTACATACCTACTGACGTATGTTGGATTAAGAAAATTGTTGTTTGAACACAGACGTAGGACCAATTGTGCGGATTTTCCTGACACAAGTGTATTTATACACTTACATGGAGATTCCAAACTCTGCACATTGTAAACCTAACTTTGTTAATGCAATAGAGATTTTTAATTTAAATTTTTCACTGTGTGAGCTGCCTATTCATTTTACAATTAAATTGTTTACACTCTACACCACAACCACAACACCTCGGAAGGACTACTCAATGAGCAATTAAAACATTTACAACTAGGTACAAACTTAAATAAAGTTTGAATATCATCTTCATCATCATCAGCCTATCGCAATCCACTTTTTTAAGTTTCAGTTCTAAGTAGGTATGGGGAACCCCAAAAATTTATGTGTTTTTTCCATAATACTATAGCTCTTATAGTTACGGAAAAGAGTGGCTGTGACATACTGACGGACAGACGGACAGACATGACGAATCTATAAGGGTTCCGTTTTTTGCCATTCGGCTACGGAACCCTAAAACCCGCCTCAAACCCGTTGCGTAGTTTTAAAGATTATAAGCCCACATAGGGACAGACAGAAAACAAATGCAACTTTGTTTTATACTATGCCTATGATATAATAAATGATAATGGTGTCAGGAAATTGGGGGCACTACTGAATAAATTTTCAGAAAAATCTAATAGTAATAATTTTTGGTACGACTCAGGATTCAAACTCAGGACCTGTCCATTGTCAGGTGGCACTTGCGACCACTAGACCAACGAAGCAGTCATTTATACCTACTACAGAATTATTGTCAGCAGTAGGTATTCACATTCACCCTTGACTATCAATAACCAGCACCCGGTTTCCAAAAAAAATTAAATGCGATTTCATACGTTGAATGTTTTGATTCGGTCATTTTATTGAATTGTTTGTCAACTAATCGTTCTTTGTTGAGCAAACAGGAATCATTTTGTCGGCGGCTAATTCGACATCTATATCTATCTACTTATAATAAATGTGTAGAGAGGTCAATTCTGTACATTAAATATATTTTCAAAATAACCATCAGGGGATGATAAGTGATCGATACTGATGCCAAAAATGCAATTAATAAAATTTTTGTCTGTCTGTCTCTCTGTATGTTCGTTATAGTTGACTTGTAGACTTGGTTGACTGGTAGAGAATGCCTATGTGGCATTAAGTCCGCCTTTTGTACACTCATTTACTGTGCAATAAAGATTAAATAAATATAGAAACAAAAACTACTCAGCGGATTTTAACAAAACTTGGTACAATTATTCTTTATACTCCTGCGCAGGTCATAGTATACTTTTCATCACGCTACGATCAATAGGAGCAGAGCAGCATAGTGTTGGGAAAACGGGAGAAATTTTTATCTGCATGTTTGATCGCGCATCACACGAAAACTACTGCATGAAATTGAAAGCGGTTTTCACCAATGTATTGCTAGAGGTCTAAAGTAGGTATAGATATAGATAGATAGGTATTTTATGGAAGTCCGTTATTTTTGAAACCCGATATCCACGCGAGCGACGCCGCCGGCACAGCTAGTAGAAAATAATTGCGGAATTAATTTTCTGAATGATATTTTTTCAGCCGCAGACGCATGGCAGCTCATTCCTAACTTTATTGAACACTGATTCTTGACATATTGTGTAACTTTAATGCAGTTTATTTTTACACACGGATTGATGGAGCGCGGTGGTAATAAGCACATGATGCACACTTGTTCTCAAATAGTCAACGAGTTGAGAAACTTGGAGAATATCCGCAGCAAACATCATCAGCCTATTGCAGTCTACTGCTGGACATAGCCCTCTCTGGTTGTTCGCACTCAAGGCAAACATCTGGAGGATATACCCTTCCTTCTCTTAGGAGGAGGTTCTTCCATTGGTGAACGTTGGCCTTCTGTAATTCGCGCCATATTCCTCCATCCCGTTCTTACCATGTGGTGTGATTTGATGGATGTCCATCAAATCATACCCTGGACCAATATTTGATCGGCAACCCATATGCATTATATTTATTGACATATTTAATTGCATTTAAAATAAGGTTCATCCAATAAACGTCTCTGTGAAGGTCGTTGTATAGCGGGATCCTCTACTATTATTCGGCAGGATGCACCACGGGCAGTTGAGGTTGAATTGAACCGAAAATATTATAGGCCGCTCCCTTACATCCCCAATTCGTGCTTATTTGTACTATAAGAAGCTTTTTGCTTATATACAAAAGAAACAAAGGCACGGCAAGCGTCAGCGTCACCTTTCATCTATTAGGGTCGGCTTGCCATTTTGGCATTAGTATTTAGTAGTATACGTGCACCCTTCACCGACTGCCACGCCCTTGCTTGGTTTCGTTTAAAAATTTAACGGGCATTAAAGGTGTAAAGTTCGAAACTTCGCCTATAATGGATCTAATACTAGGAATATACTCGTAGCGCAAGGAGACATAATAGTTTCCTATTTATTATAGTTTCCAAGTTTGTTTAAATTAACCGTCTGTATTTATCCGTCCGTTCATATTTAAATAGGTTTTCCTTACTTATATTGTGTTAATAAATAAACCATATAATGCCTATGCCTTATCTTGTTCAGCTCACAAAAAGTAACAACACTCAGTTTTATTTTTATTTTAGAAATTAAAAAAAAAGGCTTTAATACAACAAAAATGTTTCTTTTTACCACTTTTTGCGGGATATTAAAAATCAGAATACGTATCCTACATAAAAATAGTAAATGGTACAGAACCGTTACCCGGTACCCTTCGTGCACGAGTCCCAACACCTCCCTATTTTTTAACCGACTTCAAAAAAAGGAGGAGGTTCTCAATTCGTCTGTATGTATAATATTTTTTTTTTTTTTTTTTTTTTATGTTTGTTCACCGATATTTCCGTCAATTATGGATGGATTTCAAAAATTTTTCGACAGTTCGACAGAGGACACTTCCGAGGTGGTCCCATTATCACCAAGTCAGGATCTGATGATGGGATCCTGGAGAAATTGAGGGCAACAACCGAAAATTGTATGCTCATATGGTGTTTTTGTTACGTAATCATATTTTACTCAGGTATATGCTTCCGGGCGTCAACATCTGGTGCTGATGATGAAGCCACAGAACTCCTTAACGGTTAGGAGTTAGGGGACAGTACTGACATTGGTCGATATTAAACTAGGTAGTAGTATGTACTTATGCAGGGCTAATGGGGCAGGTGATTTGGTAAGTGATTTGCTTGATTCTAGATCGCGAAGTCTTCACTTGACTTAAAGCAAAATTTGTCATTCCTAAGTAAAACTCTTAAGGACATTAATTAGCCTTTATTCAAGGCCACAGCACATTAACGCAACTAAAAATAGTGAAATAAAATTATTTTTAAAAAAAAATTAAACCGACTTCAAAAAAAACACAAACGACCAAAACTAAAAAGCGATAAATAACGTAAGTAATTCTATCCTTAATACATTTTTATTTATATATTACAATTATCACTTAATTTTGAAGTCGGTGCCAGCCAAACAAATAAATGTATATTATCGTGTGGATTTGCCGGCCGCGCGCGTCATACTACAACAGTCTACGTTAGGTACCGAGAGGCTGGCACCGACTTCAAAAATAAGTGATAATTGTAATATATAAATAAAAATGTATTAAGGATAGAATTACTTACGTTATTTATCGCTTTTTAGTTTTGGTCGTTTGTGTTTTTTTTGAAGTCGGTTTAATTTTTTTTTAAAAATAATTTTTATTACAAAATACGTATGAAATCAAGTAGTGCAGTCAATGAAGCGAAAAATACGGGCTAACCTCCGAATTTTTTTACTGTGATCCGATTTGCATGAAATTTTGGAATTAGGCTCATCTTACCATTAACTTCAAAAGTGAAAATGATTTGAACTCCGCCACCACCATGGGGGTGGTTGCCACCCCTTCTCGGGGGTCAATGGTTGTTTTTTCAAAATAACCTCGGATATCGATTGAAGATCTAATTTTAAGCAAAAAAGTTTCTATAAAGTTTCTCGAAAAATCTAATACTTTTCAAGTTATTGGCAATTGAAAATTCGCAAATTTTTCACGATTTTCATCAGTTTTTTTCAAATATCTCCAAAAATATACGTTTTATCGAAAATTTTATAAGGAACGAAACTGTAGCAGGTAAAAAAATGAACAATTTGGTTTTTTACAAAGTATTCTAAGTGCAATATTAAGCTAGATATTAAAGATCAAAGCCGTTTTTTATTTTATCTGAAATTTCATCGATGTAGTCAATGCCATCTAGCAGCGAGCAAATGCATTTTATGCTTTCTAATCGAAAAGGGTTTTGTAGTGCTTGAAATAAGCTTTAAAATGAGCTTTATCAAAAGTCTTTTGCACGTAAAATAAGTGAGATATATTGCAAATAAGCGGAGCATCGAATGTTTTTTCTTTTCAATCAATGGGTTTAAATAAGTGCCATTTCCACCAAAACTAAAATTAATCATATTCCGCCTAGAATTAACTTTATTATGAAGAGTTTTATAGATTGTATTAGTTTGGCTGCTTTAGAACACATAGTTTTCAAAAAAGTCACGATTGAAAAAAAATCGAGAATTTCAAATTTTTAAAAATCCCACCCTTTTTTTATAATATCTCAAAAATGACGACAGATACGTATAAAAGTGTAGGGATAAAAAATTTAGGTATTTTTCTGACAAACAATTTGGTTTTTTTGTTTTTTCTATCAAATAAAAATTGACGGAGATATGATTGTTTAAAGAGCGCGTGGCAGCGCAATCACAGCCTCCCTTAATCGTGACTTTTTTGAAAATTATGTGTCCTAAAGCAGCCAAACTAATACAATCTATAAAACTCTTCATAATAAAGTCAATTCTAGGCGGAATATGATTAATTTTAGTTTTGGTGGAAATGGCACTTATTTAAACCCATTGATTGAAAAGAAAAAACATTCGATGCTCCGCTTATTTGCAATATAGCTCACTTATTTTACGTGCAAAAGACTTTTGATAAAGCTCATTTTAAAGCTTATTTCAAGCACTACAAAACCCTTTTCGATTAGAAAGCATAAAATGCGTTTGCTCGCTGCTAGATGGCATTGACTACATCGATGAAATTTCAGATAAAATAAAAAACGGCTTTGATCTTTAATATCTAGCTTAATATTGCACTTAGAATACTTTGTAAAAAACCAAATTGTTCATTTTTTTACCTGCTACAGTTTCGTTCCTTATAAAATTTTCGATAAAACGTATATTTTTGGAGATATTTGAAAAAAACTGATGAAAATCGTGAAAAATTTGCGAATTTTCAATTGCCAATAACTTGAAAAGTATTAAATTTTTCGAGAAACTTTATAGAAACTTTTTTGCTTAAAATTAGATCTTCAATCGATATCCGAGGTTATTTTGAAAAAACAACCATTGACCCCCGAGAAGGGGTGGCAACCACCCCCATGGTGGTGGCGGAGTTCAAATCATTTTCACTTTTGAAGTTAATGGTAAGATGAGCCTAATTCCAAAATTTCATGCAAATCGGATCACAGTAAAAAAATTCGGACCTATAATGCTTCATTGACTGCACTAAAGACATATAATATTATTTTAACACTTTTTTTATGGTAAGTAAAAGGAAGAATGCTAATGAGAAGGATGTGCTTGCTTTTCTGAACTGTAGATACAACCGAGCTAGAACTCATGTAATGTCAGCGAATGTTTGCCTAGCGACGCTCCTAGGACACTGGCGCGACGCCCCAGGGCGTACAGATGCACAGTTTGGGAAGCAATGGTATATAGATCAAAAAACACGTCACATCGTTACATTATAATAATACTTAGTGGCTGTTTTAACGCTGAAGAATTCTAGGAAATGGCTGTAATGTTACATTACAGTGTAACTTGATACTTGCTTTGAACGGCGGCGGCCCCTGCGTGAAAACGGTAGGTAACAATAATGACATAACGTTGAGTAATAACTGACACCCATTAGTACATGGCTGCTATCGATAACTCCATCGTTCCCTAGTTCTTTGCATCGATTTGCCAGCTAATAACTATGTAAAACATAAGGAAGTATGTTTCTGGTAAATATAAATAATTAAAAAAAGATGTATCTAATCCCACCATTTTGTTAATAAACTTCTATATACAACGAAGATGACTGTGGTAGAGTATGGACTTGAAATAGGTACATTGATAACCTTTAATCTATATCATATTTGATAAATACCTAGTGAAAACAGAAATCTTAGCATAATCACAGTTCGTTTGCTACAAAATACCGTAGCATTGCTTCTTATTTCGTAGCTTGTGTACTTGTACGTTTCGCGGTGGCTACGCCACGACGCCCTACGCGCTACGGTGACTTAAATACTCTGCGCTACGATCCAGATTTAACGTCCGTATTCTTTAGTAAGTAAGTATGCCTAATATTCGCTCATCATTTCGGATTTCGGGTTTTCTCTATTCGCAATTAAATAATTAAGATGTACTCTCTAAATCCATCTTACTTACTTAATAAACAGAAACGTAAGGCCAACCACAGTACATTAAAAACAATTCCAATCTCTATTTTTAATTAAGCTCTGCCGTCCCGAAATATAATTATCAGAATCTATTAACGGAACTGCAATGAAGTTGCATAGTATAAATCGTTCCTAATTCCAGCGGACATTCCGAACGTTCAATTTACTGCCGTCGAAACATGCACGCGGTCGCCGAGAGGGGAAGACAGACGGACGTTATGAAATTTTAAGTTAGATTACGTGAAGTATCGACGTGCAGCAGAGGATGATAGTCAGCGAGGAGGTCACAGCGAGCAGGGACGGCGCGAGCACGTGAGCCCGCACCGGGGACCATTCATGTGGTAGGGCGGCGGCCGGCGCGCGCAGCGATCAATACGCGGGTCGGGCGGCAGTGCCCGGCCCGCCGCGCCACGCTCCGCACGCGCCCCGAGACACCGCCGCCCGCGCCCCACGACCCGGCGCGAGCCCATGACCGCCCCCCACAGATGACGGAGCCCGCCCGTGCCCTACGAGAACGCACCTCTTGCCCCGCAGCCAGGACACGTACACCCCCTGCGCGAACCTACGTGAACAGCGCGACGACCAGGTATGAAAATCGATAACGACCGCAGCATCCAGCGCTGACCGCTGCCCAGGGCTCGCCCGCTCGCGCACTCCACCTGGTGACGCCAGAAATCAACTTGACCTTAAGCTGATCACGTGCCGCAGGGCACCTATGCTCGATCAATCGAGCTAACCATCGAAAGAGTTCTCTTTGGGGGTGCCCTACCCAATGACGCTTTTTTTAACCTATTTTAAGTTAAGCTCAATATCTAAAAACTAAAAAGCACAGAGTTAAAATAATATAATTGGTAATAAATAAGGTAATACGATTCATAACGTTGTAACCTCACAATTTTAATACGAGATTTAATAGGGTAGATTGCAGGCTTAAGAGGATGTGGATTTGTAGATGCGTCACGATACAAGATGTGTTGGGCTGAATGTATTGTGAATCTTACATTATCTTCAGATGAAGAGGAATTACGATTGTCTGGTTACGGAAGTAGAAAACGACGTGCTCATTGGAACCACGTTTATATTCCTTGTCGAGTCGGATCCAATGAGCGTCCTATTTGGTAAATTACTTTATGAAAATTCAGTGATTTTCTTCCGTGGCAGTAACAGCATTCATCATCAGTTCATATATGTGCCCACCGAGGGCTCGGGCCTACGACAAACTAGGGTGATAAGGCCGCATCTAACCACAGTGCGGGTTAGACGTAAGACTTCACACAACCTTAGAATTTGTTCACAAGTGCGCAGGTTTCCACACGATGTTTTCCTTTACCGTAAGATAAATAAATATAAATAAATAACCCAAGACATGCCACGCTGGGCCACTCATCGCCATCTAGCCCCAAACTAAGCCGAAGCTTGTACTATGGGTACTAGACAACTGATAAACTTACTTAGATACTTTTTTTTTTTTTTTTTTGTAAATAAATACATATTATACATAGAAAACACCCAGACCAATACAAACAGGCATGTTCATGAACACAAATGTTTGTACTGTGCGGGAATCGAACCCACGACCCTTGGCTCAGAGGGCAGTGCTCACTACCAAATGAACCATCGAGCCAGTCAATAAACATAGATAATATGAATTTCAGATTTGAAAAAAAATATATATATATATTTTGCAATACTTCTTACCTGTCCAGTTTATTTTTAACTATATTAAGTACCTACATATCTACGGTACAAGCTTGATTAGAAATTTTCTTCTACCTACTTTGTCCCGACTGGGACAAATTGGGTAATTCCGATCGTCCGCGCTTTACTTATCGTGAATTCTTAAGTCACCGTGAATTCTTGGTTATTGTTAATTTATGATGACGGCACAACATAGTGGCTTACCCTCACCAAATGGAAAGCGAAAAAAGCCCAAGTCACTGCGGCAACGGCCAGCACAAAAGTAAACAAAATCGTATATAAGATAGACTGATGACGAAACCCAGTCGGGTAGACCCAACCACTAGCAGAGAAGCTAAAATCTCAACTCAAGTCGGCTCTTACGACACCTACGTCACAGCAAGAATTAGGGCAGTTCATGATTCAACTGCGACCCAAAAATACATAGGTACTTATCTACGCAACGACGCGTCTGTAGTAGACTGCAAGCATCCTATACTTAAAGTCGCGTCGTAACGATATGCTTACTGCGCATAGTGCGCATACGACGCGTGTGCGAAGGGACAAGTAAGACGAAGATTGATAATTACAGTACAGTAGAATGTCTTAATTACAAAATCTACCGAACATTGTTGAGCGTTTCTGAATCATATCTTAGATTAAAAATGCCTCCAATTTACTGTAAAGTCCTGAGGATGCATTATTGTCGTATAGGAAAAAGTGAGATTATTATACTGCCTCGTTGGTCTTCATGGCAGTTGCAATGACTAACTGAGTGGTCCGAGGATTCTTCATCAGGCATCATTCTACCAGCATGACGGTTGTAACTGAAAAGTGATTGATTTGGTTACTAGTCCGTTGTCTCAATGACTTGGGCCACTCTTTCGCATTCCATGAGGTGACAGAAAGCCAATATGCTGTGCAACAATAAAAAAACAAAATGTAAGTTCAACAAAACCGAAGTGACGGAATTTTACCGAATTCCACCAAAGTAGGAACTATTAAACAAAAATAAAATTCTCTTTTTTCAAGTATTTACGCTTTCCGAGTCTGGAATGTAAAATGAAATGTTCAATCCATTCAGTTAAATTTACGAAACACCTTTCACGAACAGTTTTTACTGGAATAAAATATTATTATGCAATACTATATTAATAATATACTAATAATACTATATTATTAATATACTATTAATACTATATTAATAATATACTATATTAATAATATATTATACATGCAATTGTAAAAATGAACGCAGATTTATTTCGAACTAGCTGTGCCAGCGGCGTCCCACGCGTGGATATCGGGTTTCAAAAATAACAGACTTACATAAAATGGTGCCTTAATTTTAAGTTAGACCTCTAGCAATACATTGGTCAAAACCGCATTCAATTCCATGCAGTAGTTTTTGAGTGATGCGCGTTCAAACATACAGAATGAATGAATGAAATAATGTTTATTGCTAATTGGGTGGATACATAATAATTGATGAACAAATATAACAACTTAACATAATAACATTATGTACTTTACAACTAGCAAAGGGAGATAGCTCAGCATCATTTCATACAGGTAAAAATTTCTCCCGTTTTCCTAATATTTCCCTTCACTGCTCTGCTCCTATTGATTGTAGAGTGATGAAAAGTATGCTATTATAACCTGCCCAGGAGTATGAAGAATAATTGTACCAAGTTTCTTTAAAATCCGTTGAGTAGTTTTTGTTTCTATACCAAACATACAGACAGACAGACAAAAATTTTACTGATTGCATTTTTGGCATCAGTATCGATCACTAATTAATCACCCCCTGATAGGTATTTTGAAAATATATTTATTGTACAGAAACAGAATTGACCACTCTACAGATTTATTATACTCGTAAGTATAGATAGATAGATATAGATTACAGTTAATTTCTTATTTAACTTGTGTTTCGGCTTACCTTGCAATATCTATTAATTCATTATTCGTCAGTTTATTTACAAAAAAATTAAAGGGTAAATAAAATGAAGAATAATAAATGAATAGATATTAAGTAATCTATATCTATCCACTTGATACTACCTGACGCAAGTACCTAATGATAAATTTAACCTCACCCTGCGATCGCCAACCCGCCTGCCCAGCGTGGCGATTATGGGTAGGTATATCCTCCAGATGTTTGCCCTGTGGCGAACAACTGGAGAGGCCTATGTCCAGCAGTGGACTGTGATAGGCTGATGATGATGACGATGATGATGATGAACCTAACTAAACTAAACGTGTCTATTATAAAAGCAGAATGGCAAAGAATATACGCCACACGATCCACGTGTTTGATCTATATAGGATAGATCTATGTATCTAGAATTAAACCTGACTTCCATATCAAAATATGGAAGAAAAATGTTATTTCAGCAGGTGCGATGTTTAGACTAAGTAAGGAGGTAGGTAGGTGAATACTGGTCAGAATTTATCAAGATTTCCATCGACACGCTAAGAAGAAGAAGTAGGTAAGTAGGCACTTCTTCTCAGCAGGCTACACGTCGAAGTGCTGGTAGGAAAAAAGTGCGACGTGCAAAAGTATCTATTACTAGTGAATCTATTTGCAGAAATAAACTATTTTATTTAATTTAATTTTAGCGATACTCGAAATTCGACTGTGAAATTATTATATTCGGAGCGTTTCAAGAACTTTAGCTATTAAAAACATTAATTACGTAACACCGAGGTTGCTTTTATAGCAATTATAAATCGTAAGCTTATTATGTTCTGTCGACCGTATATAGCGATGATCCTACATTTATTTAAGAACCTAAAACAACACCAACTTCTGTTATTGCTGTACCTACTCAGCGAAGGCTTGGCGGCTGAAAACAAAGCTAACAGCTCGGTGGCGGTGGCGTGAGCAGGTCGATTGTATGTCGTGATGCAGTGCAATTACTGCCTGGGTAAACGAAAATAGTCCAAGGACAAATTTTGCTTCTAAGGCCACCCACCCTGTGAACATGACTACGGACCGCTTTAAACATGAATTAAATAGATGGGAACCTGTCTAATGGAATAGAAGATCCTGCCAAATATACGTTTAAACCGTCAGCTATACGAAGCAGTTATATATTGTAGTTAAATCCAGTCTAAATCAGCTTCAAATAATGTGGGTAGTGTAAATATAAATGCAGGTCTAACGTGAGTGGTTGTCCACAGGTGATGCATCAAAGATGAGTCGCCGCGCGCGGCCGTGACATGGGAGCGCAGGCATGGGCTGGCGCGCCGTGCAACCGCCGCACATCGCCGCCGGCTTGCTCCTGCTGCTGCTAGCCAACCTGCCAGGTAACACTCGGCAGTCACTCCCCCTGCCACGCCCTGCCGCCCGAGACACGGCAGCGCAGGCATGGGCTGGCGCGCCGTGCAACCGCCGCACCTCGCCGCCGGCGTTCTCCTTCTACTGTGCTACCCAACCTGCCAAGTACGCATGAAGTTCGAATGGCATTCACCTCTGAATATAAGAGCCCGTAACTACGTATTACGGTGTGATGGACCGTACCTACTCTACTTAGCCGGGCAACTGCTTGCAGGGTGTTCAATGTACCTACATACTTAAGTTAAGCAAAGCCATACTATACTACAAATATGACAACATATAGCTTCGCTGTGGGCTGTACGGCTAAAGATTTTCTATGAATTCTTACTCTCAAACAAAGGTAGTATTTTTCTTCAAACTGTCTCATATAAGGCTTCAATTTAATTGAAGCCTTACAATTCAGGCAATTTAAAGAAAAAATGTTCACATAATACTCATCCGAAGGGTATACTCGTATATAGTATCAAGAGGGTATGTAGGATACACCCTTGATAGTATTTCACCCATGACAATGATTGCGTCATCTGTTACAATCTAAATATCGCAATGATTGCTTCCCATAAATGCTATAGGTAGTGTTGTAATAGATGACTATTGTCTATTTCACATCTTTAGTTCAAACATGTAGATACCTAATTGAAATAGAACAATACGAAAATTACTTTGGGAAAATATTGTTTATTTAGTTACCTATTCGTATTCAAAATGTCTTACCAAAATAACATAAATTACTAGAATACTTCGACGACCGTTTAAATAGCTAGGCGTTTTACGCACTTGGTCGCTTGGTTTTCTTCCCCTAGTTGCCTGCGTTTTGATCGAGGACTGAGTCGCCAGCGACCAGTCGACAGTGCGTAATGGCTCTGAACGTAATGGATCTTAACGCTCAATAAGATGCTTACACCAAATTTTTATACAACAGTGACCTGCCACCAAGACCATCAAGATGCTGTGCACATCACGGCGATCCTCGGCGAGAGCGTCGTGTTCAACTGCCAGGTGGACTTCCCCGAAGACATCCCGGTGCCGTACGTGTTGCAGTGGGAGAAGAAGGTAGGCGAAACGGTACGACGGTCCACACTCCACTCTTACAATACAACGCTGCTCATCTACCGTGTGTGTTTCTGTTCAGTAGAGGTCGGCTCGTCTCCGCGACGCGCCTCGCAGACTGTAAAGTATATGTTGACGTGCCGTGTCGCCCGACACGTCTTATGTCCCGCGGCAGTGGTAACCGCGGCGCCGCGGGCCGAGGGCCCACCCTGGCGCCCTCGCCCCGCGCGCGCCCTCGCACGCCTTTTGTGTATCTCTGCCTTTTCTGCGTATTGCCTCGTGTACCGCGCTCGTCGCCCACCCGACCGGTCGACAACACCACAGTGATAAAGGCCTTCAAAGCGAGTCCGAGAGAGCAGCAGACCCCCGTTAGACCGACATATGTTACACATACACTGCCACTTTACATTTACGATAAGATTTTTCACAATAAGTATAATTATATTTCTTTTGGGTGCACATATCGTTTTTCTAAGATATTACCGGGAGCACGTTGCTTACACGGCTGACAAGGGGCACGCGCACTCCCCGCGCACTGGCGGCGGTTCTGTCTGTTTCTCTCTTCCTGTGGCTGTGGGCTTCCCCCACGCTCTGTCTGCAATCGTAGCTTCATGTACGACCTAATATATATTAACATACAGTATAACCCTTTACCATAAGTATATTATCAATGCACACATATTTAACCCTCTGCATGTATAGCTTGTTTCATTTGTCATGATACGAACCTGCTGTAGTTTGCATGCTATATCCATTCCGCTCATGACTCGTAACTGTAAACATACTTTTACAGCACTGGACTTGAGACAGTTGTTCATAAAATAAAGTATTAACAGACATAACAAAATAGTTGGAAAACGTCAGACATCTAACATAGATAAGCATTTCAGTATCATTGTTCAGTTTACTTTATCCTTGCATGTTTAGATAGAGTAAAATCTTGTTACAGCAAATAGGAAGGTACTATGTCTTAATCAGTGTAATCAGTTTTACCTTGCATTTAGGTTAACGTGTTTTGATTTTTTTGTTTGCTGTAACAAGACCGGCTTTAGGTATGTCGTTATCAATGTTTGTGTTGACGTGAAAGTCGTAGAGTTCGGGAACGTTGGTAGCGTCGATACTTGACCAGACATGGGAGAGTAAGTGGTTGTCAGTAGTGTATACGTAAGCAGTAGTGACTGCGCGCCAGCCGTGTCCGGAGGGTAACTGTGGTTCTGTCGCGTAGGGACAGGACATCCCGATCTACATCTGGTACGAGAGCTACCCGACGCACAGCGGCGAGGGCTACGAGGGCCGCGTGTCGCGCGTCGCGCCGGACTCGCCCTACGGCGCCGCGAGCCTCAACCTCACCAACATACGCGAGACGGACCAGGTAACAAGCTCATCGCTACTATCCATTTACTTTGTTCATTATATTACATACCCACTATATTCCAAAGAATAAATTAAGAAAGTTCAACATTTCTCCTAAATCTTTGAATGTGATTTCTTAAAAATACTTAAACAGGCATTGATATAAAATTAATAGCCACTCAACGCACTATGAAATTATGAGTAGGTAATTTTGAACCGATTTTATGCAAATTTTAGTAGAACTGTATTTAATTGCTTACTTTTGTTATGCGTTTTAAAAAAATATATGAATAGCTCATATTTATTACATTTGCTAATTACTTAGATGATACCTACATATTTTAGCTTGGTATTATACAGGTCATCAACATAGCGTAGATATATGTAAAAAGATAAACACCACATCAAATTACGAAAATCAGATAATATCGTTGTTATCTATAATCAATGCTATTAGTAATCTGAGTAGTCTGTCCTTGACATTGTTAAGTATCATATTCGCTCTAGTGTCTAGTGGTCTAGACGCACTACACTATTTAATGACCTATATCTTAAGTGAAAATTGATACAAGTATTAAAGGCTTGCTCCGCCGACAGGGTTGGTACGAGTGTAAGGTGGTGTTCCTCAACCGGTCACCGAACCAGCACAAGAACGGACTTGGTTCCACCTGACGTGCACGCGCCACCGCGCTTCTCCATCACACCGGAAGACATTATATACGTTAATTTAGGTAAATAAATTAATCTGCAACTATGACTTTTACTAAGTATACATCCCGAGTCTTTAAACAGAGAACGGAGAATGCAATCTATCGTAATGTGAGCGATCAACAACACGCTAACTCCAGTATTGTCATCATCGTCATCATCAGTCTATTGCAGTCCACTGCTGCCCCTCCAGTTGTTCGCCACTTTGGAGTGTGGGGAAGGCGTGTATCGTTAAATTTTTTGGATCTCATTGTCTGACTAACATCAGGAAGGATATACTTAGGTATATCCTTACTAATGATTAGTCATTATGTCGACCTAAAATAAAAACATAGTTCTCATAGGTCAAGCTTCAACAGAAGAAGTCGCAGGTTGAATTTAACTATTTAATTCATAAATAACATGAAACACATCAACTTGGTATCCAGACCATAATATTTTTCTTCAATGCAACACTTCCAGATCAACATGACTTCACAATTTCAGGGACGCCATAATCCTCAACTGTCAGGCGGAGGGCACGCCCACGCCGGAGATACTGTGGTACAAAGATGCGAACCCCGTGGAGCCGTCGGGGACGGTGGGCATCTTCAACGACGGCACGGAGCTGCGCATCAGCAACATCCGGCACGAGGACATCGGCGACTACACGTGCATCGCGCGCAACGGCGAGGCCAGGTGTCGCACACCGCGCGCGTCATCATCGCCGGCGGCGCCGTCATCACGGTGAGGCCGGAGAACTCTCCGTCTGTGGGCCGGATAACATTCATAGCTAGCCTAGGAGTTGGACGTGGTAGCCTAGGCCGTTTGTCGTTTGCGGCTGGCTAGGGCAGGCAGGGATGCGGCTGCCCCGAGTGGTGAGTGCGGGGGCGCGATCCACTCATAAGGGCGTAATGGTGTGGTGGGTGCAGCCACACCGTGGCACGAGGTCCGCCGGGGGGCACTCTATTGCTCCCCGGATCCGGGGGCAGGGGTATTTGCCCTCCCCGGACCAGGAGTGCCGGCCGCTTATCATCTGCGGCTGGCCAGGGCAGGCAGGGATGTGGCTGTATACTTCGGCGCTACCCGTGTCCTGTAGTGGGTATGCCTGGTTTTGGGAGGTGCGAGTACCACACACCATGCCGCCTCCCCCTGGAGGCGGCATGGTGTGTGGTATGCTTCGGCACCACCTGGGTCCCTGCAAACTGCTGTTCACTAACGATACAGGGGGGCTTAGCGGGTATGCCCTCCGAATTTGGGAGGTGTGAGTCCCACACAAAACTTAGAGTTCAGGCCCGACTATGAGTCCACGCATCACATCTGCCATTATGATATTATTTACTATGATATTATAAAAAAGTGTCTCCGACCTGGTGAGACGCAGTGGTAGACAAGGGCACAGTGCGAGTTGCAGCCGATTCGTGACCGGATGGCAGAGCGGCGGTAATAGAATATAAATATAATAGTATTAGAAGAGGATCGAGCTTAAAGGAAGAAGCATACCTACCTAGTCATAGGTGATCGTAATCACTAAGAATAATGCGCCCTAACATAACAGGCTATTCGAATGACAGCATTTAGCAGTGTAGTAAACGAAGATCTTTCAGTGTTCAATATCGATTGTGAGTTAAAAGTAACTTAGGTAGTTTAGACACTGACCATTTACTTTAGCCGACTTTCCATTATCGATCGGCAACACTGTGAACCCCAGCCGCACCTAACATCTGTCAACACAATATGCACTTAGCTCATTGAACTAACTCTATTGTACTCGTATGTACCCATACCTACAATTGGTTATTTGACAACCGTTAAAGGCCTTGTGCAAATTCAATTCATCTTTATTATATTAGTGAAGAAACTTAAATTGGGTCTCAACAGGTTTAACACTTAAGTCGAGTGAAATATCCTTCTTTAAACGTAGTTTAAAGAGAGCTCTTTCCTCACGGTAGGTAGCGGTAGGGCTGGGCCCCTGGCATTGCTGATGTCCATGGGCGGCGCTTAGGTACTGTTTTACGTCAGTTAGGCAGCTTACTCGTCTGCCACCAACCGACTCGACACATCGACCGAATGCGGCCCCAATAAAATGGAAAAAATATTTTATATCGGCAGACAAGGCATTTATGTCGTTCGCACTCAGTGGTCAAAATATCGGTGGTTACCTGCCAGTTTTCATTAGGTATAGGTACTGTTCATGTAAAATCTGTCTCTGTGAGTGTAGTGATGCATACGCGATGACTTAGATAGATGCATGAAATTCCCAGATGCCGCCAACGAACCAGACTAAGCTAGAAGGCGAGAAGGTGCAGTTCTCGTGCGAGGCGAAGGCGCTGCCCGGCAACGTGACGGTGAAGTGGTTCCGCGAGGGCGCGCCCGTGGCGGAGGTGGCGGCGCTGGAGACGCGCGTCACCATCCGCCGCGACGGCGCGCTCGTCATCAACCCCGTGGCCGCCGACGACTCCGGCCAGTACCTCTGCGAGGTCTCCAACGGGATCGGCGACCCGCAGAGCGCCAGCGCCTACCTCAACGTTGAATGTCAGTTCAATATCATACTACGATCATTTTATTAGATCTTTATTTCACAAGATAATTCCTACATATGGCGTACCTACTAAGCGCAATGTGGCATTCTCTACCTATCGACCATTGAGCGAGCCAGAGAACTAAATACATATAATGTGACCAGGTTGGTTCAGTGTATTGAAGTGAAGCCGTAGCTTAGTTCGGGACTAGATGGCGCTGTAGCCCAGGGCCACATGTCTTGGGTTCTTTTTCTTTGTTCTTGCGAACCAATCTATCTATCACCAAATTTGAGACAAAGGCCCTGTCAGTTGCATATAAACCCTAAGCACAATGGGGGAATGGAAAAAAAATAACAAATTACATACCTAGGCCGTTAGATTTGCCTACATTATTACACGTTAGAATAACTTAATTAACGCTAATGACCCTATTCTTTAAGGTAAGCTAACATAATTTTCAAACAACGTTCTTACTTTTGGCAGATCCGGCGAAAGTGACGTTCACACCCACAGTGCAATACCTGCCGTTCCGGTTAGCGGGCGTGGTGCAGTGCTACATAAAGGCGAACCCGCCGCTGCAGTACGTCACGTGGACGAAGGACAAGCGGCTGCTGGAGCCGTACCAGACGAAGGACATCGTCATCATGAACAACGGCTCGCTGCTGTTCACGCGCGTCAACCAGAACCACCAGGGCCGGTACACGTGCACGCCCTACAACGCGCAGGGGACGCAAGGGTCATCCGGTAAGTAGCTATAGCGGTCATAGCTCACGTATAAGACTCTGCTCCCACCCGGCAAAAATAATAAAATTAGGGCTATTGCCAGGGTCAAAATACTTACATTATATTTAGTCCGTATTTTTAGATTATAAATAAATTTTGGACACGTATTTTTTCTTTTTTTAAGAAAAATTATATAGTATGAATATTACACGATTTCCGATACTCAACACTTGAGCATCAATTTCTGCGAATCATGCCCCTAAACGACGTGTTTTTTTTATATTATTATGAAAGCTTATGATACTGGGCACTTTTTAAAATAGTTAGAAGCTATGAAGTACTCTTTGTTTTTTTTATAATTTAAGTCTGAATTTTTATTATGATCTGCATCATTTACTTTTTTTTCACTATCGATCATAATTTTTTAAGTTAGGACAGAGATTATTTTGCTCATAAAACTGCAACCAATAGGCATTAGGTTATTAAAAAAATAAACAAAAAATAAACAAATACAATTCAAACAAAAAACAAGTTATAATTATTTAAAGCTATAAAAAAATAAAAAAAACATTTTTTTCTCGAAAAGTACAAAAAATCGTAGAACAGACATGGGGCTTAAATCGATAGGTATGGCACCCTGCTATCACCCCGCGCCGGCTTGACACCATATAAGAAACACCCTGTATATTAAATGTCGCATATAAAATAATGTAGGTTAGACTTGCATAAATAACTTTGAAGGCCTATTGCTGTCTCATTTCGCAATCAATTTTAGTCGTAATTTCTCAAATAGATGTGGTATTTGATCTTTACCTATTCTATCTGGTAATCATAAAATATTATATACAAATTAAACACAATCAAAGCCAATTGTACTGGCATACATTTAGCGCGGTCTCTCCCCGGGTGCAAAAGGTACTCGTGTGATTTGAATGTAGCATATTGTAACCTACTGTGTTTTTTGTAGGTCCAATGGAAGTACTGGTCCGAAAACCCCCAGTGTTTACAGTGGAACCGGAACCTCTATATCAGCGGAAGGTGAGCGAATCGTTTTACATAATAAATGATAAGCTCTTACCTACAAAGTTGCCAGATTCCTGTTTTTAGTGAAGGCGTAGCTAAATAGCACAGGCCGATGACAGGCAGCAGCGTCACCGGAGCGAGGATCTACGACCTGCGATCGCCAACCCGCCTATACCGCGTGACGATCATGGGTAAAGCCTCCAGATGTTTGCCCAAAGTGGCGAACAACTGGAGAGGCTTATGTCCTGTGATAGGCTGATGATGACGATAAATATATACAGTGAGTATGTCAGTGTGAGTGTGTGTGTGTGTGCACAGGTGGGCGAGTCAGTGGAGATGCACTGCGAGGCGCAGGAGGCGGAGGGCACGCAGCGGCCGAGCGTGCAGTGGCGGCGGCGCGACGGGCTGCCGCTGCAGAAGAGCCGCGTGCGCGCGCTGGGCGGCAACGTCACCATCGACACGCTGCGCCGCCAGGACTTCGGCATCTACCAGTGCGTCGCCTCCAACGAGGTACCATACTAGCCTCCTTCAGTCAACCGCAAAGGTTCCTGTCGGGAGTGCCTTTATACCATGCCTACATACACCAGAGCCGCAGAGGGACACCTGGGTTATGTGGGGCTCGCTCTAGAATATCCACTACGCCCGACGGTAGTCCGCTACGAGCGCTCAGTATGACGGGCTTCGGGATGCCTCGAAGGATTCGCAGCGCGGTATCCCTGCGCACACCTAGCAGATGCGGCGCTTACGGCGCGGTTAGCCGCATCATGTACGATATATCTAGAAGGTCTAACGATTGTGACATACCGCAGTAGAACCAACCGGAATATGGCGTGCCGTTACGGCAGACCGTATATAGGTACCTACTACGGCAGACCGTATATAGGTACCTACTACGGTGTGCCGCAACAGCACGCAATACGGTAGGCATGCTAATGCGTTCAAGCGCTAAGTTTAATAGGGAATAAGTATGCATGACTTTTTTTATGGATTTATTGAGATCTTTTATCATCCAGATACATAAACATCGAAGAATTTTTAAACTATCTTTTGTATTAAGCGAGTTATAAAGCGTTAAAGTTATTGCTTAGACAAAGAGATCCGACGTGGCGGATGACGCCACGTACCGTGCACGCCATACAAACTCCATAGAAAAATCTGTTTTCGTGAGAGAGACGGATATATTTACTTTAAACGACTGTATCTCGCCCATTTTTCAGCCAATTTTAATTTTGTTTTCACTGTTCCTAGTATATTTTATCTATTTTACGATAAATTAGTATATACATGAAACTATTTTTGAAATGAAACTATTTGGGCAGGTGGCGACGATAGTGGCAGACACGCAGCTAGTGATCGAGGGCACGCAGCCGCACGCGCCGTACAACGTGTCGGGCACGGCCACGGAGTTCCTGGTGACGCTGCGCTGGCACCCCGGCTACGCGGGCGGGCCTGACTACAAGCAGGACTACACCATCTGGTACAGGGAGGCCGGCTTCTCCGAGTGGACGAAGGTGCCCGTCACGCCCTCGGGAGCCACTTCGGTCAGTATCAGCAGCTGGAGCTTTCTTACAGGCCGGCGTGGCGGTGGCAAGTGAAAAATGAGTGACTTGATTTCTTGCCCGTTGCCGCAGCGACAAATCATTATTATTGTAACGAAAAACCTTTTAAATTGTGGTGGAAAATAAACGTTTTTATTTTTTTAAAAATCAGTCATTAGGGGGAGAGCCTTACGTTCCCCCAACAGTCCGGTGATGATGACAAGGCCGGCCTGGCCATCATCGTAGTCATTTAGAAAAAAAAAACTATACAACTGTTTATATTTTGCCTGAAATCGAAGTTTGGGTAGGTATTTGTTTTATAATTGTTTTGACATAAACACATCGGACAAGGTTCCCCCGGATTTTTCTTAGTTTGAAGGGCGTCCGGGTCTCGTCCGGCCGGGGCCTTTAAAAGTGTCCTTTTAAGTTTTAAAATCCGAAATTAGAATATAACTTGAATTCTTAACCGCTACCTACATACCTCAATCGCATGGCCTTTTATTTATTTATGTAATATGTAATAACATTTTTATTCCAGGTGACGATAAACCGACTCCAGCCGGGCACGACGTACGAGTTCCAAGTGAACAGCAAGAATACGATCGGCGAGGGCATGATGAGCAAAGCCATTACTATTAGGACTTTAGGTACGTAAACGTAATGCACCAAAAGTCAACCGCATTAGGTGATGGATAGTTTGTGTGGACTAATTGCCTTTAGTTTGAATCGTTAACTGGATTTGATTGTATACAATTATGTACCTTACCTATTAATAAAATCTTCAGAAAATCTACCCGTAGTTATAATTAAGTTACAAGAACTGATGAAGAGTAAATTAATTCCAATGATACCTAGATATCATTAGGCTGGCAAAGATTTAGGTCCGGTCTCATCACTTGCTGATAAGGCATATTCAGCGAATAAGAACAGCGGCGGGCGACTATCAGCTAAAAGTGCGAAACCGATTCTATTAAAAAACAGCTATCCTTATAAATTAACTAATCATATCAATGTACATTGCATAAGATTTATTTAAAAAATATACTTAAACTAGCTTTTGCCCGCGGCTTCGCTCGCGTTTCGGGGTGAATGCTCCAAACAAACTTCCACCCCCCATTTTAGGGAAGTGGAGGGTTAGGAGGGGGCAAGAAGTAGCGTATGTTACTCTCCATCCCTTCAACTATCTCCAATTTATAAAACACGTCAATTCGTCGCTCCGTTTTGCCGTGAAAGAAAGACAAACATACAGACAGACAGACAGACACACTTTCCCATTTATAATATTAAGTATGGTTTATAAAACCATAATAATTTCCATCAATTTTTAATCAACTGTGTTTAAAGTTCCAAGGGTAGCTACATACAATCATGAAATAATTAATGAAACTTAAATTAAGACATCGAACAATGGTGATAACAACGTTTACTATTTAGGTACAAATGTGTGCGGTAATGGATGTGTCGCAGAGAGAGGGGCTGGTGTGGTGCGCAGCGGTGTCTAACTGTCCATTGCTTTTTGTAGATGTAGGCGCGAAGCCGAAGGCGCCGCCCACGCCCCCTGGGCCCGTAGACGAAAAGATATTTCAGAACGCACCCGAAGGCTCTGGTACTTACTCACGTAGCATTACAGTAGCTTACTAACTCACCGTTTTTAGATGCATGCCATATTTCGTTGGGATTTGTTTGTTTATTTATAATTTTACCATAAAATTGTATTGTCTTTCGTTATAGTTTTTTACACTTTCAAGTGTTTATTAATTAATATGCATGTGTTTATTTTTTATTATCAATACCTACATTGTCTTACATTTAATTCATTAGTTTTAGAATAGAATATTTATTTATTTTCCTTTCGCAAAAGAACATAACAAAAAGCGTTTTGATCACATGGAACTACACCATTACGTATAAATGTTAATTGTTTTCTTTTGTCTAATATTACCTATGAAGCAAGAACATTTTCACATTTATTTTTCAACCTTTCCCTTCAGTCATGACTTATTCATACTACTTAATATTTATTAAGTATTGTTAGCACAGAGTACAAACCATGCCGTGATCCTAGTACGTCGATGTTTGTGTATATTATTATCTAATGAAACTTACGGGCCGTTTTAGTTGACCACTCATTGTTTTTATTTGAAATGAAATATATCGTGTTCACATATATCATTTATATTCCTAGCCGGGGTCATCCATAAATTAGGTACGTCATACTTAAGGAGGGGGGAAGTCTATGAAGTGTGACATACAAGGAAGAAAGGATTCCCACAAAAGGAACCAGCTGTGACAAGGTGGCTGAGGGGTCAAAATGTCGTGAAATTTGTGTGACGTATTTATGGAGGGCTCCTGATGAAATTTGTAAGCATCAAAGGCAGACGTTCCGCTTCATAGGTTTGTAGGATGTGCTCAGGCGCGGATCCAGCGCTCGAAAAAGGTTGTGGGCACACCTACCCAAAAATTCTATTAAAGCTTAATGTTTATTATCATCATCCTATCGATCTCACTAGATCGTAGAAATGTGACGTCACAAGTCTATTAAGGTTGAGGGCATGCCCATCGTGCCCACAACGGTGTACCCGCGCCTGGATGTGCTTGCAGCATGATCTTGCCTAAATCCCATCATGTTAATCACATGCAATGAGGGCTATCGCGTGTAAATTCGCCACCAGGGGTGCTAGTGTAGCGTAAGGTATCCGAAATGTCAAATTACATAGGTTCTGTGGGTTAAACGAGTTTATTTCGGAAAATTAAATAATTTTGTTCAATTTTGGCACAGCCGGCATTAATTTTGGAAGATATGGAACACTCAATGATTGTCTGCGCTTTAAAAGCGGAGCCGTAAAAATGAGGTGTAAAGTTTAGCGGTCTGAAAGAAAAACTAGTTCATTGGTTTGTTTATTAACCGTTAATAAATAGTTTTGCCTTTCGGAAACTTATGTCATTCTTCTTGTAACGAACAAACAGTTATCACATGCATAAAACAAATAGCTATACCCGAGGACCTCACTATACAGTGGCGCCCTCTGATGAACACCAAAACGGTAGCCCTCATTACACATCTCGCTAATCTTCGGCCAACCGCGCCCTGGGCTGCAGGTCCCAAGTCGGGCCCGCCGCGCAACCTGACGGTGACGGAGGTGCACAACGGGTTCCTGATCACGTGGCAGGCGCCGCTGGAGCGCGCGGCGCTGGTGCAATACTACACCATCAAGTACCGCACCGACGCGCAGTGGAAGACGCTCAACCGCGGCCAGATCCGCCCCGAGGAGACCAGCTACCTGGGTCAGTCATCACACAGCATGCTAGTTTAGATAGCTTACTAGCACGTGGATATGGCCTAAAGAACTAACTCTACTACATGTCAGGCTACTATCTTTTAGCAGGCTCGTAGTGCAAACGCACTATTCTGCCGTCATACGGAAAACGGGCTTATCTATTTTCTTCAAGATTGAGTAATGTAGTGATTCGGTTATATTAAGTTATATAGGTTGAAATAGCGTAACTACATGATACTGCCTAAGAAAAAAAGATGCACATATTATATAAAAGATTCGTTTTACCATCCTAAATTACAAAAATCGCTAAGCGCCTGTTCATACTAGCGTTTATTTTCGTTCACACTAGCGGTTGATCCGCCCGGCGGCTACCGCAAACCGACCGCCGATCAACCGCAAAACGGCCGAGGTGTTCACACTAGCGGTCGCGGTTTTGCAGTTCGGCAGCTGGTAGTGTTGTAGATCGATGGTCGGCTATAGATAATAGTTGATTCTTTAGTGAGAATAAATCGATTCAAGTACCAAATGATTTTACAATCTAAACATCGATAATCGCTTTAAAGATAATTTATGTATGACTTCAATAACTCTGTTTTTGGGAATAGGATACACGATTGTTTACTGTTCTATATTACTTTCTGGTCACCTTAAGAAGAAGTACAATTTAACTTATTTGAGAGCCATGAGTACTAAATTGATTGCAAATGAGAAGTTTATTGACGTCTACAAACTTCAAATATTATTACAAAAGTTAAGTTTTGATTAAATCATAATATTATCGTATTTTTATCTATAATAACATCTTCACTTAAGAAATAAATTTCATAAACTCACATTTAATACAGTTGTCACAATTGTCTTAAGCGAACAGCAAATAATTAACGATTCCTAGTGATCGTTTAACTTTCTGGTGACCCATGCTGTGATTACAATTTGTACTCTTCACATATCGATTAATCATTATGATCCATTAACGTAACGATTAAATTGTAACAACACTAAAAATAAAACAATTACGTATCTACTAACAGAACGTAACCATTTTTGAAGCGCGTTGCGAAAATAAAGAATTATTGTATTTACTTACTTCATACTAAAATTATGATGTATTATGTTGTATTCTACTACCTGTTTTTACGGTAGATCTAATGGGAGTTTTCGTTCCCACAATACTAAAAGAAATTCTTATCAAATATTACAATGCTTCTTGTATAGGAATTGAATAATTTAAACTTCCTATGTGATTATGCACTCCTGGTACTTTCAATTGGAGAAGTACACATCAGTCATGCCGGTGCCATCGTCGACGCGCACACAAACAAATCTCCCAGGGTCGATAACGGTTCAATTGGGGGTTTTCGCTAACAAACAAGTTTATGAGGACACAATAAAAGATGAGTAATAAGAAACACAGCTTGAATATGGATATCGCATTTGATGAAGCTGCTCAAGTGAGGGCACTGCTTCAATCGGGTATTCAACTGAACTCAAACCGTTTTTCGATTTGAAAAGTTTTGCCAGCGGTTCCTGGAGACCGGTGGCTACATTTATAGACAAGGATCAGGTAGATTTCGCTGCAAATCGGACAGACACGACTGCTTTCTTGTTCCTACTTTCAATTAAAGTTAAATGCATTTATTTGAAAGTTATAGTTTCAGAGAAATAAAATAGGTAGATATAAGTATTCATGAATTAATCATGTTCAGATTTCCATTATTTCGTATTTCATAGAAAATAATGTTTGATTTTTGGTATAGAAAAATGCTAACTAAAAATGTATCTATAGTTTAATAACCATTTCTAAATAATTAGTGTGGCCTCATCGTGTACTTATATTTTCCACCATAATTTATAAATTCAAATAAATTTGTTTCATATTTTATTTTAACCGTGTAAAGTTACGTTCTATAAAACAGAAGAAGAAATGTCACTAGCTAGTGATGGAGGTATAGTGCTATTAAAGTTTCGATAATATCTAAATATAATAAGCTGAAAAGTAAAATAATTTTAAATGGAAATGGATAGTTTCTTGAGAAAATATTTCGACAAAGAGTAAAGAAAGGCATTTTTTTTTATAGTGAAAACGGGCCATTATTATCATTTAGGAAATAGTTAAATAACTTTCTCCTTAGCTGTTGTGTAATGGTCGTCGTGGCCTCTCTCATCCTTTCTTTCCTATTCTATATTACCTTCGAGTACTGTTTTACGTAATGGGACCTGAAGGCACTGGCGGAGTTCAGGAAATGGTGGATATTGCTCACCCGACAAGAGCAAACCTCTTTAGAATTAATGAATATGAAATTTTGCGACATTGACTTGTGGTAGAGTATATCTTCTAGCTAAAAATATTTAGTGGCTGAAAATTTTACCCAAAATATGGATAGTACCTATTGCTGCCCACCAATTGTGAACCATTAATTACGAGAGTACCTACACTAAAGAACTTACGTCGGCACTAAGTTATTTTCCTAGTGACACCACGTAGTGCAGATACGCTTACTTTGCATAATGTAAGATTCGCGATGGGCATTTGTCTTCTACTTTCATCGATATTCACAATTTGACTATAGAGCAGCCCTAGCCCGCCGATGTCAAAACGCGGCCGCCGCCGCCGATAGTGTGAATAGGGGTAGCGAATCAACCGCCAAACCGCAGTTTGAACGCCTAAGATGATGCAACTGTTTACAGATGTGCCCTTTTTGCGTATGACGGCAGTATTTATACATACATAAGGCTTCCTTCAGATTGACGTTTAACCGCCATCAAACCGCCGTCAAACCGCTACCCCTGTTCACACTACGAACGCGGCGGGGCGCGGCGTTCAAACTGCGGTTTGGCGGTTGATTCGCTACCCCTATTCACACTATCGGCGGCGGCGGCCGCGTTTTGACATCGGCGGGCTAGGGCTGCTCTATAGTCAAATTGTGAATATCGATGAAAGTAGAAGACAAATGCCCATCGCGAATCTTACATTATGCAAAGTAAGCGTATCTGCACTACGTGGTGTCACTAGGAAAATAACTTAGTGCCGACGTAAGTTCTTTAGTGTAGGTACTCTCGTAATTAATGGTTCACAATTGGTGGGCAGCAATAGGTACTATCCATATTTTGGGTAAAATTTTCAGCCACTAAATATTTTTAGCTAGAAGATATACTCTACCACAAGTCAATGTCGCAAAATTTCATATTCATTAATTCTAAAGAGGTTTACTCTTGTCGGGTGAGCAATATCCACCATTTCCTGAACTCCGCCAGTGCCTTCAGGTCCCATTACGTAAAACAGTACTCGAAGGTAATATAGAATAGGAAAGAAAGGATGAGAGAGGCCACGACGACCATTACACAACAGCTAAGGAGAAAGTTATTTAACTATTTCCTAAATGATAATAATGGCCCGTTTGCACTATAAAAAAAAATGCCTTTCTTTACTCTTTGTCGAAATATTTTCTCAAGAAACTATCCATTTCCATTTAAAATTATTTTACTTTTCAGCTTATTAGGTATATTTAGATATTATCGAAACTTTAATAGCACTATACCTCCATCACTAGCTAGTGACATTTCTTCTTCTGTTTTATAGAACGTAACTTAACACGGTTAAAATAAAATATGAAACAAATTTATTTGAATTTATAAATTATGGTGGAAAATATAAGTACACGATGAGGCCACACTAATTATTTAGAAATGGTTATTAAACTATAGATACATTTTTAGTTAGCATTTTTCTATACCAAAAATCAAACATTATTTTCTATGAAATACGAAATAATGGAAATCTGAACATGATTAATTCATGAATACTTATATCTACCTATTTTATTTCTCTGAAACTATAACTTTCAAATAAATGCATTTAACTTTAATTGAAAGTAGGAACAAGAAAGCAGTCGTGTCTGTCCGATTTGCAGCGAAATCTACCTGATCCTTGTCTATAAATGTAGCCACCGGTCTCCAGGAACCGCTGGCAAAACTTTTCAAATCGAAAAACGGTTTGAGTTCAGTTGAATACCCGATTGAAGCAGTGCCCTCACTTGAGCAGCTTCATCAAATGCGATATCCATATTCAAGCTGTGTTTCTTATTACTCATCTTTTATTGTGTCCTCATAAACTTGTTTGTTAGCGAAAACCCCCAATTGAACCGTTATCGACCCTGGGAGATTTGTTTGTGTGCGCGTCGACGATGGCACCGGCATGACTGATGTGTACTTCTCCAATTGAAAGTACCAGGAGTGCATAATCACATAGGAAGTTTAAATTATTCAATTCCTATACAAGAAGCATTGTAATATTTGATAAGAATTTCTTTTAGTATTGTGGGAACGAAAACTCCCATTAGATCTACCGTAAAAACAGGTAGTAGAATACAACATAATACATCATAATTTTAGTATGAAGTAAGTAAATACAATAATTCTTTATTTTCGCAACGCGCTTCAAAAATGGTTACGTTCTGTTAGTAGATACGTAATTGTTTTATTTTTAGTGTTGTTACAATTTAATCGTTACGTTAATGGATCATAATGATTAATCGATATGTGAAGAGTACAAATTGTAATCACAGCATGGGTCACCAGAAAGTTAAACGATCACTAGGAATCGTTAATTATTTGCTGTTCGCTTAAGACAATTGTGACAACTGTATTAAATGTGAGTTTATGAAATTTATTTCTTAAGTGAAGATGTTATTATAGATAAAAATACGATAATATTATGATTTAATCAAAACTTAACTTTTGTAATAATATTTGAAGTTTGTAGACGTCAATAAACTTCTCATTTGCAATCAATTTAGTACTCATGGCTCTCAAATAAGTTAAATTGTACTTCTTCTTAAGGTGACCAGAAAGTAATATAGAACAGTAAACAATCGTGTATCCTATTCCCAAAAACAGAGTTATTAAAGTCATACATAAATTATCTTTAAAGCGATTATCGATGTTTAGATTGTAAAATCATTTGGTACTTGAATCGATTTATTCTCACTAAAGAATCAACTATTATCTATAGCCGACCATCGATCTACAACACTACCAGCTGCCGAACCGCAAAACCGCGACCGCTAGTGTGAACACCTCGGCCGTTTTGCGGTTGATCGGCGGTCGGTTTGCGGTAGCCGCCGGGCGGATCAACCGCTAGTGTGAACGAAAATAAACGCTAGTATGAACAGGCGCTTACAGTCGTTATTTCAAACTTTAATTTAAACTACGAAATGATCCCCATTGGTCAATTAGGAGCAAAATTTAAAATATAAGAGTTCAGAAATGTTCGTAATATCTACATATATCTATTATCTATATCTTATAAATAAACCAAATTAATTTGCAACTCATTGGAGTATCATGAGCAGCGCGTCTCGCGGTTTGTAGTAGAAACAAGACACAGAAACAAGACTACAATACTGACCTCGCTACGAAACCGTGCTACGCTCACTGCTACGCAACATCGTTACGATATTATGTATTCGTAGCACCGAAATTTTGCATTATTTCGGTGCTACGAATTACACATGACATCACAATCTAATTGCTTTGATCGTATGAAAACTTTTTTATCGTTCAACAAAGTTTGTAATTACGACTGCTGCTTCATGTTCAAATGTTGGTACGCAGACATGTTGCTAAAAGCTGCATAAACCTTCATAACAAATACTAATAATTTGTCCGCCCTGTTGCGATTACAGTTAAAAATCTAGTTGGCGGGCGGACGTACTACTTCAGGGTGCTAGCCAATTCGGCGACCAGCTACGAGAGCTCGGAGGAGGTGAAGTTCCCGGTGCCGGCGCGAGTGAAGCACAAAGCGATCACCGCGGGCGTGGTGGGCGGCATCCTGTTCTTCATAGTGGCCATCATTCTGTCCGTGTGCGCCGTCAAGATCTGCAACAAGCGCAAGCGGCGCAAGCAGGAGAAAGGTGAGGGGCGGCGGAGCAGGGCCGCCCGACACGCGCCTCGCTCGCTCGGCGTTACGGGGGTGGGATAGTAACACGGACCTACTGCACACTCCCACGGTCGGCCCTCTTTACAACACAATGAGGGTGTTACAAAATGAAATTTCCGGTAGATGGCGTTATGTAGCCTGCGGTTCAGCTATCATGTGATTGGTCAGTTGCTGTGTAAATGTCGGTGCCTTGTCAAAATTAACCAATTATGTTACAGTTGGACCTGCTGCTTATGTGGTGGCATCTGGTGGATTTCTTTATTCAGAAACCCCTTGCTTAGTTTCATTCTGGAAATGACGATCACCTGCCAAATTTTAATCAGTACCTACCTACTGATCTACCAAGATTAGGTACTAAAGTAGGTACTAGGTACATATGAGAGTATAAAATATTGTACATTACCTATTTCATTTCATTCAGATGTCCAATCCATTACTTGTTAGTAACAATTTATTCTCAAAAAATTGGCTTACGAAACGATCTTGGATTTTTTTTAAAAGTGGTGTAGGTTCCTGTTACTATTCCTGCACAATATACATAATAACAATCGATGCCGGCGACAAGTACCTATCCTTACCTTGTGTAGACAAAACTATCCAGCGTTATCGCAGCCTGCCGGTAACTTAACATAACTTACCATATTGTCGGGACCAAGCCAACATTTTCATATTCATGTGTCAGTCATCGCCTGTCTTGTTACAACGCGCCGTTATCACCATTTGATACCCAAAAGTAGGTTATGCTTTTTGCATGCATTTTCATATTTTCTTACTGAAATTAAGCAATATAATAAAGACAAGGGCTTTTTGTGTTTAAACGTCGTGTTTCTGCTAATTTTATCATCATCACCAGCCTCTCGCAGTCCACTACTGGACATAGACCTCTCCAATAGGGAATATGCACGACTTTTTTTTATGGATTTATTGAGATCTTTTATCTTCCAGATACATAAACATCGAAGAATTTTTAAACTATCTTTTCTATTAAGCGAGTTATAAAGCGTTAAAGTTATTGCTTAGACAGAGAGGTCCGACGTGGCGGATGACGTCACGTACCGTGCGCGCCATACAAACTCCATAGAAAAATCTGAAGCTAATTGTCCCTTCGCAAAACCTTGTTTGAGACCTTAAGTTGGTGAAGTCACGTTTAGTGCAGAAAATGAAAGTTACCTACTTACATTGCAAAACATCCATGTTTAATTTTAAATAGAGTTTTAATTCTTGTCTTTCATGTTCTTAGCGCTTCCTTAGTAGAACTACTTGGTAGTACAAGTGGGAGCAAAGGGTGCTTTTGTCGGGTGTTGAAGAATTTATTACTAAAAATACAAAAATCATTATTCATACATGTTTTTAACTTCTTATTTGGATTTGATTTGATGCATTATTATCAGTATTTGTTTCGAAAGTATAGTACACGACAGGTTGACGGTTCACTGAGGCACGGGGATGGGATATCATGTGCGCCTGCACATTTTCTGGTCTCTCAAATCACGCTCGCCTAATCTTAGTCCACATCGACTACGCTTGAAAGACGACTCCGTATGAAATAAAATAGGGAGAAAAATAATTACGAGTTGGTTATCGTTACGAGATCTCCCGCCGGCGGCGTCGCTATGCATGATGTAACTAACTACCGTTGACATTCCCTGTTTTCCGACAGTGCATGTGACAGTATCAACTGAATAAATGGAATTAAATTAATTTTTTTTCGATAATAATCCTTATTTAATTCTTATTTTCCCACTTAGTGGCAAAACAAATATTATCGATATGAACCATCTGGTAAGTAAGGTAATGCCAAATCACTAAAACATCCATGAAAACCTGTCGTGAACTATAGTTGTTATGATGTTGATTAAATCAAATTCATTATTATTATCACTTCACGAAGAACATCCCATAACTTACCTAAGTATTTTTAGAGACATACTTTAAAACTAGCTGTGCCGGCGGCGTCGCACGCGTGGAAATCGGGTTTTAAAAATAACGGACTTCCATAAATTGGAGTCTACATTTAAGTTAGACCTCTAGCAATACATAAGTGAAACCTCATTCAATTCCATGCGTAGTTTTCATATGATGCGCGATCAAACATGCAGATAAAAATTTCTCCCGTTTTCCCTACACTTCCCGTCACTGCTCTGCTCCTATTGATTCTAGCGTAATGAAAAGTATACTATAACCTGCCCAGGAGTATGAAGAATAATCGTACCAAGTTTCGTTAAAATCCGTCCAGTAGTTTTTTTTCTATAACGAACATACAGACAGACGGACAGACAGACAGAAAAAAGTTTTACTGATTGCATTTTTGGCATCAGTATCGATCACTAATCACCCCCTGATAGTTATTTTGAAAATATATTTCATGTACAGAATTGACCTTTCTACAGATTTATTGTAAGTATAGATAAACTTTGTTTTTTACATGTAAGAATTATGTAATGTTCTTGATCGGTGAATGGTACCTCAAGCTAACACTGCTTTGCTAGAAGTTAGTGCCTGCACCGTGGCTTGTTATGCTACCCATCTTATTATGAATGCTTACTTTGACAATATGGTGGTTGGGGAGGGTGAGGGGTGGTGACGGTGAGGCGCTGGTGTCGGGCGGCGGGCCGCGGGTGGGATTCGAACTCGCTACACTGCGTTGATTCAGAAATTATCCGATTGCAGCATACAACATGGTAGCCGCGCGACTGACAGACCTCCGCGCCGCCGACAGCACTCAAGTGCCTTTTAAGAAGTGAGTATAGCCCATGTTTACATCAGACTATCATCGTTAACCACACCAGAATCTATCTAATATTAAGTTGTTTCTTTTCATTGCTCGCTCCTAAAAAGGAAATCAGGTAATCTAAAATATTTAAGTAGGTACCTAGTAAAGTTTAAATACAGACGTATTTTACCTACTTATTTACTATTTTGGCCTAATTATCATTACTCAGCGGTATTGGTACGCCTCGTACATAGGTATTTGTTTATATTATTTATACCATGCGCGTTAACGAAGTTATGGCGCTGACAGTAAGCGCGAGCGGTATCCGATACTATGAAACACTACAAGGCAATGCCACAATCTTAAAACTCTTAAGTCAGGCAACACTTAGCTCCTAAAATGCCTCCCCCTTAGGCCCGTCAAATAAAATAAAAAATAATTTAGTCGCAACTAGGCGGTTAATCAAGGGAAGTTTAACTACGTTCTATTTGTAATACCAAAACAAAAATATTCTATTCCATAGATTTAGCGAACGCGGAATATCGAGTATAGTGGAATGTATGCGTTTCACCGCAAACTGGATATGGCCGGCGTCCCGATGCGGCGGCGAGGCGCGGTACTGGCGCTCCGTGCGCCGCGTCTCCCCGGCGCCCTCCGCCCTCTCCGCGCCCTCCCCGGCGCCCTCGCCCGCGCCCTCCTCGTCCGACGACGGCGGCTTCATGCCGCGCGTGCGCGCGCCGCTGCGGCCCGCCGCCGCGCCGCCGCTGTTCCGCGCCTCCTCGCCCGCGCTGGCGCTGCACTGGCCGCCGTGGCCGCCCTGGCCCCCGTGGGCGGCCGCCTGGACGCCGTGGTCGCCGCTGCACGTGTCCGACCTCAGCTCGGTGCCCTTCCCGAGCTCCGCGGACGGGTCCTTCCCGACGCCGCCCTCGCCCTTCCGCCTGCGCGCGCTGCGCCTGGAGCCCGCGCGCGCCGTCGGCCGCCCGCGCGCGCGACCGCTGCCCCGCCACGCGCGCGCCCGCGCCGACCCGCCGCCGCCGCACGAGGCCTCGCCCGAGAGCCGCAGCTCGTCCAGCGGGTTCGGCAGCAAGAACGCCTCGTCGTCCCAGCACAACCGCAGCAGCCGCACCGGCAGCCTGGCCGAGTGGCGGCCGCCGCCGTACCGGCCGCCGCCGCCGGCGCCGCCGCCGCGGCCCGGCTCGGGCGAGGCGGCGGACGCGGGCTCGGTGGACGTGCACTACGAGTGGGACCGCGCCACGCGCACGCCCACGCCGTCCACGCCGGAGCGGCCGCGCGCGCGCCCGTCGCGCGACGACGTCGAGGCGCGCGTGCGCGCGATGAAGGAGGAGTTCCTGGAGTTCCGCAAGAGGCAGGCGCTGCGGCGGCGCTCGCCGGAGCCGCTGTCGGCGCCGCCGCTGTCGCCGCTGGCCGCCTTCGCGCCGCCGCCGCCGCCGGCCGAGACCGTCTGCTGACTGTTAACTCTTAACCATCCCTAGCTCCCCTGTATAAAACAATTCTAATAATACCGAAATATGTAAATTTTAACGTCGGCCATTGGCAACGAAGGAGACTGCAATTTGATTCTTGGCTCTCCCCCGATTTCATTAACATTTAAGTTATTTTGTCCGACTTTATGTACCCCCACCTATTCGTAGTTAATACTTAGGCGATTAATCCAACACGGCGGTGAAGCGGATCACATGTCGAAATAGCTTTTAAAAAATCCGCTGTTGCCTAAGGCTAAGAACTTACGGATTAATTTCAGCCGCGCCCGCCGCGGTTGCGGGCCCACGGCTTCTATACTCGTAGAATGCAGATATATGCAAAAAAATAAAGCACACCTCACAACGCGTTTTACGCGGTTGTTTGCGGCTCCCGCTGCATCGACGGACAACTAGTGAAACCGCTTTGCGATCGGTTGGCGAGCGCAGAGAAGCGGTTGACAGAAATTCAATGCTATTTTGCAAGCCGCCACGTTTGTGGGCGATGATCGCAACGGCGACGGCTGCGTAACCGCGCAAAAACCCGGTCCGGTGAATTTTGAAATAAATCCGCATTACCACCACCGCGGCAGGCGCGGCTGAAAATCGCTCCGTGAGTTCTTAGCCCACGTGCACCGCACGCTAGACCGCCAGAACCGGCTGTCACCAGGCGATGCCAGGTGTCCGGGATACCCAGTGCCATAACTAGGGCGATGCCTACGGTGCCCAGGCACAGGGCGCCGACCCTGGAGGGGCGTACAAATGACCAGACCACATTTTTCAAGGGCGCGGTTTTGAAAGCTCGCACCGGGTGCATAAAAGGCTAGTTACGGTACTGGGGATACCATTAATAATTTGATACATATACCTTCTGCTATGTAGCTAAAGATCCCACCTCAGTCATAGCGCAACGATGGCGCTGGTGACTATTTAACGCATAAGTTAGAATTGACTTCAAACGCATAAATCTGTTCGACTGTAATTAAATAATGTACGTATATTATAAAGTGGATGCCGTGGCGTGCTGTAGCCGCACTACCTGCTCTCCTAGCCAAAAATATTGTCAATTAAATATATAATGTACTTAAATATTCATAGCTTTCACTGCACTTTGAACAATAATAAATAATACTTATTCCATAATACAATTTCTTCTCTACTGGATAGGGATACTTAGTTACTTTACTTTACTGAAGGCACGATGGTAACGAATTTAAGGCAATTAATAATTCATGGCCTTTGGCTGAGAGCAAGATGATGTGCCATATACTCGTCAAGTAAGCCACCGCGCCGCCCGCCCGGGCGGTCGAGGGCGGCGCGCGACTCACGTCTCGCCACTCGCGTCTCGCCACTCGCGTCTCGCCACTCGCGTCTCGCCACTCGCGTCTCGCCACTCGCGTCTCGCCACTCGCGTCTCGCCACTCGCCACTCGCGTCTCGCGACTCGCGGCTCGCGGCGGGCAGGCAGTGCGGGGCACACGTCACCTAAACGCTTTAGGTATGAGCGGGGAAGCATCCACGACACCGCTCATACCAACATTATATTGTAGTTATTATTGTAAGTAATTACGGATAACGACTTATAAAAGGAGAGCTCTCGGCCGGCGCCGCCCGGGCTGCGCATCTTACGACACTAGATAGGACTCACTCACAAGGTAACCTTAAGTTAGTTTGCGCGTGCGCGCGCCGGCCGCAGTCGCTCCATATACTTAATATACACAAATAATCATAAGTAGAACTTAGACATAATGTAGAAACGAGACGAAAACGTATAAACGGAAATTAGTTTCATATTTTTAAATTAATTATTTTACAAGTACAAATTTATTAATTTTTATTGTTTATGTACCTACCTTATATAATTTCTAAAACTGTACATATGTAAAAACATATTAGATATTATCTATCACTTATTTATTTAGGTATGGTATGATTGAGGGTCTAAACAAATTTTAGTGCGTGACTGGCACCGTCGTCATTTCGATGTTTGACTGTTACGTTTCATATATTAATTTCAGCTATATTATCTTATATAGAAGCACCAAACATTGCTCCTTAAATAAAAATCACACATTTCAAAAAATTTCATAATTGTTTCCTTTTTTGCAAAAACAACATGCATCTCAACGATGAAACTTGGCATATTATGTGAGTGGTTATCCAAAAAGGGACCTAAGGGGAAAATAATAGCTTTCGAGTAAATCGCGTTTGAAGTTTCGTGTCGTTATAGGACTGTTTTGACTGGTATTGCTACGGGTAGACCTATTGCCTTGGTTCACAAAAAAGGCACCTATAAATATTCTGGCTAGACCAAATTAAAGCTAAAAAGATATCAGGTTCAAAAATTAAACAAATAACGATTTTCAATCCCTCCAGGTCCTTTTTTGGTCTATCTCTCACATATACCTACCTACTTTCGCAAAAACAGCCTTCGTTTTACGATCAAAAACACCCGTAAATACTCAAACGTTAGTTTGGTTTTCTACCGTTTCTACGAGTATAACGGTTTCTTACATTTATGCTGGGGCCACACTACCGTTTAACGTCAATGGCCATTATCTCGATAATTATTCCGATAATTTTTTTCGCATTAAAAGTGGGTGGCTACACTTCAAGGGTCAACGTGAATGCTCATTATTGGCGATGAATACGGCGTTTAATTTATTTAATTTTTTTTATTTGTCGGTGTATTAATATTTCTTCAACAGTTGTTTGAAAAGGTAATATTTCCATTATTCGGCGCCAAGCATCACTTTGCGTTCCACGGTTCTTGAAACTTCTGAGTTTCGGATCCCACAAACATGGTTCTGTTTGCAGAATCTCGAGAAAAGTAATTATTTTCTCGTTACTCCACTCCGTCGCCATAGTACGTATTCCAAGACAAAAACGTGCGATTTTGAGGTAAATCCGTTGTAAAAAACAAATACGTCCGCTCCCGTTGCGCTCTCGACACACACTGACAATACGTAGTGTGGCCGTTTCATCGCATCAATTCTCGCGTTAATCTCTTTGATGTACCGCCACTTGAGCTATCGCCTAACGCCAAATGGCATTGTTAATGCCATTGTAAAATTATCCCGTTAAGTTGTGGCTACACCTATGGTTAACGTCCATTATCGCGATAATTAATGGCATTTCTCGTTAGTATGGCCCGAGCATTATAAGTAAAGATCGAGTCGAATACGGAACGTCGACGCACAAAATATCGATGAACGCTATTACGATGCTACAAGAGTTCGATGCACGTTAGTTCGCCAGATCCATACTTCGATACTACTGAATATCGATCCACGTTAGTTCGAAAGACCTATACTGCGATACTATTTGACTATTGAAGTCACCCTACTTAAATGGAGCTGCGAGCAAAAGCTAATAAAAACTGAAAAATAAGAATAAGTAGGTAAGGTGACTTCAATAGTCAAATACTATCGCAGTATAGGTCTTCGTCTAACGTGCATCGATATTCAGTACTGCTTATTTTGACTTGTGGTGCTTTTGGATTTAAGGAGCGACATATTAAATGTACCTCACTGCCCGGTGCCCGTCGAGCGATTGCGACATCAGTCAATTCTCCTCTTCACCTATATATATAATATGTAATTCGACTGAAAGAAATCATGTAATGTCGTATGTGGGTACATATGACATTACATGATTTCGACCATGATTTAGTTTTGGACCAATATGTCCACTTATAAATAATATGTTGATCTAGCCTACTCTATTTATTATTTTAAATCAGTTTCGCCTATCTGTTCCTGGAGCAATCCCACCTAATAGTTGACCAGTCAAAGGAAAGACTGTTTAGGGTTACGTTTGTTATTAAGTTTACTTGTCGTTTCGGATAATGCTTATTGCTTTACCCTTGCATGCACGTTGCACTTTTTTATACCTATGTTTGTTATTCGGTCATTGTTTTTGATGTCGTATTAAGGCCATCCTACGAGATAAGTATAAAAATGTACGCTTTAAAGAAATTGAAATAAAGAAGTCATAACAAATAAGTAGGTAGGTATGATAAGGTGTAGCTGTATGTGCGTGCATGGAACCTCTGGAAAGGAGAAGAAGCACGAGTCCGAGGCGCGCCGCGCCGGCTTGCGCAGTGCTTCAAGCTGTAATTCTTGTCTTGGAAACCTCAATGAAAACGAATTTCGACTATGCTAAAATATAGTCATAAATAGATACAAGTAAAAAAATAATCGTATTTAAGTTTCGGAGTTATAGCTATAGGTTAATGAGGATTATGGCTTAAACATTAAGCTGTACCTAATCCTCGCATCTGATGCAAGCAAACGGTAAAGTCTATCGAATTGGTGTAGGTTCCAAAAATAGTCATGAAATAGTCGCCACGACATATCAAATGAAGTAAAACATTTTTACACAACTGTACCTAAGTACCTCCAAAAATGTAGGGGAAAATTAAAACTTTTTACTTTCAAATTAAATCAGCTAAGCTATAGTAAGATTCGAATATTTATTTTAGTTGAACGACTATTTATGACTATTGCATGACTATTTTTAGTATAATCAAAATGCGTTTTCATTAAAATTTCAAATATGAGGATTACAGCTTGCAGCACACGACTTGCGCGCGCGCCGCTCTTAGCTTCTTCTTGTTCACTGCCGATGATGTTCTAGAGTTAAGCTACATATAGGTAACGAGACACATATTAATATGTAAAAGTTATTTGTTTTTATTATTTTCTAACATACTAGGCGACCTAGGCGACTCCCGAAATAGCGTTACACAATTACACATATAATCTTAGGATCGACATGTGCAATAAATTATAGCCCTGATTCCGTAAATTATTAATAGGTATGAAATCATATGCTCAATATAGTCGACTGACCAACTGTAAAATGTATTGGTACAGGAAAAATAGCGCGGCATCACAGCCGCGTAACGCGCGTTTATGATTTGGCGTGCGCGCCGCGGCAGCGTGGCGCCAAGTCCAGGCATGACTGCTCCGGTGCTGTTAATGTTTAACTTATCCAGTCTACCGTCATTTAAAATCAAGAGTTGCATGTTAATTTGTGACAGTAAGCATATCATGGACGATATGCAATGGAGCAATGAGAAATTTTAATAGGTACGGCAAAATTTTGGTTATTTTTATTATTCTGGACATAAATATTGTCCATTTATTACTAATCAGAAAGCGATATTCGACCAGGTAACATAACATACAGTACTAATCGAGTAGTTCGTGTAGGTTTTATATACCCGTTTACTTCGAGTTAATAATAATTACATAAACATACTTTAATAACAAAGGTGCAGCGCAGACGGCACACTTTTTGTGCGATAGAGTCTGCGTCTGAGACATTTAAAAAGATCGTCTAGGTCTGCCGACAGAATGATCGAAGATGTGCGTCGTGTGCGTTGGGTCTGTGAAATATCCGCGACTGATTTTTCCGCGTCGTGTGCGTTACTGCATATAATTGCAAAAAAGTGCGTCACAGATAGTCTGTCGTCTGCGCTGCCCCAAACTCTTTCAGAACAACATGAGGTTCGGTGAGCAAGCACTGATCCCAGTCTATTAGAATATTATTTAACACTTTACGGACGTACAAGATTAAGAATGAAAAGTAATATATATAGCTCAAACCATGTGATATCTAGTCTTTTTCCAATATAAAATTGTCCTTCCTTTACATACTAAACTAACGTTAGCCATAAAGTGCAATCTTACTTATCGAAGTGCATTGGCACGTATCTATTCATTTGGAACTAACCGATTTATTGTCACTATTATCGGTGATCAGCCGTCGATTCATATACAGATATAAGAACTTTTAATGTTGTTTATTTCATTCATTCAAAGAAAAATTATGTGAATTATTATTAAACCTAGCCTAATGTCATTTGACACTTCTATAGACTAAATTGAAAAGATAGCAATATATTAGAATAAAATAATGTAACTAAATCGTGTATATCAGTTTGTATAAAGGAAAGCAAGTAATAAACGATATAACGTGCACATTGGCAGAAAGAAAGTAATGTGCGGCGAAACAGGGGCACCCCGATAGTAAACTAAGTAAGACACAATGAGCACGCAACACAATATACAATGATATTCATAGCGTCATACTAAGCACTTTACACCAATAACTACTAGGTACACAATAAATTCGAATAAAATGCCCAACGCCATTTTAATAACATAATATTGTTTTCATTTTTAGAATATTTTTAGTTGTAAGTGTTGAGGTCATGTGTTTACTGTGTAAGCACAAAAGGATTCAATTCAAAAAATAAAATACAATAACGTTGCTATGATTAAGCTCTTGTATTATTTAATCATTCCTTTTTAGAATTCTCTGCCTCACAACACAAGGTAAAAAGTCTTTGCCTTCCATGCGTGTAGTCGTGATCCTGTCTTTCTGTCAAGTACCTAATATTTCTTATGTAGGTACATACATATTACATATATGTCACCGTAAAATTGTAAATACCGTTAGATTATAATCCATCTTGCGAAATTGTACTTAAACTGTCGAAAGATTGTGAACCGTAACAACTGCTTACAATTCAACGTATTATTTTTCGGTAGATTGTGATCGATGAAAGTGAAACTGTTGATTAATTTAACACAACAGATTTTTATTTCGATTGATCGATTAATCTACCTAAAATAAATTATACTGTAAGCTTTTTTTTATAAGAACCTGATGGTAAGCAGTCGGGAGGTCCAAAAGTTAGGTCGACAGTCATAATAGAACAAACCCATTGCGCCTGTCGCCCTCACCCTGAAGGCCCACTGAGATGCCGTTTCACGCCCTGCCTAAAGAACCCAGGATTGTAAGAGGAAGGAAACACATGAGCTGGAAGGGCATTCCATGACTACATTGACATTGTAACGCTTTCAGAAGGTTGCGCCACTAACATCAAATTGATCAGGGTCAGAGAGGACTTGATATAGGTACTTCCTTTACCTTTGAAGGTACAAATATCTGTTTCGGGGTACAAATAGTAGAGGTACATATGTAGCACAAACACTTTAAAGTGATATATTTCAAATTGGGGACTTGATGCCGTCATCTTGATGCTTAATTGCTTACAAATCGTCACTCCACCTGGCCTGAGAGCGTCCTACACTACGTTTGCCGAGAAGCGGTATCCACTCGTTTACACCAATCGTCGGCTCTACACTCTCGATGGAGTCGAATACGGAATGTCGACGCACAAAATATCGATGAACGCTAATACGATGCTACAAGAGTTCGATGCACGTTAGTTCGAAAGATCTAGGTATACTTCGATACTACTGAACATCGATGCACGTTAGTTCAAAAGACTATTGAAGTCACCCTACCTGCTCAAATGGAGCTGCGAGCAAAAGCTAATAAAAACTGAAAAATTAGTAAATTGGAACTATTATTAGCTGAAAAAAAAGTAGTAAAAATAATTTTCCTTGAACAATTCCTTAGTTTACTTATTATTTTTCAGTTTTTATTAGCTTTTGCTCGCAGCTCTATTTGAGTAGGCTAGGTAGGATGACTTCAATACCTAGTTAAATAGTATCGCAGTGTAGGTCTTTCGAACTAACGTGCATCGATGTTCAGTAGTATCGAAGTATAGATCTTTCGAACTAACGTGCATCGAACTCTGTATAATAGCATCGTATTAGCGTTTATCGATATTTTGTGAGTCGACATTCCGTATTCGACTCACTCCGATGAGCTATGTTGATGACTTTCCTTAAGTTCCCTATCGGGTCACCTCATTTCGGATTCAATCTCGTAGAGAAATGCCGAGCATGGCCCTAACACGCATTACTTATTGCATATTTTAACCAAGAACCAATTACCTACCTTACTACCTACATTATGTGTGTCTACCCAGCAGGACCCTGCCTTGAATTCGATCTACAGCTATAGAATTGAATTCGATCTATTAACATCAGGAGTAATTAGTACCTTCCAAATTGTACAAATTAAAAATTAGTACCTCAATAGTTTTAGAGAAATCATTAGGGGCATATTAGTACCTTAGAAATACATCGATATTGTTTTCAAATTATTATTATTTTATGAGAAATGCACCTACGAAACTTTTATCAAGCCAGCAGGACTCTATTACATTTTGATGTTACCAGTTCAGACAGTCACATATCTTATTTGCATTTTATTAGATGTGCGTGTGGTGTAAGTGTTCTTTTTTAAAATTTCATCCAATCGTTACGAAATTCAGCAATGTTTTAGGAAATAATTGTGAAAAGTAAATGGTGAAGCCAAAATCAAAAAACGTAGGGTTTCGTAGGTGCATTTCTCATAAAATAATAATAATTTGAAAATAATATCGATGTATTTCTAAGGTACTAATATGCCCTTAAACGGGAATGTATACCTACCATTTGTCTGAAGATCATCAAACGGCGGAGGGTCCTGCTGGAATATATTTAATGATTTCTCTAAAACTATTGAGGTACCTACTAATTTTTAATTTGTACAATTTGGAAGGTACTAATTTCTCCTGATGTTAAACTATAGCTGTAGATCGAATTCAAGGCAGGGTCCTGCTGGGTATACACACATACCTACATTTGTATTGTACCTAACTGCCTACCTACCTATAACCACCTACCAGTACCGACACTGTATAATACTGTACCTACACTACTCGTACTAGTATTTCCACTATACATCGATTACCTATATTATCGTTGCTGTTTGATAATATTACATGTTTGCAAGATATTACCTCATAAACTTTAAAGTACCTACACCTACACTCACTAACTCATTTTGCAACGAGGACTGGTTCAAGCGTACGTTTCAGAAATAACTCAAAAATGATAGATGTATTACTTATTTTAGTAGGTAATAAGGACTTTTAATACCTATTTAGTATACTAGAATAAGATTAATGGAGTTCTATCTATGTTTTTTGTTTTCTTTTTCATAGTTTCTAGAGAATATTGCTTAGCATACGAAAATACATTGGGACCAGACTACGGCAACCTGTGGCTTCTTTTCGTTGATGAAAATAATGCTACCCACGAGTTGCATTTCTCAAATTTGCCTGAGGAAACGAGGGGCCTCTACATAGGAAAAGTATATTGTTACTTATATACCAGGTAAATAAATTAAAGAACATCGCTATTATTGTAAGCCCGTGGGCAGGTTTTCGTCGTTAGTTACAAAGCAAGCTTCAGAAGCGGTATTATAACAACTTAACAAAAAATTAAAGGCAAAAAGATTAGAATAAAATATGGAATAGTTATGTACCCGTCAAATTATAATGCTCTTCTGACCGAAATTGACCCATAACACGAAAGCTCAAGCTTCTTTCTTCGGAGTTGGAGCAATGTGATGTGATGTTGCCTGATATTTTTCCATTCATTTATGTACCTACATGCATTTCTTTTTCTATCAGACAAAACAAGGACAAAGGAGAACTGCTAACAACGTCAAATGATTCAAAAGTTAAAAGCAATTATTTCAATGCATCGAATGGTATTAGAGCAATAACACACGGTTGGCTTTCGTCAGAAAAGACCGAATGGATACAACATATAAAAAACAAATTTTTAGCCACTTCCGATCTAAATATCATCACAGTCGACTGGAGTGAAATTTCCAAAAACCCATTATATCCCTGGCCTGCATTCAGTACTAGATACGTGGGCAAGCATTTAGCCAAAGTACTAAATTCACTCACGAGAAATTACAACGTGACAGAAAACATGCATTTGATTGGACATAGCCTCGGAGCACACGTAATGGGATACGCGGGCTCATTTTCTGACAAGCCGCCGCATAGAATCACCGGTAAGTAGGTAACTATCATCATCAGTCTATTCCAGTCCACAGCTGGACATAGGCTTCTCCAGTTATTCGCCACTTACCTAGGGCAAATATCTGGAGGATATGTCACCGGAAAATAGAAAGAATCAGGCAGGATGCGCCACGGGCAGGTGAGGTTGGCTTGGAGCGAAAAGATTTATAGGCCGCTCCCTTACATCCCAAGTAGGTATTACACATACCTAATTATAAAATAGGTACCTAGTATACTCAGATATAAGTATAGATAGGAATAATATACCTTCGGCAATGGCATGGCAGTATCAGTATGTACAGATTGTTCTTTCAGGATTAGACCCAGCTCGACCTCTGTTTGAAATACCGTTGATGAGCCCAAAATGGCGTTTAGAAAAGAGCGATGCGCAGTTTGTCGACATTATACACACGTGCGCAGGGATTTATGGATACAAAATGAGCCATGGACATGCGGATTTTTATCCAAATAGTGGCAAGCCGGCACAACCTGGTTGCGAAGGGTTACAACAAAGGACTGGTTAGTTCAAAGTGTAGAGGGACTGTATACTGCTATTGTAAGTTTTGAGTGGCTGCAATAGATGTAGCAGTCGCAATGTTATTATAATTTCAGGCTATAAAAGTGGTGTAAGTATTTATTGTCAGAGGAATTTTAAGGATATCCAGAATTCCACCCCAAGGCGGCCATCTTAATTGCATTTTTTTTTTATTACTGTGGGTGGCAGACTCTGCAATGCCAGGGGCACAGCTTACCCGATGCCTACCGTGAGGTAAGAACTCTCTTAAGACCACGTTTGTAGCGATTAGGAAGCACTGCGCCTGCGAGCTCATTCCAAAGCTGAATGGATACGAACTGTTTTTAACCGTCTTCAAAAAAGGAGGAGGTTCTCAATTCGTCTGTATGTATAATATTTTTTTATGTATGTTCACCGATATTTCCGTCAATTATACAAGGATTTAATTTGTTTTTTGTTGGACAGAGGACAGTTTATCGCGGACATCACTTATTTTTGAAGTCGGTGACAGCCAAACAAATAAATGTATTTTGTCGTGAGGAGTTGCCGGCCGCGCGCGTCATACAACTCAACAGTCTACGTTACTTAAAGGCTGGCTCCAAAAATAAGTGATGACATAATAATTATGTATTAAGTAGATAATTAAATAACTTAGGTAGGTACGTTATTTATCGCTTTTTAGTTATGCAGGTACAGTTTTTGTTAGAATAAAGTATTGGTCGTTTGTGTTTTTTGAAATCGGTTTAATTTTTTCAAACCATCTGGTCTCAAGGTGAGATTTTCCTTGTACCCACACCTACGTATTTCTTTTTTTATACAAAGAGCTTTCTAGATGACCTCACTCCACCTAATGGTAAGCGGTCGTGGGGTCCAAAAGTTAGGTCGACAGACATAATAGAACAAACTCATTGCGCCTAACGCCCTATCCTGAAGGCCCACCGAGATGCCGTTTCACCGCCCGCCTAACGAACCCAGGATTGTACCTAAGAGGAAGGAAGCACATGACCAGATGTGAAATAAGCCGATACAATTTATAGTGTTTAAGGATTAGGTACACACAATGGAACCCACCATCAAAACACCAAATTATGAATAAATTGTATTTTTAAATTAAGTACCTACATACAACTTAGGTATCCCTCCTTTTGTCTACCTACTGTTTAATAATAAAAGAGCATAAACATAACGATATAAGCTATTAATAGGTAATTTACGCGGTGAAATCAATTTACAGAAGCCTGCAGTCACGGTCGGGCGCACGAATATTTTCTGGAATCCATACATTCTAATAAAGGTTTTTACTCATATCCATGTGAAAGCTGGGACAACTTCGAATCCGGAAGATGCACACAAAATCGAACATTGATGGGATACCCAGCTATTAGAGAATACGGAGGAGATTTTTACCTGCATACTACAAACCAATCTGAATATGCGAAGGGCGAATGAATGTTGGCAATTCATGTATTTAAACGTATTTAAACTATACATATTATTATATAATCCAATAAATGTTTTAGACTGTTTGGACTACTTAAAAGAAGTTAGGTAGGTACATAATCGCATACCAATAATAAATACGCCAATTCAATACGTCCTTCATCATCATCATCATCATCAGCCCGTGTCAGTCCACTGCTGGACATCCATCAATACGTCCTTGATGTCGTAATAATATTTCAATTGTGACACAATAATTTATATACCAACCTAATTATTATACATTTAGCATCAGATAATGTGTGTGTGAGCATGTAAAAAAGAAATGATATCATCGTGAGCATAAGGGGCTGCGCAGACGACAGACTATCCGTGACGCACTTTTTTGCAATTATATGCAGTAACGCACACGACGCGCAAAAATCTGTCGCGGATATTTCACATACTCAACGCACACGACGGCACATCTTCGATTATTCTGTCGGCAGACCTAGACGCTCTTTTTAAATGTCTCAGACGCAGACTCTATCGCACAAAAAGTCTGTCGTCTGCGCAGCCCCTTATTATCTGAACACGAAGTTGACAAATAGAAGTAAACAAACAACTTTTCATAATTAACATAACGACCCTCCCATACCCTCATTAGCACGATTGTATAGAAAACATTCTACTTAACACTTTGGATGCTTCTATACTTAGATTGATCAATCCCTCATCTTCCTGCGATGTGTGGAGATAATTACCAAAAATTATGCGTTTACTTTTATTTAAGAACTAGCTGTGCCAGCGGCGTCGCTCGCGTGGATATCGGGTTTCAAAAATAACGGACTTCCATATAATACCCATCTATACCTTGTGCCTAAGTTTTAAGTTAGACCTCTAGCAATACATTGGTGAAAACCGCATTCAATTCTATGCAGTAGTTTTCGCGTAATGCGCGTTCAAACATACAGGTTTAAATTTCTCGCGTTTTCCCAACACTTCCCGTCACTGCTCCGCTCCTATTGATTGTAGCGTGATGAAAAGTATCCTATAACCTGCCCAGGAGTATGAAGAATAATTGTACCAAGTTTCGTCAAAATCTGTTCAGTAGTTTTTTTTTCTATAACGAACATACAGACAGACAGACAGACAGACAGACAGACAGACAAAAATTTTACTGATTGCATTTTTGGTATCAGTATCGATCACTTATCACCCCCTGATAGTTATTTTGAAAAAATATTTTATGTACAGAATTGACCTCTCTACAGATTTATTATAAGTATAGATTGTAGCCCGTATACATAGATAGGGGTCTGATGCAGAATGTGCACTTCGCAAAATGAGCACTCACCCAAAAATGTAAATTTCGCAGAATGTGCATTTCTCAAAATGTGCACTTTGCAAAATGTGCTCTTGCCTAGGACATTACTAAAATGCCCAGTATAACAAAGATGAGTCTCAAAATAAAAATTTTACACAGTTTATGGTAAAAAAGCAAAAGAAATCCAATGAATCTGTTTTTAAATTTTATTTTGGAACCCATCTTTGTTACGCAGTGGGTCTAAGCGCAGTTTATACGCCCGGAGCTTTGGGAGTGGCAATGGCAGTGCTAAAATAAGTGTTAAAAAATATGCTTACTTACATTTCTTAAGTAGCTTTGACATTCTGTAATTTTTACTGACGTTACATAACTAAATTAATTGTTCCGATTCCAAGAGCATGTAGCTTGAGCGCTGCGTAAGATACCATTAATATTACATAAACTTAAAAAAGGAACAAACACAACTGCTCATCACACGAATGTTTGTGTATCGGATAGGCCTCAAATCGAATGAATATAATCCACAAGGAAGGCACCTTCAAGGCAGTCGCTACCAAATGAACCCCACCCCCGAAGTAATTTATTTTATGGTTCTGAAACGGTTCGCCAACATTCCATTGCTCCATGAATGTTTAGCCAAGAGAATCATTAAACCTTCGCCCAAAAGCCGTCAGTAAACGTTTGCCCAACATAATCTTTGGCCCAAAATTGTGTCCTCTGTGCAGCCCCGCAAGATATTTAGACGTTTGAAGGATAAGCATTATTAAAAAGATTTTTAAAATAAAATATGCTTATTTATATAGTGAAATGTGTATATATTTCTTAACAACCATTTGTGTAGTATGATATAATACAATGTTGAAAATTCCACAGATCTCAAATTTATAATACCTACCTACAACAAAAACAGATAACGAATCGCTTCTCAAGTACGGTCACCATTAGCGTTCACTTGATATTTAGCACGCGCACACCATGCCACAGTCAACGTGCCAAGTTAATTTACTCTAACTTCTTAAATTACGAAATCTGGCGGCTACGCAATAAATTTCAAATACTTCCGCTTAGGTGAGACCAAACAATAAAAATTAATGATAGTTCTTGTTATTTTATACAGACATTGATCGTAAAGTAACGGCAGGTCAGATAAGATTATGAAACATTTTTTTAAGTTATTGACTATTGTGCACATTGCAAAAGTAAAACTTTTGAAAATTCTATTTCTAATATCGTAGAAACCAGGAGTATCACAGCTTTTGCGTGCGGGCACTGCCTTCACCGATATAAAGTAGTAGCATATTATACTTAGCATCGATACCTACGCATCTTTATAAACACTACATAAAAATCGACTATAAAACTATTACACTACATAGGCTATTTGACTATTTTATATTTTGGCTTACCTACTACCGATCGATGGACTATAGATGAAATATTGCTCAAACAATTTGTCCGTTAGCATAAATAATTATCACAATTTCATAATCACAAATATTTAAGAGTACAAAAATGCTTCATGTGCCTCTTATAACGTTTATTAAAGATAAACTTAAAGTTAAATATTGCTTTTATGTCGTATATCCCTATACCTTACATGTAGGTATATGTCCTTATATGTATAAGTAGTTGCAATATTTTATCGCAATCTTTCTGGTAACCATGAAATGACAAAGCAAACATAGTCAAATACCTTATCCAGTCAATCTGAGAGGACTCGGAAGCGCCTTGACATGCTCCTGGTTTCTAAGGTCTTTATTTTTAATTAATTTAGTACCGTGAGGGTCACAATCACATGAACATATCTTACTGTTACTGATAATATTGACCCGGATACGAATCGTAACCGTATACATTCGAGCCGTTTAACATTATGTGTGAAACTTCCCTCCTGAAAGCACACTAGTCGAACTCCTATTACTACGTCTACCGCACGCGCAATTAAAACTGCGCGACCATAATGTATCGCTTGCAAATTAGAATAATTCATTCAGTAATAATAACAGAGTAATTAGGTACTTTTTATATGAACAATAAGCAACTAAATTGGCTAAACGACGATTGTTTGCGCTTAAACTACACCAATACTCTGTACACCATCTGCAACAAAAGAAAACGAGTTTTATAAAATTTAACGTTTAACGAAAATTATTTTAATTATTAATTTAATAATTAACCTTTTGTTTGATTCAGAACATTAATTTATGCATCAATATCCATCAGTCGGGAAAAGAAGACAAATAATTAATGAATCATCATGATCATTTCTAACCAGCTAAAAGCTAATGGCATTTAGTATTTACGTAATATATTCCAACAACTGAGAACTGGCTGCTAAACACAAGTTTCTTAATGTACTTATTTATAACTGAAACATACAAATGGACTTGTTGACTAGTTGCTGAAAAGTAGTGATGTCATACAACATTAAAGTAATAGGTGTTAGGTCTCACTTATTATCATAATATCTAATATCGTAATTAAGCTATCTATTGGATTATAATTAATTAGTGAAATAGATTTAAGTTTTATCTTACCTCAACATGACACCAGCATACACTGCATTGACAGTTGCTTCACTGTAAATATTTGAAGGTACATTACATGTTAGGAAATTACCTAGCTGCGTTGTTACAATACATTTATTTTCTTATCTGGATAACTATTATACAAGTATTACCTATAGTTTGGCTCAATTAGCAACTGTATTACGTATTCAGGAGTTTTTTTTATCAATGTACAAATTTTAATATGTACTTTGTTTGCAATCTGAAATCTAGGTAGGTACGCTGTATTTTGTCGCCATAAAAAGCGCAGCAAGTGCCTCTTACCTGTTTCATTAATCGGCAATGGGCACTATACGCTATTATTATTTAGTTAGGATTATTTAGTATACTAAATTAGTATACTCGTATTGTTATAGCTACTCCCCACGGAAGTCACTTTTTATTTCTACAGTGTCGAATAATTATGTACCAACCATGAAAAAGAAATATTATATGAAAAGATATATAATACATGTTTATTTACGTACATTATGTTAGTAATTAATTACCTACTATTGCTGATACTGAATCACCGCGAAAAATTTGTGCATTGATAAAAATCTTATATTAATGTATGGTAAGCTTTACGATAGGTACCTACTAATAAGTGAAAAATAGTCTATCACGTTTTCTATTGAATAGTAGATTCATGAAGTGTATCTGTCACCGGAAAATAGCAAGAATCGTAAGTTGATCAATTTCCTAGGTAGTTGATTAACTTCCGGAAAATAATAAACGGCAGTTGAAATGTATTATTTAACGTATGTATTTTAGTAAATTGATCATTTTACGGGGTCTTGCCGTAAAATCATCCGACGAAGGTGAGGTGAACGTTGATTGGTTCAATGGCTCACGTGGCGTTATCCCGGCAACCAATCAGGGAACAGTGTATTAAGTTACGGGTAATAGTGCACCGTTAAATAGTACATTGAGCAACGATTGGCCCATTTGAGGACGATTTTACTTGTGCCAAAATCGTAAATTATTAAATGACTGTCAGGCTACCGTAAATTGATCAACTAACTGAAATCCATTGCGTTAAATAATACATTTCAACTACCGTTTGTTATTTTCCGAAAGTTAATCAACTACCTAGGAAATTGATCAACTTACGATTCTTGCTATTTTCCGGTGACATATCCATTAAGTTGTCATTGCATAGGTACTATCAATAAAATTATAATACATATTATCCCTGCCATTTCACATCAGTTTTGTTATTTTGCCTTGTTTCCCCCGATTGATTTATTTATCGGATACTAGGTATATTACGAGCGATTGTAAATCGCTACTTACTTCAGTCCGCTCCCGCTTTCTTTTTATCTGTAAAAAAATGTTACATAGAATTAGTCACATTTCAATTATTCATATGAACTAAACCCGTATATTTTATATTGAATCAAAAAAACAGCATCCATTGATCGTATTACCTAAAGAAAATATTTACAAGCTCGTTATGGAATAAATGGTTTACTGCATCTGTCCAATCCTGTTTTAGAGGATCCCTGTTTTGTAGGTAGGCCCAGTCACCGAGCATCACTAAATCACTAACTATAACGAGCGTAACATTCAAAATACTTAGTCCAACTTTCACGGGTACATAATAGTTAGTTTTTTTTGCTAAATATAAAGACACATCTTTTCTATACAATGGATAAGAAGGCAGAGGACAACGGCAATTAAATCCCCGAATAACCCAACCGAACCAAATAAACCAATAATTATCTAAATCTGAATGCTGTTTTTTTTAGTCAGAGTAAAGTTATACGTCATCATAATTCCGTCGGGAAAAGAAGACAAAAAATGTATGAACTCATCATTTAAACATTATCTATTTATACCACCTACAACGGACTGATCGGAGCGAACACAAAGTCACAAGCACAACCCCTTCTTGATGATTGACATTATAAGATCGATTTACTAAAAGAACTTTATTATACTTCTTCAATTCAATATTGGAATTTAATGCCGTTGTAGCTTGAGGTAGGACCTCGTTAATCAAGAAGAGGCCATCACTCCTGCGTCCTGAGCTTTATAATTCCACTCGTGGGCTGTCTATTAGTACAGACGGCCAAGTATTTTGTTTATCAAAGACAGATTAAGAAATAATAATAATTGAAATACGTAGGACACACCTGGCAGCTTTTATCCCTGTATAAATGACTTTGGTAATGGAAGCCAGTTTCTTCGCACCATACCTAGTAAGAAAATAAAAATGGTCACAGTCTAGTCTGAATACTCTAATGAATATCAAAACCATAGCTTTTTATTAAATCCTTAATATTCAGCCAAAAAATTAGTTATTTACTGAAAGTACGAGTGTTCAAAAAGTACCTGGAAATTTTAAATTTCGCGGGTCTGGAGAATCCGATTGTCTAATTTTTACTTTTTACTTTGATAAAATATTTTGAAATAATACACACCTATATTTATATTAAATGATTTTTTTTTCGAATAAACGAAAATTCCGGGTAGGTACGTTTTGAATACACCTTGTATATTAACTTTTTCTTAAATTATGTCCCTCTTTATTTACTGTAGATTAATCCTACCTATACCTAAAGATACTGAGAAGATAACATACTGGCAACCGACGAAAATTATAGTAATTTTTTTGTTATACGTTTAACATTATGTTACATTTAAAACCAGTTTTAAGAAATTAATATACAGAAAACAAGTTTTAATGACCCCCTGATATAACTTGCTTGCTGCTATTTAATACATTTGAATAAAACATGGCAGTGGGACAACTACCCCATTAATATATAAAGCGGGATATATTATTAAATAGTAAGTGGAATAAGTGTCTAATATTTACCTTCTAGTTCTCTGACTCTAGCTGAACACTGAAACCTGTGAACATAATAAAAATAAAATAAGTTTTAGAATAACAAGGACTCGTGATTGTTTCTAGTTAGTAGGCAGGTTTTAATTTTCCTTTTTAACATTTATTGTAACTACATCTATAATATGGTTTAATGCTATTTCGATAGTAATATATAATTACGGTCGTATTGTTTAATTAAATAAACAAGGCAATTGCATTTATGCTCTAGCTGTCGTTATTGAACGAGGATTTTATTTTATTAGTTTCTTCTCCAATCTGAAAGGTCTCAGGTAGAAGTGTATCTATATTTCTGTTATGTTACTGAGTGGCTGCTTTTTATTATGAATGTTAATGTTAATTAATTAATACCTGCATTATCAATACTTTGTAAACTTATTATAACAGTAGGGATAATCTAGGGGCTAGAAATAGGACTATGTGGATGAATAAAAAAAGATCCTATAAAGATAATTAATTCCATAATACCAACATTAACCATTTAGATTTCAAAGTCATAGGTGGGTAAACAAACAATTCCATTATTTTGTTATATCTTAAGTGTTGGAGCCAATGCTATTTCACTCGCACATTATCTTTTATCTATAAAAAACCTACATTACCAATGGCCCGGTGTTATAATAACATTTAGCGACCATTAAATAGTCGTTACTACTGCCAGTGACTACGATCGATGCTTAACATAGACATTCACCACTGATGAGCCGCTTCGGCGCCGATTGGTTATTATACTTATAATTACTGCTCTATAAAAACTATAATCTATAACGTACCATGTCTTACTTGAAAAATTTTAACTGTGTTTGGCTAACACAAACTGTTTGGCAAAAAAATATTTCGCTGTAAACTTTCCATGTTTTAGTTAATTTGATGTGATTAGCAAATTTTTTTTTACTACATATTTCACAAAAATGCAATAGAGAAATAGCTGAGCGAGCAGTCTTCCCTACTATAGAATCATATCTACTTATTTTCTGGGTACATATAATTTATTTTTAATTCCCTTTATTTCATCTATGGTTCGGATGTTTCCGAGATGATTAATTATATTTTTTACTAATGGACGAGAATTAATTCATATCATATCGTTGATATTCTTGAAGTTGACAGTCAATATTATATAATAAATATGTACAATATATTGACTGTTTATTGTAAATTTATTGCCCTAACTGAAACCCATTTAAATTTAAGACTAGCCATAATCGCCACGCTGCCGCGCTGGGCAGGCGCGTTGGCGATCATAGGGCCTAGTTTCACGCTCCGGTGACACTGCTGCCCGTCTCCGTTATTTGGCTACGTCTTCAAATTGTGATGATTATACCGCCACCAGTCGGTTGCCAGTGCCTCGTTTGTTATTCGGCAGGAAGCACCACGGGCAGGTGAGGTTGGCTTGGGGGCGAAAAGATGATAGGCCGCTCCCTTAGGTACATCCCGATAGAGACTTCGATAATCTAAAGATAGATTCGTTTTGCCGTCAACTCGAGAAGACTTTGACAAACTGCTATCGATAGTTCAGCAACGCTAGGTGCAATAAGTTCAAATACACTAAGATCTGATGCTCGGATAACCCGAGGACGGGATGATAACAGGAATTTACAATTAATGTGCTGACAAAAAATGCCATCGACTACGTTCGCGTAGCTTAGGTAATTATTAATTCTTCTTAATGATCGTTAGGTACACAATCATGCTAAAACTATCAAGTTTTCGTAGATTTTTATAATTCAACAGAAAATGCCTTTTGGATTCCAAGATTGATTAGGTATCCTAAGACGTCTTTCCTATATTATGTTATCGTGTAGCTGGTCACTTAGACATCCACGTCAGATCTAGAAATATATCTTAGATGTTCAAGATCTTCGAATTTATGACTCAGCTAAAAATGTTCATCAGGAAGGTAAGGTAAACAATTTTTGCTAAGGGGTCATAATAATATGTCTAGTTTAGTTGGGTTATTGTGTTGTATCTGAATCAAGTAGACCAGGTTCCAAAGTAAATTTTAGCATAGTATGTTTTTCGTAGCTATAAAACAAAAAGGTTTCATCCAAATCTGTACAGTAGGTTCGGAGATAACCGTGTAAAATATTGAATTTTTGAACTATTTTATTATATTGATTTATTATTATATTCGTTTAACTACCGTTATTTAAAGAAGCATTTTTTAGTACAGTCACTTACCAAACTTTCAAATTTTAAGTACTTAGAACTATTTTAATTCTCCTTCAAAGAATTAAGAACGGTAGATAAAAATCGGATAACTCTTCCAATATCTTCTTACCTTGCCATCAAGCCCCCATAACTGTTATCATAAAACATTGTGTGGTGGACTCGAAAATAAAGCTAAAACAAATAAAGTGTGAACATAGGTACACAATAGGCTAATTCGACTATGCTTTGCCACGCGTGCTATGACTTTGTGCCTCGTGTAAGAAGTTTACTCGTTTATATAATAAATATATATAAATAATGTAGATTAATAAATGGCATAATGCTGTAGTTAATAAAAGTCAACGTTTTGAAATTACTTTCAGCCAACTTTCAAGACATTGCGGTGTCAATTTGCATAGAAATATTGTGATTTCTCAAAAAGACTCTAGGTTTATGAACTTACAAACAAATGTAGGTACCTACTGGAATTTTTGTATATTCTATGGCCACAAACAATTTCTAAATGAATTCTAATAAAATATTTTAGATGTAATTTCGGTAATCTCAATGGACCTCAAGGCTTGCCGTTTGTAGAATTCGAATATAAATAAATAAATACTATCGGACAAAATAATTTTTCATAAAATCTCACTTCCATCAATCTTATCGCACTAGTTCATTATTTATTTCACTAATTCTAAATGTAACAGAATATAAATATTCCCGCGTATTGTATTTTGAAGTAAAGTGCTATGTAATGTCCAGTGACGCCGATACGTTGTGTCAAATAGTTTACCAATTGATATTTTGGGAAAATTTTGGCGTTACATTAATAATAATTCGATTAGGTTATCTTGTATAAAAATAATGCTCAAATTTATTGGACGCTTGTAGGGTGGCGGGTTTTCAATAACACAAGTGCTATTGAAATTAATACTTACTTTTTATTTCATATTCAACTAACTTCATGTAGAAACAGCTTTTTTGATGACCTCGGTGTCGCATTGTTTAAAAACGTTAACTTAAGAAAAACTAAACACACTTATTCAACTCCATTCGCGTTTCGTTAAACTATTTTGGTCAAACTTATACATACAGCTCTGCTTTCATCAGCCGCGTAAGGCGTCGTAAGAATGGGAAAAGCCATCATAGCGTGCTATCTCCGCCGGAACGCTTCTGTTTACTACTACGTAAAAAAATAAAACGCAAACGACAGTGGGTCGACCCATTTTGGATAAATAGAAATTTGGTTAGAGCATATGCAACATTGAAACCCCAATTAAAAGAAAATAATATTAAATTAAAAGCGCAACTTAGGACGGATATTAGAATTTTTTATATTATTATGGACTTATTGCGACACGTTTTACAGATCACAACTTGTCGGTGAATTCGCGAAACATCCCTGTAGAGCTGTGAATGCGGTGATCAGCGCTGAACGCGGTAGACCAGCGCTGAAAGCGGCGGAACAGCGCTGAACGCACTCTATGCATTGGCATGATAATAACAGCATTTATTAACAAAAAATAAACCGATGGTGTCAATAGGACCAACTATTCCTAGTTGGTCACTCGTTCAAACAAAAACAGAATTTTCGAAAAAAAGTAAGTCTAATTGAAAACCTTCTCCTGCTTTTTTTGAAGTCGGTTAAAAACACATTTATCGTCTAATTTATACTGATTAGCCGCGAAAGAAAAGCTGAATGGATGCATCTCCATATAAAATCGTCGTCATAATAATGATAAACGATGTAACCACATAATACACAGACAGATACATTATGACAGAGCTGAATAAGTGTGTGTGTGTTTTATTCCCTAAAACGAAATAGGTCCAAGATTCAGCTCTACAAAAAGCCGATTAAACAAAAATTGGCAGTATTCATATTTTCGCACAGAAATTTTACTCAGATAAGTAAGGAAACATTGAAAAAGACGTTGTTTTAACTGCCGTTGAAGTTTTTGATGATACTTGAATTCGCACTCAAATAGTTACTCAAATAGCAACGTGATTAGGAAGTAACATCCATAGGCGCAAACATTAAAACCTGAACAGGCTTACTGCAAAGTGTATTAGCGAGATTTCTGGCCGTTACGAAGCATACCTCACAACGGGTCTGATGCAGATAGTGCACTTTTTTGGGTGAGTGCTCATTTTGCGAAGTGCACATTCTGCGCCAGAATATTCATCATCATCGTCACAGTTAATATTCATCATCATCGTCCTATCGCAGTCAACTGCTGGACATAGGCCTCTACCTACAGTTGTTCGCCACTTTTCGCAAACATCTGGAACCATAACCGCCACTCTGCTGGGCAGACGGGACGATCGCAGGGTGTCGCTTCTCGCTCCGGTGGCACTGCTACCCGTCATCGGCCTGTGGTATTCAGTTACGCCTTCAATTGTGATGGTTATACCGCTATCATTAGGTTGCCAGAGACATGTTTGTTGAATCCACGCCACGGCAGAATGCATCAAGGGCAGGCTTGGAGCGAAAAGATGATACACAAAGAGGTCACTCAGTTGCATCCCCTGAGAGAAGAGAGGATATTATTTGAGATTAAATAATAAAGATATACACAAGACAAAACCCTAGACAATAAAACGACTAGGAAAAGTGTAGCATTGAAACTACCCCGAAACTTCTGGTCACAGGTTTCAGAGTAGGCCTAGGTACAGATCATTAAAATGATGACTGTATCTGCAGATCCGAGCTTAAAACTCTCCTAAAAAACGCCGTTCAATTTTGCACACTTCAATAGTTTTTTTCGCTACTTTTCCGGTAGATTTGTGTGATTCGTCTTTGAAGATTGTTGCTCTTGTGCGTATAATCCACTTCCAACTTTGCAATTTCAAACTTAGTCAGGGTAGGGTCAGATGGGCTACTCCCACACTCCGCCTTTTGTATGTAGCGAAAACGAAACGATCTCTATATTTTCTGATGTAGATTTCATGAATGCTTTATTTGTGGTAAAATTATTTAATTTTTATTGAAAACTTATTCGTAAGACAATTTATTTATAACTTTTGCTTTATTATAGCAGAACATTCAACAAGCCCAAGAATATCTTGATATTAGGAACACACACGGTGTGTTTCGCCTCATCTTTTCTTAACTATAATTTAATAACTTACCAAGTTCCTATTTCCCTGGGAATCATACTCTTCAGATGAACAAGGCGTGAATGAATAAACGGTTTTTGTTGGGTCACAGTAAAACCAAGATCATGGTGGAAGATCGTGGCAAAAACTGCAACAGTGGATATTTTTATTTATCTCTGCATATATATCGGTTCGTGTAAGGAGATCAGAGGCGCAAAGAAATGGCCAAAAGTGCAACTCGACTACAGGGAATTTGGAAGAACCGCAACGTCTTACAAAAAACCAAAATGAAATTAGTCAAATCTTCTCCTCCATAATCAACAATAAGGCTGAGACTTGGAAAATGTCTGACTGCGACCGCATAGATGTATGTGATATGGTTTCGGAGAAAATGTTACAAACCTACGCGAGCTAAACATCAAAAACCAGACTGTCCACCTTGTGTCTACTCAAGATAATAGAGATTTTCAGTCATATAGCAAGGAAAGAAAGCCATTGAACAAATCAAGATGCCCATCCCAGCCCACTGCCGACAAAGACCTCTCCAATTGCCGCCACTTTGATCGAACTTGGGCTTCTCGCATGCAGCACTTGCCAGCTATCATGCGCAAATCTTCACTGCACTTGACCTGAGAGCGTCCTACACCACTTTTGACGAGAAACGGTATCCACTACAGAACACGACCCTCTGCAATGAGGAAAAAGACGCGAGGAGGATTAATACAATGGAGATATTAATTTGCTGTTTTGCAATTGAAAATTTGTCTAAATGTAAAACATTAAAATAAAAGGCTTTATGTAGAGTTTGTTGTGGCGCTTCTTCTCTGGTTCTTCGCAAGTCCTGATAAGAAAAATGTTTGACATGCAATGATTTTACTTATGAATCTATTTACAGATTTTTTTATAATTGCAAAACGCATGGATCTCTATAAATACAGCTGTCCCAGTTAAGCTACAAAAATACAATAAAATAGACTAGAATAAAAGAGTATAATTAATAAAATCAACTATTGTTTCCATGTGCTTACAACTTATATGGGATTCCTATAACTCCAGGGTTTTGAAGATACCACCTATTAGAAACGAACTGTATAGACATTTTTCGTTCCAAAATAAATATTTAAATTGTTCATACAAACTAATTCCACGATTTACGCATATTAGAGGTTGTTTAAAAAATTTAATTACATACTCCGAGGTCCGAAAGAATACTTACTTCATGTATAAAACACGTGGCTTGGACTTTTTTTATTTTATTTTTTTACTAGTTTATAATGTGGTTCTATAGCTAAGGGAATTCCATATATATGTTGCATAAAATAGCTCCTGAAAATTAACATTAATTATTGCAATTAGAATTCATGCAAAATTATTCACACTTACGATTTTTAAACTGTAGTACGGTGACTAGAAAGTCTCGTACTGTACGGGTTGCACCCTTATATTTTATCTATTTGCCACAAATCCACCTACGTTCATAACTTAACTATTAGCGTATTAAAGTAATAGATATTTTAAACGGTTGTATCTTTAAGCCATCATGCCCCATATTCAGCGGGTGTAAACAGGGTCAATGAAAGAGAAATGATACACTCAGCGTCAAAAAAATCGCACCTTCGCGAATATAACTTTCAAAATGGTATTAACCTTTGATACGCATATATAAACTACCAATATTGGTATCATTTGAAAGCTCAATAAATAACCTGTAAGAAAATCATCACTTCATTTAATAAAAAAGAAAATTGACGCCACAGTGGCGATTTTTAAAACATATGGTCATTTTGCTCTTTTTGAGGTCCGCTAATTGCGCTAACTTTAATGTGTACAACAAGGTCGATACCGATTCGATTGGGGGTTTTTGCTAACAAACAAGTTAAGAAGGACACAATAAAAGAATTGTCACAAGAAACACAGCTTGAATATCGATACCACACTTGAAGAAGCTGGTCAAGTGATTGTACTGCTTCAATCGGGTATGCGGTAGGGTGATGTCGGTTGGGGTACAACAAGGGAAGCCTCCACGCGTGGTCGTCTTTGACGGCCCGGCGTACCCCGGGCAACGGCGGGTAGTAGGTTATCGTTCGACTACTACCCGACGGCTAATTCCCTAGAGGAGAGGAGAGGCGAGTTGATCCCGTCTCTCCTCGACCAAGGTGGGGCCAGTGTTGGCGTTGTACACTGCGACGCCTTCACACGGCCAGTGCTTCGGCACATTTGATGGGGCCATTATGGCCAGGGGGTCTCCCCCAATGACGGGGCGTTTGCCCGATTGGAGCGAGTCGTATTTACCGGATTTGACTTGGGCCCAAGGCCAATTCACCCGGACGAGACAGAGAGGGAGATTGCGCTATGCGCAATGCTGATGTGGTGCATTGCACCACTCAGCCGATGTTGGTGCCTTCGGGCGTAGGATGGCGGTGCATCACCGCGGCTCGGCGGGTCCTTCGGCCACGGTTCTCGTGGCCGTTGGATAGGTCCTTTATGGACTGGTCGCCGGGCAACCTGTTTCCCCTCGCAGGAGGGACCAGGGGGCTTGCCTTAATTGGCCGGCCCGAGTGGAGTGAGACCACAATAAAAAACCGCCTGTTATCCCGACTTCGGTCGGGACCAGGGGGCGCGAGCTCAAGTGGAGAAAACCACAATAAAAAACCACCGTGCGGCGGCGGCTGCACGCCCGACGGGGTTCCGCGAGGTCGATGCGGGGATGCCGGCCACGTATTGCACGAACCCCGTCCTTGGAGGAGAGGGACGGCCCTTACGGGCCTGATCTCTAGGTCGCCCCAAGTGGGGGGGCCAGCCCGAGTCTGCCTAGCAGACCAGCGCTGACAGCTTCGCGGCGTTATAGTTGAGGACCCGCGATGCTGTCGCCCAAGGCGCATTTGACGGTGCAAACCAGGGTTTTTTAGTGGGTATTCTCTGCCGACGCGGAGCGAGTCCCACATAACCCGTCTGCTTCCCCGGGCAGCGGGTATGCGTAAACTGCATTTCTCCCTGGTGAAACAAAAAAAAAAAAAAAAAAAGGGTGATGTCGGTTGGCAACCGAACTTGAACCGTTTTTCGATTCGAAAAGTTTACCAGCGGTTCCTGGAGACCGGGGGCTACATCCATAGACAAGGATTTGGTAGATTTTATTGCATCTCGGACAGAGCCGACCGCTTTCTTGTTTCAATGTGTTTACGAAATCGGTTCTCAAATGCCTTTGAGTTACAACAAGCAGCTTCAAACAGCACGCAGAAGAACCGTAAGAGTGTGTAGACACAGACGAAGGCTGAGGGAGGAGAAGATAATGGCGCACAGAACTGCTAGGGGTCCATAATTAACGGCAGCCCATAGACAAGTCGCTTGAAATTCGCTCGCGGCCATTTTGATTGGACTCTTGACCAACGGAGGGCTGTAGTCATCTCAGACGAGACGAAAGTGTGCCTTTATTGCTACGATAGACGCAAGAGAGCATATCGAAGACAAGGAGGACGTTTCACATAAGTTTGGGTATCCAGGACTGTTAATACGGCGTCGTGTCCTGTATGTTCTAGGGCGACATGTAGGCTGACGGCAAAACCGAACTTCTTTGCGTCTCTCGGACTCCAATTACTCGCGGGCGAGGGTCGCTGACTGCGTACCGGTACATTACAACGATCCTGGAAGAACATGTGGTCCCATAAGCCGGTTTTGTTGGCGAAGGGTTTCAGCTAAGCCACGACAACGCTCGCGTTCACATTGCAGTGATTGTGCGCGAATACCTTCAAGAGGTTGGGATCTCTGTCACGCAGTGGCCAGCCCAAAGTTCAGAGCTAAACCCCGTAGAGCACCTCTTAGGCCATTCAAAGCGTAGGGTTCGATCTCGTGATTCCGCTCCTACCACACTCCAGGAACTCGAAGGTACCGTAATGGAAGAATGGGATTTAAAATTGGTTAGATCCATGAGGGAGTGTATGGAAGCTGCTATCAGAGCAAAGAGGGGTAACAGTAACCTAAAAAAATGTTTTAGGTTACTCTTAACCCTGTTTTGTTTTTTTTTTTGTTGTTTTTTTAATCGACTTTAGTTGAAAATTTTTATGGTTTTGGAAAAGTATTTTTTCACATGTATTCTAATAATAAAAATAAATAAATTTAATTGTTTTTGTGTACCCCTTTTCATTACCTTTCCAACGATACCCAAAACCAACCAAATAATTGGTTCCTAATGAGCTTAAAAGTTGTTTGAAGTAGTTTTTTCAAAAGTTGCGATTTTTTTGACGCTGAGTGTATGTAATAATAATAAAATAATAATGTGTGAGGAAATATAAAGACGTATGGACAATATGGACATTTAATGAGCTATAAACAATGAAAATGAACATCGAGGAGGTCCGAAGAAAAGATGAAAGGATTGTGTGAGAGATGATATGACTAAAATGGGAGAAGATGGGGCTGTGACGGCTGTTATATATGTCACCGGAAAATAGCAAGAATCGTAAGTTGATCAACTTCCTAGGTAGTTGATTAACTTTCGGAATATAACAAACGGTAGTTGAAATGTATTATTTAACGCAATGGATTTCAGTTAGTTGATCAATTTACGGTAGCCTGACAGTCATCAAATGGGCCCATCGTTGGTCAATGTATTATTTAACGGTGCACTATTACCCGTAACTTAATACACTGTTCCCTGATTGGTTGCCGGGATAACGCCACGTGAGCCATTGAACCAATCAACGTTCACCTCACCTTCGTCGGATGATTTTACGGCAAGACCCCGTAAAATGATCAATTTACTAAAATACATACGTTAAATAATACCTACATTTCAACTGCCGTTTATTATTTTCCGGAAGTTAATCAACTACCTAGGAAATTGATCAACTTACGATTCTTGCTATTTTCCGGTGACATATATGAATGGAAGGATAAAACATAATGCGCAGGTCCAATAATATGGGAGCAGCGTAGGAGGATGATGATATTTCCAGCTACACCCGATATTTTATATCTTCGCTACGAATTGTCGCACGTTGGTTAGTGGTGGAAATATAAAGTGACATTTAATGAGCTATAAACAATGAAAATGAACATCGAGGAGGTCCGAAGAAAAGATGGAAGGATTGTGTGAGAGATGATATGACTAAAATGGGAGAAGATGTGGCTGTGACGGCTGTTATATATGAATGGAAAGATAAAACATATTGCGGCAGACCCAATAATATGGGAGCAGCGCAGGTGGATGATGATATTTCTACGCCCGACATTTTATATCTTCGCTATGAATTGTCGCACGTTGATCGGGCAGGCGGGTAACTTTCGGTCACTCACGGTAAGTGTGGGAATTCTCGAATTCCCTACAGCTAAGTAACGTTGGTCACAAATAAAGGCTTACCTAAGTCCACACATAACCATCGATTCCAATCCTGAAAGATAAATTTGATGCTGAAAAAAGAGATGGTTTTATATGAATCTGGAGAAACAAAAGGTCAACATCTGGAAGCTGTATAAAGTCGACAGGCTCGGTGGCTCATTTGGTAGTGACCTCTGCCCTCTGAGCCAAGGGTCGTGGGTTCGATTCCCGCACAGTACAAACATTTGTGTTTATAAACCTGTCTGTTTGTATTGGTCTGGGTGTTTTCTATGTATAATATGTATTTATTTACAAAAAAAAAAAGTATATAAGTAAGTTTATCAGTTGTCTAGTACCCATAGTACAAGCTTCGGCTTAGTTTGGGGCTAGGTGGCGCTGTGTGGCCCAGCGTGGCATGTCTTAAAAGAAAAAAAAAAAAAAAAAAAAAAAAAGTGATATGATAAGCTTTAAAAAAAAAAAAAAAGTGATATGATAAGCTTTCAACCAACCAGTGTAGAAGCTGAGAAAACTCTCAGCTGCTAGATAAAATATAAAATTAAAAGCCTAATTCACATTTTATGCTTTCTACGTAAACATCTAAATATACTATGTCGCAGTCATCTGGTTGAATATCCTATTCAATTGTAATGCTAGCGCGTTCATTGAATGACGACATTCAATAGGCTATTATGGCTAAAATTTGTAATTACCTTATTTAGCTTTTAGTTTATTCAAAAATAAAAGACACGTATATTTTTATTTGTAAATTAGACTAAAAATTACAAAGTTACATATAGCCCGTTGAAATTACGCGTGACGTCATTCGGTGACGCATTTTTACGGGAGGGAGTGATGTCAAAGACTCCCACTCTTAACTTATGATGCCTTGTATCTTTGATATTTTTTATTTGAATGAAAAAAAAGGAAAAATACGTGTCCAATACATTTTTATGATCTAAAATAATGACTAAATATAATGTAATTATTTTGACCCCCAAAACATCCTTATTGAATGCCTAAACCTAAAGGACAACTCGTCAACTTGCTTAATGTAACGTTCAACGTCTTCACTGGACGTCATTTTAGCATACTAGCGTTTTAATAGGTAAATCCATGCCGACACACTATTTTATTACGAATAAGTCTGTTCATCAAATCGATCAAATTAATATCAACACTGTTCATATCTTCTTGATCATGTTTGACGCCATATTTGTTTTGGTGACTATTAACGCCGCGTGGGAAAAAAAATAAATTACAATCATCTGACTGCTTTTACGTCCGCTTTGTTTAAAGGGCTATGTCTCAATTCGCTACCTAGTTGGACGTTAAGTGACGCGTGTTTAGTCAACGTTCGGTTTAGTCATTCAATTAAATATCCTCATTCAATGAACGCGCCAGACATTCAATAGAATAGGAGATTCAACCAGATGACTGGGACATATATAACTCAAAACTGACTGAATGACATACCTAGTGATCTATAACCGCACAGCCCGAACCACTCAACGGATCGGGCTGAAATTTGCCATGCAGGTAGGTGTTATGGACGTAGGCATCCGTTAAGAAAGGGTTTTGATCAATTCTACCCCCAAGGGGATAAAACTCTATTCCAAGCGGACGAAGTCCCAGGCACAGCTAATTATCAAATAAAAGTAAAGATTACCGTTGTGATTAATTATTATAACTCATGGTATCAATTATTATAACTCAATAGTAATGGCAGATAGTTTTAAGTAGAGATTTCCAAAACTAAAATGATGCGCCCCACTACTTTTATTATTTTATTTAGATGTGTGAGTGCAAATATTAACACCGGCACTTTCCATACATCTGCGTGGGAGCGCCGTATATTTGGTGAACTATTATTTGTATGTGCACAGCACATGACGGCCGACTAGTCGGGTGATGAATCCGACAACCCTCGCTCTATGGAGCAGCGCCATCACATTGTATGAAACAAGACGACTTTTCCTCCCACGAGTTCACGATCAACTAGTTGGACAGCAAATCCTGTTCCTATATTTGAATTTAACCGCTAACTGAACGACTAATCCTAATTGCATTGTTTATGTGTATTGCGGCCATATTTAAAATTTGCTTGTGCGCGTAAAAGCGGTGGTGGGGCGCGGCATTTTAGATTGGACGATCTATACCTAGGTACCTAAGGTATGACTCATGCCAAATTATTACCCTTTTAAGTAGTACAACCCGTGATTTTCAATACCTAGAAGTCCTTAAAAATATAAAATATGATTATATATGGGAAAATGATATTGTTTACACATATCTACACCGCTGAGGTGTTTTTGGGGCGAATGGTAAGTCCAAGAGGCTACCTGTCAGCGCTTGAAGAAACTTACACTGTGCGAATATAACAATGATCAAAAAATTTGACCAGTTCTTTTCTTTGTGATGAGGGTCAGATGGAAATCGCAACGATGTAATTATCAAACTCACCAATTTATAGGATAATTGAGCCCAAGATTGCTCAAATTAAAAGGTTTAGGATGCAACCAAGTTGGCTTAAGATAAAGAGTTATGCACTACCATAAATAAGGTAAATCTAATTGCAGATGTGCAATGTAAATAAGGGATAGATAAAAAATTTGAAATAATCGTGAACACTGAGTAATAAGCGGCGATTGGCGGTTCCTGCGATAAATTTATTGTTATTAACCCTACCTGAATCTGGTGGCATCATGGTGATATACATAATATTAAATTTATCATAAATTTATTACTTACGACATAAACGGCGTTGCGGAATTTTGATTAGCCTCTACCGACAATAAAAATAATAATCACTAGCTCGCCTTCATGTATCATAAATCATTTGTTATAAAAATGTAAATCTCTTATTAGCGATTTGGTTGAGGCACATCATGATGATAACAAAGGATATTCAAAATTTTGATCAAATGCGGCCACTGCCTGAAATTCTCAAGCATTTCATGAGGTAGGCAATTCTACCATGAGGCCACAACATTACATAATTATCATAAGTACCACCAGGTACTGGTGCGATTTCCAGGTGGAAAGCACGGGCCCAACATAATTGTTTTCTAAAAAAAAAGTGCAGGATGGTTCTATAAAGTACAATTAAAAGCATTTTCAATTTTATACTACAATCTAATTTATTCAATAAAAGACAATGACGAAGTATTAAATAATCGTTTTCACACTGAGACACGCATCATTCTGTACACAAATCTTTCAATTTAAAGGTGAACTTACGTAAACTTACAAATTAGTCTATATCAATATATGTATTTCTAATAATATAAGTTTTAAAAACAGATCTCGACGGTAGGTATTTATTTTAGATAAATATAAATATAATATGTATAGAGAGAAAAAATACGAACTCCGTAGTGCATTTAACATCAAAACGGATACGCGATATTTTATGTCAGTGTAGGTAGTTTTGACTACCCCGTGAGATTTAAGGTATGCAAAACTAATTACAATTTTCAAAAATATTGGTTAATAAAAGTTTTTTATAGTGTCTTTGAATATATTGAAACAACTTTTAGGCCAGAAACCGGATGGCCGCGGGAGCGGGAGCGAGGGCGACTGCGGCGCGGGCCGCGGCTCCCCAGAACGGTTAATACAAACTTAAGCATAAATAAATATCAAATCGCGCGATGCACCGCGGACGCCCGCGCTCCCGCTCCCGCGGCCGTCCAGTTTGCGCCCTTAACTTTTCAAGGAATCAAAACCGTAATATTGAAGCAATTTTGAGTAGATTTCCTCAAGTCACATAATAAAATATTGGAACCCAACAAGTACCTATAGTTCATATAGTCCTATTTATTAAAAAAAAAGGTAGGTAATCGTTTTTTTAAATATTTATAAAAGGTCATTAAAAATAAATACAAAATGTTACCGTACCATCTCGTTCTATTTATATTTCATATTATGCTAAGCCATTATAAATTTACTTATATTCTAAAATACCAATCAATTAAAGAAACTATGTTACTAATAGGCTAAGTGCCAATTTTAAAATAGGCTCTTGATTACGAAATATAGGATGATAATACGTGATTAAGTTATAACAGCAGAAAACGGAAAAGTCAAAAGACCGGTGTTAACGGATTTTCCTCAAGACAAACCACTACCTCCTATTGGCAAATAGTAAAACGATAACTATACGCGAAAATTACATAATGAAGAAAGAAAGATAGAAGATCATTTTGCGAAGTAACCATTAAACCTACAAATGTTCGTAACTGTTTGGTGATGTTATTTGAAAATTGGAATTATTAAGAACAGCTTTTGAAATATATATTTTTTTAATATTACTTCTAATCTTCATTAGCCTGTGCTAGTTAAGATTTTAGATATTTTATTGTTCGCATTAGCGTTTTCATGGGCGCCTTCGATAACCAGCCTACATTCGCTACAGATCATTCATGTTTTCGGTAGTACGAGCATAGAAATATCAATTAGAACTTAACTGGCACAGACTTATATAGATGCCAAAAAATACTATTCATGTTTGTTAACAAATTAATGTTTACATGTTGATCAACGCCAACTGAATGTCCGTGCTTGCTTCCTTGTGATTGTGTTTCTTCATAACGTACTATAACCCTTATTTGCTCGTAATCTCAGGCTTATACAAGAGTGTTAATGTTAATATGACGTAAAACTGAAGCATAGTCCAGTGTGATGTCGCGTATTTAGAACCGACGACGTTTGTTAGGGTAATCATCCATTTGCCGGGGTCCGTCCCAGCTGCGGCTCTGCGGCATGTCGTCATAACCGCCGCGGGGCATGTCGTACTGGTCTCTGTAGCCTCCATCCTAGGTAAACCATAATACTTGCCAATATATTTTTTTATATAAATTATTATTACACAAAGATAAACATAATTATAAAGTAATCCTCAAATTATTTTCATACTCTGCTCATATTTTTCATGTTTTCGATGCATGGGCACGATGAAAACAACCCATATGGGTAACGTCGCCTTTACTTTTGTGGTTATGATGACTAGGTCATATAAACATAGAATTGTTGAACTGTTAAGTTATATCTGCAGTTATGGCATACGAAAGGCACATTAAAATTATAAGAGACGTTACAAAACCGATCGATAGAATTGCTGAAAAAAAAATTTCATGTTCAAGGTAGGTCAATTTTGCGGTAATTTGGTAGGTATACTTATTTTTATGTGGTTTCGACGTTGTTTAATTTATAAATCACATTCCTATATTATAACAGATTGATACAAGAGTCTACGGCACCCCAAACTTAGGATAGCGTAATAATAATAAATGATATTAGGTAGCACTGATTTCAGAATTCATACAAGTTTATACCTGTAAAACATAATTTTGTATGTCATTGACAATTCAATTTACCTACATACAGAAAAATCCGATCACTGATATAAACTTGAAGGTTGCGGATCAAAGTTGCTAGGTGAATGAGAGATAGGTATAACAGCAATTCTTTAAATTGGCATACTTTAATGATTTACCTATTGAAAGGTAAACTGTTAAATTTTCCCGTAAGAAATTGTTCGTTCATAAGAAAACACCAGGAATCAAAAATTGTTTTCTTGATATTTATCATTGAATTCCCTTGAGATTTAAATTTTATGAAGTATGTTGGAGGTACATTTTTCTGATAACCTAAAATGTCTATTCAGCTTTAAGGAAATACGGCGCATTTTGTTATTGTGTTCCTTTTTCATAGAAGTTCACTTAATTTTATTAAGACACATCGTAATACATTTTTTCATAGATGACACGTTAGTCTCTAACAATATTCGCTATTATATATGCCAGTTTGAGCCATCAAATTCCTTTTGAATTGCAAGTACCTATAGTTTTTTTTACTATGATGATAGCCAAGGCGGGCTTGCCATCATCACCGTGCTGTTGGGGGAGCGGAAAGCTCTTACCGCTAACAAGTGTAGCGCAAGTTTGAAGACTACGTATAGACTTTATGACAACAGTTCAATGCGCTAAACGAAATCTTTTATCTTCATTCTTCAATTTCAGTTGGATTTAGCTGACAGACATAAAGAAAAAGGTGCCAAAATTATGAAAATGTGGAGAGCATACTAAAAAAGGAAAACCTTCCTTTTTATAATGCTTATTGGATACAGATATAGATTCAGAACACATAAATAACTTTTATCAATAGATTTGTTAAGTAGTGTAAACATGTGCTAATTTTCTTTGTAGCTGATTACCTCATTCATTGACTTGTGGAACAAGTGTTTCAGTTGTACCGAGTAAATTGCTGAAAGTTTTCATATTAATATGATTTTTTTTTTCATACCAAAAGAATGCGACGAATACGGTGAATCCATTCGTAAGAAGTTTAAACGACTTTATGTGTTTCATAATCATATCTATAGTTTTTTACAATCAGTTTATGCAAAGCTCTTATAATGTTAATTATGCGCCATATTCGTATGCAAAAACCATAATTGCAATGAATGGAAGAGACAATTTAATTGTTGTTTCAGAAAATTCATTCAACAGTACCATAAAAGAAGTTGTCCATATCAGTTTATGTACGATATAGGTATTAATCATCATAGAAATCGGTGTAATCAGTATTTTTACAACATGGCGAAAAAGACAATTTGAGGTGAATATTACGCACTAGAAATCAATTATGCGTTTTTGTTTTTGTACACTTTATATAACCAATAAAATTAAGTAAGCAAAACGTATCTGAAAAAGAATGTGACCGCATTTGACGGACAGTTAACATCCAATGTGGATTAATCACGCAGTTTTTTCATAATATAGGTAACCGTCGTGGGTTAAGTACCATTATGTAGTTACATGAGGTATATTTACTTTATACAACACACGACTGCCTTAGCCTTGGGGATGCCTGGTGAACGCAGAAAGTCACTTTCGTAACTTTAGTCTGGTGTATGTTTGCCACCCCTCGCAACGGGTAAATAACATAACATTTTGTTTGTAAATTGTCGCTTAAACACTGAGTAATTGACAACTATAACTATAACCTTTGTCTCTAATTACCCTGTAAGTGTATTAAATAAATATGAAATGGTTTGATAAAAGAGGATGGTTGAAGTCAACCAAAATCAAAAGTTAAGAAACCTAAGTATCCATCTAAACTTATAAGAAATCTGTAGAGGTCAATAAAATTCTGTACGTGAAATATATTTTCAAAATAACTACTCGTATCAGGGGGTGATTAGTGATCGATACTGATGCCAAAAATGCAATCAGTAAAAACTACTCAACGGATTTTAACCAAACTTGGTACAATTATTCTTCATACTCTTTGGCAGGGTATAGTATAGTTTCATCACGCTACAATTAATAGGAGCAGAGCAATGAAGGTAAGTGTTGGGAAAACAGGCAAGCTCGGAATTGAATGCGGTTTTCACCACTGTATTGCTAGACGTCTAACTTAACATTTAAACACCATTTTATGGAAGTCTGTTAATCTGAAAATAGATATCAACGCGTGCGACGCCGCTGGCACAACTAGTAAGAAAATAGTTTTGAAAAAATCTAACATGCGTAAATCTACTAATAATCTACTACTATTTTTAGGGATCCGTACCTTAAAAAGACCCCTTTTCTGAGAAACACCTAAAGGTATCATCGTCTGCTTTTTTAAGCTGTAAAACTATCAAGCTCCTTGGACAACATAATCCAAATGGATATATTATACAATGTAATCTCCATAGACCCCTATCATAGAATCATGAAATATAGCAAGTACAGTACATCGTTACAACAATTTACATAAAAGTTTGTACGGCACCCTCGATGCGCGAATCCGACTCGCAGTTGGACGGTTATTTACCCACCAGACACCCCATCAGGCTAAGTCGACATGATCATGTTACCTAAAATATTTTAATTAGTTCCAGTCTCATCTTAAAAATACCTCAATAAAATATAACATTATGAGGTAACATTTTAAATTATATACCTATATCATGCAAAACAAAATGATGTTTAGATTTATAGTATTAGAAGAAATATAATAAATCGATAATTGTATCTGTAGCCCTTGAAGTACATAAGACACATAATTTGTATGTGATTTGTGTCACAATTAGTACTCAATTGTAATGTAGGATTAATGTAAAAGCACAGTGATCCTAAAAAGTTAGGTTACATCAGACATATTATATAAGAAATATTTTCATGATATTTCAATAGCAGGAAGGTAATATTTCCTACCATCATTTTCTTAATCCATCAAGATATTAAAATCAATATGTTTGTGTGCAACTAGTTTCAGGTAACTACTGTTGCACAGATAATGAACAACTCAAAAGTACTTACCATTGGCTGCTGTTGGTCAAACATCCCCTGCTCCTGACGATCCAACAACGAGTTAAGGCGTTGTGCCTGCGACAATACAATAATACAAGATAAGAATCGTACAATCCTACAAAAAGTAAACTATCAAAAAACCCAATTTCACATATCAATTCAAATCAAAAAAGCGTGTGAGCATTGCAGTGACTCCACAATACAACTGTTCAAGCACATGTTGAATTCATTATTTATATTTATTTAGTTGGTTTTTGTTCCACTTCTGGTACCTTTTCATATTGTATTTCAGTATATGACTACATACTTATTTCGTGATCAGACCAACATAAATGATGTTAATATTTGGAGTCTAATCAAAACCTAATAAACATAAGTAAGATATTTTTCAAAAATCGCAGTAATATATTTTAGAAACTCGACATTTTATAAATATACTCACAGTGACAGTCTTTAGGTCAGAGTTAATGGACGTTTCCAGAATATTAAAGTACTACTTACATTTATTTCGTCAATATTGGGAGAGGCATATGTCCAGCTGTGGACTAAAAAAGGCTGAAGATGAGATGAGATCAGGTTCTCCCCTCCCCATTTCATCAGCACCGGGGCGGCAACCGACAAGACCGGTTCAGCGCGATTAAGCTATGCTACAAAAATTTCATCCTAAGACCAGAAACGCACTACGAGTTTTTCGTCGCGCGGCAGAAAAGAGCAGCGGTATAATGTCGCACTGTAATGTTAAAGGCTTCGTCTAAATTTCGACATCGACATCGACGCTCGAAGAGAGCACACACGTCTAGATAAGTGTCCTTCATAGCGCGACCGACGCAATACTCTCCCCCGGCATCGCCTCTCGTCCGAGGATTCGAAAAAACGGCGCCTCACGGCACGCACAGACCTGCACGAAGAGCGTGTTCTCCTGCTGGCGGCGGCGCAGCTCGTCGTCCTGCAGGCGCATGCGCTGCGACAGCTCCTCCTCCTGGCGCAGCAGCTGCGCGCGCTCGGACTCGCGGCGCTCGTCGGCGGCGCGCTCGGCCATCTCCCAGCTGCGCTTCTGCCGCTCGCGGTCCTGCTCGCGCTGCCGCAGCTGCTCGCGCAGCAGCTCCGTCTCGTGCTCGTACCTGCCCGATCACACCGCATGTGTAACTATCCGAGACCCTTCGACTGACTTTAAAATTAGAGATGAGCCGAATATCCGGCGCTCCGGCCCCGCAGCTTGCTTGAATATTCGGTATCCGGTATCAGGCCCTTTCAAAAATATTCGCCTTCGGATCTCGCGCGTGCGTGAGCGGAGATCGTGGATCCAAGCGAAGTCGGCTGTTACCAACGCATGCGGAAAATTTGGTATCCATTCACCATAAATTACCACTTGTTAATTTTGAGTATTAAACACTCACTTTTGATATATGCAAATAAAAGCTATATACCTATTGTGATATTATTTGAATTTTGTTAAACCATGAGATTTTTTTTAATTTTACTATCCAAAATCCGGCCGGATACTGGATTACTATTCGGTATCTGGCCGGATAGTGAAAACATGGCCAGATAGGCCGGATAGCGGGTAGTTACCGGATATCTCTAATAAAAATCTCATTATGTTAAATAAATTCTTAGTTAGGGGCCTCATATACGGTATGATTCTTTGCATTATCGTCATTATCAATGTGACGTTTGTGTGAATGACACATTCATTCACCATTTCCATATACACTGTCGATTCAATGTTTCGATCGCGATTGGTCTGGAAGGATTCATACAGATTGATTTTAAGTCAACTGTTTGGTGTGCAATACGGAATATCTAACTGACATCGCCCAAATTTCTATGTTAACATACTTGGCATATTCCATTTGAGCTTCAAGCTTTTCCTCCTCGGCCGCAAGCTCTTTTTTGAGGGCCTCCTCCTTTTGACGGTGAAGCTCATGCAGCTGCTTCCACCTGGTTCCATATTCATGTTCAAAGCTACTCAATTCCGAGAAACGCGGACCCATCTGCAAAGTTACAAATACAATAGTAAAATTTTCAATTAAAATAAAGGGCGACGAAAAATTGTATATATGTATACCTCACATAGGTATTAAACACATAGGTATATATTTTGTTAATTACCTCACGAGCCTTTTGGAATTCAGGATGTTTTTTAGGCAGATTTTTTTCTGGGTAACCATCCAATTCATCAGGCTCCTCATAGTTTTCCACGATTACCGGACGCAGGGACCTACAAATGCATTCATTATAAAACTTGTGCCATAAAAACAATTATTTTATACATTCAAAATTCAAAAAAACACTTACGCAGTAAGGAAAAAGCATCTCTCTGTGCAGTTACGAATTGCTGCCAAAGCACTTGGCTTGCGAGAATATTCAACAACGCCTTCTCCCAAAGTTTTCCCTCTCTCATCAACTCTTACATAAGCTCTCTCAATTTTGCCAAAAATTTCGAAGGCTCGATAAAGAAGCTCATTTGATACAAATGGAGGTAGATTCTTCACACGAATAGCACTATTATGGGGAGCGAATCGGACGCGTAGTGTTTTACCATGCCTCATTTTGCCATCTAATTCACGCTTAGCTCTTTCTGCATTCACCCTGTAGTCCTAAAAAATCAAAGTGTAACAATAAGATATGTGCTCTGCATGTACAATGTACATAGATTTAAGCTTTAATTATGGGATACATTAATAATACTTACCATTTTAATAAATCCAAAGTTTTTCTCCTTGTTCACGAAGAGTTCAGCAGTTTCACCAAAGGGATTAAAAAGGTTCAGAATTTCTTCTTCAGTAACATCATTAGTAAGATTTCCAATGTACAACCTGCTCCTACCATTGAACTTTACTTCGGATTGGTCAATTGGGGGTAAATCTAATATGGGACCAACTAAATCTTTAAGTTTATTAGCAAGCATATGCTCCTCCCTTTGCACAGGTTTGCCACCGTCAAACTGCTGTGATCCACGGCCTTGGCGTTGCTGATTCCTTGCAGGGCCAGGTCCCCCTCCGGGTTTTTGTCCAAACTGTCTGTTACCTTGGCCAAAGTTATTGTTGCCAGGCCCTTGTTTATTATTACCTGGACCACCACCTTGAGACCATCCACCTTGTTTGTTACCGCCACCGAAGTTTCCATTCATATTCTAAAAAAACATAAACAAATCAATATATTAAATTACATTTTAAGAATAAAATGTAGCTGTAGAACTAATTTTCACTACAATAATAACAAGAAATGTAACAATTTTTCATGACAAACTATAATATATCCAAGGTCTATAATTTTGGAAGTCCTAAAAGTTATATTTATTGACTAGCAGTGCTCGCGACTTCGTCCGCGTGGAATAATTATTTTTTCCCCGTTTTTTTTACATTTTCCATTATTTCTTCGCTCCTAATAGTTGCAGCGTGATGTTATATAGCCTATAGCCTTCCTCGATAAATGCTCTATTCAACACAAAAAGAATTTTTCAATTCGGACCAGTAGTTCCTGAGATTAGCGCGTTCAAACAAACAAACAAACAAACAAACAAACTCTTCAGCTTTATAATATTAGTTAAGAAGTTAAGACTAGCAGTGCTCGCGACTTCGTCCGCGTGGAATAATTATTTTTTCCCCGTTTTTTTTACATTTTCCATTATTTCTTCGCTCCTAATAGTTGCAGCGTGATGTTATATAGCCTATAGCCTTCCTCGATAAATGCTCTATTCAACACAAAAAGAATTTTTCAATTCGGACCAGTAGTTCCTGAGATTAGCGCGTTCAAACAAACAAACAAACAAACAAACAAACAAACTCTTCAGCTATATAATATTAGTTAAGATATAGGTCGCGGCACGTCTCCCTCTAGGGGGGGGCTGGTCGCTGGTGGTGTCGCGGCTGTCCTAGTCTTTCCGGGTCCCGTGACACCATCCCCATAGGCGCTTGACACAGGGACCGGGGTTTTTAGTGGGTATTCCCTGCCTCCCTTTCACCTTCAGGCAGGGCGAGTCCCACATACCCCGTCACTCCCCCCCGGGTTACGGGGGTGCCTAAAAGCATTTTCTCCGGCTTAAAAAAAAAGTCGCGGCACGTAAGTTGAGCGCTGATCGATTCTTCCGCAGAAGTCAAGAATTCGGTATCACAGGGGAGGTTACGGGGCGAGGGCGGGTGTGCACTGTGCGTATGCGCTTATTGGCTCTCCAGTCGTTCCTTGCTCCCCGCAACCGACACCACATGTCATGCCGCTAACGCCCGAAGGTACAGTCGCGTTCTAAGTTATAATAGGCAATTCCGGCCTCATTCAAAAGGTAATTTAAATGCATCCTTTAGTGATAAAATACCATGAAAAAATAATAATATATTTTATTAATATCAAATAATAAAGAAAAACGATTTTTAATTTTTCAATTAAATTATTTGCGCGAAAACAGCACAACCCTAGACCGCCATGACTGTTACGTCACTCGCAGTGTAAACATCACGCTTCACTGAGGGAATAAAGTTATTTTCGCAAATACAAAATGAATTATAGTCCATATCATTAGTGTCTTGTGTCTGAATGTAAGAATACAAGTGTTAAAACGCCGGGAAAGTTATGGATACAAGCGCCAACAGATTTGAAAATGAGAAATATGTGGTTAAAGCTAGCACGAAGAGATCCAAAGTCATTGTCCACAAAGACTAAGTACTATTTCTGTGAAGATAATTTTGATGTAAGTATGCAATATAATACCTAGACCTATAAAACTTGCAAAATTATATTCACAATATCATTATAAGTTGGCAATATAATACTTACATACATAGATGTTTTAACAGAAATTGGGATCGCCACCATCAATGTATCTATTTGTGGAAGATTAGTGCCTTCTGCTTTTATAAAACCCTCTTCCATGATGAAATTATATTATAGCGCCGGAATATCGAGAAACGTGCCAATACTTACATACATAGACGTTTTAACAGAAATCGGGATCGCCACCATCAATGTATCTATTTGTGGAAGATTAGTGCTTTCTGCTTCTATAAAACCCTCTTCCATGATGAAATTATATTATAGCGCCGGAATATCGAGAAACGTGTTAATAATAACTAAGCAATTTCGAAATATCAATAGTAAATGCAGTAGACACAGTACTGAGATTAATTGTTTACAAGTCCAATTACATCAAAGCGATATCCAACATGGCATACAGCGTTTTCACCAAATTGAAGACAGATTAAAAAACATGAATTTTAAAATGGAAATATTAAATTTATTTTTCACTTTTAAGAATTGGGATGATGACTAAAAAATAATTTAATGTCCATCAGATAGATTAATGAAAAATATTGGATACGTATTTTTTATTTTGCCTCTTGTTCAAAAACTTACGAAGATACATTGATTTTAAATGTCACATGACGTCACGTTAGAGTACAAAATATACTCTAACGTGACGTAGTTAGCCCCCACTCCGTAACTATAATGCGCTATATCTAAGTATTTTCTTGTTATTTCGACAAAACAAAAAATACGGGTCTTATATTTTTTTATTATCTAAGAGACGGACTAATTATTTTCTTCATTTTCATACCTTGTCATCATCCGTATTGATATTATTCTTTGTTTACTTTTTCATGATCTATCATAAAAACATAATTTTAGTTTTATTTATTCATAGAGTGAAATAGCCTATGTTCTCGTTGTTAATTAGTTTGTAGAGTATTTTTTTATCATTCATGTTGATGAAGACAGTTCAGAAGAAGATGTTGATGATTCTGATGACAACAATAATAATGACGAAGGCGTGCTACCTTGTCTGATTCAGACTATTTTTTTAAAATTTGAATTAAAATGTTCAATCGTTTTTATATATACCTACCTATGTTATATTTCTATCTCACGTAAGTACTTTCCTTCTAACTGTTTACAAAAACGGTCACCTAACAATTTTGTAAAAACGAAAAAGTAGTTTCGTAATTTCCTGCCAGGTAACTTTTTTATTTCTTGTAATAATATCACTACAATAAACTGGCTTTCTTGCAGTCTGTTTTTTAAGTGTAGAATAATTTACCAATGAAATAATAAATTAGTCGAGATACTAAATTGTGTGCGCAATAGTACACATGCACAGCTATCCCCTCCTTCTCCGCTCAGCGTTCAAGTTACATGCCGCGACCTATACCTTGCTTTAAAATAAAACTGCTGCCATAAAACAGCTTTTATATGTGGCTTTTATAATTGTGTTGGTATTTAATGATAAGCATCATAGAATACCAACACAAAAAAGCCCACATGGCTTTTTTGTACCTTTTGCTGCTGATGTTGTTGATTTTGATTATTCTGGCTCAGATTCTTTTGTTCCCCATCAAGCTTATCTTGGGTATTTTGTTTAATTGGCACGTTTTGTGGAGGCTTTTGTTGTTGTTGCTGTTGTTGTTGTTGCGGTTGCGGTGGTTGTTGCTGCTGAGGAGGCTGCTGTGGTTTTTGTTGGTTCTGAGCAGGTTTTTGCTGAACCTGCTGTTGTGGTGGTTTCTGCTGGGGTTGCTGTTGTGCTGGCTTCTGCTGTTGTTGGGCAGGGGGCTCAGTCTTCGGTTGTTGCTGATTTGTCTGAGGCTGCTGAGCTGGCTTTGCAGGCTATATGGGGAAAAATTTTATTTATATTAACCACTATCCATAGTTTAGCTATCCTTCCTAAACCAACAAATGGGGTTCCACTGTGAAGTGTGTGTGTAACATTTAAAAGAGTGAACTTTAGTAATTTGAAATAATTATTCAAATTAAAAAAGTTCAAATACAAGTTCAACAAACATAAAACAACACAGAACATATTTAATGTTGCAGTCAAATAAAGCTCTGCATTACTATAAAAGCTTAAATTGTAGCAAGTTCTACTTTACTATTTATCCCTACTCATAGGGATTATAATGGAAATCTGTTGCACTTGTAAAATGCAAGTAATCAGGGAGGATAAGTCAGTAGAGGTATTCAGCATAGTGGCACGACCTACCTAACCTTATCAGTCTAATTTCTCCAAATTTCACCTATTTACCAGTACATAGAACATTTAGCACTTAGGGTAAAAAGGCCTGAGACCCTACATAATTGTGAATGTTGTATTTCGGTATTAATATGTAAACAACCACATATAAAAAAGTAGGTATTATCCAGCTTTATTTCCATTTACTTAGTTATGTACCTACTACTATTATGTTAAAAAGATCTCCGAAATAAAAGTGACCCAACATCATCAAATCAAAATAGGTATATCTTAACAAAATAATAGATTTTTTTGACGCTTATTGCCCCATTTGCTCCTGTGAACGAAATGCGTTCAGGCTTCATAAGATGGCGGCTAGTTTAGTACCACCTACTTCACTATACCTCTCAGTAGGGCACTTACTCAAGTGAGCTGGGCTAAACTTGACTGAAGAGTGACATTCATAATATTAAATAGAAAAGATATAATGATGATTTACTACAATTCACTATAACGGCACATACCTCATTATTAGGTCGTTGACCTCCGGGTCCATGGTTCTGCTGATTTTGGTTTTGATGCCTTTGATTGCCTTGGTTGTGTTCGAATCTAGAGTTACGGTACCCTCCACGGTTGTTACCACGACGACCACCTTGCCTTTGGGGCTGTGGTGGCCCACCATAACCCCGTTGATTGCCGTATTGATTCATAGCTTGCATTTGCATTCTAGAACAAAGTGAAAGGTTATAATATAATAAAGAACACACACTAAACACATTAACCACATAAATATATTAATGTTTACCTATTTAAGCAGATTAAAGTTATTAAAATAACAAAAGTCTAATTTTTAATTATCAATGAGCACGCACGCACTTAACTAACGCATCAGTCGCGTCGCGTTGCGAAAAGTGACGACGACGTAGAACAGTTGCTACACAAGATGGACGAAGTTCCGTTTTTAACTTTTTAATACCCATAGACATAGTAAAATGTCTATGGTACGATCCTAATAATACATACAACAGACCAAGGACGTTTAGACAGAAAAACTAAACTGATAAACTGAAAATATACTATTTTGAAAGCTGTAGAAAGCAATCGAAAAATAGAAGTTGTATTTAATGAAATCATAAAATTAATTATTATTTGATTTCAAAGCTATCGCTTAGAAACGTTGAAACAGCGGCCTCTGTAGCGATGACGTATTTCCGTTATGAAATAAATGTCAACTAATGTCAAGTGAAAGTGTCACAATAAAAAGTGTCACAATTCACAATAATAATGTAGAAGGCCTTTTAAAGGCCAACCAAGGCCGTTGGCATCGACCAAATATTGGTCGGACAACCGTTTTCTACACTGTCCATTTTTATATCATCAAAGCCTTATTAGACCACCCTAAATTCAGGGCACTGAATAACGGGTGGGCGGGGACCCTATTATAGTTAGTGTGGCGCTTATTAGACTACACTGAATATCGGTCCCTGAATCAGTTGAAACGTGAATGTCGAGAGAGTTGGACGTATTTACATCATACCGCCGCCGCGCCGTCACTATAAAAACATCAAAAAGTTGCTGTAGTAGTCACGGAAATGCTCGCAACAACTAATTTTGACTTTCGGGAGATGTATTTTCAAAAATTCCGGAGATAGGTATATGACAATACCTTGAGAAAGATCGGGAGATGTTATTTTTGCTATGAATGATGATATATGTAATGATGATGATTATTATAACTAAAATCTTTCCCATTCAGTTGCTTGGAGAGCAAATAAAGGTCGTCCTTCTATGGAAACCGTTGAGGTTTTGCCCCGTTTGGTCATATTTATACAATATAGGAGGTAAAAAAGAATCGAAAGTAAAATAAAAATCAATAAAAATAAACTAAAATCTGGTAACCCTGAACACGCACGACCACTCTACGCCATGGCCGGCGCGAGCGACACTGAGCTCCCTAACCGCCCTAAGTGTTATTACACTACACTTTCGGCAGAGCGGTAAGGGAGCAAGGCAGACCGGGTCGACCCGGTCGCCCTAATTAGGGACCCTTACTCCCTGAATCCTATTATACTGCACTGATTCAGGGTCAGGGTCCCTGAATTTAGGGTAGTGTAATAGGCCTTTCAACCCGACCAACGCGTCCTTGGTCGGCGGTCCAATCCGACCGTGTAGAAGGCCTTTAAATGTATACGTTTATGACACGAAGCAAAGGTTTATGACATGGAAGCATGGATTATTTATGTAATAAAAACCATGAAAGTAATACGTACAACTACATAATACTTCCATGCGTAGTACACACCCATGGAAGTAATATATACGTACGTACGTTTTGTACGTAGTACTTGATACTTCCATGTACACACCATAATACTTCCATGGTCTATGATAAATGTACAAATAGTCCGATTTCGGCCACATGCAAAAATCATTTGTACCTATTCCACAACAATGCTTCTTTGTGTACGGAGTACTTCTTTGTCATCATCATCATTAACAGCCTTTCGCAGTACACTGTTGGACTATAATAGGCCTTACGGAGTATAGGCAGTGTTAGGATGGGTAATCACTGAATAAATACTACTATACGATATGTATATGATATACAATTGTTATCACGGATTGTTATATGTAGTAGGGCCCTGGATTCTGGATGGCCTACAAGGCCATCTTCATGAGTCTCGACTATGCCGGCGTGTATAAAAGTGAGCCCGGCAGTGAACCTTTCAACCCCTCCCCCAGATTTTGAGAGGCAGACACCGCGGCAGCCTTTGGGTGGCGCAATGACAGTCCGATAAAGTGTGGGCCAAACTGCCGCATTCATTTCATCTAGATTAGTTAAGAGGTACCTACTTCAGTTATGGAATCTTAATCTTAATCTTAACTAATATTATAAAGCTGAAGAGTTTGTTTGTTTGTTTGTTTGTTTGTTTGTTTGAACGCGCTAATCTCAGGAACTACTGGTCCGAATTGAAAAATTCTTTTTCTGTTGAATAGACCATTTATCGAGGAAGGCTTTAGGCTATATAACATCACGTTGCAACTATTAGGAGCGAAGAAATAATGGAGAATGTAAAAAAAACGGGGAAAAAATAACTATTCCACGCGGACGAAGTCGCGAGCACAGCTAGTACCTAATAATTGTTAGTCACGTCGTCGCGTCATCAGAGTTACAAAAAAAATGTCGTAGGTGCATATTATCCTATTTTTTACTAATATTGAAGAAATTATATCCATCCCTAAGTACATATATGTATATTTTTTTTAGAAAGAATATAACTATTTCAAGTCAAGTCATGGGCATAAAAGGGCTCGTTACCAAAGCTGCAAAACCTATTTAAAAAAACTGTCAAACTGTCAATCAATATCAAATGTCAGTTATAAAAAAAAAAAAAATCAAATGTCAGTCAGCCAGAGTGATCAGTCGTGTCGTTTAAAATTTTCATCAAATCTATCATTTATTAAATTAAACTTTAAACCTAAATTATTAATGGCATCTTGATCGATCGGTTTTTGCCAAATATCTACGATCGAATCGAATTTAGGGATTTATGAAACTACATAAAAAGTTTTAACAACAATACCAAAACAATTTTTTTATTTTGTTTGTAACTTTGATTTTAAAAACAATGGAATCTACTACTGAAATAGTGACTGAATCAAATGTTGATCAAACTGTAATTACACCCAAGTTCCCTATGTTGTCATTTGAAAAAGAAATATTCCTAGATATATTTGAAAAAGATGCATTATTAATAATGGCCAAGTATGTTTTTATTTAAATGAAATCAGTTAGTTATGTATCTAATTGTATTGAAATTGTACAATGTTTGATTCAAAAATTCTGAAACTTTTTTTCAGAGGAATAAACTATAATACAATTTTGTCCAATCTTTTATGGGTATATAAAGATCCTGCTAATTTAGTATTAGTTCTCAACAGTAATGATCATGAAGAAAAGTATTTTGTGGAAAAATTCACCCTCACACCTTTGCCAAGCCTTGGAACTGACAGGTAGATATTATGATGGGCATAATTAAAAAAAAATGTTAATTTGTTGCTAAATTTCTAATTTACCATTTTGTGAAACTGTGAAAGTGCTATAAGCTGTTTTGTGGTGCAGAGAGAGACAGAGGCGCTCCTCCCATCCCTGTGGGCGATACAAAAATTCACCAAGAGAAACATAATTCAGAGATAGAGATTAAAAGCAATTCTATTGAGGGATTTTACTTCGCTCCAATTCTGTGGACAAGAATTTTTAATAAATATTAATTATTAGTTTGAGATCTTTCAGTATTGGACTTGTAAATGTGGTAACTTATTTTCTTTTTAGATTTTATGATAATAAATAAATATCAGACAACATCACATACATTGCTCCGATCCCAAAGTAAGTAGCTTAAGCACTTGTGTTATGGGTATCAGAACAACGAAGGTACCACAAATAAATACTTAAATACAAATATAAACAACCAGACATGGAACAAACACAAGTGTTCATCACACGAATGTTTGTCCCGGGTGGGTATTAAACCCATGACCCTTGATTCAGAAGGCAGGGGTCACTACCAATTGAGCCTTGTCTTTTATGTAAATTGAGGGTCAGAGTGATTGAGTGATCTGGGTATCAGTAGCACCCAGTATTATATGTATGTATTATAAATATTTATGTGTACTTTTTTTGCAGAGAAAAGGCATATTTAGAAGGTGGACTTCATTTTGTGTCAACAAGAATTTTAGTGGTTGATCTGCTGAAAAATCGTGTTCCTATAGATCATATAACTGGTATAATAGTTTTGAGAGCACATACAATACTAGAATCATGTCAAGAAGCATTTGCTCTAAGGTTATACAGGCAGAAAAATAAGGTAGATATTTTTTAGGTCACATGCCAAAGTTACAGTGAAACATAAAAAATAACTACAATGCATTGAAACAGGTGTTGCTTGGAGCTATTTGTCAGCAAATCTGCTCCTTGAATGGTGTATGTTTTCCTGCTTACAGCTATGCTATTATGCGAGCCACTTCTCCTTAAAGGCTGCTTCTCATTAAATACTAACCTATCATCTTAAATACTAATACCACCTTTAAAACTACGTACACAATTTATTGTTGTACTATTTTCGTTACAAATTACAGTGAATAATGAATATGAATTTACAATTTTCAGATGGGTTTTATCAAAGCTCTCTCTAACTCTCCAATATCTTTCACATTTGGCTACCATCAAGTAGAGAAAGTCATGAGAGCATTGTTTGTTACTGAACTGTTTTTATGGCCAAGGTAAATAATTGTGATTTTAGGAAGAGTTGACTATATCTCTAGGATGTTAAATAAACCCTCCAATTTTATTAACAGATTCCACGGAAGTATTATCAAAAGCTTAAAAACTAGACAGGCCAAGGTAATTGAACTGCATGTCTCTCTCACAACAAATGTGAGCCATATACAGACATGTCTCATAGATATCATGAATTACACAGTTAAACAACTTAAAAGCATTAACAGGACATTAGATATGCAGGTAAGCTAAATTTTGTATTGTACAATAATGAATTTAAAGACAAGTAAGTACCTATCTTTGTTCATTGTTTTTGTTAGTTCTAGCTTTGAAATTTAAACCCAACTAGGATGTCATATCATAAATAAATATTTTCAAGTACATGTGGGTTTCATCATCAGCCTATCGCAGTCCACTGCTGGACATTGGCCTCTCCAGGTGTTCAACACTTTGTGCAAACACCTGGAAGTTTTACTCATAATCGCCATGCTGGGCAGGCGGGTTGACGATCGCAGAGCGTAGGTTCCCGCTCAGGTGGCGCTGCCCGTCATCGTGACGGTTATACCGCCACCAGTCGATTGCCAGAGCGTCGTTCTTTATTCAGCAGGATGCACCACAAACAGGTGAGGGTGGCTTGGAGCGAAAAGATGATAGGTCACTCTCTTACTTCCCTCTGGGTTCATTCAACTCTTATGGTCAAATAAGACATTGTGGTCAGTTGGTCACACACACCAAAGTCGGATATATCGCAGCCAACTGGTTATAATATGTTGGCTGCGACAGATGTACATACGAATTGATAAGCTGTTAATGATGAATTTACTTACTTGTTTGGTAATGCTTTTTTCAGGAAATTACTACAGAAAATTGTTTAACAAAAAAATTTCACAAAATCCTCCAATCACAGCTTGACTGTGTATGGCATCAGTTAAGTTCAAGAACAAAAGAATATATTCAAGACCTCAAAGTCTTAAGAAGTATGATTATGTAAGTTATGTATAAGAAAGCACATAAATATAATATTTTTTTATTTAATTATAACATCGTCACCGTTGTAAAGGAGCGACAGAGTAATTTGCAACACTTAGAGCTCATTTTTTTTCTTAACTTAAATTATACTGTTAGTGAGTTTTGTGATCTCGTTACAGAAATGTAATACATGATGATTCAGTATCATTTTATGCATTGGTTAGTAAATACCGAACTCCAGAATATGCTCAAATAAATTCTGGCTGGATACTTCTGGAGTCTGCCGATCAATTATTCCGTTTAGCAAGAGGACGCGTTTTTAATCCAAAAAATGGTAAATACATATTTAATTACTGATGGAATTTAATAAATAACACTAACAGCGGAGGTATAGAGGGAATCCAAAGAAAACGTAGTCAAACATGCTGTTCACACATGTTGTTGGAGATGCAGCCTAACTTGTGTCGTATTAGCTTGTATCACTAAAATTGTAACTACTGTATATCCGTTGTGTGTGTCAAATAAATAAATAAAAGAGTAGATTGTGCAAAAGATAGTGTCTGAAAAGTTGGAATCCATGGTTTGTCGAAACATCTACCTATGCTATGGGGTCCTGTGCTGAGTTTCTTATATTTTTTTTTTATGCAAGAGGCGGGGGACGAGCAAGTCTGATGCCTGATGGTAAGCAGTCGACACCGCCCATGGACACCCGCAACCCAAATCGAGTTTTGGGGTCGCTGCCGGCCTTTTAAATATGAATACGCTTGTTTCTTATCAAAAACTTTTCTGCTTCAACATAACAAACTTCTGTAAATCGGTGAAACGTGATTTCGGGGAGTAGTGTCTAGTTTCACCGAAGCTTATTTCGGATACCTACGCGTGGATGGCTTTAAAATTATAACAGTTGATTAACTGTCGCTTTTAGAATTTGATCCGGAACCTTCGCCAAAATGGAAATGTCTCAGTGAACTTCTTGTAGAAGAGATTCCAGAAGAAGTAAAGAAAAGAGGAGACGGTAGTTTATGCAATACAAAAATATTAATACTCTGCCAAGACAACAGGACCTGCTCACAGCTAAATCACTACTTAACAATGGGAGCAAATAAGTATCTTTTTTATACAGCCTTCAGAAGAGATCTAACCATTCATACAGTTTCTTCAAATTTCAAAAAGTTCAAGAATACAATTCCTATGGATAAAGATAATGGAAATCAAAATAAAAAACCAAAGAATAAGGATGAAGGGGAAAATGATGATAACAAAGACCAAGAAGAAGAGGAATTCGGTGTTGATGATGATTCAAATAAGTCAAATTATTTTTTAACTTTGTCACAGGTCACACAATCAAAAAAAGAAACTGATGAGAGTATATTTGAGCCCATTTCACAGGTGAGCTATCAATGTTATTTAAGTTGTAACTCCTGTAATTTCTCCTTGCTTAATCCATTTAAGATAAGTATTTAAACAAAGAAATATGGTATACTGAAGACTGACATGGGTAATGAAGAATAAGTGTGCTTTTTATTCGCTGGATTCACTTTAAATAATGGCTTATAATGAATAAGAGATTCTTCTCTTCACATTCTGGCTCGATGGCTCATTTGTGGTAGTGACCTCTGCCTTCTGATCCGAGGGACGTGGTCGTGGGTTCGGTTCCCACACAGTACAAACATTTATGTTCATGATCATGTCTGTTTGTATTGGTCGGGGTGTTTACTAAGAATAATATGTATTTATTTACAAAAAAAAACAGTATCTAAGTCAGTTGTCTAGTACCCATAGTACAAGCCTCGGCTTAGTTTGGGGCTAGACGGCGCTGTGTGGCTCACTGTGGCATGTCGTGAGTTATTTAATTATGGCTTATTATTATTGAGGCGAATGAAAAATTAAGAGGGTTATAACCTATTGGCATCTACAAATATAATTGGGCAATGTTTAAATAATTTGGCTTCAATTATATTGGATAGCCAGCAATTGCAAAGTATTATAAAAAATTAAATAACGGCTGCGACTTCTTGGTAGTATTTTTTTATATATGGCGATTGAAATAGGGAATATGCATGACTTTTTTTTATGGATTTATTGAGATCTTTTGTCTTCCAGATACATAAATATCGAAGAATTTTTAAACTATCTTTTCTATTAAGCGAGTTATAAAGCGTTAAAGTTATTGATTAGACAGAGAGATCCGATGCGGTAGTTGACGTCACGTACCGTAAGCGCCGTACTAACTCCATAGAAAAATCTGTTTCGCGAGAGAGAGACGGATATATTCACTTTCAAATTTTCAATGACTGTATCTCGCCCATTTTTCAACCAATTTTGATTTTGTTTTCACTGTTCGTAGTAGATTTTGATCTATTTTACGATAAATTAGTAAATACCTGAAACTATTTTTCATGCATATTCCCTATTATAGGTGGGGTACTAAAAATAATGACATGGCGACTAATATTAACAGTCGGATAGCAAATAATATTATTATGGCTACTGTAGACTTCCATCTAAAAAAACACTTTCTAGCTATAATTAACGAGCAGCTGTAATTTTAAATTGAATACTAAAATAAATATTAGGGAATCCTTTTTTATTTTTGGAAATCATAATATAATGAAAACGGCGGCAGGCGTTTATACCTGTAAACATATATTGGGCTTTGCCTTAAGGTTAAAATTAACAACGCCGCCTTTGAAGTTACGAGGGGGGGGGGGGGGGGGGTGACACTAATTTTACCACTTTGGAAGAGTCTCTCGCGCAAACTATTCAGTTTAGAAAAAAATTATGTTAGAAACCTCAATATCATTTTCAAATACCTATCCATAGATACCCCACACGTATAGGTTTGATGAAAAAAAAATTTTGAGTTTCAGTTCTATGTATGGGGAACCCCAAAAATTTTGGATTTTTTTCTGATTTTATTTTAAAATCTTAATTACATCTACGTACCAAATTTCAATAATGTAGCTCTTACAGTTTCGGAATAAGCTGGCTGTGACATACGGACAGACAGACAGACATGACGAATCTATACTATAAGGGTTCCGTTTTTGCCATTTTGGTTACGGAACCCTAAAAATAAGTCAAGAAATAAAACTTACAATATTTAAATTGCATGCCATTTTTTACTTTATTTGCAGCTTACATGTCACACCACATATTATGTTAATTAGATCTCAATCTTTTAAATACTACCTAAAATCATTTTAATAGATACCTCTACTTTACAATTTATGAATGCCTATTTTGTACTTTTTAGTTGCTTCCGAGTTTCCGCTTAACCATAAATTCAATTGCCAAAAGAAAAACTCGATGCCAGTTTAAATTAAACTAAAGCTTAAAATTACTTTTTAATGCTGCCAGTTTTTACATAATAATGTACTCCACCGTTGCAGCCAACCTATTATATTTCCTATCCACTTTAATTATTTTATAAACCTTAAATCAGATTTATTAGTCGCAGCGTTAAATACATGCCTTTAATTATTTACATACAGGCGTGTTTGTCGCGCGACTGTCGCTAGTAACGGGATCGCTATTTAGCTAAGCTAAGCCTCGCTACAGCTATGTGAAGGAATAGGGAATATGCATGAAATATAGTTTCATGTATTTACTAATTTATCGTAAAATAGATAAAAATTATATGTACTACGAACAGTGAAAACAAAATCAAAAGTGACTGAAAAATGGGCAGTCGTTGAAAGTAAATATATTCGTCTCTCTCACGAGAACAAATTTTTTAATGGAGTTTGTATAGCGCGCACAGTACATGACGTCATCCGCCACGTCGGACCTCTCTGTCTAAGCAATAACTTTAACGCGTTATAACTCGCTTAATAGAAAAGACAGTTTAAAAATTCTTCGATATCTAAGTATCTGGAAGATAAAAGATCTCAATAAATCCATAAAAAATTCATGCATAGGTATTCCCTATTCGCCGTGCAGCGCTTCAGTCGCGCGACGAAATCGCCTATAAATAAAACCGCTCTAAAGAAAATGATAAGTGCTTAATAATTTAGAGTATGTACACTAAATTCTTCCCTTTTCAATAAAATCTACCTGCATATATAAAATTCTTAATTATGTACCTTTAAATTTCTTTTTTCAGATGGACAATTTAGATATAACTCAGATAGAAACTGAAAAACCGATCATTTGTATTCAAACATTTAAAGAGAACGGAAATCACTTCTCTCTAGAAAGAACATTGGATGTATTAAAGCCAGAGTTTATAATCCTTTACCACAGTGATGTCTCGGCTGTCAGACAAATAGAGTTGTTTGAATGCCGGAAAGGACCACAAGAGTTGGCTTGTAAAGTGTACTTTATGATTCATGATAAAACTGTAGAGGAACAGACTTATCTTACTTCTCTCAAGCGGGAGAAACAGGCCTTTGAATTGTTAATTGAAACGAAAAGTGTAAGTAGGCGTCCGCCAGACTAAAGCTTTATAGTCGTTAGCTAAAACAAAATATCGTAACTTCGGCAATAGACGAGTCAAAACCGCTCCCCAAGTTTACATCTATCCCCGCGACGGTTTTAATGACGATAAGCGCGGCACCGACCCGAGACGGGACGAGCAAGCCCGTCCCCCACGCAGAGAATAGGCTTATTGCCGTAAAAAATGTAATTAGTCCGTCTTTTAGATTGTTTAAAAATTAAAGGCACGTATTTTTTCATTTGTAAATAAGACCAAAAATGACAAAGATATAGCCCAGGGTTTCTTAACCTTTTTGCAGTCACGGACCACTTTCACAACTTAAACTATTCCACGGACCCCAGCCATAAATATATTATTGGAAATTAAAAAAGTCTTATTTGTATTAATCAAAAATTCTTTTATTGGCACTTTTATTACACTTACTACTATGTTAATGAGAAGGTTGCTGCTGTTTGGCCTCAATGAGAACGTTAAATTGTGGGACAGTCTTCGACAAGGCAAGGCGCATGTCATCTGCGACGTTCAATCGGTTGCGACTTTTTGTTTTTATTGATACCAGAACCGAGAACCCTGCCTCGCAACGATACGTAGTAGCAAATGGTATCAGAACAGACATAGCACACTTGACAAGAAGAGGATAAGCTTGACTCAAAGAGCACCAAAACTCGTCAAGAACGTCTGGTATGAGATCATCATCGATATGGGGCGGAAGGAACTTTTTTGGAACCGATTGCTTTTTTTCTTATTCGCTTTTTTTTATTAATGAAGCGACCCGACAAAGTCTCGTCGAGTTTACTACACAATTTCCTAATAAATATGTTTAGACTGACTTATCTACTGCGGACCCCTGACACACATGCTACGGACCCCTAAGGGGTCCATGGACCCCACGTTAAGAAACCCTGATATAGCCCGTTAAAATTACGCGTGACGTCAAGGAGTGGGAGTTTTTTCGCACTGAGTGACGTCAAAGACCCCCACTCCTAAATTTTGATGCCTTGTATTTTTGTTATTTTTTGTTTAAATGAAATAAGAAAAAATACGTGTCCAATATATTTTTATGATCTAAAATACGGACTAAATATATTGTAAATATTTTGACCCTGGAAACATGCCCTATTAGCCGTCGGGTGGCAATCTCCTAAGAGAATACCACCCGCTTGCCCGGGGTGCGCCAGGACCCTCTACTACCAATCCCCCAAAGGAGATCAGTAGCAGCCGGCCACTCGAGGAGGCTTCTCATCATTGCACCCCAAGGTTCAGGCCCCTGGGAAACTCGTCTCACTCTGAGAAGCTAGCCTTATAGACCTGCCGTTTAGTAAAGTGCCTTTTTAAAATATTACACCCATTCATAACATTTAAATAACATCTGTATTTGCAGACTATGGTCGTGCCCACATACCAAGATGGAAAAACTGATGAATATTTCAATCTAAATGTTGAAGAAGACGACGATACTGTCGATACACGAAAAGCCGGTAGGTATACCTATAAACAAATATTATAGTTTTTTTTTCATAAAAAGAGCGTTCAGGATGACTTCACTCCGCCTGATGGTAAGCTGTCGTGAGGTCCAAATGTTAGGTCGACAGGCACACCAGGGCGAACCCACCGCGCCTGTCGCCCTTACCCTGAAGGGCCACTGAGATGCCGTTTCACGCCCCGTGTAAAGAACCCAGGATTGTAAGAGGAAGGAAAGAAAACACATGAGCTGGAAGGGCATTCGATGACTTAATGGCACGGGGCAGTAACGAGGAACTAAACCTCTTAGTGCGCGCCACTATTGTATGTATGGTGTGAGGATAACAACGCTGTCCAGCACGTGTTGTCCGGGAGAGGAAAGGAGAGGATGGGATTAGTTGGAATAACTCTTCGGAGCATTCCCCATTGTAGAGAAGGTAGAGAACACTAAGGCTGGCAATGTCTCTACGTAGTTGAAGAGGTTCTAGGGTCTTAGTCACCTCTTGATCCTCAACAATACGGATAGCACGTCGCTGCAACCCGTCGAGAGCCTTCTGAACCAAAGGTCGTGGGTTCGATCCCCACCCGGGACAAACATTCGTGTGATGAACATTTGTGTTTGTTTCTTATCTGAGTGTTTATATTTGTATTTAAGTATATATTTGTGGTACCTTCGTTGTTCTGATACCAGTAACACAAGTGCATAAGCTACTTACCTTGGGGTCGTAGTCGTAGCACATTATGTGATGTACTTAGTCTGATATTAATTTATTATTACACTCGTATTATTTAAAGGTGGTCAAAATAATCAGAGGAAGGAAAAACCGGTGGTGATAGTGGATATGAGAGAATTCCGTTCCGATCTTCCTGCGCTACTGCACAAAAAAGGCATTAACATCGAGCCCGTTACTATAGCCGTAAGTAAAAAAAATTATATAACAATTAATATGAAATAAATGCGAAAATTTCTTTGGACGGATGTTACCCATTCACGCAATAAGTAGGTAATGAACGAATTTTAGTGAAACTTTACAAAGTGTGAAGTATAATACGAGTATAGTTCATACATTACGTCACGTCTTTCTCCCAGAGGTAGGCAGAGACCACGTCCTTCCATTTGCTACGATCCTGGCACACAACTTTTGCTTCGTCCACTTTCATCAATCTCTTCATACATGCTCGTCGGTTTAGTTAGGGTACTTAGTATTTTACCTTTTTTTAGGACACTTTCTATTTGGTCATGGAATGTCCTTCTAGGTCTTCCCCTTCCAACAGATCCATTCACGCTCTCGCTATATATTTTCTTGGTTAATCTATTTTCATCCATCCTCTCTACATGACCAAACCATCTAAGCATACCTTTCTCAATCCTAGTCACTACATCTTCTTGCAAATCACAAAGGTCTCTTATTGTTTCATTTCTAATCCTATCACTCAATTTCACTCCTAGCGTGCTTCTAAACGCTCGCATTTCCATAGTAGTTAATAGTTCATACAATTATAATAATGCTCATAATAGTTCATAGAACATAATTGCAAATAATTTGCTGGTTTAATAGTGCAGTCAATGAAGCGAAAAATACGGGCTAACCTCCGAATTTTTTTACTGTGATCCGATTTGCATGAAATTTTGGAATTAGGCTCATCTTACCATTAACTTCAAAAGTGAAAATGATTTGAACTCCGCCACCACCATGGGGGTGGTTGCCACCCCTTCTCGGGGGTCAATGGTTGTTTTTTCAAAATAACCTCGGATATCGATTGAAGATCTAATTTTAAGCAAAAAAGTTTCTATAAAGTTTCTCGAAAAATCTAATACTTTTCAAGTTATTGGCAATTGAAAATTCGCAAATTTTTCACGATTTTCATCAGTTTTTTTCAAATATCTCCAAAAATATACGTTTTATCGAAAATTTTATAAGGAACGAAACTGTAGCAGGTAAAAAAATGAACAATTCGGTTTTTTACAAAGTATTCTAAGTGCAATATTAAGCTAGATATTAAAGATCAAAGCCGTTTTTTATTTTATCTGAGATTTCATCGATGTAGTCAATGCCATCTAGCAGCGAGCAAATGCATTTTATGCTTTCTAATCGAAAAGGGTTTTGTAGTGCTTGAAATAAGCTTTAAAATGAGCTTTATCAAAAGTCTTTTGCACGTAAAATAAGTGAGCTATATTGCAAATAAGCGGAGCATCGAATGTTTTTTCTTTTCAATCAATGGGTTTAAATAAGTGCCATTTCCACCAAAACTAAAATTAATCATATTCCGCCTAGAATTAACTTTATTATGAAGAGTTTTATAGATTGTATTAGTTTGGCTGCTTTAGGACACATAGTTTTCAAAAAAGTCACGATTAAGGGAGGCTGTGATTGCGCTGCCACGCGCTCTTTAAACAATCATATCTCCGTCAATTTTTATTTGATAGAAAAAACAAAAAAACCAAATTGTTTGTCAGAAAAATACCTAAATTTTTTATCCCTACACTTTTATACGTATCTGTCGTCATTTTTGAAATATTGTGAAAAAGGGGTGGGATTTTTAAAAATTTGAAATTCTTGATTTTTTTTCAATCGTGACTTTTTTGAAAACTATGTGTCCTAAAGCAGCCAAACTAATACAATCTATAAAACTCTTCATAATAAAGTTAATTCTAGGCGGAATATGATTAATTTTAGTTTTGGTGGAAATGGCACTTATTTAAACCCATTGATTGAAAAGAAAAAACATTCGATGCTCCGCTTATTTGCAATATAGCTCACTTATTTTACGTGCAAAAGACTTTTGATAAAGCTCATTTTAAAGCTTATTTCAAGCACTACAAAACCCTTTTCGATTAGAAAGCATAAAATGCATTTGCTCGCTGCTAGATGGCATTGACTACATCGATGAAATTTCAGATAAAATAAAAAACGGCTTTGATCTTTAATATCTAGCTTAATATTGCACTTAGAATACTTTGTAAAAAACCAAATTGTTCATTTTTTTACCTGCTACAGTTTCGTTCCTTATAAAATTTTCGATAAAACGTATATTTTTGGAGATATTTGAAAAAAACTGATGAAAATCGTCAAAAATTGGCGAATTTTCAATTGCCAATAACTTGAAAAGTATTAGATTTTTCGAGAAACTTTATAGAAACTTTTTTGCTTAAAATTAGATCTTCAATCGATATCCGAGGTTATTTTGAAAAAACAACCATTGACCCCCGAGAAGGGGTGGCAACCACCCCCATGGTGGTGGCGGAGTTCAAATCATTTTCACTTTTGAAGTTAATGGTAAGATGAACCTAATCCCAAAATTGTATGCAATTCGGTTCACAGTAAAAAAATTCGGACCTATAATGCTTCATTGACTGCACTATAAGTGTAAAATTGTTTTATCAGTTATCAGAACGTATTACTGAGCTGCCTATACATAAATTTAAGTCCCACATGAAATCAATATTTACTCATTAAAGGGAGCTTCTACAAAGTTGAGGACTTCCTGGATAACAGGATCTCCTGGATGATCTCTCCTTCTAAGTGAACACTTTTTGCATTATACAACTTCTAAATCTTACTTTGTCTTATGTAATTTTAAAGAAATTTGAATGATGTAATAAACATTGTAAGAAAAATTGGCATTAAAATTAGCTTCCTGCCGGTTCTTCTCAATTGATAAAAACAGGTTAAGCCTATGTGATTTGAAAATTACATAGGTGCTTTTACAATAAGATCCACAACCAGTGTGGCGGATTTTGATTTATATCTTGAACCCTATTATATTTATTTATTTATTTAATAGGTTTACCAGTGTTTGTATACACTAAAACTATACTATGCTTGTAACATTTTACTTAACAACTAAGTGTAACAATCTTTTAAGGTAAACACCGCATGCATAATGAAGACAGACATTAATTTAAAAAATGTTAAAAGTAGGTAGGTACACCAAACGAAAAGAGCACAAAACATAAACAATTGTGTAAACCACTATTACTAACTAAGTTTACAGCCAGGTCTGGCACAAGATATACCTGAGCTTGGCAAATGAGTCGGCGTGAACATCAATCATGTCGCTATATTGATTGAGCAGCTTGCAAAGCCTAGGGATCGGTGAATTTACACTACAGTATATATCAGTAGCATAGTTCTTTCCAATTTATTACGTTTAACCTAAATTAAAATGCCTTTATCATAATTCGTTTCAGATTGGCGACTATATACTCACTCCAGACATATGTGTAGAGCGTAAATCAATATCAGATCTCATAGGGTCTTTGAATTCTGGCAGACTTTACACGCAATGTACACAAATGTGCAGAAATTACAGCAGGCCAATATTACTTATTGAATTCGACCAAAACAAGCCTTTCAATTTGCAGGTAGGTAATTAACTTTACTGAATTTGTCCTACAAATAGCTACTGGTATATGTATAATAATACATCTTTATGAACATTTTTTTAATATTAAATTGGTTATGCAGGCAGTCTGTCTGTAACGGTATACCCTACCCATGACAGTTGGTTTCTCGCAGATCTTTTATCTTACTAATTTTTATCATTTTGTCTTAGGGATTAGAGTATTTTTATTCCTAATGCAAACATTTATCGACAAACACGAAAGTAGGTGAACCGCGCGCTTGCCGTCTGTCTGTCGTTCCGGTGCAGAAACCTCGAGGGCCAACACAGATTAAGTAATTCCAATCTGTTCCTGCGGATCTTCACATCGAATATTCGTATACGGATCCGTAACTGCGGTATAATACCTATATTTGTAACAATCCGGCACATCACTATTAGTTGCCGATTATTACTACCCGACACCACACTGCACCCACCCTTACTGTGTTATTATTTGTATTTACTTATAATAAACCTTGTTTAAATCATTTTATAGGGTCATTTTGTCGTCTCTACAGACATATCTGGAGCCGATATTCAACAGAAACTACAACTACTTACTATACATTTTCCAAGGCTCAAACTTGTATGGTCTCCGAGTCCCTACGCAACTGCTGAACTGTTCTACGAACTCAAGGTAGTCAACTATACATATCATAGATCCGGTCAGACGGATCGTGAACGCGTGTGAGGAGAAGTCCTCTTGTTTAATACAATGTGACGGCACTGCTCCATAGGGCAAGCTTTGTCGGATTCATCACCCGACAAAACTTGCCGTATGGAGCAACAATAATTTGTACCTATGTGCACATGATTGCCGACTAGCATGCCGACATGTGCACATACAAATCATTGTTCACCACAATCATATGAAATACTTTTTATTTATTCAAATTACAGTTTTAAGAATTTATAATGATTCAAACGTAGTCGTACTATATCGTATTAAAATGTGGTGTATACTAATTTAGACTACGACATGTGTTTTAATAACTGAGCTGTGGTTCCGGCATTTTGACATCAAAGTGGCGGCGCCACTTACTACCTACAAAATTTTGATAATTTTTGAGTGTAGAATTTTTCTGTGAAAGTATGAAATAGTAGAAATTCTGTATTAAATCTTTCAATATTATATTCGAAAAACCTGGCGTGGTCCCGACATCTTGATGTTCACCTAAAAATGGGCATAAGTAGAAGTGTATTTTAGGAACCTTCTCGTCTTTCTTTCTTTTCATTTAATGTAAGCGTTTATTTATTTGCATCTACATTTTTTCAGCAAGGCAGAAACAATCCTAACGTAGAAGAGGCATTAGCGCTTCATGGTGATAATACTGCGGACGACATGTACGAGAGATATAATATATTAGTACATGATTTTGTACAAAAATTACCTGGAATCACATCAAAGAACATCTCAAGGATTTTGAATAGGGGGATATCCTTAGATCATTTGATAACACTATCGCAAGTATGTATGCAATAATACCTATAGTTAGTGATGTGGCTTTCTTATCCAATACCTACCCATTTTCTTTATTATTCGACATTTTAAATATTAACGTTGTTTCAGCAACAATTAACAAAAATGTTAGAAAATAAATTTGAAGGTGAAACTCTATATTCAATATTACATGTTCAAGCAAAGCCAGCAGATAACGTCAAAGATGAAAAAACGTTTGGAAAGAAGAGACTTGGGAAACCATACTTCAGAAATAAAACACAGAAATAATATTAAGTTACATTATATTTATTTTGTACAATATAGTAAACCTTAAAGTCAATAAATCTTTTTATTAATCATTCAATAACTTGATATAATCAAGAATTTACAAATTTCAAATGAAAAAAGTTATTTTCGCCAAGGACCTAAAACAAAGTGAGACAAACTATACTCGATAGTATAGCATTTATACTATAAAATTACGCTGCTTTTAACTACAATAATGAAATAACACCAACAAACATAGTCCATTTATAGGGAACTAATTAACATGTCAAGAAAGAGATTCTATAATACCATCAATAATAACGGCATTTTTAGCAAAAAAGAAACCGACTTCATTATGGTGACAATGGGACCAACTAGGAAGTTCACCCTTTCGAACAAAAAAGAATTTTTCAAAGCGGTTCACAATTCTCTGGAGATATGTGGTAACAATCATACAACAAAAAAAGAATTCAGTCAAATTGAGAACATCCTCCTTTTTTTAAGTCGGTTAAAAACATTCAAATAACAACGACAGGATATTATAAAGATAATTATTTTTCTGTTTAGGATTCGGATATGCTTTCTCTGCGCTATATTCTCAAATCTTTTTCGATAATACATGCACAAACCAAAAGAAAATCACTATTATTAAAAACAATATAAAAAAAATAAATACAAAAATGCGAGGGTGTCGTCACTCACGGTATTGATGATCTTTATCCGTAAGAGGAACATATATGACGCTCATTAGTTTTTTCACCGTAGTAGTACCATCTGCAGCTTTATCAACCTGTAGAACAAAATTAGTCGGATTAGAAGTTCCGTGCTTTTTATCTTTGTAGATTTAATTTGATGATCGCGTCTTTTCCGACATATTCAGAATATATTCTACAACATTGTATTTTCAAATTGATAAGAGAATGTTGATTTCGCAAAAATTGATTTCTATTTTTACAACTGTAAAATTATCGGGTATATGTAGGGTATTTTGTCTGGGACATCATCGAATCGACATCGAAATAACCGAACACCAAAACAAGAAGGACTACGAGTAGTTTATTGACAATATCGAAAAACAAATGAATATCGGATAAACAAGGGAATCTTAACTAATATTATAAAGCTGAAGAGTTTGTTTGTTTGTTTGTTTGAACGCGCTAATCTCAGGAGCTACTGGTCCGAATTGAAAAATTCTTTTTCTGCAATTCTTTTTCTGCAACTATTAGGAGCGAAGAAATAATGGAAAATGTAAAAAAAACGGGGGAAAAATAACTATTCCACGCGGACGAAGTCGCGAGCACAGCTAGTATTAGATAAGCAAGTGCACTTCGGATATAGAAATTAATATCTGCTTACTTAGTTAAAGGAACCCGCGCGGGGTATTTTTATATAAAATCGCGCGGGCGCCCGCTTAAAACACAGTTTCAGGCCTAAACACAAAGCGCTTTGTGCTCGTTTTTGGAACATGCACCATAATGATATTCGGGTTTAAGGCTTCTACCCATTACACCGTATCATACCATGACCGTGCTATGAACGTGTCAGACACGAAAATAATACGACACGGTGTTCACGACCATTTAGTGCATTCATCTTTTAGTAGATGTCTCTGAATGACAATAACAACATGTGCTGTCATTTTGTGTCACAGAATTGTGAATAGTTCAGAGGTACATCGCATAGATGGCGATGTGCCTAATTACATCGCGGTATCATTGTGTTTCCCCATCTGTATATAAGATCACCGGCCCATTGTATGGGCAGTTCAAAACCAGTTCATAATTAGTTCAAAATCAGTTCTAAATTCAGTTCAAAACCAGTACGAATCAGTTCAATATACAAGCCTTCAGGGTGAGGGCGACAAGCGCAATGGGTTTGCTCTATTGTGCCTGTCGACCTAACTTTTGGACCTCACGACCGCTTACCATCAGGTGGAGTGAGGTCATCCTGTAAGCTCTCCTTATAAAAAAAAAAAAAAAAAAAAAACAGTTCAAGATCAACAGTGTAAATAAGTAGTTCAACAGTGCAATAAAAGTATCTTCAAGAAGTAACAGTGTTTCAGTTCAGTTCAGTGTGAGCTATCATCGACCAGCTAGGACAGTACGCCAGTACTAAACAAGGTCCTTCAGAAGCGGATTTGGAAGACCAATTTTTGAGGAGTGGTCTGTGACCACAACCCGGTAGTGGACCGCGGGGCTCCGCGGATGAGTGCAGCTCCAGCACTTCAGCACTACAGCACCAAGTGCTGCTGGAGACAGCCAAGGTGGGACTGGGCTGTGACTATGGTGCTGGAAGGCTCCAGTCTTGAGGTGGAGTGGAAGCTGATGGTGGTGACGTGCTTTGTCACCAGGGAACCTCGCTGGAGTGGCGCCGCGGCGGCGACGTCGACGTCACAAAGGGTGACGTAGTAGTTGACGTCACACTAGCAAGAGCACCAGGTTTGGTTTAGTGGTCAAGTGTGAGTCGTGGACAAGCGTGAGTTGTACATTTATTTGTATATATTTTTCAAGCAACTTTGAACTTTAGTGCATCTGATTTATTTTTGAGTGAATTTGAAGTTTGGTTTGGAGATTATTGGACTCGGAATATTATCTAATTATTTAACTTATAAATATTTGTAAATAGTTTAGTGTTATTAGTAGTAGGTCAATGTTAGGACAAAAGATTTTCTTAAGTTAGGTTTTTTAACATTTTAGTTCATTGTATATAATTAAGTTTTACGTTACGTTTTAAAGATGGAAGGCATCTTTAATGTACAGAAACAATTGTCAAAGTCTATAGAGAGAGGTTTGCTGAATTTTAATAAAAGTCCAAAAGATACAATTAATTTAGAATATTTAGAAACAAAACTAGAAAATTTAGAAAGAAATTGGCAATTGTTTCATAAGAATAACATAAAATTATATGAATCATATTTATTAGAGGACGTAGAAGAATGTAAATATGTAAGTGAGGACATCTATGACAAAACCGAGGACAATTATATTGTTTACAAATCGATAATTAAAACGGAAATTAAGAAATTGTCAGTAGATCAAAACCAAAGTGTAAATGAGTCCCATAGTTCTTTCGTTAAGTTGCCGAAAATTTCCATACCGTTATTTTCGGGTAAATATTCTGAATGGCCAACATTCAGAGATTTATTCGTTTCGTTAATCGACACGAATGATTCTTTGGATAGTGTACAGAAGTTACACTACTTGAAGGGGCATCTCACCGGAGAAGCCGAACTTTTGATAAGACACACGCCTATTACGGGAGATAACTATAGTCAGTGCTGGGAGTTATTGGAGAAAAGATACAATAATAAACGATACTTATCAAACTGTATCTTAAAAAGATTATTAGGTCAGAAAAAACTAAATTTTGAATCGGCTTCCGGATTGAGAGAAATATTAGACAACACATCTGATTGCTTAAGTGCATTAAATAAACTAAATGTTGATGTGAGTTCATGGAACATAATTATCATACATATTGTCGCGGGTAGGTTAGATAATGAGACTCGAAAACATTGGGAGTTACACGTTTCTAGTACCGGTTTAAGTGAACTGCCAACACTTAAACAATTTCAAGAGTTCCTTGAAAATCGCTTTCGAGCTTTAGAATTTATAGATCCCGAAAAACCTTCACCTCCCCATCATGATAATGTTCCCCACGAAAGTCCAGTCGTTTTATTTTCGAGAAGTAGCAACAATAACAGTATGAGCTGTGAGTACTGCTCTGACAGACACAAATTGTGTTTCTGTAAAAAGTTCACAAAGTTAAGTACCGAGAAAAGGCGGGAGTTTGTATATAAGAATCATATTTGTTTTAATTGTTTGGGGGGAAATCATATTATTTACAATTGTAAAAAGTTAACGACGTGTAAACTTTGCCGAAAAAGACACCATACACTCTTACACTCGGAGTTCGTGAAGGGTAATGGAAAAGAGGACAATGGTCGCACTAGTTCGTCGACTAGTGTTGCGCCAATCTCAAAGTGCAAGCCAATCGTAAACCCAAAAGTATCATGCATGCATGCACATGAGGACAATTCATTAAAATCATATGAATTTAAAGGTCAACCATTTAATACAAACAGCAGGACAAAAGAAGAGCAAATACTTAACAGTACTACCAAGAACGATTTTGAATATAGTGACTTTGTAAATTTACCCTTTCGAAAAAACCCATCTCGTTGCAAGGGTCATAATAGTGCAGGGCAAATAGCTGTCAGGAAACCAATTTAGTTTTAGAAGTTTTATACTTTATTATGTTTTGTTTATTAATGTTATAGAAATGTTATAGTGCACATATTAGGTTAATTTTAAGTAAGTTTTTATTTGGTTTATATTTATGTTTTGTAAAGCTAGGTCATGGTGGGCGGTCGTGTACATATTATTTTGTTTTTACCAAGGAAGTTCATTTAATTTTAAGTTCAGTACATTTATTTTGATTAAGGCCATTTTTTTCATAAATGTCCTTGGTGGGCGGAATGTTCACGACCATTTAGTGCATTCATCTTTTAGTAGATGTCTCTGAATGACAATAACAACATGTGCTGTCATTTTGTGTCACAGAATTGTGAATAGTTCAGAGGTACATCGCATAGATGGCGATGTGCCTAATTACATCGCGGTATCATTGTGTTTCCCCATCTGTATATAAGATCATCGGCCCATTGTATGGGCAGTTCAAAACCAGTTCATAATTAGTTCAAAATCAGTTCTAAATTCAGTTCAAAACCAGTACGAATCAGTTCAATATACAAAACAGTTCAAGATTAACAGTGTAAATAAGTAGTTCAACAGTGCAATAAAAGTATCTTCAAGAAGTAACAGTGTTTCAGTTCAGTTCAGTGTGAGCTATCATCGACCAGCTAGGACAGTACGCCAGTACTAAACGGCCCTACCTTGCCCACTGAACGGATCGACGGCGTTCTCTACCCGTTTGTAAGACGTATGATGACCGCATGCAACCCGTGCGATGTCCGTGTGTAACGTAGTTGATTCGGAATCCGTCATTCTCATGTGCATATCAGACTGTAGCGGACGTGTGCTTTTACGTCACTAAATATGGCTTAGAAGAACCGCGAGACAGTTGGCAATGATTGCTATAATATTGGACGAAGAAGAAGTACATACAACAAGAACTCGACGCTACTGGATTCACGACTCGAAACGAAAACCGAACGAAAAACCAAATTTAGTTAATGATGAAGAAAAGTTTTTCCAGTATTTCCGAATGTCTCAATTCCAATTCAATATGTTATTAAAAAACATTAACAATGACATTTTGAAAAGAAACACAAATTTTAGAGGAGTTGGTAACGCTTTTATAACGGTCATCATACGCACAGCATTCGCGGCTAGAACCCGTTTGCTCACCGGCTCGCCGCCTGCGCACAGCGGTTTGGCACCGTCGCGTGCCGTGCGCGGAGCGTATCGACACCGGCAAAATATTCTCACTGACAATTCTTAACTGTCCGTGCATGGCACGCGACGGTGCTGGTCGGTGACGGAACGGTCTAATGGGCATCGTCTCGTAGTTTTCAATACAAAGAATACTTTTTTGTCTGACACGTTCATAGCACGGCCATGGTATGATACGGTGTAGTGGGCAGAAACCTTTACCTGTGTTAGATGTTGTTCTCCACCTTCTGGTCCAACGGGTACAATGAGCCGGCCGCCAGGCTTCAATTGATCCACTAACTGTAAAAAATAATTTAGATTAGAAATATAAATACATACTATACGTAAATAGGTAGTTAGAGATTGTCTAAGCTAAAATGACGCGCCCCACTACTTAATTATTTTATTTAGTTGAGCAACAAATCCGAGAATGGCGCTATTCCAACGATTGAATATTTGAATCAAACCGTCAACTGAACGACCAATTATAACTGCATATTTATATATGTCACCGGAAAATAGCAAGAATGGTAAGTTGATCAACTTCCTAGGTAGTTGATCAAATTCCGGAAAATAATAAACGGCAGTTGAAATGTATTATTTAACGTATGTATTTTAGTAAATTGATAATTTTACGGGGTCTTGCCGTAAAGTCATCCGACGAAGGTGAGGTGAACGTTGATTGGTTCAATGCCTCACGTGGCGTTATCCCGGCAACCAATCAGGGAACAGTGTATTAAGTTACGGGTAATAGTGCACCGTTAAATAGTACATTGAGCAACGATTGGCTCATTTGAGGACGATTTTACTTGTGTCAAAATCGTAAATTATTAAATGACTGTCAGGCTACCGTAAATTGATCAACTAACTGAAACCCATTGCGTTAAATAATACATTTCAACTACCGTTTGTTATATTCCGAACGTTAATCAACTACCTAGGTGTATAGAACCTTCATGGTATTTTTAGATTTAAAAATGTAACTTGACAGGAAAAAATCCTGCAATTGTTTATCACAACAAGAAAATTGTCGGTTCCACTCATCATCATCATCATCATTATCAGCCCACATCAGTCCACTGCTGGACATAGGCCTCTCCCAATACTCGCCACTTCGATCGATCCCGGGCCTCTCGCATCCAGCTCTTGCCAGCCGTCCTGCGCAAATCGTCACTCCACCTGGTCTGAGGGCGTCCTACACTACGTTTGCCGAGACGCGGTCTCCACTCCAGAACTCGTTTACCCCAACGGTTGTCGGTTCTGCGGATGATGTGGCCAGCCCACTGCCACTTCAGCTTACTGATCCGGTGAGCTATGTCGGTAACTTTGGTTCTCTGCCGGATCACCTCATTTCGGATAACATATTTGGCCTTTATATAAAGTTCGTAAAATGCATAGTTTTCGAGAAAAATGCATATAAAGAAAAAAATCACCAATATCTCGGAAAATATGCATTTTACGAACTTTATATAAAGGACCAAATATGTTCCAAATAACATGACTAACACGATGACATCGAAAAACGAAGATTTTTTTTTTAAAAAGTTGAAAATTTTCTAAGTCCCAATTTCTCCACCTATTGTAGGCTAAGGGGCAAAACACTTAGAAAATTTATCGACTTTTTTTCGAAGTCTTTAATCTTCCATTTTTCGATGTCATCGTATTAGTGACATCATTTGCAACAATTTTTGTCCTGTACATGAAATTCGTAAAATGCAAAGTTTTTGAGAAAAATGCATATAAAGAAAAAATTCATTAATATCTCATAAAATATGCATTTTACGAATTTTATCTACAGAACAAAAAACGTTTATTTTATCCATATTTATGCACTAGAACTAGAAAAAAATGAGCTAACTTGAAATTAAATTTTTGGGCAAAAATTTTCTAAGTCCTTAATCCCATAGTGCCCCTAAGGCTACACTCCAACCTAAAATTCATTCAATAATATTATACCATCCTTTAAGTTGCAATAATTACAACATAATAATTTGTTATGAAACCAATTACATAAACGAAATATTTAACATAGCTATTAAACAAACTTTTTATGAGGTACACAAAATAATGAACTATAGTGACGTCACTTGAACATAACCATTTTGTATGACGCGTTTTTGGACTCGTGATTTTTGAAATTGTAATAACTCTCGAGACTATTATTGTTAAGAATTTTTTTCACCAATGATTCTTTAATGAGGTAATCTATCGATAGCAAGTCAAAATAGTAAAATAGCTTATTCCATATAGATATTATTATAATACATGTAAAGAAAATGTGTTAGCATTTTCTTTGTTGAATCAAACCTTTTTAGTACTGGCCGCCAAGGTTGGTTTTCTTAATTATAATAAATAGAGTCTTGTGACGTTTGTCAAATAAATACGCAAACATGCATTCAATAAATTAAAGATAATAATATTTTTTAGTATAATACGATGGAACTGTAAGAAATAGACATTAAATGTCGTTTCTATTTGTTTTAGGTGAGTTGCATTTTTGTTAGAAAGTTAATGTAGATAGTTTTTTATAGTTAAAATTTGTAATGCAAAATAAATCTATTTGTTTTAGCAACACATTGGTGTTTGATTCTACAACCGGTTCCTGTATGTTGGAGTCCCATCTTATAAAACGACATTTTTGTTTATGACAGAAAAATTTGCAAAATGGAAAAACTTCGTTTTGAATTCACAATTTTGCCAGGAAGCGATGACAAATCAAATGTTTGTTGTGTAAGTTCGATTACTACGAGTGATGATAAGGTTTTTGCAATCCCGGATGAGAAACAGTCGGCTACTTACCATAAGGAACTAGTGAAGACAACTGCTTATAGTAAAGTGAAAAATAGTTTAAAGAAACGATACCAGAAACGAAGAGTTTGGATCACATTGACGGACGAGTTGAAGAAAACTTATATTGATGAAGATGGAAATTTGCAATTTGAGGATCAGTTTTTAGAAGAAATGGACGTTACACATCAAAAAGGAGCAAATTTGGAGGACTTACTTGGAAAAGTAGTTGAAAATACACAGCGAGGTATACAGCCGAGTTTACAGGGAATTTCGGAAAAGTTTATGATTGAGAAGTTTACTACAAGGAATTCTAATGCCATTTATTGGATTGATCTATTTGAAAAAGAATGTTCTCGCTTTGAAGTGATTACTGATGAAAAGAAGATTGAGATTCTAAGATACTTTTTGGACGGAAGTTGTATTGATTGGTATCACTCTATGATCATAAAATTATCAAGAAGCTCAGAATGGGCAGTTTGGAAAAAGAACTTCTGTGAATCGTTTATGAATAAAGGATGGCATCCAGTAACTTACGCGCTTATGTTTAGATATAAAGAAGGTTTGTTGTTAGATTATGCAATAAGGAAAGAGAAACTTTAGTTGAACATGAGAAGATCGATTGATGCGGGTACTTTGGTCGATCTCATTGCGGCTGGTTTGCCAGAGTTTGTAGTGAACAGGATTGACAGAGAGGCAATAAAGGATACTGTGGATTTGTTTAATGAGATCACTAAGTATGAATATATGGTTGGTAAGAAAAATGTTGTGGTCAGGCGGAAGTTCGGAAACATAAAATTTTCTAATAAAAACGAAGAACTAATCCCGTGCAAAAATTGCGAAAAATTAAATAAAGGAACACGTTATCATCCTGAAGCTTCGTGTTGGTTTAAAACTAAGGAAAGTGACAGAGTAAATAAGAGTTTTTTCAAGCATGTTAATAATTCTGTAATAGAAGCCGAGTTAAATGAGAGCAATCAAAAAAACGAATAGTGACACCATTAATAAATGTAAAATTACTTTTGAATGATAAACTAGAAGTTAATGGAGTTTATGATTCTGGTTCGAATGTTTCTCTGATTAATTCTAAGTTATTGAAAATTAAAGGAAGGAGAAACAATTTCAATGAAGCTAATTTAGTGACTATTAATGGTGTCAAGAAAACAAGTGGTATGACCAACTTAAAAGTGAAAATACTGGATTTAGAGAAAAGCGTTGATGTTTACATTATCGATGAGCTAAATTTTAAATATGAGTTTTTAATTGGATTGGACTTAATAAAGGCTTTCAAATTATTACAACATGAAGACTTAAGAGTAACTCAAAAGCCGGATTTAAAAGAAGTTTCAACAAGTACTGAAGATATTTATAATACTGAGAAAGACTATCAAATTAATTTTAATGAACATGTGAAAGAAGAAAATTTTGAAATGCAAATAAGTCATTTAAATGAGTATCAACAATCTGAAATAAATGCTTTGATTGATAAATATAAATCAGTATTTGCTAAACACAAATATGATATTGGTACTGTTAATGGGTATGAAGCTCGGATCGATTTATTGGTAGACAAATATTGCAGTAAAAGACCTTATAGGTGTACTGTAGAAGATAAGAAGGAAATTGAAGAACAGATAGCGAAATTATTAGATAATAAATTAATAGAAGAGTCATATAGTCCGTTTGCAGCACCAGTCACTCTAGCATTTAAAAAAGAAGACAATAGAAAATCTCGGTTATGTATTGATTTTAGAGACTTAAATAAGATAGTAGTACCGCAAGCACAACCCTTTCCGATTATAGATGATCTGGTAGTTAAAACAAGAAATTGTAACTTTTTTTCGACTTTGGACGTTAATTCTGCATTTTGGTCTATTCCCTTACGGGTAGAAGATAGAAGTAAGACTGGGTTTGTAACACAGGATGGGCACTTCCAGTGGACTTGCTTACCTTTTGGTCTAAAGACGTCTTCAGCAATATTTCAAAGAGTTTTGAGCAATATTTTAAGGAAGTACAAGCTTGCTGATTTCGCTGTCAATTATATTGATGACATTCTTATTTTTTCGAAGAGTTTCGAAGAGCACATTGACCATCTGACACAGTTATTGGATGCCATTAAGAAAGAAGGGCTCAGGTTAAAGTTCACAAAGTGCACATTTGCATCTGACTCAGTAAAATATTTGGGTCATATTATTGAAAACAATACTACCAAACCTGTTAAAGACAATTTAATTTCGATAAAGAATTTTCCCGTTCCAAAGACACAAAAAAATATAAGACAGTTTCTGGGTAAAATTAATTTTTACCACGAATACATACCAAATAGCGCAATAATTTTAGATCCATTACATAATTTATTAAGGAAAAATCAAAAGTTTATATGGTCAGATGAATGCCAAAAGGCATTTGAGCTTATAAAAAATATTCTTTGCTCCCAACCTGTTTTGGAAATTTTCGACCAAGATTTACCCATAAATATTTATACTGACGCTTCATCAGTAGGCGTAGGTGCTATTTTGAAACAGGTACAGCCAGATGGTAATGAAAAGCCAGTAGCCTATTTTTCGAAAAAGATTAATGAATATCAGAGGAAGAAAAAAGCGATATACTTAGAATGTTTAGCTATTAGAGAAGCCGTAAGATATTGGCAATATTGGTTGATAGGAAAATCATTTACGGTTTATTCAGATCACAAACCGTTGGAGAATATGAATCTTAGATCTAGAACTGATGAAGAACTCGGAGATTTGACTTATTATCTTTCGCAATATGACTTTAGGATAAAGTATTCACCAGGAAAACAAAATTTGGAGGCAGATTGTTTGAGCAGAAATCCAGTGTTAGAATGGAATGAGAATGAAGATGAACAACTAAAAGTTGTGAATTTAGTGAAATTTCAAGATATTTTAAGAGATCAGAATGAAAATAGTGAGCTTAATAATAGCAAATGGAAATTGACGAAGAAACAAAATGTATATTTTAAGAAATGCAAGAATAAAGATAAAATAGTTCTGTCAGAAAAAATCAGCATCAGCATTTTAAGGAGTGTCCATGAGAATTTGTGTCACATTGGGGTTGGACAGATGCAGAAAACAATTGGTTCGCACTTCACAGCGAAACATTTGATGAAGAATATAAAAAAAATATGTAGAAGTTGTGAAGTTTGTATTAAAAACAAGTCGAGAGGGCATAATAAATTTGGGTTAATGTCTCAATTAGGACCGGCTTCAATGCCTTTTGAGATCATGTCAATCGATACAATAGGAGGTTTTGGAGGTTCGAGATCCACAAAAAAGTATCTTCATTTGTTAGTGGATCATTTCACAAGATTTGCATTTGTGCTGACATCGAAGACTCAGAATGCCAGTGATTTTACTAAACTTATTAAAAATGTAGCAGATACAGAGGATATTGGTATGCTTCTCTCGGATCAATATCCAGGAATTAATTCAAGAGAGTTTAAAGAATTCTTAGAAGAAAAAAAATACCTATTGTCTTTACAGCAGTGAATGCACCTTTTTCAAATGGTTTAAATGAAAGGCTTAACCAAACATTAGTGAACAAAATCAGGTGTATGGCTAATGAAACAGAAAATAAGAGAGCTTGGACAACAATTGCACATGAATGTGTTAGGAAATACAATGAGACTAAACATTCGGTCACTGGTTTTTCGCCGAGTTATCTACTGCATGGTACAGAGGATACAATATTACCGGCTGAGCTTAGGCAAGACGTATTACATAGTGACTGGATCAGAGACAGAGCGACTGCTCTTAGGAATACGATAAAGTCTCATGAATATAACAAAGCTTCATTTGATAAATCTCGGAAGGATTATGAGTATAATGTGAATGATATGGTGTACGTAGAAAACGGTAACAAATTAAATAGAAAGAAATTGGATGAGCTGAAAATAGGACCATTCAAGATTGTTGAAAAAATATCTAAATCAATATACAGAATAGATACGGGTCACAGGAAAACAGAGTCAAATCTTTTTCATATTACTAAGCTTGTCCCAGTGCCATTTTTATATTGAGGTAGTGTTAGCAGTGTGTAAATATATATTATGGATAAACATTTCTACATAATAAGCAGGTAGACTTATAGATAAGTAGGATTTTTTTTTTATTTTAGTTTAGGAAAATTTTATAAAAATTTTCTTTTCCTAGGGGGGAGATGTGAAGAAAATGTGTTAGCATTTTCTTTGTTGAATCAAACCTTTTTAGTACTGGCAGCCAAGGTTGGTTTTCTTAATTATAATAAATAGAGTCTTGTGACGTTTGTCAAATAAATACGCAAACATGCATTCAATAAATTAAAGATAATAATATTTTTTAGTATAATACGATGGAACTGTAAGAAATAGACATTAAATGTCGTTTCTATTTGTTTTAGGTGAGTTGCATTTTTGTTAGAAAGTTAATGTAGATAGTTTTTTATAGTTAAAATTTGTAATGCAAAATAAATCTATTTGTTTTAGCAACACATTGGTGTTTGATTCTACAACCGGTTCCTGTATGTTGGAGTCCCATCTTATATACATTATTACTTATTTTTAAGATCTATGTCTCATTAGGCTTGAAAGTGAATTTATTTGGAATTCTCCTTAAAAGAAATACCTACACTCAAACAATATTTAACTGTTGCAATTCACTTTGAGGCCCTGTCATTCATTCCATATTGACATTGCTATATTTATATTATAATTAGATATACCTACATAATATAACAATTCATTAAAAACTCACAGCCTGAGGTAATGAAGGTGCTGCAGCCCCAACATGAATAGCATTATATGGCGCATCTTGCGGATACCCAAGTCGACCATCACCAACTGGAACACAAATGATTAATTAGCGCGACATACCCACCCCACAACATGTAGGAAAATATAACTATTAGATACAGACATAATTAAACACTGTTTTAACACTCTGTGTAAGAGTAAACACATAATTAAAATGTGCTTTAAATTATTATCTTTCGTACCTATAAGTTTGATTCTCTCAGAAGAAAGGAGTTCAGGGTGATCTTGCTTCAGATTTTTAGTGGCCAGAGTTACTAAGTCAGGAATGTGCTCAATGCCCACAACTCTTCCGTTGTCACCCAGCATTATAGCCATACATGCAGTAAGATATCCAGATCCTGACCCAACATCCAATGCCTTTTCTCCTGGTATTAATTGATTTTTCAACCTCTCCAAAGCATGAGCATGCTGTAATTATTTCATATGGTGATTGATCTTAGTTTAAAAAAGTGTTACCTACTAACAAGCTAATAAATAATAATATTATTGAAAAAAACTTTCAGATTTGTAAGTAAGCAAATATTTCAGTTTCTAGACTATATCGAGTGTAAAAAGACCCTTAACGAAGCCGTGAACTACATGTTCTCCTGGTCAAGACGAACAACGTTAGTTCTAGAAAAATACCTGGGAAATGAATGGTTCCTGAGTAGGTATTTAACGAAAGAGCGGAGGTATGTCCGCGCCGCAAAACGTACCTACGCGCTGTTCATTGCGAGGTCTAGAAAACAGCTGTTTTTTTTACTTATAAAAACCAAAATCGTTTCCCTGCCAAAATATTTGAAAATAATACTCAGCTACATGAACAGAATGCGTAGTTTCAGGCTTCGTTAAGGGTCTTTTTACACCTTGTATGTATTTAATCAATAGTTTGAATTGATAGTACCTATATATAATTAAAATGCTATGGCTAAGAAACCATACATTTTAAACAGATATCAGTTCTGATAATTTTATTCCTTCACAATGTAAATTGAGTGTTTCATTGTTCATTCTATAGGCCTGAATATTTCACCAACCATATGTGGAGCACTGATTGTTGCAGAATATCCAATAGACTGTGGTGAATCATGGTAGGGTGCATACGGACAATAGTGTTTCCTATCAACAGCTGCCATTGCAGTCGCCACTGTGTCAGATTTTATGATCCCATTAGCTGCAACAAAAGGATGGGAGTTATTTAGGCTAGTTTTAAATGCTTCTGTTCTCAACCCATTATAACACCTTTAATTCATGTGAAGAATTAATAATATAATGTGCAATATGCAGTAACACAATAACATTATACTTCAAAAAACACATTCAATTAAAATGAGTGATGTTTTGGATCTGTGGATATCTATATATCTATACTTATAATAAATCTGTAGAGAGGTCAATTCTGCACATTAAATATATTTTCAAAGAAACTATCAGGGGATGATTAGTGATCAATACTGATGCCAAAAATGCAATCAGTAAAATTTTTGTCTGTCTGTATGTTCGCTATAGAAACAAAAACTACAAAACGGATTTTAACTAAACTTGGTACAACTATTCTTCATACCTCTGGGCAGGTTATAGTATACTTTTTATCATGCTATGATCAATAGGAGCAGGGAAATGTTGGGAAAACGGGAGAAATTTTTATCTGTATGTTTGAACGTGCATCACGCAAATACTACTGCATGGAATTGAATGCCGTTTTCACCAATATATTGCTAGAGGTCCAACTTAAAATTTAGGCACCACTTTATGGAAGTCCGTTATTTTTGAAACCCGATATCCACATGTGCGATGCCACTAGCGCCACTAGCACAGCTAGTCTGAAATAAAGGTGCATTATGGTACATTTCTCCACATACATCCACCATTCTACCGTACACTAAAAGTTTAATTTTACTCCAGATACCAAAAGCTTCTCCATACTCCATGTCACAAGCAGCAGAAAACAACCTATGTCAATTTAGGTAAGTAAAATTACTTTGCTTGCTGATAGTAGCAATGATATAGCTATGTATTTTGTACATAAGTAGGTAAGTAAGAATATTTCCTAAAATGTAAGCACTACTATAAAAGACAGTAGTAAATAAATAATATTTTATTATACAAAAATATAGACTGAAGTGTAGTCAAAAGAAAACAATTACACACACAAAACATATGTACTTAATTTACATACCCAGCAAACTTGATATCATATTAACATTACTATTATTCCCAGTAACATTTGAGCTAATAATGCTGATGTAAATAATAATACTGCCTATGGGGAAAACAAACCATAATTTTAAAACAGCAATCAGCCAATTTTTCTAATTATTTGGCACTTTACATGAACACAAAAAAATTATAACTACATCAAGTTTATAAACAAACTTAATAATACAAGACCTAAATATGTGTTGAATTAAATTGAGAACTTTTAAGTCCAGAGTGCTTTTTGGTTATTAAATTATATACCTAATTATCTGTGAACTAAGAAACAACATTCGGTTATATTGTAAGATAGTTCCTACCTCGTAAATTGCGGACCATATCAGCGTTATTCACACCATGACTTCGCCAAGCCATGATAATTGAGACAATGAAACCGCTGATTGCCAAGGCAAATTTAATCCATGAACACTTAATTTTGAAAATTTTATGATCAAAAATGGGAGAATTTGTATTTTTTGAACAATTTTTGTTTGTTGGATCAATTGACAGACAATATGACATTGATTGACAACTTGACAAGACAACATTTTTTTTTTTTTAATAAATTCGTTCCTAATGGAACCGGCTAAGGTCTGAGACCATGCTGCCAAGTCTTAAGTAAAAGATTACATTCATTTCCAGTGTATGTTATTAACTTCATTAGTATTTTATCCTGTTCCATTCATTTTTTCCCGTCCAAGTTATTCATTCCCGTTTCTTGACAAGACAACAGGCTTTGACATTAATATATTTTTAATAGCTTTACGGCTCTGGTCTTAAGACTTGGCAGCATGATCTCATCTCAGATCTTATAGCCGGTTCCGGAAAGAATTTAAAAAATAAAAATTAGGTGGCGCACACACATTCGGAATTCCGAATCGAAATTTAAATTTGCAGGAATAATGCTCTACTTACATATAAAATGCTGGAGCCTTTGTATGGAAGTAGAGCATTATTTCTGCAAATTCGAATTTCGATTCGGAATTCCGAATGTGTGATAGTCCGTCTATAGCAGCCGGTTTATTCCTTCATAAATATCATTAAAGCATGGAATTAAGTACTACGTACAAAAATACTTCCATGCATTAAAGTAATAAGTACGTTCAACAGTACTCAAGCAGTTATTACACCACCCGGTATTCAGGGCACTGCACACCGGGTGGGCGTGTACCCTAGTTAGTGCGGCGCTTATTACACTACTCTGAAAATCGGTCCCTAAATAAGTTGATACGCGATAATCGCTCTAAATGTTATTACAATACGCGATCGGCAGAGCGGTTAGGTAGCTAGGCAGCCCGATCGCCCTAAATCGGGACACTTACCCTAAATCTTATCTTATTAGACCACCCTTATTCAGAGTTAGGGTCCCTGAATACCGAGTAGTGTAATAACTGCTTTAAAAAATTAACCTGCGACCATGGACGTAGAAAATAAACGGACACCGCTTCAGTAACATCAATAGTGAAGCAATCAAAGTAAGACGGCGTATCGTACCGACACGAGCGCACGCACACACTCACAGCAAAGTAAGACGAACGGCCGCCATTGTCTCGTCGCGAGTTGAAGTTGACACACGGTCATACGTATTTTGTAAAAAAATTATAATGCCATCCTGTGTTGTTAAATGCTGCCGAAACAATAGTGGTTTAACTAAAAAAAATGAGGGGATAACCTATTATAGGTAAGTCAGTCAATAACTTTATCTTTATTAACTAAACAAAAAATACATAATTTGTAGGTAAGAAAATTAGCTGACATTTCTATGATTACCGGTGTTGCCATTTATAGAATATAAAAATTACCCTAAAACGTGGGAGATCTCTGTATGTTCTGTATCTTTAAAGGCTTTTGCATATCTTTTGTGATCTAGTATATACTATATACAGGAAGACTTTTTAATCACTATCCAAATTTTTATATTATAATCTATGGCGAAAATCACTAAATACGTATTTTTTCTTTTAATACCGGTCAATACTAAAATATTGAGAAAATAGCATTCCAAGTTGTCTAAAAAAAGACGAAATAAATAGACACCGCGCGCCGCGGGCGCCGCCCACCGCCGGGCACGTCCGTCCCCGCTCCTTTCATTCATTCATAAAAAGCCGCCATTTGCAGAACAGCAAAACACATAGGTACTCGTACCTACATAAGTTGCAAATTTTCCCTTCATATTTTTACGGGCTTAGGACCGTCAGATTTCAAAAATGCCTACCTACCTAATTTTCACCTTATAACTTTGACGCAATCGCCTATCGACAATTGACGAACCGCCGAACACGTTCTCAGCGAAAACTGTCCAATTTAAACGCATTTATCAATGGGTATTTTATTGGGTGACCCAATAGGTGAATACAATATTTTTCAAAGTTGACTTTATGCTCTTGAAATTAAACTAAGACGGCAATAAGTAGGTAGTACATTGTTGCAATAACACGTATTTTAAAAAATTGAATCTACTATGTACAAATTAATTAAAATTAAAATCAACTTACACTAAAACTGATCAATAATTATTGGTAATTTAATAGGTAACTGTTCAAAATGCATACCATTTCTCTCCAAACAGTCTCGCACGTTTTTCCACATTGCCTTTTAATTTGTTAAGGACTAAAGTCTCACTTTTCACTTTATCAAATGCTCTAATAATCTGTTGTTTAAGGGCGTCCAGGCTCTGGATCCCATCCACATACACACGTCTTTTGATTTCCCCCCACAAAAAAGTCACACTTTTGGAAATGATACGGGTGCCAGCCAGCGGTGTTAAGCAGTTTCCATATGGCGTATTGGCTAACCTCAAAAAGCCTCGCCGCGTCTCGAGTACTTGCACGAGGGTTTCTTTGGAAAAAGTCGAAGATCTCTTTTTCGATTTCCACTGGCCCTTCTGCATGTGAAGGTGTAGTAAATTGGCCGTAATCTAACAGCTTTTGGTTGGCAGCTAAAATCGTTGCATGGTTCGGAACTTGACACACCCTGGTTGCGAAGGCGAGGAAGGCTATCCGCTTCATACAGTCTTTGAGCTCCGTTCAAACTCTCTCCACTTAACAAATGACACCGCACCATTTCATAAAACTCACGATTGGAAATGTTTGGAATACATCGCGACGGAGGGGTTTCTTTCTACTGCGACACGTGCGAACGAACACGGAAATGGCGCGCACTCGCTGCGCGGGGATGCGCGGGCGACTGCTCTTGACCTTTGCCATTTTGTTTTGGGTCGCTCGCTCGCTACCCTCCCGCCGCTCCGCCCCGCACCCCATCTCTACCCCGCGCGGGCGCGGGATATCTTTCATTGATGTTTATCGCTTTGCGTAGTAAATTTTTACGCTAGAAATGGTAACCATGCGATATTTATAATTGGTTCGGTACAATGAATTTGTTGTGAAAATATGACCTATATTTTTTATTGCAGAAATGGGCTCTATTAACGATACCTAATGCCCAGAAAAAATTTGGATAGTGATTAAAAATTCACCTTGTATAGCTGGAGAGTTTGTTTGATTGGTTGAACGCGTTTACTACCTAAACAACAAAATTACGTCATGTTGTTCTGTAATAACTGTAGATTGAACAGATGACAAAATCAGAATTCGCTCCATAGTTATCACGATGTTACATTTGTTGTGCTATATTTTTTATCTCATCGTGTCTTTAAATTAATAATGAAGATTTTTTTTTTATTTATACTATCACGTCTATTACTCTATCTATGACGGGGTAGACAGAGCCTAGGATCTTACGACCCAAAGACCACATTTAGCAAAATGGTGTGGTGGGCATCTAGGTGGAAAAGGAAATCATTGTATGAAGACGATACTAGCTACTAATTTATAAGAGAATGATAATGAGCCTCTGTATGAAACAGTTACGAATATTTGTAATATTCGAATAAATGATTAAAATTACTGATCGTTTTATTTTTCCTTTTATTTAGTTTGATAAAAAAGTGTATAACTACATTATATACGAATTGATGCAACAGACAAAATGCTAAAATATGCAAAAAAAATACACTTAGTAATTAAAATATATTTTTGTAATTATTGGGTAATTTTCCGCGTATGGCAACTCTCCGTCAACTCACACAACCGTACGTCGCCGCCATTGTTGTGCTTCACTCCTTATTTAACCAATGCTCCGTCCGTTTATTTTCTACGTCCATGCCTGCGACATGAATAAAAATAAACAATGAACGTTCTGAAAGTCGTAAAAAAAAATCGTAGAAAACAAAAAGTGAAAATAAGTTTTCTGACCGTCAAAAAAAAGCAATGAATGATCACTGGAAATAATTTAGACACGAAATGGGAACAGTTAAAAAATCGTGAAGTGATTTACGATTAAATCGGTATTATCGATTTCAATGTTTCAATCCCTATGAAAATACGTTCAATTTATGCATGAAGCATTACTGTTAGAAAATATTTAACGGCTTAGACTTCAGTACCTAATCATGTTCATTATAATTTTATTTATGGTTTAAAATGCAAATTAAAACAAATCTCTGTCATCATCATCGTTATAAAAAAGAAACACTACTTTTTATTTTCATTATAAGTTTTATTTTGGCAAACAAATTACCTACGTCAAAAGGATTAGTCGACAAATGTCACCGATGTGTCACCGCACCGTACGTACGTACCCATCATTGTGAATGTGAAATTTAGCTTCGTACTATAAGTACCTATTGTATCAATTTAGTGAGAGACATCTGTTTATAATAAGTGAGTGTTTCTGTGGAACATCTTTTTTCGTCTTTTAGCTGAGAAAGATTTTTATAGGAACCTTTCCCATAAAAACATTCCACCGTTTTTTTGTTGTATAGTATTTAACGTAAACAAACAGTTAACAGTCCCAAGCGATGGTCTGCGACGGACCGGACCCTCCTGAAAACAATCCAAATGAGCTAATTCCGCCTCCCCGCCATGAATTACTTACGAATGGTAATCTGGACGAGATTAGTGACGATGAGCAGAACGAACACTTCGGCTACGAGCCCCTGCCGCAGGCGCCAGACGCCGTGCATTCAGACCACGAGAACAGCGACGATGATAACGACGTAGGTACCATAAAAATGTAAACCTTGATATTAGGCTAAACCAGTTTAATGTCAAATTTAGATAGGACTTTCCATTTCCATTCCATTGCGCCTAGAAATGCAGGTAATATTTGTAGAAAAAATGTTGTGAGTAAATGTCCTTAAAAATTCATGGTAAGAATTGAGTCTTATTAGGATCAATATTGAGTATTTCTATTCATCATGAATTTGATGTGAAGGAAGGCAACTTCATTTTAATTAATAGCCCAATCAACTTTTATTTTCCTAGTCTAGTTTGTAGTCAAAGATATAATTATTACCCCTTAGGGGCAGCATAGACGACAGACTATCCGTGACTTTTTAGTCTGTGATGCAATTATATGCAGTAACGCACACGACGTGCAAAAATCTGTCGCGGATATTTCACAGACTCAACACACATCTTCGATCATTCTGTCGGCAGAGCTGTAGGGACCTAGATGCTCTTTTTACATGTCTCAGACGCAGACTCTATCGCACAAAAAGTGTGCCGTCTGCGCTGCACCTTATCATCCTTAACTATGGAAGTTATTGTTTTCATTGTATTTCCACTGGTGCAATTAAGAATACCAATAATAGTATTATTTATTTTTTACAGCCAAATGAAATACCTGGAGGACAAAATCAAGATATTCCCACAATTGAATCAATGGATTCTGTTCTAACTAGGCAGGTATGGAGTACACCTCAGAGGTCAGAATCTATACAGATGGACAACGAACGAGTTCAACAGGTTTGTTTCATAAGATTAATATTTAATTTTGTCTCTCTTAAAAATCTAAATGTCATTGCTACTAATCACTACGTTTAAGATTATTCTGTAATGAACTTTGAGAATAAAATTTGCAAATGATTTATTGCTGTGCTGACACATTAAATGTATGTATATGTACATATACACATGTTTCTATTATGTTTTAGGTCATGTCTGCAATGGCAAATTTTGCTTTACCTCATACATCCATACCAGAATGGGCACAAACTATAACGGAAGAACAGTGGAAACAAACACTTAATGATAGAATAGAAAACTTGAAAAGCAACAGGTAATATGTAATAAAGTATGGAATTATGTTTCATTCATTTACTGCATATTTTAATTAACACATAATATTAAGTAGGCATTGGTGTAGGTATAAGGAGTAATAAATAGCCTCTGTAGTCAAATAATGTTGTAAAGAACATGACATGAAAAAGATTTGTAAGAAAAGACCTACTGCAAAAAAGCAAGAGGTACTGACTGAGGCCCCATGATAGTAGCCAATTTGAAATGTTTAGCCCCTCTTACATAATACGGAACGATTGTGGATAACCCCTATCAGATAATAATATTAAGAGTATATTGAGAACAAAATTAGTTGTTTCTATTTATTCACAACCTTTGGCTTGAAACTGTGTTAAGCGGGCGCACGCGCGGTTTCATCTATAAATGTTACCTTTCGTTTAAAACCGCGCGGTCGACCGCGTAACATAAGTCTTGGCCCTTAGTGGCGAATTAAGTAAGTAAGCAAAGTATCTATGCTTAATCGTAACAAAAACTCATCACGAGTGCTATTTAGACTTGTAGTTATCTATCAGATACACCAGGAGTAACCAGACCATAGCCATATTATCATTTTGCATAGTACTTTAAGGTTGTACTGCATTTTCACCAATGCGGTGATGTGTGGAGCTAAAAAATCAATCAATCAATCAATGGTGAAATGCACCCTTTTTACTTTGGGACATATGCGGAAGACCAGCGTCACATCGTCTTTTGTCGCCGCGACATTTATGATGAGCATTTTGTCCTTCTCGGTGACATTTTATAGTGTTTGTAATTATTGTGTTAGCCTAAGGCTAGGCAGCGCACTGGTGACTTTTTGTCACCATGACAGTCGTTTCATATCTTTTGCACTTTTAAAATGAGAAGAAGAGAGATATTCTGTTACGGTGACAAAAATTCACCAGTGCGCGCCAAGCCTAAGAGTCAATATATGTCACTGAATAAACGTCTTTTCTTTCTTTCTTTCTTTCTTACTTGGAGTACATACCTACTTGGGTCACACTTCTAGAACATCTAATTCATCTTAGCCCTGAGCGAGTGTTCCTTGAACTTTAAGTTTTTGAATTTGTGCCCCAAATAACAAAATGTGCTTCCTCTTTAAAAAAAATCGACAAGTGCGAGTCGGACTCGCGGACGAGAATCATTGGACGGGTTCCGTACCAATAGCAGTCAAAGATATGCATTATTCTTCTTCTTCTTGTCGAGTCGACAACAAATCGTCATATATAATGAGACCAAAACCACACCAAAACTCCGAAACGCGGATCGCTTTATCGTTAGCGTTCAGTAAGTCCTCGAGCGAACATGTATCTGGGCACGCGGGGCACTGGAGCAGGTGGACCATAGTTTGAGGGACGGCACCACACTCGCACCGGTTAGCAGAGGCGTCCACAAAGCCCCACCTACACAGGTTGTCCTTGCAGCGGCCAACCTGGGTTCGCAAACAAAATGCATTTCATGTATGGGATTTTTTTTATTTTAATTTTAATATTATAAAAACAAAATACAACTGAGTATTTTTGTCAATATATCAAGTGTCTACCTGTTACCATTACTGATATTAGCAAAAAAAGACAAAACAAATTCGTTTGTAGTTTGAGAGCTCCCCTTAAATAGCTATATTATGTTTTTAACCAACTTCGAAAAAAGGACGAGGATCACAATTCCACTGAATTTTTTAACCGACTTCAAAAAAGGAGGAGGTTCTTAATTCGACAGATTTTTTTTGTTGAATAGAATAGAATAGAAATTATTTATTTGGTACACATTAAAAATATTACAAAACATAAGACTATGAACATAAAAAAACAAGGAAATTATCTTAAATCTATGAACTTCTATAAAAAAATAAAAAAGTGAACATAGTAACAAGCACAACAAGTGTACCAAAAAGGTCTCCGCTCAGTATAAGGCCGTGACGGAAGTGACGTCACGGCCACTGGTATTCTGCGGAGGCCAATCAAATTTTATTAACAGTACAAAATAATAGAACATTTAAAACATAAAAAAAAAAACTTCAAAATATTGAAACAATGGACGGTAGCTAAACAGTAAAAAATAGGTATCTCGCACAAACAAATTATTTACAAGTAATAAAACCACGGCAATGTTGTATGTTTGTTACCACATGTCTCTGAGAATTGTGAGCCGATTTCCCAACATCCTAGTCCTAGTTGGTTCTATTGTCAGTTGTCACCATATTGAAGTCGGTTTTTTTGCTTTATGGGTATATCCTCCAGATGTTTTCCCTAATGTGGCGAACAACTGGAGAGGCCTACGTCCAACAGTGGACTACAATAGGCTGATGATGATGTTACCATAATGAAGTCGGTTTTTTGTAACATTTCAGAATTTAAATTTTTTCATACTTTCATAAAAAAATTCTACATTCATAAATTATCAAAATTTTGTAAGTATTAAGTGGGAAAAGCGCGGGAAACGTCTAGCGGTGCGGTCGACTTTTTTCTGGCTTTTTTGCATTTATAATTTTAAATCTTAATTGGATCAGTTAAGTCGTGTAGTTTGTATATTTCTATTGTATATTGTATATATTTTATTTATTTGTGTTGTTTTCTACGGAAATCTGGTGAGTTTTTAAGTTTGTAATTTTGCATGAACGAACCCGAAGATCCGGGGGGGACGGCCCCCCCGGTAGCTAATTATGTAACAATAACTTGCTCAAACTCTGGTATGGAGACTGAATGCTCCTTACAAGACACGGATGGAGGTTTTGTTACGGAAAATTCCAAGGCTAAACGTAAAAGAGCGTCTGCTCGTAAATTATGCAAGCATTGCAAAAAACGTAAAAGGCATCTTAAAACTTCAGCTATGGCAGGCTCAGGAGATGAATTTGATTGTCAGTGCGGAAATAGTTATCACAACGATACTCATAAAGAAATTCAAAATAATAACATTGCCAATTCCAATGATTTTCCTTCGGTACCAAATTCAGTACATGACCGATCTAATACTGATACTACAACTCGAATTCCTATTGGTAGACTTTCATATGTCGCTTCAGATCTAGCCCCTTACACTGTTCATGTACAGAAAGAACAAGAATCACCTACTGATAATCGCAACATTCACCCGGTTTCGTTTGGTTATTTCTTAAAAAAGAACTCTGTGCAGAATATAGTCAATGGCAGTTTAAAACGGATTGGCCGAAACAGACTTTCTATTTTTTTTACAAAATTTGAGGATGCGAATTTATTTTTAAATAATGAGAAATTGAAACAAAATAAATACAAGGCATTTATACCTGTCGTTAATGTTACTCGTATGGGCGTAGTTAGGGGAGTGCCTACAGATTGGTCTGAGGAGGAGATTATCCAAAGCATAACTGTTCCTATGGGGGTCGGTCATGTACTAAAGGCTAGGCGTATAAAGAGGAAAAGTTTTGTTAATGGTAAAGCAGAATATCTACCTATAGAAACAGTTATTCTTACGTTTGATGGTCAGACACTTCCGAAAAGAGTGTTTTTATGTTTTAATTCATTGCCTGTTGATCTTTACATATACCCAACTATCCAATGTTTCAACTGCTGCCGATATGGGCATATTAAGAGTCAATGCCGTTCCACTCCCAGGTGTTTTAAATGTGGCCAAGGTCATAGTGGTGAAAACTGCCAAGTAGAAGAGGATTGTATCATCTGTTGTTTATGTTCTGGCAATCACACAGCTACTAGTAGGAAATGTCCTGAATTCTTTAGGCAAAAATCCATAAAAGAGTCCATGGCTAACAACTGCATTACATATGCTGAAGCGCTGAAATTGCATCCGCCCATTTCCAAGACATATGCAGCTATTGCTACTTCTTCTCCTGCTCATGTTTCCAATAGCCCGCGTATTTTGAATGAGTCAAATTCTCAGAACCACTACATTTCCGATAACAAATCGTATAAAAAGACTGTTTTCTTAAAACCTAAGTCTGCTTATAAACCTGGCAAAGGCTATGATCGTGCCAGTCACGAATCCTTAATTAGGGATTATAGTAGCCCTATTGTCCCGAGTCAAAGTGTTTTACTAAATAACGACCAACAGACCTCGTCTTTAGATAATCTGTCAATTAAAGATTTAATCATTACTTTAATAAATACACTGTCTCAGACAAATTTTCTAGCCTCACCGTCCAACGCTGCCATGTCTGTTAAGGATATTTTATGTGATAATAATATTAATAATTATGGGTCAGTTGGATTCAGTGATCCAGTGGAATTGCCGAAGCATACAAAATAAGAAAACTGACTTAATTTATATGATCAACAAGTACTCCCCGTTTATTATAGCACTACAGGAAACCTGGCTTCGGCCAGATTCCCTTTTTAAAATTCCTGGCTTCTCTTGTGTTAGAGAAGACCGGGCTGATGGCTACGGTGGTGTAGCATTGCTTGTTAAAAATTCTTTTTCATTTGTACATATTCCCATCCCTAGTCACAGTAGTGATTTTTCTATCATTGCCATTCGTGTAAATAATATTTCGTTTGTATCTGTATATATTCCTCACCCCTCTACAGTCATATATGATGAAGTTGATAATATTATTAATGATTTACCTAGTCCAGTGCTAATTTTAGGAGATTTCAATGCGCAGCATCAATGTTGGGGAAGTTCCAATTCGAACCATTACGGGTCCCGCGTTTTAGATCTCTTAGATAACGCTAATTTATGTATTCTTAACTCTGGACACCCTACTCGTCGTACTCAACCAAACGAAGGTATTAGTGCCCCAGATTTATCCATTTGTTCTGCTAATCTAGCCTCCACCTTGACTTGGTCAGTTATTACATCTACATTTGGTAGCGATCATTTTCCTATACTCATTACTTTCCCATCTACATCTAAATCGCCAAGTAAACGTTGCCCTCGCATGAAATATAAACTTGCAAATGCTGATTGGCAATTATTCAAAGAAAAGGTCGAGGAAAACATTCATTCTCTTCCTGAGGTAACTGATACGAACTCATCCATATGTGCGGAGGCTTTAGCTTCGTTATTGTTAAATACTGCTAATACAATATTTCCGACTAAAAATAGTCGTAACAAAAAATTACCATGTGCCCCCTGGTGGGATAGTGAATGCTATGAGGCAATTAAAAGAAGGAAACAGGCAGAGCTAAAATATTGCGCAAATTCAACCATGGAGAATTTTAATGAACTTGCAGATATTATTACCAGTACTCGGAAACTCTTAAAAAAGAAGAAATGGGATGGTTGGAAGAATTTTTGTTCTTCTATTTCTCCTGACACTTCTCCATCCACTGTTTGGTCTAATATTCGAAGATTTAGGTCAGCTTTTAAAGAATCCACGCCTCAAAGCCTCCAAGAGCCCTTAGTACAAACCTTTTTAGATAGAATTGCACCATCATTTGTTCCAGAAGATACCTTTTTTGCTACCTCTTATATATCTAATTTAGATCAATCAGGCTTAAATTCACCGTTCAATCTCTATGAATTAAAGGGAGTACTCGAAAACGTTAAAGACTCTGCCCCTGGTACTGATGGGATTCCCTATTCCTTCTTTTCTCATTTAAGCGATCCCAGTTTGTCTTATTTCTTAGATGTTATTAATTCAATTATGCGCACAGGTTGTATTCCTCCTAAATGGAGAGAGCAAGAGGTTATACCGATTCTCAAGCCAAATAAACCCTCGGCAAATGCTGATTCTTATCGTCCCATTGCTCTTTCCTCAGTCTTGACTAAAATTGCGGAGCACTTGGTTAAAAATCGTTTAGAATGGTTCGTGGAAAGCAAAGGCCTAATAAGTAATTCTCAATTTGGATTCAGAAAGGGTAAGGGGACAATGGACAGCATTGGTGTATTTACTACAGATATTCGCCTCGCCTTTTCATGTAATGAATCAGTTTTAGCTGCCTTCCTAGACATTACTTCTGCATATGACAACGTAGTATTATCTATATTAAAGAATAAACTTTTAGATCTAGGGATTCCTGCCCTACTTATTAATTTTATAATTAATCTTTTATCAGAAAGAAGTGTAGACCTTGTGCAATCTGAATCTGTTAAAATATCAAGACTTTTATGGAAGGGCCTTCCCCAAGGTTCAGTGTTAAGTCCGTTACTGTTTAATATTTATTCATACGATTTAGAGAGTTCTCTTCTTGGTAAAGTAAATATATTACAATACGCTGACGATTTGTTATTGTATATATCTGGCAGTAATATACAAACCCTATCCTCATCATTAACCTTATCCCTTACGAATTTAAAGACATGGCTCGATAAAAATGGTTTAAGTCTATCCGTACCTAAAAGTTCTGTAGTATTATTCTCTAGAATGCGTTGTCCTCCACCAATCACTGTATTTTATGATGACACAGTTATTCCCGTTAAAGACGAATCTAAATTTTTAGGTATTATTTTGGATAGGAAGTTAACTGGCCTTCCGCATTTTTATTTTATTGTTGCTAAATGTGAGCGTCATTTAAATATATTGCGATGTTTAGCGGGAGTATGGTGGGGAGCCCATCCTTTCTCTTTAAAGCTTTTATACAATGCCCTTATTAGAAGCACACTTGATTATGGGACCTATTTTTTAGAACCATGTAGTATGTTGGGATTGAAAAAAATGGATGTTATTCAAACAAAAGCACTGCGTATTGTTACTGGAGCAATGAAGACTAGTCCTAATAACGCACTGCAAGTCGAATGTGGTGATCCGCCTCTTCGACTACGCCGTCAATATTTGAGTGACAGATTCTTATTTCGGGCACTTCAAATCTATAACCATCCTCTTTATTCGAAACTACTACGCCTATCCGACTTAATAGAAACCTCACCTTATTGGTCACATAAATCACTCCCTTATGCAGTTATTAGTTTCCGTAAATTCACCTCCCTTGAAGCTCCAACTCATAGATGTCCCTACCTCCCAATGTTCTCAATAGACTATGAAGCTCTAATTTTACCTGCAGTAGTTAATTTTGATTTGGATATCTCCAAAACCGACAAACATTCTAATGTTAAATTCAATCAGTTATTACATCAAAATTGGCATGATTGGCATTATATTTATTGTGATGCTTCAAAACATTCTCTTGATTCTTGCCTTGGCGTTGGTGTTTACCATCAACAATATAACATAATACAAAAAGTTAAACTACCACCCGAATCATCGGTGTTCACAGGTGAATGCTTTGGTATATTTAAATCTTTAGAGTATATTCTTCTCATGAAACTTAAAAAAACTGTCATCATTTGTGATTCCAAAAGTGCACTACAAGCTTTAGTTAAATTTCCTTTTAAGTCAAATATTTGTTATCCAATAATTATTGACTGTAAAAAATTGTTGCACCAATGTTCATTGAAAGGGTTTGAAGTCATTTTTGCAAGGGTACCCAGTCATTGTGGTATATTAGGGAATGATATTGCGGACCGATTAGCTAATGCTGCGATTGTTAGTGGTGATCTTTTCCCATATAAAAACTATTGCCATGATTTGCTTTCTCTTGCAAAATCTTTTTTGTGTAAGGCTTGGGAAGAACATTGGAATCAAAGTACTCAAAAAGGTTCTTATTATAGAAGCATACAACCTCAAATTCCTTCGAAGCCATGGTTTTTCAAAAGTAAGCTAGATAAGATAGCGACATCTACTCTTATTAGAATGCGTTTAGGTCATGTTTGCACACCTGCTCATTTAGCGCGCTTTCGTATAGTTGATGATAACATGTGTGATTGCGGTGCTGACATAGGTGATTTAAATCACATATTTTTTGCTTGCCAGAAATATGATCGCTCCTCTTTTATGTTATCTCTTATTTCCCTCCGTGTGCCTTTTCCTACATCTATTCCTTGCCTTTTATTTATTAATAAGTATGATATTTATGTGACCTTATCATTATTTATTAATTATAACAATATTAAGATATGATTTTTATAGTACTTGTATATATTAATTGATGATCAAACGAACTTCTTGAAGTGAAGTTCGATCGATATTATATGAGTTGTATCATTCGAAGATATAATATTTACAACGTAGTCCTTTTATCCTACAAGGCATAATCGCACGCTTTTTAGAGAGAATCGATTCTAAATCGATTGAGCTCTCAATTTTTTTTTTTTTTTTTTGTACTACCCAATGCTACTACTACTGCCGAGCCGTCATTTCTTTAGAGTAATTTGGAGTTAGCATTTACATTTTCTATACATAGTTATAGGGTTAGGGTGGGTGGGTGTATTTATATCTTCGAATGATACAACTCATATAATATCGATCGAACTTCACTTCAAGAAGTTCGTTTGATCATCAATTATATTTCGTTGTATCATTCTTCGATATAATATTTACAACGTAGATGTTTAGAGATGGTAACTATCTAGGTGTATGTTTTAACATAAACACTAGTTTTATAGAAAATGTATATACCTATTATGAACATAATAACATTATTTGTAAATTATTAATATATTATGTTATTGTGATTACACAATGAACACAAAAAAGTCTTTCGTCTCAACTTATTTTAACTTATTTATGATAATAATATCTTATTAATATTATAATTATAATATGAATCACGCTAAGCATAGCCTACTATTAATCCTCTATAGGCAAGGAACATACAGCCCGAGCAAATGCACCCTCATCATTGAGAGGCCGATTATAAAATCGACTAAATGTTGAAGATGAATTAGACCAACCCGCTGTCTTTCTTATGGTGCTTATATCAATTCCAGCAGACTTAGCAGCCGACGTGGAAGCATGTCTTGTGCTATGAGCACCAGATACATCTAGATCGACCCCGCTTTCTGACAAAACCTGCCGAATCCATCTACTGATGGTTTGAGGAGAAGCACTGGAATGTGGTTTTCTAAACGTGATTAATAATTATCGTTTCTATTTTCCGTTCTGATGTCAGATGTAACAAATAAATAATCCTCTATGGTCGTAGCTGGGCATATTCTTATGTTATCAGTAAAAATATGGTAAATGTAAAACCGGTTGATCGCGACCTGCTGCCGATGTCTTAATAATATCTGAAACCAAAATCTTCAAACCTAAGTGGGACCGAGTAATGTGTGAAACTTTAATTAACGATAGAGTTTTAACACAAAGCCAGTAAAATAGTAAATTTTTTGGAAATTTTCTCTAGTGGTAACGTTCTATTTGGATACCAAGTAGCTACATGACTTAGTACTACCTGCGGGTCCCGCGTATTTGAATATTTTGGACGGGAAGGCCTTTGCCTATACATCCCCCTTAGCAAACGCTTAATTCGATCCTCTGATCCGAAATTATTTTCTAGAAGCAATGAGAGTACCGACCTATGGCTATTAATGGAACCGTAAGATGCCCCATTATGGAATATTTCAACTAAGAATGACATCACAAAAGTACTAGGAGTGTCAAAAAAGTTTAAGTTATTGTCAATACAAAACTTCCACCATAATTTATATGTTACTTCGTATTGTTTCAATGTGCTCTTAGAAACGGATGCCAATGTAAGTTCTAAAGCTACAGGCGGAGTATTTTGTCTCGGAAGGCTGCCCTGAGAGCGTTGCGACCCCCAGGATAAGCTGGCGGTTCAGTGGGTGTTGCAACCTGTAACGAGAACGTAAAAGGTCCCTTCCACGAAATATATCTACCGGAGACATTTGGCTTTAGTGCGAGAAGCAAACAAATCTATGTCGGGTTGACCCAAATTTTTTAATAGGTATCTTTTGGAAAACCCAATCCAATAGTTCCCATCAATGTTAGTTCTTCTGAATTCAATGTCTGCTTCGACATTATCGCGAGTATTAATATAATAATATGATACGAAAAGAAGGATATCTCGGCTTTCGCACCATTGCTAAATTTGTCTCATCAGGTCATTAAGGTGAGGATGTTGAATTCCTCCAAACCGATTTATGTAATTTATAGCAGTTGTATTATCAAATCGAAGCAATATTGTGCAGCTAGTTAAATGTTTTGCAAAACATTTCAACCCCATGAAAACCGCCACTAACTATAAGTAATTAATGGGACGTAAAAGTTCTCGTCTTTCCAACCCCCGTTGACACGATCGCCGTTGCAAACCGCTCCCCAGCCAGTTCTCGACCCGTTAGTATATATTTCTAATGCAAAATCATTGTTTGGTTGCATACAATTATTTGAATATTATATTGCATTCCTCCAGCAACGGAGATCCGGTAAGATAGAAATATCGGATTTTATTTTTACCCCATAATTATGATATGTCTGAACGGCTAAGAATTTAAGGCGTTCTAATTTTTTGGTATGTAATACCTATTAGTTGAGAAAACTCTCTTATAGTGAAATTGGACAAGAAAAGGAACTTTTCTATCAGAATTAAAAATCTTGCTTCGTTTATCTAATGGCAAGCTTAAGGTCATATAGACAGTATTATATATAAAGCCTAGAAATTTACACGATTGTTGTGGTAACAGCACACTTTTCACAAAGTTAATAATGAACCCCCGGCAATTAAGTAACTTAAGTGTTACTTCTACGTTATGGTAACATTCAGAAAACGCAAACGCAACCTATGCATGAAATATCATTAAGACATATTACGGACTTATGTCCTTGGCTGCGTAAATAGTTCATAATTTCTTTCATTATCTTAGAAAAAATTCTAGGTGCGACAGATAGACCGTATGGCATGGCGCTAAACTCATACAGTTGATTAAACTCAAATCGCAAGTACTTGCGATGTAGTTGGGTAATGGGAACTAGGAAATAGGCCTCCTGTATGTCAATAGTGGCTAAAAAACCTCCTTTGGATATGAGCTTAGCGGCAGTCCTATGGTCCGCCATCTTAAAATGTTTTTTAGAGATGAACTTGTTAAGGTGTTTCAAATTTAGAATAAACCTTTTACCCTATTATGTTTCGGCGCCAGGAATATATTCGAAATATACTCGTCTTCTAAATGCTCACATTCAGATACAGCCCCAAAGTTAAGTAGTTGCTGTATTGCCGAAGACATAGCCACCTCCTCCTCGGGAGAAAGATTATTACATGAAGTAAATGATTGTCTAGGTTTATGTGAAAAAGGGATATAAACTCCCTCTGAAATCCATCTAAGGATTGTAAGATTGTTAGTAATTTTACACCAACAGTCATAAAATGCTGGATTCTTCCAGCGTGTACCTCTATGGGTGTTGATTGGTGACACGTTGCTTGTGAGGGGCTGCCGTCCTCGACTGCGGTGCTGAGGTGGTCCTGCGGCTGACTGGTGCCGAGGTGGTCCTGCGGCTGACTGGTGCCGAGGTGGTCCTGCGGCTGACTGGTGCCGAGGTGGTCCTGCGGCTGACTGGTGCCGAGGTGGTCCTGCGGTTGACTGGTGACCCCCCCCCCCCCCCGTTCATGGGTGGTGGGTAACGGGGAGGGCCCATCCAGTTTCCCTGTGGTCTTTGACGACTGGTGGAGGGTTGAGAGTGTGGGATTGACGATATTGTTGACTTAATATTCGAATATTTCTTACTAATCTGTAAGCTCTGCTTTTCAATAGCCCTGGAAGCTTTTATTTTATCAGAAAGCTTTATCAAGACTAGGTGTAATAAACTTCTTTCTAGCCTCTGTTTCAACGAAATGTAAATCGCATAAGAGCCGACAACTATCGCTCAAATGCTTTACGGCCTGAAGCCTATCAGAGTCAGCGTCCAAGTGCAGATCTAGGCCCATATTAAGTGCTGTGATGCCAGCACCTAGTTGCTGCTGAACGCTCTCGACCCTCTCGACTCGAGTGGGGTCGGATACGGCAGCCAAAATTTCAGGGTTTAACTTTGGAGCTTGAAGGAACGCGTAGTTCTCGGGCACCGAGTTCTGCTTTAAAAGCTTGTTCTTAGCGTCTTTTTCCATACCCTTACGAGGAATGGGAAGCCATATCTGTGCTAAGCTATCGTGAATTTTTGGGCCCACCTTAGGAGTTTCTACGATAACCTCACCCAACGCGGCGAGTACATCGGCGTCCAGCTCTGGCGCTGCCGCTGCTTCTTGGCGCTTGGCGCGCATTCGTCCAAAACAGGCTGGGACTGAGTATCCTTCTCGGGATCTTCCTCAATAAGTTGGCATCGCTCATTATCTTGAAAAAATAATGAGCTAATTAGGAATAGTGCGAAAACGCACATAAAAATTTGCTCACGTGAAGGCACACGGCCAACCTCCGAGCAATGCATTAGTAGCGACTATGCATATAAAGTTTATTTTACCATCATGTTAACCCATGGTTAACCTCCTGGCATCAAAAAGCTACGTTGTGTTGACCCACGGACAACTTCTACGTACTACATACTCGTATGTAAAAAGGTTTATTTAAAGTTATATTATAGTAGGTACTTAATATTTGCACGCTTGATCGCATGGGCAAATTTTAGTGAGACTCGTACTATTTTAATACACCACATTGTTACACCTAAAATTATGCAAATAAATTTTTGATTATGATTATGATTATTAAGCTTTAGCACTGATAAAACGCACATAAAAATTTGCTCACGTGAAGGCACACGGCCAACCTCCGAGCAATGCATTAGTAGCGACTATGCATATAAAGTTTATTTTACCATCGTGTTAACCCACGGTTAACCTCCTGGCATCAAAAAGCAACGTTGTGTTGACCCACGGACAACCTCTACGTGCTACATACTCGTATGTAAAAAGATTTATTTAAGGCTTTAGCACTGATAAAACGCACATAAAAATTTACTCACGTGAAGGCACACGGCCCACCTCCGAGCAATGCATTAGTAGCGACTATGCGTATAAAGTTTATTTTACCATCGTGTTAACACACGGTTAACCTCCTGGCATCATAAAGCAACGTTGTGTTGACCCACGGACAACCTCTACGTGCTACATACTCGTATGTAAAAAGATTTATGTAAAGCTTTTAGCACTGATAAAACACATATCCGTATACTTTCTTTTCGGCATTATTTAAATGCCGCTTTACGAACGGTTTCGATTTTTAAATCTATGAAACGTTCGGAGCGCGCGTACTCTGCCTCGCACGAAAAAAGAATGACGGCTCGGCAGTAGTAGTAGCATTGGGTAGTACAAAAAAAAAAAAAAAAAAATTGAGAGCTCAATCGATTTAGAATCGATTCTCTCTAAAAAGCGTGCGATTATGCCTTGTAGGATAAAAGGACTACGTTGTAAATATTATATCGAAGAATGATACAACGAAATATAATTGATTCTGTACCCTTTCCTGATCCATTTTATATTTCTAAATCCCGTTTATCGTAATATTATTTATATCAATACGTTTCCCAACCTTTTCACCGTCGTCAGTGGCAGAAGCACAAACCGTGCATTGCCAAAAACCACAAAAAAAAAAAAAAAAAAAAAAAAGTATTAAGTGGCGCCGCCACTGACGTCAAAATGGCGGGACCACAGCTCAGTTATTATAAAACACATGTCGTAGTCTTAATTTATTATACACCACATTTTAATACGATATAGTACGACTACGTTTGAATCATTATAAATTCTAAAAACTGTAATTTGAACAAATAAAAACTATTTCATACTTTTGTCATTTCGTACTTTGACGTCAAAGTGGCGGCGCCACTTAATACTTACAAAATTTTGATAATTTATGAGTGTAGAATTTTTTTATGAAAGTATGAAATAGTAGAAATTCTGTATCAAATCTTTTCAATATTATATTCGAAAAACCTGGCGTGGTCCCGCCATCTTGATGTTCACCAAGTTTCGTTAAAATCCGTTAAGTAGTTTTTGTTTCTATAACGAACATACAGACAGACAAAAAATTTACTGATTGCATTTTTGGTATCAGTATCGATCACTAATCACTCCCTGATAGTTATTTTGAAAATATATTTCATGTACAGAATTGAGCTCTCAGATTGAGTGAGCTGAACAGATTTATTCTAGGTATAGATTATTATGTAGTACTTATTTGCTGCTATAGCGGGCAACAGGAATACATAATTTGTGAAAGTTTCAACTGTCTAGATGTCGCGATTCTTGAGATACAGCCTGGGAACAGACAGACGGACGTACGGACAGCGAAGTCTTAGTAATAGGGATCCGCTTTTACCCTTTGGGTACGGAACCCTAAAAATTGCCTCTACGTAAGTTATTCAGACGGCGAAAAATGAAAGATAAAGTTTATTCAGAAATTATGTTATTATGGTTATTGGTAAGGATACTCGTTTGTAAATATTAAGTGTCATTGTGACTAGATACAGTTATAATAATAATTCATGTTAATTACAATTTTAAGCAGGTTACCTATGATACAAATAAAGGATAAGGTAATACTCGTATAATATAGGTTTGTATACGTAAATCTAACTAAATCTAATTAGCTTCATCTTCACCTAAAATATTTGTTTTTTCATAACAAAAATATTAATACCATATTTGTGATGTGTTATAAACTGTACAACATTTCAATGGACTCACTTTAAACCGTAGCTATAATACTCATAATAAGAGCCCGAATGGAATTACAAATTAAACTTTAGTTTGTACGATTTAAATGTTCGGGCAAATAATAAAGCTATTTTGCCGCTTCCACATTTGCATACTCTAGTAGAGTGTCCTAGACTAGAACTAGGGAAGATAAGCTCTTATAGTGTAGGATCATAGACCACAGCGCTGAACGTGATTAATTTTGTCTTCTCGTTCCGGATGAACAAGAAAAACGGAGAATCTGCGTAGAAAGTCTCTGCCGATCGCGCCATGACCGCGCTGGTAGCCGCCACTGCCTCGGTGCCGTACTCTGCAAATCGGGAATACCTTTGAGATAACTATTATTATTATGTATTACCGAATATAAGAGAAAGAAACGTTTGTCGGAGCTAAGTTTTAGAATCAAAAAATATTTAAGAAGTTGTATTTAATTTGTACAGTAATGCAAGCAAAAAGATAGGTAGATATTTTTAACTGGCCCGGTGTCTTCGTGACTATTTTCTGATCCAAGAGCAGTGAGTGTTAATATTATCTATATTAAAGTAAGTAAACTAAGTATATCATATTTGGTTGGTTGATGCTATGCCTATGTAGACCCCAAGAAAGCGCCATCGTGAGTTTAGGGCGGCAATAGTTAGGTTGATTGTATTGTATTGTAGGTATAAGTCATTATATCATATTTTGTGGTACATTCAATTTAAGCAGGTATATAAATATGTGATGTGTGTTGTCTGATATTAATTTATTTTAATCAAAAGTTGGAAAAAACTTGATCAAAAGATAAGATGAAAAAAGGGCTTGTTATATTTATCAAAGACCTGTGTATCTTTGCTTCAGACTTACCATCTACAGTCATTTTCACCTCGTGTATGACAGAGTCTACGTGCACGCCCGGATTCGGAAACTTGTTAACAATCTCCTTAAGAGTGTTCGCCTCAACCTCCCCGGCATCTACCCTTGCTACCAGCTCCTCATCTCTGCTGTTAACCTCGCGGTTCTCTAACATCACAGCAAAGTTTGCCTCACTTTCCGAGAACATTTTTGTAACTCCTAGATCTCGCAATGACTCCTTCAAATCAACTTTACTCTCTAGTTTCATTTTAGGGAACCTGATAACGCATTTTTTCATTGACATTTCTTCAATCAATCTGTCTATTTTCTCATAATCTAAATTATCCATTATCTCAGAAATGTTTTGGCGTTTCGGAAATCTAGGCTTTAACACATACATTGTAGTAGCACTGTCGTTGTACGGGAAGGCAATCATGTGGAGCTCTGAAATTAGGATTAGGTCCATTGCAATGCTAAATAATTGAACTACTTCATATTATAAAATAATATTAATATTTACGTACTGTTATCATAGGAAAATATATAATTGAATTGTCCAAAGTTTGCCATCAGGTCGACTAGAACTTCGTTGGTTGGAGTTTTAAAAGGCAATCTGTAAAATATGACGAAAACATGCAAGTAACTTAACAAAAACTTAACTTAGGTATACCAAAACATAGAGCTTATAGGTAATTAGTGTTTTTGTCCACTAATTATGTACGAGTGTGTTGCAAATCATTAAGTTAATATAAAGTCATTGTATTTTACGTCAAGTTAAGTACCTACTTAGGTACAGTCAATAGCAAAATAGGATTATGCATTATAGGTAATCATTGTGCCGAAATAACTTAACTCTTTATTTTTAAATAACTATAACTGATCATTAATTTACTATATCCGTACCTACTTAACTGTAAGGTAATAGTCCATTACCATCCATTACTAATGGACACTTTATGTAACCTACGTATTTCGAAAAATAGGTAGTCGCTAAAACCATTAACCAGACTGCAAAGTCTGGTCACACGTACGCGTTCTGGCTTCTGTTTGGCATTCGTCCGCGACTGCTGGGGCCCTACTACAGAAAACGAAAACGATCGTTCGTTGAACGGATCGCGTATTTTCGCCCCATAAATTCCTCTCATTTGTCCCTCCCATGTTCTAATATATCAATTAAATTGTTGAAAATTGACTTTGACGAATTTTAGTTCGTATATTCGAACACGGGAGGGACAAATGAGAGGGATTCATGGGGCAAAAATACGCGATCCGTTCAACGAACGATCGTTTTCGTTTTTTGTAGTAGGGCCTCTGAAACGCGCGTTTTGGCCATTAAAAAGCGCTAGTGTGGCCGGACTGTAACTGTTATTTGTTTGTAAATATTATGACGTAGCTTATAATATACTTCAATATCTAAAAAGTAAGACGAGATGTCTATTTGCGAGTAAATTAGTCATTTGAGGACGACCGTAATTAGATGTAGGAATCAACTGTATCTACTGTTGTAGCCGTTTTTTTAGAACAGAGGATCCCATGATATCGCCCTTGTGCGCTCGACGAAGGGATCAGGCTTATTATGGTAGAGAGGCGGAAATACCCATTCCTGCCTCTCTACCACATTGAACCAGAGTGCCACCCTCTCATCATGGAGGCGTGGGTGTAGGTCTCACATACTTTTAAAAATGCTTGTACACATCCCCGTCGTTCGAAGCATCGATGGGGATGCTAAAAGCTATTTTTTAGTCGGACCAAAAAAGAGAATGCATGTGTATTGCCTCATGCCAGACAAAATTGAGACAATCGGCCCAACCACTTGGTCCTAAACTTGAAATTCATATTATACGACATGACTTGTGTGTAGTTACGTACCTACTTCAATAAAACTTTCTTACATACTGGCGAGACACCATAAATATTCAATAAGTACATAATTATACCTACCCTAACTCCATTTCCTACATGGTCTTGTCAATTTTCAATTGGCCTTGCCTTTTTAGGGGGCTGGAGCCGCGCACAGGCATTTCCTCTCTTACTTACATCTCTTGATTTAATTTTACCGCTTGGGAACTAAGAATAGCAATAGCTATATCGTTGCAACTTCAATACGAGTGATAAGTAGGTATACCTTATTTTTAGTATTGGATCACAACAATAACTTACTTCAGGGTACTAAAACCCTATTATCCCTATTCTATGCAAAATAATATTCGTCATGCAACTTACAGTTTGGTATATTCTGGAATAAATGGTTCTTTCCATTGGCCGCTAAAGTATAAGGCACTGAGCAAAACCGCCTTTGTGGACGCAGGGAGGGGTTTCTGAAGGAATTCTTCTATTTTGTTCCCAGTATTGTTTTTCACCCACCTGGAATAAGTATATAACAAGACAGTCAGATACATAATAACTTTCGTCTAAAGCAGGGTTTCTCAAAGTGGGGTTCGCGAACCCCTAGGGGTTCGCCTTTTGACGTTATGAGGTTCGCGGAAAGATTTACGTAGGTAGGTGGTGGCTGTCAGTTGTCACTGTCAAGGGTTTGCAATTCACAAGAAGGCGTATTACATATAAAATAAAAACCATATTGTCTTATACAGGTAGATTATTTTATTTGAGTCTAAGGGGTTCCGCACACCAAGCGCGATGCGTCGCGTGACGCGGCTACCGCTCCTGTCGAAATTTATAGTAAGGATATACTTACCTAAGTTGTGTGTTACCTACCTACTCGTATATGTAAATAGGTATATAGTTTGCATTTTTATATGTGATGACTGCGATGTTACCTAGAGCTAACATTTGCCGCTCGTCATAATGCAACCCTCAAAATTCATATAATATGTAGTTGATAGGGGAGGAAGGGAGATGAGGTAGTCACGCTCGGTGAGGAAGTAAACTATTTTCTTAAAATATTGCTAACCGAACTTGTATCAAGCTAAGCTGAATCTTTTTCTGTATCCTTTCCAGGTTAATTTTGAGTAATGTTATTTAAAGATTTTAAGAGACTGACTGCTATACGATAAATCTTTTCTAAGTATCCTAATAATTAGGACACAATTATTATGTCTTGATTCTCCACAGGTCAGTTAGATATACAAAATAGACCGTAGTAGAAAGTAGCGTAGGTAGATACATACGCTATCTAAGCATCCAAAGTGTTTTGAAGCAAGAATTTATTAAGCATCCGTTACGGTGATTTGCCTAGATTTGCGCCTTAAAAAGTCGTCTGTTTACTGCTGAGATCTGAGAACTACTGGTTTAAATCTATTTAATGCATAATTATGTATAATGTCGATATCATTTTGTAAAATATCGTGAATAGGTACCTACTGATCACTATGGATGTTTGGGTTTTCTTTCTTTTTTCTAAATGACTACGATGATAGCTAAGGCGGATTTTCATCATCACCGGACTGTTGGGGGACCGAAAGGCTCTCACCCCTGGCGTTACCGTAAAACAAAAATATCAAAAATCAACGTCAAAAGGGTACAAGGGCGGGCGTTAGTTCTAAATTCGCCTACCTAGTGAGTAGTGTACATGCCAAAACATCCTTGTCGGTCTGTAGCTTCATCATTATCACTGTGAAGGTCGGTTGCACATGTTTAACGTGTCACGAGGTCAACAACGAGTTCCACACATTAATTCTGCAGATAAGCTGACATAAACATTTCTATACCTACATAAGTTATAAAATGATATTTTTATACAAATTAAGATATAAATATGTTGCATTAGTAAACGAATTATTAATTGTACTACATAGTTATAAAATTATTAACAGCGCAGTAATAGTAACACGATTTTACATGGTTCTATCGTAGCCTCAAAAAAGACAAAAACAGCCTACCTAGTGCTTCGGTACCTTCCCGATAACCTGTTTTTTTTTGTTCGTCGGGGAAGTACACAACTTAATGCTTTCGAAGTAACTAGCCTAAGTAGTGGCATACTTAATCATAAAATATACCAACATATTGTGTAGCTTCTTAGGCTAAGAACTCATGGAGCGGTTTCCAACCGCGCGCCCACAGCGGTTTCGAACGATCAGAAGCTAGACTTCTGTGCATTGCCATTGCTATTTAGTCAGTGCGTAAGATAATGAAGTGCAAACTTTAGTAGCGAGGTCTGCGACAGACGCGTGCGGCCAACACGTCGCAACAACACACCCGCCATCTTGACATCAAGATGGCGGATGTATTTTGATTTCGAAATAAGTAATTTCATTTTGTAGAAGGTACAAATTATTTAGAGCGAGGTACTAAATAGTATATTCAAGGTACATTTTTTTGTGACCGGTATAATTTAATTCTTTTTTGACTTTCCATTTTGACTCTCACGAGCGCGCCATATATTCCATACGCCATGTACCTAAAAAAATGTATGTACCATGTACAAAACTTACTCATTAATTATCTGCTTAGCCTCGACGCCGTCCGCGAAGTCGACCGCGTGCGCCTCGCTGCGGTATACCCGCGTCAGATACTCGCGGTACAAATCTCGCAACTTCGACTGTGCGCCCACAAACGCAGCGTTCGCGTATAAAGTCCTCGTGTCATTAGCGTTCAGAACCTGCAGTTTTGACCCGAACTCTGCATGGTACTCGCGATTTTTGATGATATCTGTTAAAATTAGTGTGCAAACAAAATACGATAAGTCAATTTGGAGCTCGACCTGTAGAGTGAAAAATTGTTTAAGTTACCAGAACAATATTGATATTGCTGAACAGACCAATTATAAATTTAAATCCTTCCTAAAATCGTTTACCGAAGAATAACGTATTACTTTCAGGATAGTGTTTTAACCACTTCAAAATACTTAATATTAGGTAGGTACACTTAGTTGAATTTTAATTCAGTACCTCAATTCTAAAATACGAGTACAAGTTAGGGGCGGCGCAGACGACAGACTATCCGTGACTTTTTAGTCTGTGATGCAATTATATGCAGTAACGCACACGACGCGCAAAAATCTGTCGCGGATATTTCACAAACTCAACGCACATCTTCGAACATTCTGTCGGCAGAGCTGTAGGGACCTAGATGCTCTTTTTAAATGTCTCAGACGCAGACTCTATCGGTAGTTATACCTAGGTAATATAATATCTTTCATACGAAACATGGATCAATGTTGTGTACCTTTAGCTTTATTTTTACCGACTACTAGGTTCTTTACGTTTACAGCTAGGTATACTTAATGTAAAACAATTGTTCAGCTAACGGCCATTTCACGTTGGAAATACGGCCATGGTGACTAATACTTACTACAGACTTTACGCTAATGCCTCGTCAGTTTACTCACCTTGGGTAAACCCTATTACTTGGGCGAGTTCGTCGTACGTTGTACCAGCGCTTCCGAGGAGAGTCATCGCGAGTAAACCTGAGAATACAAGACGACTGAGAATATAAAACATTAAGCTGGCCATACATGCAAGGGTGTACCTGACAGGTTTGCCTGAATAGGTCAACTGTTCAGGTAAACCGGAGCGTGTTTGTTACATAACTGTACCTACAGGTTTTCACTCAACTTTACCTGACAGGCGTAACTGCACAGGCAAACCAGCTGTCCTGTCAGGTACACTCCCTTACGTGTACAGTACATAATGGCCAGCTTTACGTCTGTGGTAAATGACAAAGTTTCCTTGTATTGCGAGTAGGTAAGTACTTTACAGGAAATAACAAGCAGACCTTACATATTTCCCTATAAGAGATAATTTGTATATTTATTTCTGACCAACTACCTAGTAAAGAGGTAAATAAAACTCAAAAATATAATTAAACTAACAAATCAATTGTAATACAGTCTGAAGTCTGACGACATTATGGCATCCTACTTGAAATTTCACAGGTAGGCATAGGTAACTGACTTATTATGGCGCTTTTGTCTCCTGCAAGTTTATTTTTTATATCTTGTTGTTGGTATGTGTTCTCCTGTGCCTACCTACTAATAATACTTTTATTGTCTATTTTTTCAATACCGTATAACTAATAGTATACTCGTAATTAGATGGACTAACCCCCGACCTACTACTCTGTCTCTCTAACTATGTACTTATTATAGGTATCGTATAGGTATGTATGTATGATAAGTAGGTATTGTACCTACCTATAATATGAAATCTGAGGGCACGGGAGTGCCCCGCCAAGTCGAGTTAATAGATAATATTATCACAAATAGATATTATTATTAATTATCATCACAAAAATCTTACCAGCAACACTAGTAGGAGAGATCACTATGTTTTGATTTTCATTGTGCTTCATCATTGTTTTCAGCAGTTTGTAACCGAAGTTATTGATGGCTTTTTCTACTTGCACATCCTTTTCAGATATTTCGACTGAAACCGTAGCTGTAGTCGCTGCGATAGTACTGATTGACAAAGAAAAATTGCTTTAGTTTCTGTCATAGATTCGTAATCAATTTAATCATAAGAATTTTTTAATTGAAAAAATAGCTTACCTAGTTTCAATCGTGGTTTCTTGTATCGCTGATTTAAAACATAGAAGCATAATAAAGCACGCGTAGGCAAACATCACTGAAAGAATGAATAGGTTACTTATATTACGAGTAGATTATAAATAAGTAGGTAACGTAAGTAAGAAAAAATTGTGTAGGTACCTAACCATACATTCTTATGTGTAGTAGGTACATCACACTATTCACATTTAAGAACGTAGGTACATAAATGGGTAAGTAATTAAGTATGTAGTACAGAACCCTCGGTGAGTGAGGCCGATTCGCACTTGACCGGTATTTATTTATAACGTGTGTCCTCCTTCCTTGTGTACCTAGTAGATCTTACTAACAAATCAAGCACACCATACCTACTTTTATCTATGTCTAATTAGGTAATCGGTTTATACACAAATATTCGCCCGCGTGGCGAAGCTGCGGGAAAAGCTAGTAGGTAGTCGAAGTCAGATTTAGGGGCTGCGCAGACGACAGACTTTTTGTGCGATAGAGTCTCTGTCTGAGACATTTAAAAAGAGCGTCTTGGTCTGTCGACAAAATGATCGAAGTTGTGCGTTGAGTCTGTGAAATATCCACGACAGATTTTTGGGCGTCGTGTGTGTTACTGCATAAGTGCGTCACGCACGGTTAGTCTGTCGTCTGCGCTGCCCCTTAGAATAAGTTGCCTCATCCCTTTGTGTAATACGATTGAGAAATTATGTAGGTAGGTACCTAGTTCTTCCCAATCGTTATTGTTGACGGAACCCACACCCAGCTGGGGTAGTGTTAGGTTTTCGTGGCATGTCTTGGGTTATTTATTTAAGAAGGTAGGTAGTTAGGTATATTTGTTTTTTTGTGAATCAGTTCAAAAACTACGGAATTAATTAAGAGTTCTAATCATTTTGAAAATAGGTAGGTACATCTATTTTTCCCTCTATCCATTAAAACACATTTTATTTCTCTCTCCATGGGGATTGGCTGCCGTGTCCAGAACTCGGTCAGGAGAGTTTATTATCATTATGCAGGTTTTTGAATTAAAAACATCTGTATTTAAATGGTAAAATAAAGGTAGGGCGTAGCGAATCATCGCTCGAATTGAGCCGCCCGTCCCATGGACGACCCCCCCTCCCCCCTAATAGACTACCGCAACCAAATGACCTCCGGGTCGTGTTTCTACCAGTGAGTAGGGTTTCCGGAGTTTAAGTTGGACCGGACCACTAGCACCAGTGCTGCCTTGCAAACATTATCTTTCGTCTTTCGTCATACTAATTGAGAACTACTTATAACTTAAACGGATAGGTACCTATGTTTAGCAATTGTCTGTAAGCGGTTTAGTAGCGGGAGGATAACCCTCGCTCCCTACGACTAGTACCTACCTACCCACTGAAAATATGCAGCTCGTCGCCGTAGAGCGAAAAGTCACTAAGTAGGTCATGACGTGTTTTGAGTTATGGCGGTTTAAAGTTTTATAAAACAAAAAAAAATATAACTTAATTTTAGTACAAGATAACTCTAATTTCATTGTTATATATCTTAAAGAATAGATAGACAAATAAGATTGTAATATCACTTTCAATTAATTATGTTTAATTACTGAGATAATGACAAAAAACCTGAGTTAGTGACTATTTCACTCATGTTTGGATCATATCGAGAGTCATTAAGTCGACTTAGTTAGTTTTCGCTTTCATGTTTTGTACCGAACCAGTAATTCTAAAAGTAGTTAAGTCACTTTAGGTAATTTTTAGTATGGATTGGGTCCAAAATTATGATTTGATTTGTAAAAGAGAGAAATAACCAACTCGACTTAGGTACAGATTTGCTTTGTTAGATCACAAAAAAAAGTGTTAAGTAAAATTGGTTAGTTTTCGACTGCCAATGAGTAGTGCAAATGTAAAGTTAATGTGTTTTCGCTCTCTGTAAAACAAAAACTATGGCGCGTACAGAAATGTCAAAAAGAAGAATTTGTGCAGAAAAAATTGGGGAATCTGGTTAGGTATTTAACTCCATTTTGGCCATATGTCGACTTAGTGACTTTTCGCTCTACGGCGACGAGCTGTCTTCTCATAAAATTGCTCGATTTTGCCTGCTCCTTCTGGTATGGTTACAGCTAGTTCGCAGTACCTACCTATCTTGAATTTGCTTTCTGGATTATGATTCAATTAATTTCAAATAAAAGCTGTAGGTATAGGTACCTACCTACACATTATTCTAAGAGTTTTAAATCAAATAAAATAACCCAAGACATGCCACCCTGGGCAACACATCGCCATCTACTAGCCCCAAACTAAGCCGAAGCTTATAGATATTACGGGCAGGTAACTGATAAACTTACTTATGAGATACCTATTTTTTTTAATAAATAGGTAGGTATCTACATTAATATAGGTACATAGTAAACACCCAGACCAATACAAACAGACATGTTCATTGAACGCAAAGTTTGTACTGTGCCTACCAAATGAGCCATCGAGCCAGTGCACACAAATACCTTATACATAGGTAATTGAAATCACTTCCGACATCAAAATGAAAGCGACGTTTAGGAACTATTTATTAATCTGTGGTTTAGGTTTACCTACCTATCTTGTCAGACTTAAAAAAAAAGAAGGTTTTATGAGTATGTACTCGCACCAACCACAGGTTCCAATCTACCTATACCTAGGTATTCATTCAGCAACAACAGCTCATACAGGTATCTGCATAAAGAGCGATAAAGCCTCACAACCGCGCTAGTTCCGGCTTGTCGACATTTTCACAACTCCTTGTTTCTTCACAGGTTTTCACTCAATGTTATCTTCTATCAAGGGACTTCTATAGGTAGATATGAATTTCAAGATTTAAAACGCATGAAAGCCGGCTTTAGCCACTGGTCCATAGATGTTCTACTAACATACCGACCTACATTTGCCACAAAGGGCTAAATCTCGTTGGTAAAGTTTTGTAAGTTCCGGTGTAAGGTAAAGTGTGGTACAAATTTTTGGTCACACGTAGCAGTTTGAGAGCAAGGTAGGTGAATAAATATTATGAACTCTATCGTAGAACTGACCACTTTGATAAGAATACGAATAGAAGCCATTGCTGAATAAAATCGCATCCAAATAGGGGTTCATCCAGAGCTACAAACAAATGCCACAGTCAGACACAAACGCGCATAGCGGTCAAAACTTATAAGACTGGCTGTGTCGGCTCAGTGGCTTGCTGCAGCAGTGTTATATCACACAGCATACCTATTTACACACACAACATATGATTTTATGCTAATAAAAAAATCAAACATTAAAGTAAGGAAATTAGTAACTTACTCGCGTAAATACTCGTTGACGAATGGGATAATATCCAAAAACTGATCTCACTAGACACAACTGATCATACAACGCACTCGCTGCAGACTGACTGTCGGTAGAGTGAATCAAACATTCAGTCGTTCCAGCAATCAGTGTATTCCGTAACCTTGAAGAACAAAATATAGTTACTTACAGGGTATTGCCGTGACCGCGCCTGGTATCATCACCTACCTATTTTTTGTCAGTAGAATTAATTTGCACCTCATAGTACATTACAAGTGGTTTTTATAAGCTATAGGTTGGTGAGGATTCTGGCTTGAACATCGAGCTGTAATCCTCACACCTTTGACGCAAGCAATTTGTATAAAACAAAAAATTCTTAAGGTGCTTCCTGAAGTTCTAGGAAGCTGAAATTTGGTATATATATAAGCTGCTATTAGCAAACAAACAAGAGAAAAATTATAAAACTTTAATCTTTACCACTCCAACCCCTAAAATTAGTCCGTTTTTTATCGATTGTCGTATTTATTTCATCTTTATTGCTCAAAGAAAGTACAAATGGCGCACTTAATGCCGTGTGGCATTCTCTACCAGTCAACCATTGTGCGATCCAGAAAACTATAACATCGTCATCATGATGATGATGAAAGTACAAATGGCGGACTTAATGCCGTGTGGCATTCTATACCAGTCAACCACCGGGCAAGACAGAAAACTATAACATCATCATGATGATGAAAGTACAAATGGCGGACTTAATGCCGTGTGGCATTCTATACCAGTCAACCATTGGGCAAGACAGAAAACTATATCACAAATGAATCAGTCATTTCAAAAGTCACATTATTTCTATTAATAAACTGTAAAGGTTATATGCTATTTTAATTTATTATCACTAAATTACCTACTAAAATAAACATAAACACGTCCTTTAAAACTCAATTGTTTGTGTATGAAACAGTTTTTATTGATTTCTGATAAATTGTAATTCTGTGACTTATGAGTTTTTTAAATGACCGATTTAAATGGCGGCCTTAATGCCGTGTGGCATTCTCTACCAGTCCATAATTATATCAACTAATAGCTGTGCTCGCGACTTCGTCCGCGTGGAATAGTTATTTTTCCCCCGTTTTTTTTTTTACATTTTCCATTATTTCTTCGCTCCTAATAGTTGCAGCGTGATGTTACATAGCCTAAAGCCTTCCTCGATAAATGGTCTACCTATTCAAAACAAAAAGAATTTTTCAATTCGGACCAGAACAAACAAACTCTTCAGCTTTATAATATTAGTTAAGATATACAAGTTTCAATCATTGGTTATCGGTCCCGACATCTGACAAATGTGAACATCGCCATTCATATTCATAGGCGAGGCGATTTTTTTCCAGGCATAGAGGGCTGGCAAACACCCGACATTTCTTGTCGGGCCCGGCAAGAAATCGGATTCCAACAAGTGTGAATAGGTCCATATAATATAAAATATAAATGTTCTGCCACTGTAACCTCCGATTAAAATCCGGACCAGACACCCGACAAATGGGAACTGGCTGTAAATATCACAGGCCGATGACGGGCAGCAGCGTCACCGGAGGGAGGAGCTACGTCCTGCGATCGCCAACCCGCCTGCCCAGCGTGGCGATTACGAGTAAAGCCTCCAGTTGTTTGGCAGAAGTGGCGAACAACTGGAGAGGCCTATGTCCAGCAGTAAACTGCTATAGGCTGATGATGATGAACTGACTGCGTACTATATATATATATATATATTTACTCAGGGAATAATGACTAAAAAATAGGGAGAATAAGTAAAAATACAATACTGCAATAAACAAGCAACCTACAAAAAGAGGTGAAATCCCCCCAAAAACATTTTCATGTAAAATGTAGCCAAGACGAGGGCGAGACCACATTGCGTGCACTGTCAAAAAGTTATCAGATGTCATGAAGGGCCAAGCTGACTACAATTATACACGCCCCCAATTATTCTACAATCACAAACAACAATCTACAATCTTTTACATGAAAATGTTTTTGGGGGGATTAAGGTACCTATAGGCGAAATGTTGGGGGTAGCATAGTGGAAATTCACATGAGAAATGAAACACTTAAATATGAATCATTTATAAATATTCGTAAATATAGGTCGAATGTGGTACAATTAAAATCGGAGGAAATATTTTATCAATTTCATATCAAAAAGAAAAATCCAAGCTGTATTTTCTACACTTTATCTTTATCTTAGAATATACCGACTGTAAAAAATATTATAACTACATAGGAACTCGAGTGTATTGTTAGAGGCAGGGTGATAAGTTGCTTACTTAAACAAAACTTATGTAAAAATTTGTATATTATGGATTCTGTTTATATTAAGGAACATAGATCACCCAGCCACTAATATGTAGATTTAATGTTAAATCTACACACTCTATAAAATGAATAGCTTACAAAACAAACCAGGGACTTATTATAAATGCAATGTAGTTTATAAGTAAACAATTATTTTTACAATGAATTTTTAAAAGCATAATCTCACAAATATTAAAATCTGTATATAACCTAGAAACAGTAAAAAAAACTATGAATGTGATAGAGTGTAGAAAATAGATATATTGATTTGTTACATATGTAGATAGCGCATAAAACCAATAAAACATAATAATAATACTTAGCCGAAGCCAACGATACAATCGAGTTACGTGGTTAAAATGTCAATTGGTTTATTTTCTATTCAAGTGTTAATTAAAAGTTAACTTAGTTTTATGAAAATAAAAATGCCAAAGAAGTTAATTTCGGCTTAAGAGTTAAAATAGATATAATACATATACATATATTTCAATAATAAATCAGACTCTGAAACCAAAAGAAAAAATGTAAATTAATTGCTCATCAATAAAATCATGTGGATATGTCGAAAGAACCAAATTTAAATATAGGCATACATCTACATAAATTCTCATGTCAAAATAACCATTTTGGGTTTTTCTATTTCTATTCTTATTTATTAAATGTAGGTATTAAGAAACCATTAAACTTACTAGTTTAATTCCGTAAATAAAAGGCAAAGGTTTATGAAGTTCAAAATTATGCATAAGCAATAACATATATATTATTACATTTTCCAAAAATTTCCGTTACATCCATTTACATTTGTCCACTGTTATGTTGAAAAATAATTTGTATCCATTAAACTAGTAGTCAATCAAAAGTTGGTATTAATTAAATAGAATATTATAGCAATACATTATATACATATATTAAATTAAAACGTTTTATTGGTTTTTGCTTCATGTCGTACTTTAAAGGCGCTTGATTAAGCCATACAGATGATTATCCTTTACAAACTAATTAATAAGAAATAACCATTTTAATACTTTAAGACATAAATAATAACACATTTTAAACAATTTAACTTGCTTTCTTTGACTTAAAATCTCTTATTACTATTTTTGACTACACTAATAGTATAACCAAGTCCGTTATGTTACATAGTTAATTATCCTATACTGACATAATGTAAAAGGCGGTAGGCAGACAACTCCTTACAATTATGGACTCAGGAACAGAGCGCAAAAATGGTACGAGAATTAAAAATTAGAGCTTCTAATCTGAAATATCAGCCATTCGTGGATATGGCCTAGACATTACAGAAACCATATCACCACAAGACTAAATATAGGTACAGCAGTTTGGAGGAATGATGTATTGACGCTACACATTTGTAAATGAAAAAATTGGCTCATCTGTTACCTTTCAGTAGAGTATAAACAATAAGAATTTAGATTAAAAATTAAAAACATCTTTATAGCTGTTCCTAAATAGATATGGATTCTCATATAGATGGTATGTATTTTATAACATTTCATGAAATGTATAGGATGGTGTATGATCAAATTATAAATAATCTCAAATTTGGTTTTGGTCGTAGAGTGAAGATTGTAACTAAGTTGTCCATTATATGAAATAAGCTTTCCCAAACAATTCAATATATGAGGGCCAAAATTTTGTTATATTTTCAATATAATTAATTTGGTAGAAAATATTAGAAAATTAAGGCCACCATCATTAAATTTATAATAGTTTGATACCTAGATTGAAGCCCTAAACATGACACATAGTATATATAGACATTTTTTTCTGTCGGACAAATGCAAAATAAATAAATCAATATTTGTATCACACCACAACATTACCAATTATTATTGATATACACATCCAACAGCCTTAGGGAGATTCTACATTGGAAGTCTACTTAACTTCAAATTTAACCAATCTGATATTTAGACTGATTGGATTGCCAGCACACTATATCAAAGCCATGGACGGAATCTCTGTAAGACTGTTAGAACTTTAATATCTATAAATATATGTAATGACAACATACATGCACATAAATAGCTACATAAATGTAACACACGCACACACACTTTAAGACTACCAATATGGTGGCTTGACCTAGCATAACTTAATAATGAATAAATGATCAGTCTTAAAAAATTCATGACCCCATGTGGATCGCGCACTGTCTCTGTAAGTAATACATTGTGTTGATCCACTCTGTTGCTGAGTCAACTTAAACAAGTACATTTAAAACTTACAAGAGAAGAAAATATTAACAAAAAAGCACTGCTAGTTAAATTTTCAACAAAAAAGACAGCACATTAAAGCGAACAATAATTAAATCACTGTTAAGTATTACATTATCTAAATTATGGATCAATTCAAAATCCGTGCATCTAAACTCACAAGTAGTGAAGTATATTCACTACTCTTAGACTTAGTTGGCTGATGATTAGATCACTGCCCATCTAATATTACTTTATTATCTATGCCTCAGTAATTTTAAATGACTTCTGAAATACTTCGCATATTATTTTTAATGACAGATACAATTTACTTATTAAACTGAGACCTAGTAGAATAATTACCTAATTTATTATAAGAGGATTTAATGAAAATGCTTATATTTTAAGCAATACATAATTACACTAACCTGTTAATTGAATATTAAACTCATACTGCGATTAGCTACAATAGTGGGACATCTCCTTAATACCTGGAGTACCCTATATCATGCAATGGAATGCTCTAAATTCTGATGGTTATCAGTAATATAATGAGTAATATTAAAATTGCCAATAATTGTCTAATGTCAAGTACAAAGTAGTAAACTGGTAATTAAGGACGAACAAAATAACAAAAAACACTGGATTAAGAATAAACATACATTATGTTCAACCATAATAATAAGCCATTTTCTTCATTCCATACAATTAATCTACAGCAATCATCATAGCTTATTACAAAGAATTTACAAAGTAATATAACACCTCGTAATTGAGTAAAAGTAAGTCAATGACGTCTTCTAGCCGCATGCCTACACAGTTACTTACCTACATATTGATTATTATAAACTGATATTTGACTAAAACTTCCAAAGTTGATTATAATCACTTTATGATTAATATTGCTGTGACATTATACAACAAACAACCATTTTCTATCAATCTCATTATGCATTATATTGCTTCCATGATGATTTTTATTTGTGTCTTAAGTTTCAATTTATTAGGTAGTAAAAAATTATCACAAGTTAAAATTTTACAAAAGACATAATTTTTAAATTAATTCCCACTAAACTCTACCATTACTATCTTCTCTATAGGTGTCGTTAAAATAATATTGGCACGCGGCACACTCCATACCAATCTCTCAAGTCTTACTTAAGTTGCTCATTTGAACCTGATGACCAACATTAAGCTCACATTGACTAACAATCCAACATTAAAATAATTGATTTGAGACTACACTAAGCACAGCGCCGAACGACGTATGCGACAACGCATCCAGTTACTTGCTAACTCTACCATCCTGAATTTGACTTCAATGCGTAAAAAATAAACAAAGACGCAGACTTATCGATTCGTCACTTTGGAAAAAAGAACTAAACAACTAAAAATTTAAAACTATATTCGAGGAGGGTCAGGAGAGCTCGCCCTGCGTAATCAAAAACACGAGCTGAAAGTCCGAGCTTTTAACGCAATCACGAGTGCTTCACTACAATGACGCCAGGTCGCGGTGGTGGTGCCCGATCTAATTTTTTTGTCAGTGCAAGCGGTACTTCACCTGACTCTTCTCGGAAAAGGTGGTCACCCTCAAGATGACGTATAGCTTCCACAATGGTTTCTAGATTCTGGCGGCTTGTATTAGGATTATACAAACGTGATGGAGGCTCATGTGATGCTTCAGGCAAAATCTCAACTTCAACTCTTGGCTCTGCTTTAATAGCAGCCTCTAAAAGGGGCGCCGCTGTAGGTGGCTCAATGACAGCTGTTTCTATTTCATCTTTTTCCACTTTACACTCAGTGACTTTTGTTTGTTCAAAATGCATAACAGCACGAGGCATTTCCTGACCTTCTGGGTACATTTGAGTTTCAAGTGTGTGCAGACGTTCCTCTAAAAGGCGTCTCAATCGTCTTTCTCTTTCTAGTTGGACACGCAAATCTCCATTTTCAGCTTCTTTTTTCTGTGGCACACTTGTAACAGTGATAACAGCTACAGGTTCAGGTGACCGTGAATTAGTGATAGTATCATCTGTTGAGTCTGGTATGATGGTAGGGACATGTGATAGAATTTCATTTTTTCTTTTCTTTAAAGGAATTTCTCCTCCTTCATGTTGATTCAATAACCTTTTCAGTTGACAATTTTGAGACAAAAGTCTTGTTTTTTCTTGTTCCAAAGAATAAATATATTCAGCAGTTTGTTGTAATATTGCAGCCTGCAAATATAGAGAAAGAATCGTTTTTAATAATTGTAAATAGAAATAAAATTAAAATTTACTAAATAGATTTTAAGAACTAGTGTGTGCATACTTTGCTCAACTTCTCTCCTTCATGGCGAGGCAGCAGAGTACGTAAGGCCTGGAATCCAGCATTGATGCTTTGCATACGCCTGCGTTCATTGCTATTAGCTATCTCACGTCGGATTCTCTTTTCAGCCTCCATGGTTTTGTTCCCAGAAGAATGCTTTTCACTCCTGGAAATAAAAAATCATACTATATAAAATGTGAAGTCAACACTCTAAGCTAAGCATACATGGAGGAGGAGGAAAAGTATTTCAGGCGGTCTTGGAGTGATCATATTGCTCTGATCCTAAAGTTACCTGTAACATAACTTAACCTTTAGCACGCCAGTACTTTTTTACGTTTCTTCAGGCCTGACACCAAGCTTAGGTAAACTGTCTGTGATTGTGATTTATAATTATTTATTATTAAGTAGGCCATCCTGTACAATAAAAAGCATTGTTATTATAATAGCTTAATTTAGACAACTTTGGTTGTCAATGGCGCCTCAGTCATAGGACCGTTTTGACCACTAAAGTTGCCAATGGCGTTCAAAAGGTTAAGCACCTATTCTTCCTCTTCTCAATTCCCACTCTCAATTTACATTCTCTTTCCTAACTGGTACTCCGGAAATGTGTTAATTACAAATACTTCTAATAAATTACATATTTGAAAACCCCCTTACAGCTTTTACTCATTTCAAAATACAAGTTTCTGATCTTACACCTTGTAGGTTCTAAGATTTCATGTTACATCAGTGTGTAAACTTTTGATTTCATATATTTATTATAATTATTATTTGGTTTTCTATTTTAAGAGACTCAATATAACATCGGTATTAATGTTGCCCACGGGCCGAGGCCAAGTGGACATCATTTAAAGTATGGTTGTGTTTTGATCGGATTGCAAGAACTTTCTCGTTAGCCTACAAGTGTTTATTAAGCATGCCTTTTGCAGCTGGACATACATTTCGTCTCGTAGGTCTAAAGCCCTTAGTGAAGGGACTAGCTGTATAGGAATTACTCCAGTAGATTATTAGTATTATTTGGAGTTATCCGTTTCCAGATCTCTACGTCTTAGGACATCGGTGTTTTATACCATATTCATATTAGTATTATTATTATAATAAACTTATCAATACAGGAGATACCTACTTAAAACTTCTTTGTTTCTAAACTAATTCTATTGGCAAATTTACTAAGTAATGTGTTTACATTTTGAACTTTATTGTTTTACATATGATTCATACCTGAAATTTATCTATCTATTTATTTAATAGAGTAATAATATAGCATAAAGTCCAGGGAAAAATTTACTTTTAGCAGCTGATTGGAAAAATAACAATGTACACCACTGTATGTACATTAGAGCATCCTAATTCGTGTAAATAAACCATAATGACAAATATATTATTTAAATAATAAAATAAAGTAATTAACAGCAATCTAAAGGCTAAACATGTGTTTGTACTGGTCTACATTATCGCGACAGATAGGATAGGGGCGCCTACTACGCCTATTTGATTTGACCAAACATGGCGGCCCAACAGCTGACTATAGACCGGCACGCAGCGCGAGCGTCGTCATATGGTCAGTTAAGATAAATCTTGGGATACAAAACATAACAAAAAAGCATAAATACAAAAAAAAAGAGCATTTCGTATACTTAAAACGCATTAAGCGCTACGATTATATAGCGAAATTAGCGACCACGCCGGGTATCCATACCTAGAAAAAGCGTGATCAGATGCCTCTTCTTCGTACAAATTATAATCTTCCACTTCTAGCAGACACACATCATTACCGTGTAATGACATTACTCACGTGCACTAAATATTCGTTTTTAAGTGTTCTTCATCTAATCTACACTGAACTATTAGTAAAAACTGTTAAATTATTGTTCACAAGAGCCACAATGGCGGGAAATGACAATGACTGCGGTCAGGTGACGCTTTGCAAATTTAGAGTGAGCGCAAGTACAATAAACACTGGTTTCACGTTTCCCCACACTTTTTACAATTAGATAACTTTATTCCAATAAATTGCTACTGATTAAACACACAGAACTTTATAAAAACAGTAATTAAAATGGGAGGGAGTCAAGGGCAACGCAACATCGATGCACACAACTGAAGCCATAGACAATTTTTTTTTTAAAAGATATCTACTCTGGGTCTGAAGACAGACGAACCAGGTAGGTATCTCATCTCATCTAAATTATGGATAGATGTTTTACGAATTATGATCGTTTCTTTTTTAAATCGTCTTTATCATTGTTTTTCTGTATTGACACCTTAAATAAATTTTATATAAGAACAATTTATAAATGTATGTGAACAAGTTTATTATTATTCATATGACCTCGTATTTATGTATTAAACGCTTATTACACCACCCGATATTCAGGGCACTGATTCACCCCCAAATTACCGCATGTTCTATTGTTCTGCATTTTGCTTTGAATTTCGCGAGTCAACTTCAGGTGGTATAAAAGGTGTGGCGGGGGACGTAACTCATTTCTCATGCCGGGGCCACACATTGGAGGCATTTGCACCAATGTGGTGGCAACTGACAGGTAACTGACAAGTTACTTGCCAGTTGTCACAGCGACTTGGGCTTCTCTTTCGCTTTCCATCAGGCGTAGGGAAGCCATTATGTCGAGCCACTATAAAAAAAAAAAATAAAAAAAAAAAAAAAAAAAAAAAATGTAACGTTTTGCGTCCAATGCACCAATGTGTGAATCGGTACTTTGACACAATGTAGACATTGCGTCCAATCACTGTCCAATGCCCAATACTAACCCGCTCGGTGTCGGTTTTTGATACACATTCAAAGGAGAGGGGAATGCAAGGGGAGTGCGCGGGGGCATCTTGGACTCAACGCCGCGTTCGCGCCACACATTGGTCTCTGTCAGTGTCAGTCATTCGTCTTGAGATGCGGGTCCTGTTCGGACGTGTACTTATGTAGTAGTAATTTTTGTTATTATTTATGCTACGGCAACGCCTTCGACTGAATGGTCTAATGCAGAGGTCTTGGAGTTTATCGAGCTGTATCAATGAGAACCAGCGTGGGGTGCAATATGAGAAGCCTCCACGCGTGGTTGTCTGTTACTAATTTCCGCTGAATAATATTAGTAGCAGACGGTCGTACCCCGGGCAACGGCGGGTAGTAACTAGTTTATTGCTATTGCTACCCGACCGGCTAACTCCCTCGAGGAAGGATGAGTCTTCCCGCTTGTCCTGACTCTTCAGATGGGGCCAAGAGTCGGCCTTTTGTTGGTCAGGCGTCGAGTCTGGGGATGGCATAACCCACTGCTTCCACGGGCAGCATGGGCAGCGGGTATGCGTAAATTGCATTTCTCCACGGTGAAACAAATCAATAAGTTGCTTTGGCCTTTTCTTCGTAGATTACTTGTCTGATGCAAGTAACAAGCACACCTAATCCATAGGTACGCGTAAGCCGCTGGTGCTAATAAATTATCGTCCATCGTATTCGCTCCTCTGCAGCCACAGCTGGGACTGGCCCAATGAGCTTTTCTGTTTCCATTATTTGGTTACAAATTTGACATTGAATCCAATGTGTAGTGCAATAGAATGATCATTTCAAATAATAGCCAATATTGGACGCAAAGTTGAATCCAATGTGTGGCTCCGGCATTATAGCCTGGACAATAACACTCGCGGCGAGCACAACATAAACATAAATGTCGAAGTATCGAGGTGTGCATGGATGGATATGCCTCCAAACATATTGCTTTATTCAGAGTTTTTTGAAAAAATTAGACCACCAGTTGCTACATTTGCAGTATGCACGCATCAGGTTTAGACCATCACCAACAGTTGGTTGGGACAACGAATCTAGCGGGACAAGCAAGACCAATGTTCACTGATATTATCTTTCACACCACCACTCGGTTATTTTTCCGTGCGATGCCTCGCGGTCATATAGACGATACTATCCGTTTACAAGACTAATGTATTGTACAGCGCGGTTCGTTTTAGTAAAAGATTTTTTTAGTCCATTAGAATAGACCTTAAACTTAATATTACATACCTATGGCTTTCCTTTTTTCATCTTCGTCGATAAGCAGATCAACCGATACGATGTCGTCTCCAATACTCATTTTTCCTATGCATATGAGTCTGTCGGTGTCAACTTGCGTGGATAATCTGAACAGGTCGTTACAGGGGCCCTACTACAGAAAACGAAAACGATCGTTCGTTGAACGGATCGCGTATTTTTGCCCTATAAATCCCTCTCATTTGTCCCTCCCGTGTTCGAATATACGAACTAAAATTCGTCAACGTCGATTGTCAACAATTTAATTGATATATTAAAACGCGGGAGGGACAAATGAGAGGAATTTATGAATGTAAAATTATGCAAATAAATATTTAATAGGGTATTTGACAACATTTAAAAAATGCCGCAAATTTTGGTCATCATTTTAGAAAATAGCATAAGATAACATAATTCACTTTAATTTAGGCAAAAATATGAATACTAATTGAATATTTCACGAAACAAAATGTACTATTTACCCGACTGCCAAAGAGGGAGGGTAATGTTGTTGGAGTGTATGTAAGTATGTATGTATGTCTGTTCCTTTGTGACCTCCTGTAGCCTAAACGGCTTGATGGATTTTGATGTATGAGGTATCGTTAGATTTGTCTTGATTACGGGAGTGTCATAGGATACATTTTATCCTAAAAGTCCCACGGGATAAAGACATGCAGTGTGCAGTCGGGTATTTTGTTTTTAAGCAAACCGCTTTTTTTTATTAAACTTTTTATAAGACAATAAACGCTTCAGTTTCAGTTTTGGAGTATGAATAATCACTAAGTGACTAAAGTATACGCCGTACAAAGCCATACCAAAAAAAAAAAACATAGACTAGGCGGAAATAAAAGTTGTTGTCAGTGTATTGGTATTATTTTTTCTTTGTGTTGGCACAACTGAAGCGTCAGCGTCTTATACACGAATAGACCAATCATGAAGAACTTACCAATGGCTCAATTTTGAATTTGTTCGAGGTGGGGATTTGGACCTGCCGCCATATTGTGTCGGGCTGTTAGTGCATGAAGTGAAAATTTTACATTTTATAGTGTTGATTCTTTGTCAAATTATTTCGGATTGAAATTCTAAAAGGTGAGCTATAAATTAGTATTAGTTTTTGTCATAATAATTTGTTTCGTGATTTAATTGTATACTCTAGGGGGGAAATGCCGGTTGGTAAGCAAAAATTTACGTTTTATGAAACGACTCCCTTTCCTCTCATTTCGTCCGTGTGTAATATCTTGAATGATACGTTTTGGATAACAAAATTCATGATATCCTACATAATTATTTGTAAAGAATTAGTTTTATGACTGATGGCATAAGTAATATATTTTCAGTGTAATTTACAACGGGTTTTTTGGGTCGGACATTCTCTTATTTTTTGTTTAGAAAGAATTATGTTTTACAAGAACAAGAATGCTAGAAAATGAAACTTCTAAGTTTAGTAATAGTTGTGTTAAAAGTTACAATAAGTTATTAATATTGTGTTAATAAATCGTGGGAATCCCTTTGTGATTGCGATGAATCATCGTGTGAGTAACCCGAGGGGGAGACAAGGGTGAACTAGTCATATACTTTTACTTAGTCAATACGGTACATATCTATACATTTATCGTCATTGTTGATGAACATTTACGTAATTACAATATATGTATAAATTCCTAATCCTTACCATTGGGATATGTAGGGGTGTGAACGCTGTACAATGGTGACAGTGCTCGCGCATTGTGTAGGTAGGTACCACATCTGAATATCATTGTGTCAAAGAATCTTTTCTTTATTCAATACTGAGTGCCATAGAATTGGCCACTTAGTTTCAATTTATGGTTTATTATGTAATAGCTTGAATTTTAAATAGGTACATAAAAGATTAATAAAAAATATGTAGCCATATTATTTTATATTCACATGGGATTTAAAACCATAAAATATTTGAATGAATGTGAATCATATGTTTATGAACAACTGGCTAATGAGTAGAAACGAAGTTTCACTCAGCTAAACAAAGTAAGAAGAGAAAGAGAAGAAAATTTTATGAAATTTCTATAAATGCAATGGGCAAAATATTCATCAATAGAAAATAAACTTAGAGCTATATCTAGTAGAGATAATCTTAATATTTTTTAGTGGTCCTATCAGTGTCTATATGTATTAGCTTCCATAAATTATCTGGATTTGTATTTTGAAAAAGTCCGATAACACACATTAATTAATGACTTGGACAGACCTACTTAATTCATGATCCAAGCATATAAAAAAAGAATTGTTTATGTTCTACCACAGACACAATTAGCAAATTAACTTCTTAGGGATTATGTGATTTCATATACCTAAGATGTCTCGTGTTCAAAATAATGTTGAGGAGGCATTTGTCTATTTATCTATGTTGCCACATGTGTATATTGAAGGTCCCTACATATAAAAGGACATGACTAAAGCTAGACCTTTTTATCATATGTTTATTATGTTTGTATCCTATGTTATGGTCTTTAAATCAGAACGAGGTTTTTTGACTGTGTTTTGTTGGTATTCGGTGAACCACATTAACATGTGGTGTATCTTGTTATGGTCCAAGTGATTAATGCGGGCATTATTTATAATGCGAGGGCATTATAAATAATGTCAAGCTCTATTAGGCAAACTGATAATTTCTATCTAAACTCATTATTTATAACATTGCCCGGTCATTATTGTATAATGCTACATTTATTACTTGGTCCATAACATATCTATTGATAGGTTTCAAAGGATTTTTACACAAGAGTCGCTTTCAAAGTAGAAAAAAACTCGCATTTTCCTTATTATCTATTACGCTAATAATCTAAATAGGAAAGATTTGATTGTTTGTTTGAATTAAATAGGCTCCAAAACTACAGGACCCATTTGAATAATTCTTTCACTGTCTAAAAGCTACACTATCTCCGGTGAACATAGGCTATATTATATTTTTTTTAAGTTAGAGATCCATGCTAAAACTACAGTAATGTAAACCATAGTGTGAAAAGAATTACCAAAAAGCTTTCTTACAAACTGACATAGGTATCTTGTAAACATTACCATTGCAACCTAAACTGTTACCTATGTCATGTAAATAAATACCTAACTCTTTTACTCTCTGTAACTCTCACTAACTTGTTATTGAATTATAGATACATATTAGTTGGCGTTTATCTGAAATACCCGAAACGAAGCGAGACCGGTTTGCTAGTAAGTGAGAAAATGAATTCCTTATACAAAGTCACTCCATGAGTTGTGATAACAATAAGAAGAACTAATGTGGAGTGCCCAGGGCCCGATGCCGATATTATTAACAGGCTCTTGCCGCACTAGGTACTAGTTACGGCAATAGCAACATAAAAAAAATTTGTTCACTGTTTCGTCGCATTTTGTCCACTTGGTCCATTTCGCATTTGGTCCACTTCGCGAAACGTCCATTTCACATTTGGTCCACTTTCGACAATGGTTGTTGTACATTACTACCATGCCATACATTTGAAACGATGTATGTATGTCACCGGAAAATAGCAAGAATCGTAAGTTGATCAATTTCCTAGGTAGTTGATTAACTTTCGGAATATAACAAACGGTAGTTGAAATGTATTATTTAACGCAATGGATTTCAGTTAGTTGATGAACTTACGGTAGGCTGGCAGTAATTTAATAATTTACGATTTTGACACAAGTAAAATCGTCCTCAAATGAGCCAATCATTGCACAATGTACCTACTATTTATCGGTGCACTATTACCCGTAACTTAATACACTGTTCCCTGATTGGTTGCCGGGATAACGCCACGTGAGCCGTTGAACCAATCAACGTTTACCTCACCTTCGTCGGATGATTTTACGGCAAGACCCCGTAAAATGATCAATTTACTAAAATTCATACGTTAGAAAATACATTTCAACTGCCGTTTACTATTTTCCGGAAGTTAATCAACTACCTAGGAAATTGATCAACTTCCTATATATTTATTTTTATTTTATTATTATACGAGCCATCCGCCCTCGCTTCGCTCAATATAAACCTTCCTCTTGAAGCACTATTTATTTAAATAAAACCGCATCAAAATCCGTTGTGTAGTTTTAAAAATAAAAAGCATAGATAGGGACAGACAGAAAACAAAAGCGAATTTGTTTTATACTAGGGTAGTGATTATTATTCTTCTTGTAGGAATTATGGAAATTGGTCCAGAAGTTTTGGAGCCTATTCAAACAAACAAGTCTTACGTCTTTATAATATTTGTATGTATACCTACATATTTGGCTGATTTACGTACCGAATCACGTCCGTATCTTTAGGACTTTATACTGTCCCTGTTGGTATAGACCTATTGTTATGTGCATTAATTGTTATTAGGAATAAAATTAATTGTAATAGGATGTGATAACTACTATGCAGGAAATCAATGGATACGTAGATAACTAGAACAGTTTTTTCCTATTTCCATTTGATGGCTCATATGACTGGTGCAGAATTACTTGCGGTTTAAATCCGCAACCGGCCGCTACCTATCGATTTTCCACTTATCCAGCATATGTATATTGTGTAGAGAGACATGTGAAGGAGCTTGTGTCTGAATACACTCACTCGTACGTGTACTTAGCTAGTGCACCTATTGCTTTGCAATACACTTCTGATTTCTTCCGGATAGGTACGATATATTATACCTATGCGGTATCTTTATCTACGCATTCACGTCTACATGCCTTATTATTACTTGTGTTATTACTACATAAATTAGGTACATTGTATAGTAGTAGTACATATACCTACCAACTTCATTGGAAAATTAATTCCTAGAATCATTTTCTTAGTAAAAGTTTCATAATAATTTAGGTCATTAGGATATTGGGTTTCGAAAATAACGGGCTTCCATAAAATGGTGCCTTCATTTTAAGTTAGACCTCTAGAAATACATTGGTAAAAAAACCGCATTCAATTCCGTGCAGTAGTTTCCGCGTGATGCGCGGTTCAAACATACGTACATAAAAAATATCTCCCGTTTTCTTGGGAAAGGGTTGGCTCTTTACTGCCCTGCTCCTATTGATTGTAACGTGATGTAAAGTATATTATAACCTGCCCAGGAGTATGAAGAATATGTGTACAAAGTTTCGTTAAAATCCGTTGAGTAGTTTTTGTTTCTATAACGACAGACAAAAATTTTACTGATTGCGTTTTCGGCATCAGTATCGATCACTAATCACCCTCTGATAGTTATTTTGAAAATATATTTCATGTACAGAATTGACTTCGCTACAGATTAATTATAAGTATAGATAATAGATTATTTGAAATGTTCACTCCATAAGTACACAATGTTCAGACGTTTTATTAAAAATCCACCCACTGATCGTAGCATTATTAACCTTGACTGCACGAGAGTCAAGGTCGCTGATATAGTTTGGTCTTATTATTTAAATTCCACTAAGCGGGGTTTAGAATTTCCTTCTATTGTACTACTAACGACAATAAGTTGAGGTTGACCGCCTATACCAAAAAACTTAATAGTAGGGGCTCAAAGGCGCTTTTGAGGTCAATCACCTCGAAAGCGTGAACCAATATGACGCAGCTCGTCTGATGTAGGACCTACTACCTAAATAAAAAGTTTCTGTAGCTATCTCAATGCCAAAGGTAAAGTCGGCTTTTACACCTTACTAATCATAACAGCCTTAAGAAAGGACGCATATTGTTTATATTTTTTTAATTTAACCATTATATCATTTGTACTAAAGCAGTACCAGTTAAACTATTTTCTGTTTTTAAACTTAACTCTAATTCAGTCATAAAATTACTGCATCGTAGCTAATATAAGTGACCAATAAACAAAATGCAAACTAAAGGGCAACCTTCAATGGTTTTAGTTCTTTTTGTTCGCTTTTGTTGGCCTCGGGAGCAGGGCGCCGCGATATTTTTGTCTGCAAGTGAATGTTTGCGTACAAGAGATAAGACTCGATCCTGCGGGTAGTGGTGACTAATGGCACTGCTATTTATGTTGCATTGGGAGTAACGAATGGGATAATGAACGATAAATGCGACGATGCGCTAGGAATTCGGTCCGCTGCTAATGACCAATGATAACTATGCACTGCTTCCACTCTCAGTTTCGTTTTCAACTCCGTGATAGTAACGTGGTCACGCTTTGGTTCAGGCATTCTTATACAGTCATCAGGTATTTATTTACTTTCATAATAGGCTATTTGAATATTTTTTTATCTTGACTTGCTGTTGATAGGCTTGCTGTCATTAAAGAAACGTAGTGATATTTTTCCGTTAGCATTATATGTACCTATCTTTGAGTCACAATTTATGATTGAAATGGCCCCGTGGTACATTTTGGTACTGACCACTGGCTACTGAACCGAATGTCATTCGATTCTCACTCAGGACAAACATTCCTGTGAAGAGCGTTTATGTTTGTTGTGTCTTGAGTGTTAATATTCTTTATAATGATATTATAACTTATTTCTTCCATAACTTCGTACTTTGAGTATGGGTCAATCAATATAATATTTAATTTATAAATACAAATATTGTCGACTCCTCAAACAAAGCTACTACTCGCAAATTGTCGTCAAATGCATCATGTAATACGTCTTATTTCGTATGATACGCGTAAGAAGTTTGTTTCATAGTTAAGTTAAATAGTCAATAAATACTGCGTGTATGTATGTCATCATAGATAGCAAAGATGTTAAAATACTTAATGCATGTAGGATGCGATAATGTTTTTATTACATTTAATGTTGTAAATAAATTAACTTAAAAGGACGTTCCGGATTAACTTACGGCCTATTTCCGTACTGCAACATTTTTTAATTTTAGATTTCTCAAATAGGTGTGTCAATGTCATATTTTATTATATTACCATTCTAGAACCACATTGTAATAATGTAGGTACCTCCTTAATTCTAGCATAGCCAATAGGTATATCATAATGTGTAGAACATATCAATTATTCGTTTTCCCAACAACTACCTTCACTGCTCTGCTCCTATTCGCTGTAGCGTGATGAAGTATATTATAACCTGCCCAGGAGTACGAGGAATAATTTTACCAAGTTTCGATAAAATCCGTTGAGTAGTTTTTGTTACTATAACGAACATACAGACAGACAAAAATTTTACTGTTTGCACTTTTGGCATCAGTATCGATCACCTAATCACCACCTCCTGATAGTTATTTTGAAAAAATATATTTCACTAGCTGTGATCGCGACTTCGTCCGCGTGGAATAGTTATTTTATCCCCGTTTTTTTAAATTTTTCATTATTTCTTAGCTCCTAATAGTTGCAGCGTGATGTTATATAGCCTAAAGCCTTCCTCAATAAATGGTCTATTCAACACAAAAAGAATTTTTCAATTCGGACCAGTAGTTCCTGAGATTAGCGCGTTCAAACAAACAAACTCTTCAGCTTTATAATATTAGTTAAGATGTACAGAATTGACACCTCTACAGATTGGTTATAACTTATAAGTATACAAGATTTTATTACTTAGATGATCTCAAAAATATGCTGAAAATAATAATCATCATTCAATGTTTTTAAATTTTCAATCTACGTACGTATTTCGTGCTCTATCTAGAAGTCTTAACATTTGAACTAATTTCGACCGTGACGTGTTTAGTAGGTTGTTATCAAGCTATGCGACAAAAGATGTTTTACTATTTACACTTTACCGGCTGATAATTATAATTTACCTTCATGGTGCTTTCGTTTGTTTGGTAGTTTTTAGGATGTTACCAGAAAGAGTTGGATGGATCTTTTAAATAAATAAATAAAATATCAGACAACATCACATACATTGCTCCGATCCCAAAGTAAGTAGCTTAAGCACTTGTGTTATGGGTATCAGAACAACGAAGGTACCACAAATAAATACTTAAATACAAATATTAACACCCAGACACGGAACAAACACAAGTGTTCATCACACGAATGTTTGTCCCGGGTGAGAATCGAACCCACGACTCTCGGATCAGAAGGCAGGGGTCACTACTAATTGAGCCACCGAGCCTGTCTATTATATCTAAAGGTCCCATTGCGGTAAATTTTAATAATAGAATAGACGGGACGGTTCCTGTACGCATACATCAGTGCATCTCGCTGCACTCTCGTTGGAGGTACTATTTTAGTCACTGTTAACATTTATTTCGAGCGTATTCCCAGTGCCGTGACCCACTGTCATGCATTGTATTCCAAATGGGTTACTCTACCTGTATTATTTATTTTTATCACGGTTAATTTATTAATTATCCATCATAATTATGTACATGAATTTATCTGTAACATGCACTGACGGTTGTCTGATACTTGTAGATTTTGAATTTTCGTAAATCAGTGAGATGCAATTTTCTCAAATCATATGTGAGTGATAGAATCGATCAATAGAGCAATGATAAACTGGTGTTGGGTAATACCATAATTTGAATGCCTTTTTGAGTTTCTTCATGCACCATAATGTATGATGATATATGTATAATGATTCAGTTTTCAAAATCATGCACCAAATGATTTTGAAAACTGAAATACATGACGCAGAAATAGAAAAACCCAGCTAAACTATAAGAGATATTCTGTGAATGACTCCTTGGCAAAAATTGTTTAGTCAGATGTGCATTTTGCTGCGTCATCAAAAATGAACAACCTGATGTATGATTTAATTATATCATATTAAAATCCCCGCGAACGAAGTTCCCTGGCACCAGGTAGTGCCGAATGGGCCTGTTTCCGTAAAAAATGTAATTAGTCCGTCTTTTAGATTGTTCAAAAATAAAAGACACGTATTTTTTCATTTGTAAATTAGACCAAAAATGACAAAGATATAGCCCGTTAAAATTACGCGTGACGTCACAGAGTGGAAGTTTTTTCGCCACTAAGTAACGTCAAAGACCCCCACTCCTAAATTTTGATGCCTTGTATCTTTGTTATTTTTTGTTTAAATGAAAAAAGGAAAAATACGTGTCTAATATATTTTTATAATCTAAAATACGGACTAAATATAATGTAATTATTTTGACCCTGGAAACATCCCCATTGTTGCCGAGTATTTTATTAAGCTACTTTTTTTTTGTGACAGGTTGTGTAAGACAAGAGCATGGGTGCTAAGCAGAGCAAACGCTCGGTCGACATAAGCGGCAAGGAGGCGGAGGGCGCCGGCGAGGTAGCGGCGGCCGGCGCGGCGGGCGAGGGCCGCGTGGAGGCTCTGGCTGACGCGGACGCGCTCAAGCCCCAGCTCAACGGCGACGCACACATACACGAACAGACAGTAAATTCCATTGTCTACCTACTACATATAACATTACTTACTCTCATTCAACTCGTGCTTTGGAGAACATTTATTATTTTCTGCCTTAAAATGTTTCCTGATTCATGAATCCTATGTATCATAACAAAATAAACCATAATGGATATTCCCGTCATTATTAATCTCCAGAATAAATGTTATTAGTTATTACATAATTTTGTACCAGAAAATTAAACAATAAACATGAATAATTCTAATTAGGTTGCTGATAAATTTAGCTGCCTACTTACAGAATGACCACAAATCATTAAAATGTAATTATAACTACATATGTAAATACCACTTACTATTAATATTTATTATTCATGCACAAACAATCGTAAACCAATTTCCTTATTTATTATGTATAGCCCCAACTCATACAAATAACGTTCAACAATTGTTTCTTCGTTTTACTGATAATCATATAATTGAGATGAAGTGAGCAGTCGATTGTGCTATGCTCTATATCTAAACAAGAATTTGTAATGACTGCTTAGTTCGCAGACATGCCATCCCACGATTTCCTGTCTAGATAAAATTTCTTGGGCCATTGTACTGGGCCTCTACATAAGTATCATTACAACCTTATACCAACATAGGTAATTCTTTTGCAAACCATGTATTTGACGAAACTATACTTTTTCAAGCATAACACATACTGAAAATAAAGTACCTACATACTTAAAATTTTAAGTGACAATAATGATATTTCATAATAAATTCGTAATTTTCTAATTTAAGGACAAAGAGAAACAGCTTGATAGTGGTACTCCAGAAAATGAAAAGGATGCTACTACTGAAAAAGAAGGAAAGCAAGAAGATGTCGAAAAGGACAAAGAAGCAGCGCCTGTGACCAATGGTGAAACTGAGGAGCAGAAAACAGAGAACGGAGATTCGACGCCAACACCCGAAGACGCGAAAAAGCCCAAAAAAGAGAAGGTATTTAATTACTCCATATTTAAATCTAAAACAAAAAACTTTAACAACGCAGTTAGCAAATGACTTGATAAACACTGGGTTTATACCCAATAATGAACCAATAGTTTTTTTGTGTTTTTTTGCATGGAAAATAATTTGATGTGTATTATATTAACACTAACCAAATTCGCGGACAGGTTAAGAAGAAATGGTCGCTAAGATCGATCAGTTTTAGCCGAAAAGACAAGCCCAAACAAGAAAAGAAACAAAAAGAGGAAGAACCTAAAACAAATGGCGAACCAGAAAAGGTACCAGAGGAGGTATGTGTGCTTTACTTGTTTTAGTTATTAAAGTAGGTGACGTATAGATGAATGAATATTCTTTATTGCACATGACTTAATGACGAATACCTAGGAATCACACGAAAAAGTGTAGATAATAGTGTAATTACCGATGGTTTCCTCTGAAAAACAGCGATAATAATGTACTGGGTGCATTTAAAATAATCTCAAATATCGTTTATAGCTATCATTCTAGCGCGATTCCGAGTTCGGATAAGCGGTCGTTCGGTTAATCGACGCTCTACTGTATTTTCAAAATAACTATCAGGGGTGATAAGTGATCGATACTGATGCCAAAAATGCAATCAGTGTGTGCTTTACTTGTTTTAGTTATTAAAGTAGGTGACGTATAGATGAATGAATATTCTTTATTGCACATGACTTAATGACGAATACCTAGGAATCACACGAAAAAGTGTAGATAATAGTGTAATTACCGATGGTTTCCTCTGAAAAACAGCGATAATAATGTACTGGGTGCATTTAAAATAATCTCAAATATCGTTTATAGCTATCATTCTAGCGCGATTCCGAGTTCGGATAAGCGGTCGTTCGGTTAATCGACGCTCTACTGTATTTTCAAAATAACTATCAGGGGTGATAAGTGATCGATACTGATGCCAAAAATGCAATCAGTAAAATTTTGGTTGTCTATCTGTATGTTCGTAATATGTAAAAAAACAAAAACTACTCGACGAATTTTAACGAAACTTGGTACAGTTATTCTTCATACTCCTGGGCAGGTTATAGTATACTTTTCATCACGCTACAATTAATAGGGCCAGGGCAGTAAAGGGAAGTGGTGAGAAACCGGGAGAAATTTTTATCTGTATGTTTGAACGCGCATCACGTGAAAACTACTGCATGGAATTAAATGCAGTTTTCACCAATGTATTGTTAGAGGTCTAACTTGAACTTTAGGCATTTTATGGAAGTCCGATATTTTTTCTGCTGGGACAGCTAGTCTGTAATAAATCTTGGTACTTACGATTAAAACGTAAAGTTATTTAGGTACGTGTCATGCGTGAATTACTTACAAACAATTATAATATTTGCTAATTTCATGCTGATCCGCCCATCAGGATTACGACCACATGGGGAAATAAAAAATATTTTTGGTTTACGGTCGAGTCAATGGCCTTCGTCGTGCGAAAATCTGAAGTGATGTGAAATCGTGCACACGTGTTGTTAAAACTGGTACGAGGGCGCGCTCGCGCCGCGATCGCATCATGTTCAAGTACCGTTTAGACAGGCTTATTGTTATGCATTTGACAAAAACAAAATGTCATGTTTAGGGAAATATCTGTATAGTAACTTAGTAAAGCTATATCACTGACTAAAAAGACAGTTATGTCATCGTCAGCAAACAGTTGGTAGATCGAATGCCCCTAGGAATATATTCATTTTTTTTTTCAATTATGTAGGGTAACGATTTATTAGATAGGCTTCTGCAAAACAATATGAAACCAAGTACATACATATTATATTTATTGTGTTCTAGGCAGATAGACTACATAATATACGTACCAATAGACATATCAATGAGCATTACATGTGTCTAATTTTAATTAAGTTTTTCGTGAAATCTATCTACTGCGACCTTGTACGTCCGTCCGAGTGGAAACTAACGATTTCTATGACAAGTTAGTATTGCGTCGTAGTGCATTGCACCCAAACCGGCGCGGACGCGAGGAACAATGCGCATTATAATTCAAAGTGGTGCTATATCCGTGCTTAACAAACGTGAGCTGCCATTGTCGAAGACGATATCGCGACACTTAGTTCATTGACAAACTAAATAGTACACCATTTTATAGCTCTCATGTAGGATCATTATGTTACTTATGATCTCGTATTGAGTAAACCGTTTTTATATGTACTTATATAAGTTACATTTACAAGTTTACTAACAAAATGTTTCTTTATCTAATACCCACTCAATTGCTTCCGTGTGATGTTTTCCAAGTTAATTTTTATTTTACACGAAAAAGTTTAAACTTTTTCTTTTGTTTGTATACTAATAGCAGCTTAGATACCAACTTTCATCTTTCTAAGACTTCAGGACTACCCTATAATTTTGATGATCAGTGAATCAGTCAGTCAGTGACGAAATCGGAGGTTTTTACATATTAATAAAAACCGAAGTATCAAAGCTACGGTTACGGTATTCTACTTGTACTGATGGCATTCTATTTTGAAAATAACTATTTAGCATCATTCATACCAAAGTTATGAGGGTTCAAAAAAACGTCGAAACCTTTCGAGAAAAGGTAGGTAGTGCCCTTGCGCTTCGCTTGGCTCGTCTTGGCGGGGGCACGACCGTGCCCCTCAGATTTGACATTGTTTTAATTTCTTGTAATATTATTTGACAGATACATCTATATATATAAAAGGAGAAACTGACTGACTGACTGACTGACTGACTGACTGACTGACATATCAACGCACAGCCCAAACGGCTAAACGTAGGCACTTGAAATTTGGAAGGGACGTAGCTTAGGTACCGTAGGGGTGCACTAAGAAAGGAATTCCCGAAATTCCCACGGGAACGGGAATTAGCGGGAAAATCCTTTTGTATGAAAAATCTAAACCGCTTAAGTTAGACGCTTGAAATTTGGCATGCAGGTACCTTAGTAAATATAAAGTTTAGTTATGGCTGTATTTTGAGAAATTCCCACGGGAACGGGAGTTAGCGGGAAAAAACTTTTGTATGTATAAATTTAAACACGCGGACGAAGTCGCGGGCAAAAGCTAGTATTATATATTTTTTAATTTTAATTAATAATAATAAAAAATAATCTTTATTTGGTATCAATAACAACTTTAGAAAAACGGATAAAGCGTTAACGTTAACGGCCGCAGTAGTACGAAGACTGTGTCGCATCGCAGCCATCAGCGCTTACCTCTTGAGACGGACATTAATTTCTAATATAAAATATACTTAAAGTAGTTTTATTTTAAATAATTTTGTACATTGTGCGTTTGTGTGTGCGCGCGCGAGCGCGTGCGCATGCGTGTGTTTGTGTGTGTATGTGTGTTTATCTTTTTATTTTAATAACGACTCCACCACACCTTAATCAAGCTTTAGAAGCCACTCAGTAATGAGAGTTTTACATTTATATGTATTAAGTGGATAAATATTTAATTTATCATTGATTTTATTATAAAGGTGTGGTGCTAAGTAATTATAATGATGTTTGACTAGCCCATTTCTGGATTTAAATAACTGACATACTCTGTTCCGCCTTCTTTTATTTTCTAATACGTTGTCATTTTCATCATTATCATCGTCATCAGCCCGTGTCAGTCCACTGCTGGACATAGGCCTCTCCTAATGTTCGCCACCTTGATCGATTTTGGGCCTCGCGCATCCAGCACTTGCCAGCCGTCCTGCGCAAATCGTCACTCCACCTGGCCTGAGGGCGTCCTACATTACGTTTGCCGAGACGCGGTCTCCACTCCAGAACTCGTTTACCCCAACGGTTATCGGTTCTGCGGCTAATATGGCTGGCCATATTAGCCGCAGAACAGCAGTGGGCTGGCCCACTGCCACTTCATCATTTTAATTAACACTTTTATGTTTACCTCAAAACGAAAAACAGAAAGAACCTCCCAGTAATAGTATATTAGTTTTGTAGGGGATAACTCATTGGTTTTGAGAATCAATTGTAATCTGTTTTTATTTAATTTAATAATTTCGTATGCCATTTGTGGTGTATCATGGAGTACCTATATAATATTCATCCTGTCAACTATGTCACCTATGATGAGGAATAAATTAATTTGAATATGTATAAATTCCTGTTCGGTCTGTTTTCTATCATATAGAGGGACATCACTGTAATGAAATTTTCGTAGCGCAGAGAGTAATTAGCGTTCTGAAAATTTTGACCACCTGCTATTGTAAATGAGAGATTGAAAACCTCGCCGAGTTAGCTACAGGTGTGACTGATAAAACCATTTGAATTTACATAATTTGAAAAGTGAAACTGCTGCTAAGGACAATTCTAGACCAAACACCGCACAACAGACGGTGACGAAATTCTAAAGTGCCTTGCATACTAATTGTTGTATTGGAAGGAAGGGATTCATGAGGCGCAAGGGGTTGGTGATTTTCTGTTTATAAATTAATCCACCTGGATTTAGAGCACAGAATAACTCCTTGACAGCTTAACTGAATCGAATCGGTTTAAACCGAAGTTCAACTCTTTCGGGTCACCAAAACCCGAAACTCGACATTTGACCAAATCGTTGCAATTGAAAAATCTTCTAGTTGTTCTAGTTCTAGTTTGAATTACCAGTTGGGATAATTCTACACCACAATTTTAGCATATTTGCACGGGAGATGTAGTGTACAAGTATGTTGTGTGCACGAACACAGTTGCGCTCATCATTCATTTACTAAAAAAACTTGCCGCTAGCAATTCGTGTTTTTTAACAGCAATCCCTCATCGTTCATTCGGCCGTAACAAGTTCCGGTGACGGGTATTTGTTGTTTCATGCCCGTGCATCCTGTACCTATGGGTCAGACAGTGCAAATTTTTGTTAATAATTTCAATTACATTTTGTAAAATTACGTAAAAAGTAAGAGGGTGCCATTTGCATCACTGATGGGTGACTGGTTTTATTTTCAAACATCTTACTCCTCAAATTAAAACTTTTTCAAAATAGTATTCGATGTTGATTTTATTTTTCAGAACAATTAACTGGTCTTAACCAGCTGGTGCTGGTTTTGCATATTCCCATATTATAAATTTTTTCCTCTAAAAAATAAATATGTACATGTATTATAATTAATGTACATGTACTACTTGCTTGTCAATAGTCCCAGTTTTCGTTACTCATCTTTACGCAATAGTGCTGCACCCGCCGGGTATTACTATTGAGCGCGTCATCTTGGGGCACTCAGAAGTAATGCCCGGCCCGGTGTATCCCATCTCACATTCACATATTAAATTGTCTCAAGGCGAAGAGGCCTCTACGTGTTGGGCCTGTGCCCCCACGCAAGCCTTCCAAAGGACCGGGAGGGGTAACACCTTCCCGCAAAATCCAAAGGACACTACATAATATTAATAAATAAATAACCCAAGACATACTACGCTGGGCCACACAGCGCCACCTAGCCCCAAACTAAGCCGAAGCTTGTACTATGGGTACTAGACAACTGATAAACTAACTTAGATACATTTTTTTTGTAAATAAATACATATTGTACATAGAATACAAACAGAAATGTCCATGAACACAAATGTTTGTACTATGCGGGAATCGAACCCACGACCCTTGGCTCGAGAGGGCAGAGGTCACTACCAAATGAGCCATCGAGCCAGTCCTCTAAAAAAAAACTAAAATTAACCCGGCTGATAAGAGCCGGTCGCGGTACTGACACAAAACATGTAAATTTTATTGTTTATTCATTTTATTGACATTATTAACACTTACATTTTAATAGCTAAAAACGCTCTGAAACTAAAGGACAAGTCAGTATTTGATACAAACCGGGGCCAGGATACGGAAGTTTAAAGCTGGACCAAATATACCATAAAAATTAGAGATGTTCCGACTAGTCGGTAAAGCCGACTATCCGGCCACTATTGTAGTCGCCGATTAGTCGGCGACTAATCGGCAAAGAGCGCCGACTATCCGGCTTCTTACGTTGTATGAATTTCTCAATATGATATGCATGCGGGGGAACTACATGAAATAAAAACCTTGATTAAATTTTAATTCTACTTGTTCACTTCAATGAATAATAATAGTATTATCTTTAATTATGCACAAAAAAATATTTTTTTACACTAAAACACCGCTCTCGGCAATTACACAAGCAAAACATGTTCCGTCCGACACGCTCGCAGGCGGCGTATGCGATTGCGCGCGAATCAGCCGTAAAAGAAGCGTTACGGAAATTCCCAAAACCGTAATTGGCTTAGCCGACTAGTCGGTCTTATTACAACCGACTAATCGGCTATTCGGCGAAAGTCATAATCGGCACATCTCTAATAAAAATATTTCTTTAAATGTTATTTTTTTATTCCAAATGGTCGTCAATAGTCTCTAAAATCGCTTAGATGTGATGGTTAATCCTAGAATTCTTATCGCTCTCATCTCATATCGATTTCACTCCGAGCAAACCACTTTCGACAAAACCTCAAGACGTACTCCGGAGTAAGCTACTGAAATTTCGGGCAGTCACGAAAGTATTCAGATAATTAATAGCTAATTACTCGCTCCGATGTCGCTCTCGACAGGTGGTCGGGGTAGTCATTTTAGGTGTGGGTGCAAGCGTCACAACGAGCCGCCATTCTGTCTTCCTCGCACATTCGAGTGGCTATGACGAGCTGTTCACTCCTACCAATAGCTAATATCAATCGAGGTTTAATACCCATCAGGCTTGTAGCAAATCATACACAGACAACGATCCATACATATTATATCCTATAAGTAAGTTAACATTGGTTATTTACTGTTGACTTTTAAACTTCGAACTAGACCCCTTAGGTTGAGGCGTAATTTTTCCGTTAAATTTAAAAAGAGCGGTTCCCGAGCCCTGGTTATAAAACGTCAAAATCCCTTTTTGCATTTATTCAGTTTAAACTGACAAATTAAATAGTTTTCTTTAGCCACCTAAACGTCTGTTAAGATTTTAGATATTTCAAACGAGTTAACTGTTGGAGCATTAGGAAACAAGTTTCTGCAAAATAAAATTATTAGCGTGCAGCAGGTTTGGCGCGACGCTATTTGTAGGCGGGTGAGTCCGGATCCGTATCCTTCGCTGAGCCCATAATACGTAGGAGGTCGACAAACCGCTTCTCCCTGCTGAACCCTACTTCCTTAGCACACGCGCCCGGCGCGGCGCCGCGCTCGCCGTCACGTCACGCGCGATGCATTCAATAAACTGACTACTTGCTTTTGTCTTTCGGAAGTTAGTTATCATTTATGGAAAACTAATGAAGTCACAGAGCACTAGTACAGTACTGCATGTACTACCTATATGAGGCTAAGTTATTTTTATTGTTTGAAAAAGTGTACTTTGAAAGTGACTAGGTACACTACAGCTGAACATAATGATTTAGAGCAATTGAAGACGACTTTCGCCTGTAACGTTTAGTTACGCGTTTTCCTATGACTCTATTTAATACCGACACATTTAACTACTAAATTCGGATAATTTCCATACGGCGCCTATAAAAATCCTTGGCAACAGATACGTTAGTTTCCTAACAGTAAGTTACATACAAAACAAACAAGCAACAATTGAATTAAAACGACTCTGTGGCTCACAATATGCTGAAAGTTCGCCCTCTAGAGTGTCTTCTGCATATATTTGCGTCTTACAGTTAATGAAGTGTTGTATGAACAATGCCGAGGCTGATGAGTGTTATTTACGTGGAGTCTAACCAAACTCGACGCTAAGGTAACCCGATGAGCACATAGCTCTTATTACGTGTTTACTAACGACAAGGCGTCCTGCCCGGCTCATCTGTCATATTTTCATAATACGCCGGTTGAATTGTGCATTGCCGTAACAAGGAAGGGCTCCGCTTCCTATTGACAAACGGGCTATTGTGTGAAAAATTACAATAATAAGTACTACACTACTAGTCTTATCATTCTCATCTTTTAATATTTATTATAATTAATACTTTAAGATAGACTAGCTGTGCCGGTTTGGGGTTTCAAAAATAACGGACTTCCATAAAATGGTACCTAAATTTTTAGTTAGACTTCAAGCAATACATTGGTGAAAACCGCATGTAATTCAATGCAGAAGTTTTCGCGTGATACGCGATCAAACATACAGATAAAAAATTCTCCCGTTTTCCCAACATTTCCCATCACTGCTCTGCTCCTATTAATTGTAGCGCGATGAAAAGTATACTATACTTTAACTTGCCCAGGAGTATGAAGAATAATCGTACTAAGTTTCGTCAAAATCCGTCCAGTAGTTCTTTTTCTATAACGAACTTACAGACAGACAGACAGACAAAAATTTTACTGATTGCATTTTTGGCATCAGTATTGATCACTAATCACCCCCTAATAGTTATTTTGAAAAAAATTTCATGTACAGAATTGACCTCTCTACAGATTTATTATAAGTATAGATTTCGAACATTACAAAATACAATACAGTTAACAAACAATGTAATGATGATAGGTATATATCTTATATATTAATTTGGGAAACACTACAATGATATTAATTTTATTTGTGTATGTAAATTATATTATTATAATTGAATTAAGTTGTTATTATAAAAAAAATAATTTCTTTTTGTTTGCACAAAAGATACTCTTCAAACGTGTGTGTAAAGGTTTGAACTTTTGTAAATTTTCGAATAAACAACTGGTACATGCATATAAAATTATCTTTGAAAGTGTGTAACTATCGGTCACGTTGTGGCTGACAACAAAGGGCTTCATAAAACTGATTATGTAGGATTTCTTCATGTGCAGTTATTTGTATCTTGTTTGCCTTCATTGTATGAACACTCTTGCTTATTTGTAATTCATCAATGTAATGTAAATGTAAAAAATTGAATAGGCTGAATATTCGAATCTTTTATCGTCAGTTTCTATTTGTTTTTGGGTCTAGTAAAATTCGGATGAGCACTGTAAGCAAAAAAATAAGTAGCAATGGATTGTGATAATAGCACTGCGGTCGATGTTGGATCGTGTAAACGGTGCCAAGACAGGGCGTTCAACCGTTGATAGTGGCTAGGTATAAGTTATATGACAGTAGTGCGTCTGAACCGAACCGGGCGCGATGCTATCTCCACCGTTATTTATTGCCCATGCAAATTACACTCGTCCGTTGGTCATACGATGCTTACTACCTTTCTGACCGCTTCGGTGTCAACATAAAACATACCTACACTCAATATGACTCAACATAACATCCCCAGGTTATTTCGTAAGTGTTCTAAAAAGAATATCTATGCTTATTTACTACCAGCTGGCGGCGTCGCACGCTTGGATATCGGGTTTCAAAAATAACAGACTTCCATAAAATAGTATCTAAATTTTAAGATAGAAACTCTAGCAATATATTAGTGAAAATCGAATTTAATTCCATGCAGTAGTTTTCGCGTGATGCGCGATTATACATACAGATAAAAATTTCTCCCGTTTTCCCAACACTTCCCGTCACTGCTCTGCTCCTATTGATTGTAGCGTGATGAAAAGTGCACTATAACTGCCCAGGAGTATAAAGAATAATCGTACCAAGTTTCATTAAAATCCGTTCAGTAGTTCTTTTTCTATAACGAACATACAGACAGACAAAAAAGTATAGATAAAGGTGATTTATTTTTAGGTAGGTATACAGAATCCCAATGTTTTCAGAAATCTATCCGTCCTCTTTAATAAATATCACAAATTTTGACTCTGCATGCTTAGGGCGGCTTGCAGCAATCTTAAACTAAACTCGATTTTATTAAATCTCGATTTTGTCTTGAACTAGACTTAACTTAAACCTAATATAGTGCGTCTTGCATAGCGACATTTAACATTCGATTTAACTAAACCGAGATTACGCTAACCATTCATTCACCATTCATTCTTTGCGTTCCGTTTTCACATAAAAAGTGACGTTTGCCCGAATTCTGCGCGAAACGTGGCGAAACGGAACGCCGCGCGCCGTGGCGTCTATAAGCTGTCCCCTTAGAATAATAACACATGTTTGTTATTATTCTAAGGCTGCTGTCCCGTTATTTTATTTTTACAATGGTTGACTTGTGTCAACAATATAAAATATAAGTTTGCGTCAGTGTTCTGTCTATTGAAGTTATCAAAATCTTAATTCGTTTGTTATAATGAATAGATCTCGGGCTCCTAACTTTACAACAGCGCAAATAAGTAGCATTGTAGGTACTTTCTTTGCTTAGTCGAAATGTTTTCAAAAATTCGTCATCCCGTAATATATTGATTATATCGTTCCGCACATATTTTCTTCGAGAGAAAAACGAAGTCTCCAAAAACTCTACGATTTCTTCGTCATCATTCGATATGAAATCACGATCATATAAATCCATTTTCTCAAAATATCTTTAACTCTAGTCTCTAATATAAAACTAGAAGGAACACAACGGCACATAAACAACGTAAACAACCACGCGCCAGTCAAATTCACACTTAAAATCGAGATTTAAAAAGTTAAACCGGCCTTCATGCCGGTTTAACTTTGACGTTTAGTTTAATCGAGATTTTAGCTAAATCAGTGAAGTGCAAGGCGTTAAGCTACGTTTAAACTTAAGTCGAGTTTGAATCGAGAGTTATATGAATGCTGCAAGCCGCCCTTAGTGTTTTAGAGCGGAAAATGATTTTCATAGTAGGTGCCCATTGGGCATGGCATGGTTATTGTATTGCGCTAGATGAGTCAACGCAGCCTAGTCATGTACCGTTAACACTCCGACAACCCGACGCGCCACACGGTCGTACCACCACAATAGATTTTTTACGTATCTGTAACCGAAACGTTTCAATAGGTGCCTCTCATTATAATCTTAACTAATATTATAAAGCTGAAGAGTTTGTTTGTTTGTTTGTTTGAACGCGCTAATCTCAGGAACTACTGGTCCGAATTGAAAAATTCTTTTTGTGTTGAATAGACCATTTATCGAGGAAGGCTATATAACATCACGCTGCAGCTATTAGGAGGGAAGAAATAATGGAAAATGTAAAAAAAAACGGGGAAAAAAATACTATTCCACGCGGACGAAGTCGCAAGCACAGCTAGTGTTTGATATTTATTATTCTATACACTTATACTTGACCTAAAATTAGAAGACATTTGTTGTACAATTTAAGCGGCCTTATCGCTATTTTAACCGATCACTTCCAGAGATAACTTTTTGGGTAAAAGATAGTTAAAAAGAAAAGGTTAATGCCATTCAACTGATAAATTAATGAAACTGATAATTATAATTAAATGCAGTATGTTATGTTAAAACAAAAAATAAATATTATAATAAGTACTTAGTACATATAAAATAAATATCCAAGACAGAGGTATCTACTACTTCACTACATATTATAAAACAAAGTCGCTTTTTCTGTCCCTATAGCCCTATGTGCGCTTAACTCCTTAAAACTACGCAACGGATTTTGATGCGGTTTTTTTAAATAGCTAGAGTGATTCAAGAGGAAGGTTTATTTATAATGAAATACCCGAAGCGTAGCGAGTGCGGGTCGCTAGTATTTAATAAACCAAAAACATAATCCAACTATTTGACAAATATTATGTAATAAACTATGTCTCAGTAATATTGCTCGACCTCTCTTTTATTATTTAGCATTAGTGCTTTCACCTCATGCATAAACGTATCGTATAGTATACTTATATTATACATTCGTTCAGAAGCTAGCATTCGATAATTTAATATCTATATAACATTTTATATAGATATTAAATTATATAACTTTATTATATTTTTCTACTCCATCTCCAAGGGGTTAAAACGGGGGTCGGAAGCTTTAGTATATTTAGTTACCCGTGCGAAGCCGGGGCGGGTTGCTAGTGTATCTCATACCAATAAATGTATTTGTTTTTAATATAACCATCGCTAATACCATTAACATTTGATATTTCTACATCAGTAAACAAAGACGTCCTTGTATACCGGTATCGTTTTATTGTTCACCACAATCCTGTGGTTGTGCGTCTAGACTCTACACATACAAGTTAACAATATTTCACTGCATCATGATAATATCTTGACACAATGCCATAATATGGAATATTATAAAGTGCAGCAATGGGAACATTTAAAAGTAATATGTACTCTGTTATGTAACAATGTATTTATTTTTTTAGATTGATATTTTAGGCATTACAAAGGATTGGTATCATAGTTCAAAGACACTTCATGAGTTAAGACCATTGGAGGGTAACAAAAATTAGAACCAAACACTATAGAATAGAAAATATATTGTTTGCCGGTCATCGGCGAGATTTGGGGATCACCGGCGACCGGCTGTTAACGTTTTAAACAAAATTATTTTATCTTATTATGCTGTAAAACCGTAAGCCTGTAAAATTTGCCTTATGTTCTGAAGTAGTTTTATGAATGAAGGTTTTAACGTTTGTATTTAATGTGCTTCTTTTTGTAGGAACAGATACTTTTTCTATTTGAACTCTGACCTAGTCGTTACTAGAAGATAAATGCAATACTTGCATCTTCGTTGGTTGACATTTTTGTTCTTGATGGAAATCCTTGCTTTCTTTCCCTTACCCACAAGAATATTACTCATTTGTTAAATCAATTGTAAAGTCTATATTCCATAATAATAATTGACAACCCTGTGTCCAGTCAACTGCAATATAATATGTCTTTGATCAAGAGCATTGAAGGGTAACAGCTTATCTAAAAATGAGCTCCAATCTTCCGTTACAAAAAAAATACTATATATTTCATTGCGCACGTCGACTTCCCTTCAGTCTCCTAAGGACCTCTTAGATATAACAACTTCCCTTCAGTCTCATTAGGACCTCTTAGATATAACATCTATATAATCTGTAATCATTGCTACCATGGCCGATGATAAGGTATACATTATTATGTTTTGTGCATTTGTGTTTTGTTAATAAATTTGTGAAGTGCTATTTTCTTATACAAATTGAAACTCTAATTGAAGGTTTTATTGATTCCTAAAGTATAAATATTACAATTAATTTCGTTTGTTCTATAGGCGGCCGAGGTAATTGCTGAAACTGTGGCGAACGAAGTAGGAGAGTCAAAGTCGGATACAGAAGCAAAAGAAGAGAAGGAACCTGAGACGCCAGTTACTGAGCCCATCACGAATGGGAGCAACACACCAGAGTCGCCGAAAGTGGAGATACCTGCAGCTGAGGAACCAGCCCCGGTAGCGAGTCCCGAATCCGACAAAACTGACACTGAAGCCAAATCCGAACCGGAACCCGAACCTGAGCAATTGCCAGTTAATGGCCTTTCTCTAGAAGAAACTAAAAGTGAAGAGGCTGAGACACCGAAGGTTGAAGAAAGTAAGGCCGATGATTCTCCTGCTGAATCTACTGAGACAGCTCCAGCGATTCAAATTCCTGTTAAAGAGGTTTGTGTTGAACAAATGCCTTTGATAGAGCCCACGCCTCCACCACTCCCTGCAAATCCTCCTCCCTCTTCTGTGGCGTCCTTCGCCGCAACCACTATGGCACCAGATCTGACAGACGCTTCGCTAGCTAACACCGCTGAAACCGCAATATCTACACAGCCTGCAGTTTTAGATACTAAAACAGATATATCCAATGAAAATGTCACTGAAATCCAAACTGATTTTACTAATTCCGATATTAGTATTGAAGTTTCTTCTTCTAAACCAAAAACTGATGATGATAATGATATTATTAAGCAAGCGGATAGCAGTTCCAACGGAGTAGCAGAGCTGCAGGAAAGTATAGTACAGCCAGTTGTACCCGACATTGAAACAAAGGAAATAATATCCGAAATCACTGATAGTGCGGTAACGCTTGAAGAAGTTCCTGTTAATTCGTTGGCGGAAGATAGTGAACCAATTATTCTGTCAAAATCCATGGTAGATGCACCTGTCGAGTTAACACCTGGTCCAGTGGTAGATGTACCCGACACGTTGCATGTAGCAGATGTGGTAACGACCGAGCCAGTAGTGGAATCGGTCGGGTCAGTGCCTGAACCCGTTGACGTTCTACCTGAATCGGCAGCTCTCTTGCCAGAACCTCTTCCTTTATCCTCGCAAGATAGCGAAGACTTACCTCCTCCTCCACCACCCACAGAGGACGACATTAATGCAAAAGTTGACATCACAATAGAAAAAATAGAACCTTTCGAGCAGCATCTCTCTAACGAATCGAAGGAGATCGTCAATCGCAACTACGCTAATCCTGAAATCACCGAAAATAACGGGATCGTCGAGGAGGCGCTGAACGGAAACCAAGAAGCAGAACATGAAAACATCAAAAACAAGTGCAAAGACTCCCACGGGAACGTGATAGAGACGATCGAGTGCAACGGCAACATAGAGGAAGTAGAAACCGTCACAAAGGGGGAAGCGCCGGGCCAGACGCCGGAGGCGGACTCGGTGGGCGAGGAGTCGCTGCCGCCGTCGCCGTCGGAGGCGGAGGCGGGCGCGGCCGAGTCGGACTCGTTCCCGGCGCCGCCCAGCGAGCGCGCCACGCCCGAGCCCCAGGTGAATGCGCGTCCCGCTAGTTGTAGTGGATTAGTACCGTAACGTAACGTTGTGGAGCGTTTGACACCCCGTTAACAGTTCTCGTATTTAGTTTCATGTGCATCTCTCTACCAGCATGTGTGGACAGTCAATAACTGGAAGACTTGAAGTGTGCCATTTGATACAACCATCTTACAGATCGTTATATGTGGCCTACGGCCGTGTTCCTATCCCTTTCCCTTTCCTAACGCTTGATATTACTATTACTATTTTGTAGAGCTACTGATTAATTATTAAAATAAGCATGCCAAACTCTGCTTCAGTGCTAACACCGAACCGTTTATTCGATAAATCTTAACTTGTATTATTGTCATAAACCTTTTGGCTATTTACCTCTGATATATCTTCGTGGACAATCTTTTATATTCTAGTTAGCTCCGTAGTCGCTGGAAGTACTAGGAATCTATTCTATCATCCTTTTAGCTTTGTATATGTATATTTTTTAATAGTACGCCCAGTAAACTGGAACATCAAAGTACATAAATTAATGTGAAAAGTCATAAATTCATTATTTCTATTGCTCAACATTTTGTATCATTGATTAATCTTAACGTGTTAAATTTACAGGAAGTGGTTCCTGTGTCTGACAAGCTTGCGGATTTGATCCCCGAAGTCCCGGTTGTACCAGAATTGAAAACGGAATCGGTACGTAGATGAATTGATTGTGTTTAGTGTAGTGAGTATGCGGAGCGCGACGGGCTGACCGATGTGTGTTGCGCAGGTGCAGGAGACGAGCGACGTGGCGCTGGTCAACTAGGCGGCGGCGTGTAGCGGCGCGTCGCGTTTAGAATGAGCCTTTAATTTATTTCTGTTTAATACTACGATGTGAAAACGAACTTAGTTCGATTAATTCTACATTGTCAAATACATGGATTTTAGTTCCAAATGTGACTTCATACAGAAAGGTTATAGTATAAGTTTAGCGTGCTTTTGCTTTTGTAAAATTAAGATTTTATATGTTTATTCGCTAGGATCGAGTTTTTTTATAATTATATACAATAAAAGTTATATAGACAGTATACGGTGCGATAAGTTGGTGCCATTATTACAGGGGTTAGGTTTGTCGTCGTCGCGTGTTACTTGCAAATTACTTATTAACTTTGAATGAATTGCCCTACAAGTATTTTCTTTCTTGTAAATGTGGCGTAGCAATATCTCCCCTTAGGATATTTTAGAATATTATATTGGCTTTATCGAAAATTAATAATTGAAATCCACCAATTTTTATTGTCGATATTGCAGTCCAATAATATAAAACATGTGCAAAGAATCAAAATTAATTAACTATGGGCCTCTTAGTTTGTATTACATACTTCATGAAAGCTATGTTCCCATTATTTCCTTTTATAAGCCAGTAGAACGATTGAAGCGTATTTTAGAGAATCGGTGCAAGCCGCGCCAGCCGTTTGTTGTAAATACAAGGAGGATGTTCACACACAATGGTGATGTTGGGCTTTTTGGTTGGAAAAGCTACTAACATTAGTTTAATATTATTTCCAATTGTAGGACTATCACTGGGCGATGATACTACCATCATCGGAATTAGTAGATCAAGACTTATTATTATAATGTATATATGAATAATAATCAAGTTCTTCATTCCGTTGATTATAATGTCACGTAATTGAAGTATCAATAACAAATTGTATCTGTAAATTATTAAGGTTAATATAAACAATGAATTTCCTTTTATCTCATTACGTTAATTTTTAATATGCACATTATATTCATCTTTTATTTATATTAAGTTGTATAAATTTAGTTTTTTTTTTTCATTGTCGGCTCTCTTTAATGAACTCTTAATTCAAGTATTTGTTATTGATAAGTAAGCTATTAAAGCTTAGTGAGACATTCATGACGATTAAAAAGGAATATCTAAACTACTTCTAAAATAAATTAAATTAATGATTAGAATATTCGGAAATTTTCGGACTTAATTACAGTGGCCAAGTTTTTTTATTATAATATACTTACAATTTTTATGCGTATACAGACATAATTATATTGTAACATTTAGATATGTAGAATGTGTAACAAGTTAGATACGCAGCCAGATAATGGCTGCAAATATGATTAGTGTATCGAATTCCACCTCATAAATACAATTAGATGAATCATCATAAGGTTTGATATTTCTATACAATAATGTGTCATTTTTCTATAGTACTTTGTCCAGGAATTATGTGGGTTTCATAATCATTTTTGTAATTTTATACATTTTTTATGAAATTTGAAATGACACGCCTGCATGACTGGAGGGTTAATTCCATATACCTTTAATAATTAGCATTGTAACTGAGTGAGACATTCCATATCAAATGCTTGACGCATTACTGTCCAATATTCCTAGTCGCATAGGTTGCGTCTATTAGCGCTGCTTTGATATTCCACTGTAGGAACTTTCCTCGACATTGCAGTAAAAAGAATACGAAAAATTATGTGTTTTACGGCAGCAAATCTCTATATGTATTGTTTTTTTTATTTAAGTGATGCCCAGGCAGAGACATTTCTTTAAATGTTTGTAATGTCCTTTATAGGTTACTGAATGTGTACACGTAATTTTGCTCATTATGGCTATTTGGAAATTGTATGATAAATAAATGTTATTTCAACTTTATTAAACTTAATGTTGATGTGTGAATGTCTCTAATCAATAAATTTTAAAATAATATATTGGTATTTTATTGTCTGTCCCGTAGATAATTACAATGCACATCTCCAAACATATAGTATGTTACCGGAAAATAGCAAGAATAGTAAGTTGATCCTCGTTAATTTCTTAACCGATTCGTTGCGGATGACGCCCGTGGGGCGTCATGAAGTTCTTCAAGTCTTTTTCAATTTGTTAAAACTCTGTGTAAACGTCGTTTTTAAGGGTTAGGTACTGCTAAACAAGACTACTATTATTATTTTCTGTAGTTTATCCCTGTAGTGTTCGTTTCAGGATATAGCGTGAATTTCAAAACTTCAGAGGTTGACAACCTTCGGTTGACAGATACGAATTAGTTCTCGAATTTCTTTTGCGTATGGCGTTTGACGCCTGAGAGGCGTCTTTTTTCAATTTGCTAAAACCATGGAAGTAATAAGTAAGGAACGAGCTGTTGTCGGAAAATTGACGCCGAACGAAAGCTCAGTGCATGTACCTTTTGTTTGTTGCCATCGTGGTGAAAGGATCAGCCAGTCTGCGTTACCGACTAAACTGTCCTCGCAGACTGTTGCCCGGGGTACTCCTTATGTAAGTGGGGGTATATAGATGAGAATGAGAATCGGTGCGAGTGCGGTGTGGCCCCACAGACCATGGCTCATCTTCTGGACTGCCCAGCTTGTCCGGATCGGTGCTCACGGAAAGACCTATTACTCGCTAATGGTAATGCTGTCCGTGTAGCAGAGTTTTGGTCTCGGAAAATCTGACCGGTTGTTATTGCCATCGACACGATAAGAAGAATGTACCTTTTGTCTCCCTCTGAATAGGGTGACTATATTAAAATATGATTTAAGGACAATACATACGTACAAAAAAGAAACAGCCAACTTTGAAAGCTAAAATATTTTTTATTCGTAATCGTTTTTTAAATAACACCACTTTTTTTTGCAAAGAAACCGACTTCAATGTGGCGAAAATTTGAATATGAATTTGCTAATGCCTTTACCAATTGAATAATACATTTTTATTTTGCGCGCAACAAGACTTACGACCTTAAACATAAGGTTTAATTTTCTTTATTTTAGCTGCAAGATGCATAGATAGAGCGCATTCCTTTTGTACGTAGTACTTAATACTTCCATGGCTAAAACTCTGTGTAAACGTCGTTTTTGAGGGTTACAGCTAAACAAGACTGTAGACCAAAGGTTGGGGATGTCTCGGGTTGGTCGGTGGTAGCGGGTATCCCGGTGAGGTCGAGGACTTCGTTCCGCGTGACAACGTGGCTGAAGAAAACTCGGAGGGGGTTGGGCAATAGGGGTGTATTTGCGCAACACAATACAATACAGGGGTGGTCCCCGCAGAGGCGCAGAGTGTCTTACGACCATAAAAGCACTAAGCTTGGAGCCTATAAAATATAGATATCTTACTGAAGATACTGAAGGCTAGATTTTACAATTTAGTACGTCGACGATAGTCTCAATAGGGCTTGAAAGCTATCGTGAAGCGTTTGCAAGTGAAAGGTAATGAACGAAATCTATGGTGAGACCTTATATAATCCGGGAATCACAATGACCCCGCGATGTATAGTACAGGCAGCGCCATCTCTGGTTGTGTGGCGGAACTAATGTGGGTTTCCGTATTGTTACTTGGGATAATGTGAGTAGGGTTTGTATATGGGTTACTACAAGACTACTATTATTATTTTCTGTAGTTTATGCGTGGGCATAGCGTGAATTTTAAAACTTCAGAGGTTGACAACCTTCGATTGACAGATACGAATTAGTTTTTCTTATTACTTTATAATAGCGATCTTCAGATTTATGCCCCAATTTCGCCAATATCACTTGGGTAGACATACCTACATATCGTTGTCACAGCGACTTGGGCTTCTCTTTCGCTTTCCATCAGGCGAAGGGCAGCATTATGCCAAGCTACTATAAAAAAAACTCGTAAATTTTTTGCTATTTCAGATTCTGAATTTTAATCCCGCACGTACCAACCTTGATTTTTTAAATTATGTTTTTTAAAACCTCGTATAAATAGACCAATTCGTTGCGGATGACGACACAGCAGTTGTCTCATATATTATTTTAACGTGTTACGTTACGTTTACTCATTTATAACGCCAAACAGTCGTAAACAATAATTCGGTAAATTGTTTACAGGATTTCTTCTATGTTCGATCAACAGCTTATTAAATGATAAAAAAGAATAAAGTCGCTTTCTGTGAATAGATGAGCACTTGTATTTAGAAAATTATGCAGCGTTCTTTTACAGAACTTTTTATGTTACAATTTTGTCAACAAAATCCATCAAAATGCATTGTCAATAACCAAATCACAAAAAGGTTTACAACATCTGCTAATAATCAGTCACTCTATTTCACATTAAACACTTTATTTTCAGCTTAAAACACGCTTTAACTGATAAGCAAAGTGCATATGTCTGATTTCACATACCGATTGCACCAAAACAGGTCTATATTAGTCGGAAACAAAAGAAAAAGCAAGAAGTTTTCATATATGGCGAATGACGCCCTGGATTTTATTTAACCTATGGCGATTGACGCCTCAGAGGCGTCATGAAAAATTTGTTTACCGCCACGTGTAAAAGTTTCCAAAAAGTACCGGTCGCAATGAATCGGTTAAGGAGGTACCTAGTGGGTAGTAGGATCACAGTAGTCTGTGGACGGAAAGCACAAGTCCACATACCGTATGGTGAGCGTCAAAATGGCGGGATCAAACTCACCAATTTAAAATATAGCACATGTTAGGGTTTGTACTACATTTATTTACTATTTGTACCCCAAATCATTACATTTATAATACACTCTAGCAAACCCGGCGAACTCCGTTTCGCCACCAGATGGCTGTTCAAATTTTTTTTCATGAATTTTCTTTGCTATAAACCTCACGGAGCCCGAGACCTTTTCAACGAATGCATAACCGTGGAAATCGATTCGTGCGTTCTGGAGTTATAGCGTCAGGAAGGAAAACCCGACTTATTTTTATATATAGTAGATTTCGCCCCCTTTAAAAATAAAAAGATGTCACTCAAAATTTGTGAAAATGGAGACTTTCTGATAAAACGCATATTCAGTGGTCAGTGTAAAACAAGGGTACCCTTATATCTGGAATCTCTTAGCGACTATTTCTAAGAATTGGCATGTCGTTGCGACTATTTCATGACTATTTTTTGGAACATAAACCAATTCGATCGACTTTGCCGTTTGGTGAACATCAAGATGGCGGGACCACGCCAGGTTTTTTTTCGAATATAATATTGAAAAGATTTAATACAGAATTTCTACTATTTCATACTTTCACAGAAAAATTCTACGCTCAAAAATTATCAAAATTTTGTAGGTAGTTAGTAAGTGGCGCCGCCACTTTGACGTCAAAATGGCGGGACCACAGCTCTGTTATTAAAGCACATGTCGTAGTCTTAAATAGTATACACCACATTTTATACGATATAGTACGACTACGTTTGAATCATTATACATTCTTAAAACTGTAATTTGAATAAATAAAAAGTATTTCATATTTACATCAGAATTATCACACAAAAAGTATCAGTTCGTCATTTGATTGCTCTTATAATTGCAATGCGCAAAGTAATATAGGTTATATAATGTTCAAGCCAGAATCCTCACCAACCTATACCTCTACCTCCGAAACTATTATGCGACTATTATTTTTACATGTGCGACTATTTTTTGGCATAGTTAAAATTCGTTTTCATTGAGATTTAGGTGTCCGAGCTACGCTTGACCCACTTGTGAGATTAACCCCTTGGATTTTAGCATGTGGCAACACTCAGTCCCTACCAAATGACCCCTCCCGCACGTCGCACCCCACCCCGCAGCGCTAGCGCCGCCATGACGCGCCGGGCGATACGACTCGGTCGGTTCGCTCCTCAGTACGTCTTGGATTTTCGATGTGAACACTCGTCTGAGTGGTAATAAATTCAAGTAAAATTTTTGTATTTTTTTTTTTTTAGATTTAATTTTATTTAGTGATTGCCCGCTCTTCGGACGGCAAACTCACTTAAATTAATGTGAGTGATAAGGAAAGCCCTTATACACCTTACATTACGCATCGCAGCCGTAGGCTGCGGCAACAGAACAGAAGCAGCCGTCTGTCGGCTATGCCAACAGACGACATGTTGTCGAAGCATTTAATGCTACATATATATTAGTTCCACAGCCGTCTGACGGCCGTGCGAACAGACAACACATGTCGACTAAGCATTTAATGCTTAATATGGGTTTCACAGCCGTCTGACGGCCGTGCGAACAGACGACACATGTTGTCGAGGCATATAATGCTTGATATCGCTTTCGCAGCCGTCTGACGGCCACGCGAACAAACGACATGTCGACTAAGCATTTAATGCTTGATATCACTTTCGCAGCCGTCTGACGGCCATGCGAACAGACGACATGTCAACTAAGCATTTAATGCTTCATATCGCTTTCGCAGCCGTCTGACGGCTATGCCAACAGACGACATGTCGACTAAGCATTTTATTCTTGATATCGCTTTCTCAGCCGACTGGTCATAGACATAACACCAGCTGCGTGCACTCACCAGCTTTTGACCATTGAGATGGCGCAAGCAACCATGACCTTTGTCGTATGGATCCCTCCAGCCGATGAGGAAGAATTTCAAATAACATTGTGGTCATCTAGGATTACCTATATCCAAAATTCCAAATGACCGGAGAGATTGTGTAATTAACACACCATCCTATAACGACCCTTTTGGGGAGTCGATTTGTCCAGATGCTGAGTGTAGGCTACGTTTCACAGTGAGACTAGCCAAACTTTATGGCCTGGAAAGCTCTTCAAGTGAAAGACGATATCGAGATAAAGCGGATAATGCTAAGTTGGCCGCTATGACAAGCTCTGGTATATGCCCCATTATGGCATATAGCTAAAACACACCCAATGCTGGCTTATAATAGATTTTCAGATACGCTATTAACTATACTAAAACTTGGACTCTTATCGCGCCTAGCGCCTAAAAAACTTTTTGAAGGTCCAACATGGTAATGCGATTGAATTTAATGTCTTCCCCAAGTACAGGGCCAAGCACTTCTACGGGACCTAAAAGAAGCCATAGTCCAGACCTATTGACTACTAGGAAAAACCTAGACCGAGCGATTTCATGGCACATCAAAATTTTTATCTCTTAGCACAATTTACGAATGAAAATGTGAGCCTCATTCTTGACAACAACAACCGAGGTGGTTGGCCTGTAGCTACCTTCTCAAAGGACTACCACAGTCTGAGGCACTGGAACGAGCAGAAAATACTGTCGATGATAGTTGGATCCCTCCGTCTATTATATCAAACAAGGAGACGCCATAAACTGAGGAACCTCTTTAAAGATTTCATTCCCACTACCAAAGAAAGCGAAGGCAAAATTACTAAAGCACACACTTAATGAAGCAAGGCTCAGATTGCTAGAGATCCAACTATGAAAACTGGCAAAATATTTGATGCGCCGGGGTCCAGAATATGTTTCAGGCTACTACTGTCTTCACTTCATTAAAGGTTAATGGATTTGGCAACTGCAACTGCAGAGGCAGTTGGTCTCTATTGTCGAAAAAAATGGATTTATGCCTAGGGGCAATAACACGTGGACTTTTAGTCTTTACAAGATTTTTACCAAAAATGTCCCCAATGAAGTCAAAAGTCACATAAGAAAATTTTCCGTTACTAGACAAGTGGGCAAGCGAATCACTCCTTCAATATGTTGTAGGAAATGGTCAGAGGTTATACAATAATAGAAGAGGCAAATATAAACCTCAATAAAATAAAAGGCAATACTTCCTATCAGACACTCATTTGTTTGCTGAACCTCAGCTGTCTGAATCCATGCAGGAGCAAGGAGCTCTTCCTTGCTCCTGCTTGAAGCAAGGAGGAGCGTCAAGGCTTTTTCCTGGTATTTCAAAAACGATGATTTCTTCCACTTGATTGTTTGTGTAATCACTACATACTCGTAGCATAAAATAATAATAAAACAGCGTCGCTTTTATTATGTGCCTGTCCCTATGTACGAGTATGCTTAGATATTTTAAACTGCGCAATGGATTTGATGCGGTTTTTTTATTTTAATAGATAGAGTGATTCTAGAAGAAGGTTTATATCTATAATATTACATGCATGTATAATTAAGTAGAGGAACACTGATAATTTTAGAGGTTTCTAATGTGTTCCGTTAAATACCCGAAACGAAGCGAGGGCGGATCGCTAGTCACAAATAAGATCACACAAATGAGGCCCACCAGCCACAATGTAACTCTGCCTTCAAAAGGACAGCCCATGAAAAAGTTTATTGCGCCTGTGCTCAAGCCAGACTACTGGCTGGCACAGCTCATCCAATATATAAACTTAGCATACATAATAAATCTATATTATGAAACTACGACTTCATGAAATTATGTCTTTTGAAATTGACAAAATGCTTAAAGTCAATTCCGTTCGCTTATGCGAAACCAGGACGGGATTCTTATCTAGCTTATTTTTACGGAAAAAATCCGATGACTCGAATCGCCCCATTTTTCATGTGAGAAATCTGAATAATTACAGACCACCTGCTTAATCATTTCAAAATACCTATGTGCTTGAAGTTAACAGACTTCATGACCAAAACAGACTTATCATATCATATAATGCAGATTCTTAGCATTTTCTTAGAAAGTTTCCGTGTACGACATGACCTGCTTACCGTTCGATTTAGTTACCACCCCAAGCACTTTCACAAACGTTTCTAACTGGTTGGCAAGTTTTTCAGGATATAAGGAATACGGTTCATCATCTCGACGATTTTCTAATAATGTACGCCGATTATGGGGTATTACTTCAACAAACTCAGTTTTCCCCCGTTGTGAGCATGATGAGCATGCCCACAACATTAAAAGACTTGTGACGTCACATTTCTACGATCTATTGAGATCGAGAGGATGATGACAATAAACGTTAAGCTTTAATAGATTTTTTGGGTAGGTGTACCCACAACCTCTTTTTGAGCATTGGATCCGCATCTGCCACCTCATGGAATTGGGCTGGACCATCAATACAAATACTGCACTGGTGCGGACAAAAATAATAGAATGAAATACAGAATAAGGCTTCGAGTACCTTTCCCAACAAAATCCCATTGCTGTCATACTAAGGAATGTATTGAAGACAAATTAGTGGAGGTGGCACAAGGTCAAAACACCTTTGGGACATCTTAATTTTGCATGATTTGTCGTACCTTTAGACTTTGCAGAAAGATTCAATTAGCAGCAAACCTTCTTCCAGGAGCAGACTAAAACAAAAAGTTCCATCTTCCAGAACTGGTAGCACTGAAATTTCTTTATTGGATCTACAATGCAGACAATTCCTCTCATATCCACTACAAAGACCTTAAGAGTTAATATTCATAATAACCGATGCCCCAGATCTGGGTTGGGGAGTGGTAAGTAATTCATACTTACATCTCTCTCATCTCGTTTCGCCTCTGGACAAGAGAGCAAAACCGATGGCACAGCAATCGCAATGAATTGTGGACGTTAAAGAAAGTACTCAAACAAGTATCTCCCTATTACAAAGGTCAAACAATGCTAACTCAGACAGACAACAAAGTCGTGGCAGCATTTGCCATCAAAGAGGGAGGAACGAAGTCTCTAACATTGTTACAGTTGACTACATAAATATTTCAAGAGGCTCACCAACATCGAGTAGGTACACCTTGTGGTTCACTATTTACCAGGAACATACAACCAGTTACCTGACAATCTGTCAAGATTTCGTTAAGTGTCAATCGACACTCTCAAAAACAATGTGGTCAATGATCTTCAAGAAGTGAGGCACAATATCAATAGATCTCTTTGTAAGTGCCCGATCAGCTGCAGTCAAGCAATATGACACCAAAGATGCATACGAGCAATCAGGTGCGTTTGTAAATGCTAGCCATGGCATTACGACCTAGGATGGTTCCCCTGTTGATACCCCGTGTCTTCAGCTACGCTTATTTTGCAAAATTTTTATAGTACTTATTTACATAAGGATCGCAAGTTGACTCTTAGTACAATTGCCGTACATAAAGTAGTGGCATGGCAGTGACTTTTGCAAATTACCTTAAATTCTGAGAAACGAACTGTACATCCATTGGTCGAACAATAAAATTAATGAAAGCCATAGTGTTAACAAAGTCTACTACTGTCAGGAAACCATCAACTTGGGATTTAGGGAGCTTAATCAAATATCTACAGCATTACAATATTGATACCAGTAGCTTATTTCAAATTGCACGAAATGTTGCAACCCTCTTGCTATTGTGTACAGGCAGAAAAATTACAGGATCTTACTCTGCTGGATAAAGGGACAATCGATGGAGGATGCAAACCATTATTTATTATTTTGGCCCCGATTTGGATCAAAGGCTGATTTATCAACGTATCGATAAACTGGGTAGCGGTTTTCAAATGACGGACCGGAACAACTAGGCCCTGTCGTAAAGACAAGAATACTCATCTACATTTCAAGAAATCGTAGATCAGCAGCGCAAAGCTTATTGTTTTTAACGACCAGGGAAAGAGTAAAAGCAGTTTCACACACAGTTTTTACTGGATGAGTTCGAACATTGCTTCAAGAAGCTAATATTCAAAACTCTCCTGAAAAATTTAGGGCAGTAGTTAATTTCGATATTTGGCCCAAAGAGAATATGAATATTTGATGAGATGTCAAAGAGAGGTAATTGGAGGAGTAGAGATACATTCTCAAGCACTACTGTAAGGAAGTGCATAACTAATCAAGAAAACTTAGTCGTAATGATTATGATGTTCTTTTTTTTTCCACTCCAATGTGAGTTATTACAAGCCATTCGACTTAAGTTTCCATTAAGTTTAATGAGTGTTAATCTGTGAGACTTTCTCATATGAATTTCTTTATAATAATAATTTTTGTACTTTTGATTAAAGTACAATTTGTTTCGTAAAATTAGTTCATTCTTTAACGAGATAACCCTCCCGTGGTATGGTTACCAGTCACAGTACGCCATGAAGCACCGGCAGAAAATAAACACTTCTCACAAGTGGGTCAAGCGTAGCTCGGACACCTAAATAACACCGTTTTCCCCCCAAAGGGAAGAAAACGGATATTTAGGTTCCAGCGTAGCTTGACCCACTATTTTTAAGCCTTGCCGGCTCTGAGGTGACGTACTGAGGAGCGAACCGACCGAGTCGTATCGCCCGGCGCGTCATGGCGGCGCTAGCGCTGCGGGGTGGGGTGCGACGTGCGGGAGGGGTCATTTGGTAGGGACTGAGTGTTGCCACATGCTAAAATCCAAGGGGTTAATCTCACAAGTGGGTCAAGCTACGCTGGAACCTAAATATCCGTTTTCTTCCCTTTGGGGGGAAAACGGTGTTATTTCAGAGATGAGGATTACAGCTTGAAGCACACACTGAAACTCATTTTTTTTTATCAAACACATACGTATGGTGTATTTAAGGATAGGTCTTCAAAAATTATATTGAGGTTTCCAACACATTTTTTTTCTAAACTGAATAGTTTGCGCGTTTGTTTTAGTTAAATACGTAAACGGCATTTTACCTTTCATCCAATCAACTCCATATAAAGAAAAACATCTATTTAGATGTATAGTGGTACGGGACCCTACGTGCACTTGGCCGGTTTTATTTTAAAATGTTCTGCCACTAGGTATAACCTCCGATTAAAAAACGGACCGGACACCCGCCAAGTGGGAACGGGCTCCTGGGGGTGCGGCACACTGGGCACAGCGTGTTTGCTTTCGCTTTTTCATCGATACGATACGCAAAGAAGAATATTGTTATAACTAGTGATTTCCTCCTCCTGCCTTCTGTTTGCGTTATAATAAATGCGCGACGTCGGCCGATGAGTCGCGTCGAGTGTACGGTCGTTTGATGGATGAAGTAAGAAAATCCAAAATAAGATATTTGAATATTTTATTTCTGTTATAATTTTTAGTGTTACACTAGTTTTTATCAGTATCAGTATCTAAATTTCATTAGGTAGGTACTGGAATAAGGAGTGAGATCTAAATATAACACAAACGGTAGGTAGGGTTTGTTGCATACCTTCTGTTTTATACATGAGTTATACAAATAAATACAATTATTTTAAGTGTATGTATATCATAATATTATGATAAAAGTATTTTGTGTTTATGAATTTAATTTATGGTCCACCCTCAACATCTGTCTGGTAACCTTCTAATGTTTTAATAAGTTTGGTCAAAGATTCCTTATTCATTTCATACATCCGCTGCATCTGATCTCCACTTGTATTTACAGAATTTAATATAATTTGTAATACAGGATATCTCAAACATTTACTTTCACTTGTTCCTAAAATGAATTTCAATAACCAGTCAAAGTCTACTAATGTATCTCCACACAACCTATTATTATATCTAATAATGGAATAAAATATAAAACTTTTCTTTTCCTTTAACAGTGAAACAAAGTACTTCACTCTGTCTAGATTCCAATTATTGTTTTGAATTTGTATTGCCACATCGTCAATGTCAAAATTGTGTTTTATAATCAATGTTCGTAAGCAATCTTTAGCAGCATCAAGCACATTACTATCAATTTCTGCTCCTGATAGTTGGCTGGACCTGTGTACATTTGTCAATATTTCTTCTGTCGCCTGAAATTAAATTGTACTATATATATTTCACCTATCTACTGCATTAAAAAAGCATTTTTACACATCCTCAAGGATGTACCTATAATGTCATCAATAGTCATTTAGAAAAAAAAAAAAAATAACATCATTATCAAAAAAAAACAATCAAATCTTTCCTCTTGACAATATTAGCGTAGATAGTGGCGTAGACTAACATTGCAAGCCTTTTGATACCACCCACTGGTGACATTTTGGTTGGAATGTCGCACGCAAGGGATGAATGGAACACCACCAAATGCCAATGCCTTGCATGCCTTTGTTGCACATTCCGACAGAACTGTGGTCGTCTAATGACCGAACCTTTAATTACCACTAACCCAAGAAAATCAGCACTAACCATTCGAAATGCATCGTAAGATTCCAACCGGAAAACTGGATCCATATCTCTTATCACTATTAGCCCGATTATCAATAAATCAAAAGAAGTGGCACTACTAGCCACCCTATTTAGGAGCCAGTATTTGAGTATTAGAATAGTTACTTAGTATTCCAATTCAGCGCGTATTCAGTTCAGGGCTTTATAACTGCTTGAAGAAGTTCAAGAACCAAGAATTTGTACAAAAACAAAAGTCACAAATGAACAGAATCGCTCATTACTTCTGTCAAATCAACAGTGAGTGACATTTCCATGCCTACAATGTACTGACTCTGTGGTCCACATAGTAGACGTATTATATAAACAGGATTGAAAGCAGTTATTACACTACCCTAAATTCAGGGACCCTGACCCTGAATCAGTGCGGTGTAATAGGATTCAGGGAGTAAGAATTAGGGCGACCGGGTCGACCCGGTCTGCCTTGCTCCCTTACCGCTCTGCCGAAAGTGTAGTGTAATAACACTTAGGGCGGTTAGGGAGCTCAGTGTCGCGCCGGCCATGGCTGGCGTAGAGTGGTCGTGCGTGTTCAGGGTTACCAGATTTTAGTTTATTTTTATTAATTTTTATTTTACTTCCGATTCTTTTTTACCTCCTATATTGTATAAATATGACCAAACGGAGCAAAACCTCAACGGTTTCCATAGAAGGACGACCTTTTTTTTGCTCTCCAAGCTACTGAAAAGGAAAAATTTTAGTTATAATAATCATCATTCATAGCAAAAATAACATCTCCCGATCTTTCTCAAGGTATTGTCATATACCTATCTCCGGAATTTTTGAAAATACATCTCCCAAAAGTCAAAATTAGTTGTTGCGAGCACTGCCGTGACTGCTACAGCAACTTTTTGATGTTTCGATAGTGACGGCGGCATGATGTAAATACGTCCAACTCTCTCGACATTCACGTATCAACTGATTTTAGGGACCGATTTTTAGAGTAGTGTAATAATACCGGTAAAAATATGGTAACGTTACTTCTGTCTGGCCGAGGTATCTCTACTTAAAAAAGTATCGATACCTAAAGTAGCGGTAATTTATAACATTATAAATTACCGCTACCTTCATGATGGTATCGGTAAAAGTATCGGTAAACGTTTAAACGTTACTTACTTAATTTTGGATTAAATTCATTCTCTCTCTCTATCGCTCCCACCCAACATGGTCTCATGCGTCTCGTGTCGCGAAGTTGCCGCTCTGCTATAGGTAACCGTGCGGAGCGGCAACGCAGCAAAGTAGCGTAATAAGTATCGTTACTTTTACCGGTAACTAAAGCAGGTATCGATACTTTTAACGTTATGTTGCAGAATCGATCGATACCTGAGATCGATACTTTGAGTTCTGGTAAAAAATACCGTTATAATTAACCGTTAAAATTTAGTATCGCTACCGACTTACCGGTAAAAAAAGTAACATTATGAATTAACGTTACTTACCGCTACTTATAATGTTAAATTTGTAACGTTACCAAGCACTGACTAGGGTCCCCGCCCACCCGGTATTGAGTGCCCTGAATACCGAGTAGTGTAATAAGGGTTTCAGTCCTGCCTATTTTAAACGTCCTTGGTGGTCCATGATAATGGTTCGAAATTTCGGACCCTTGACCGAATAAATATTATCGGTGATTGATAATGAGATACATTATATAACTCATTCGATTATGAAAATATCTCGATTATAACATTTACTAGTCAAGGTCATTCGATACAAGGTTGTAAAAAATCTGCATCATTAGATTCTTGAAAAGCGACAAAAAAAAACAAAATTCTGCTGGGCGAACGCACGCGCTGAAGACTGCTGAGGGTCGAGAGGTTGGAGATGATGCGGAAGCTACTGAATGTAGAACTGATGCAGGGCTCGCCAAGGTGGTTTTTTTATCACGTCGGTGTTGATCACGTCGGGGTCACCAATTGTAAGAACAGACTTGTCCCTACGAAAAGTGGAAGTATTTCCGCCGAGCTAGGTGATCGTGCTCAGGGACTGCGGTCCGATGGACCATCTTGGTTTCTCGTATACTCGTATATAGCGAGTCGTGATGAAATTGCGCATTGTAGGTCTTCCATAGAACTTGTATGGAGCGATTTCATTTTGTATGGAGATTTTGTGCCGCGGATGTTACATCGCCATCTGTTGTTAGCTAGCGGAACTAGTGATTTTTTTTTTTTTTTTGTTGGGTTATTTGGCTCCGCACGATTTGTGCATCGGCCACGGACTGAGTTTGCGAGGATTTGGACAAAAGGTAAGGAAACGTATAATATTATAGAAAATTCGGACAAAGGACGAAAGAATAAGGATCAGGTAAGTTTATTAATAGGTAGATTAATTTAATATATAACTATAAAAGTATGTATAGTAGTTAAGTACATATTTATTTATTTTATTATATGTATAATATTTATGTATTATAATAATAATTACAATCTAATATTATTTTGATAAATATATAAAGATAACATTTTATATATATTTATATCATTAGTATATAATAATGTTTTTATTGATGTAGGAAAAGGAATTTTGTATGACAGGAGATTCGAGATGAAGCAGGAACGATCATACAAAGGGCATGCAAAGAATATATTATGGTCAACATCTGCAACGTCAGTGCGACATTCACAAATATCGTCAGTCACAATATGCATTCTTGCTAAGTGAGCAGGAGTGCATACGTGACCTAGCCTCAACCTAATTAAAACAGACGTTGCAGATTTTGACAATTTGGCCTTGGCAAACCACGGTTTATTTGGAATTAATGGCTGGATATACTTAAAATGTTTGCCTTTGCTTTGACTGCTCTCTTGCCAAACTGATTGCCAAGTGTTCAGAAGATAAATTTTTGGCAATGCAATTAAATCATGGCAATAATTCTTAAATGGAAACATGTCCCCACATTGAATCGCCTCATTTGCTAAACGGTCAGCAGACTCGTTACCTCGAATATTACTATGGCCTGGAATCCAAGCGAAACTTATAGTTTGACCTTTTTTAATGCAATCGAATGCAGCAGACCTAATATCAAAAATTACCGGAAACTGAGTTTTGCAATTAAATGGATATTTTTCCAATGCTTGGAGAGCACTCTTAGAATCTGTAAAAACAATAGCCTTTTCAAGTTTCATAATCCTAATATATTCGACGGCTTTTAACAAACCATAGCATTCACCTGTAAACACAGATGTTTCAGGAGGAAACCTAATTTTCTGTACAATTTTATACTGTGTGTGGTAAACACCAACTCCTGTAAATTCATCAGAAGAATGTTTTGAAGCATCACAGAAAATGTAATGGAAGTCTGGAAAATCGCGATCAACTATGTATTGAAATTGAATAGGGATATTAGTATCTCGTTTATCAAGCGGAAAATATCGAATATCAAATGAAAATTGAAGTGAGTCAAGAGAACAAGAGAATAATGGCAGATAAATAGACCGATGGGTAGGCGATTGGAGAGCAATGATTTTATTATAACTCTTTACTATAGGTGGTAAAGGTTTATGTTTCCAATAGCTGGAAGAGAGAACTAATGCCGATAAATTCTGAAGTTTAGATATAAGCAAATGGTCTGAGAATTGAAAAATTCGAAACAAAAATTTGTCTGACAAATATTGTCTTCTAAGTTGTAAAGGGGGTTCGCAACATTCAACTTGTAACGCATTAATTGGACTGGTTTTCATTGCACCAGTGATTGCATATTTTAGCGACGCGGACGTGGAGATAGTTGTAGCGATGATGTGGATATATGTGTCGCTACAAGAGCAACATCGGTCGCTGATGCTGTGTACGGTAGCACTTCTCCTTAAATGGCGACCGTCAAAAATTGGTTTAACGAGGTTCAACGCGGTCCCTGGTCCGTTTTTGATAAGCCACGTCCAGGTGCCCCAAAAACGGCTACAACGGAGGATAACGTGACAAAAGACCACGATTTCGTATTGGCAGACCCCGATGCGCGAAATAGCTGAGATAGTAGGCATCTCAAAAGACCGCGTGGGTCATATCTTGCATGAAATATTAGGTAGGAGAAAGCTATCGGCTCGATGACTGCCGTATTTGTTCACTCCGGAAAACAAACGCACCCGTAAGACCACTCCAGGGTAGGGTTACCAGGCCATAAAATGCAAAGGCCGGACTGCGCACTGTATAAGGCCGGACATTTTGCCCAAAATGCCGGACATATTTTTTTTTATTGCCAAACATAATGTTTTTACAGCTGGGTTGTTGAAAAAAGTATTTATACGTGATGTAAAGTGAGAATGAGATTGTAGATGGAGTGTGTGCCAGACGCGCCGCGCAACAGTTTGTTCTTTTGTCCGCTCGGACGACCGTCCGCCCATCGTCGTACGAATCGCCACTCTGACAAAAAGCCTGACAAAAGCCGGACAGGCCAAACACGTACGTCGTACGTACATATATGGCCGGACGCGACCCTAATGTCCGGCTAAAGCCGGACACCTGGCAAGCCTACTCCAGGTCAGTATTTGACACTGTTTAACCGCTATGCGAAGGAGTTTCTGCAGTGTTGCATGACAGTTAACGAACATGGATTCACTGGTATACCTACACCAGAGGCCAAGGAACAATCGAAACAGTGGACTCTAACAGGCGAATGGAGCGCCCAAAGAAGGCGAAGACTATCCCATCGGCCGAAAAGGCATGGCCGCCGTTTTCTGTTAGGTATTCACAATGGTGTTATGAAGGTAGGTACATAGACTACCTGAAGAAGGGCAAAACGGTCACAGGGCTATAATATGCTGGGTTGATTTGACCTCAAATTAGGTACAGAAAAAACGGCGGGCATAGAAAAAAGTGCTCTTCCACCATTACAACGCACCGACTCACACCTCCACATCGCCACGGTCAAATTGGTCGCATTAGGCTACGAACAGCTGCCCCCATCCATTGTATTCTCCAGATTAGGCCCTGTGTGACTTCTTTTTGTTTCCAAACTTGAAAAAGTCACTCGCTGGGCAGAAATTTGAGTCGAATGATAAGGTTATTGCCGCAACGGAGGCCTGCAAAGTAATACCGCCAGAAAACATATTTTTCAGAAGGGTTAAAGAAGTTGGAGCATTGCTGGGTCAAGTATATCGAGTTGAAAGGAGACTGTTGTTTAATAAATCGCCACTTTTCCAAAATTTTAATTTTTCTTTTGTAGGTTAACACAGTTATCGGACAGCTCTCATATAGTCATGTGCGTGTGGTGTGAGTGTTTTTTTTTTAAATTTCATCCAATCGTTACGAAATTCAGTAATGTTTTAGGAAATAATTGTGAAAAGTAAATGGTGAAGCCAAAAATTTGTGAAACGTATGGGGAGAAAGTTATAGTCAATTAACTGGAACACTCATACCGCCAACTCGAGAAAAGTAGCGTATCTCGTTTCTCAAAAACTACTATCTCTATGTATATGTTTTATATATCAAAAAATTTGAGATAATTTGTGAAAAGTATTCACATGTTGTTAATAGTCATGGAGGTATATTAGATCTAGTGCTGAGCAATTTTGAACCTGCTAGTTTGGTGGTATCGGTTAACATGGATCCCTTGGTGAATATCGATCAGTATCACCCATCGCTCGACGTCACGATCGAGCTTCCAACCACTGACATGTTATTATCTAACGACTTATTTATCTCGCAGCAGTCAACGCCTCGTTTAGGTATTAGTCCCGAGTGGAATTGGCGTAAAGCAGACTTTCAAGGGTTATACGAGGCGCTGAGGAAGTTAGACTGGTCTGAATTACATGCAATTACTGATGTCGACTGTGCTGTTCAGCTGTTCTATGACAAACTCAACGACTGTGTTAGTCTTTTCGTACCCATTAAAAATCATCCTACTTTAAATAACAAAAGGTACGTATATCCTAAATGGTATAACGCGGAAATAATAAATAACATTAAGAACAAACACTACCATCATAAAAGGTTTAAGAAGGAAGGTAAAGAGTGCAATAAGCAAATGTTCATTTATTATAGGGAGAAGGTAAAAAAATTGATTGACAACGAATATCGGCATTATATTAAACTGGTACAGAAAAATATCATTGACAATCCAGCCAAATTTTGGGAATTTGTCAAGGATAGGAAAAGAGATAGAAAACAAATTGATACGTTTACATATGGAGATACAGAGGTCAGGGGTCAAGCCGCAGCTGATGCTTTTGCCGCTTATTTTGCTTCGGTGTTCCATAATGACGTTCCTGTATTGGACTATGGTCAAGCTGCCCAGGCTGCTCATGGATATCGGGACGCAACCTCAATCGCAATTGTGGCTGTGGGGGAGAGTGATCTTCAGAAAGCGGTTAGACGCCTAAAGCCACGTTCGTCTGGTGGACCCGATGGCATCCCCGTTTTTCTTGCGAAAGATTGCATATCAGCTCTGGCTGCACCTCTTTTGTGCATTTATAATCTTGCGCTAACTATTTCAAAATATCCAAAGTGCTGGAAATTATCTAGAGTCACACCCATCCCTAAAGGAGATGGAGGTACGGATGTTTCATGTTTTAGGCCGATCGCAGTTCTATCCATTTTCGCTAAAATCTTTGAATCTATACTTAACGAGCATATCGTCGCCGTAGAGCGAAAAGTCACTAAGTCGACATATGGCCAAAATTGAGTTAAATACCTAACCAGATTCCCCAAATTTTTCTGCACAAATTCTTCTTTTTGACATTTCTGTACGGGCCATAGTTTTTGTTTTACAGAGAGCGAAAACACATTAACTTTACGTTTGCACTACTCATTGGCAGTCGAAAACTAACCAATTTTATTTGAACACTTTTGTTATGATCTAACAAAGCAAATCTGTACCTAAGTCGGTTTGGTTATTTTTCTCTTTTACAAATCAAATCATAATTTCGGACCTAATCCATACTAAAAATTACCTAAAGTGACTTAACTACTTTTAGAATTACTGGTTCGGTACAAAACATGAAAGCGAAAACTAACTAAGTCGACTTAATGACTCTCGATATGATCCAAACATGAGTGAAATAGTCACTAACTCAGTATTTTTGTCATTATCTCAGTAATTAAACATAATTTATTGAAAGTGATAATACAATCTTATTTGTCTATCTATTCTTTAAGATATATAGCAATGAAATTAGAGTTATCTTTTACTGACATCAAGTTATATTTTTTTTTGTTTTATAAAACTTTAAACCGCCATAACTCAAAACACGTCATGACCTACTTAGTGACTTTTCGCTCTACGGCGACGATATTAATAACCAGATTAGACATCTGCTACATAATAGCCAACATGGATTTAGGAATGCGCGCTCCACCACGACTAACTTAATTGAACATGTGGATTACGTACAGTGCCGAATGGACTGTGGTCAACAAGTCGACGCAGCTTATTTCGATTTTAAAAAAGCTTTCGACCTGGTGGACAACGATAAATTATTGGAGAAACTGTCAATTTTTGGTTTCACTCCCAAGCTCCTCAAATTTTTCTCGGACTACTTAAGTGATCGTTCTCAATATATTAGATTAAATGGCTTTGAGTCCGTTCAGTACTTCACAAGATCAGGGGTAAGTCAGGGAAGCACATTAGGCCCAACCCTTTTCTTGATCTTTATTAATGATCTGCCAGAAATGGTTTCTACTTCAGAATCTCTCTTGTTTGCCGATGATCTGAAGATATGCTTGGGAATTAAAAGTGAATCTGACGCCCTAGCTTTACAGAGAGATATTGATTCTGTCTATAAATGGAGTCAAGACAATAATCTCCCCTTTAATACTTCTAAATGCAAGGTCATCACATTTTCACGTAAATCAAAACCTGCATTATATAATTATAATTTATCTGACGCTCCTCTGGAAAGAGTATATGACATTAAAGATTTAGGCTTAATATTGGACAATAAATTAGATTTTCACGCTCACATAATAAGTACCTGTAAAAGGGCACATAGGATGTTGGGTTTTGTTATAAGAACGGCATCTCAGTTTGACAATACAATGGTTGCAAAAGTACTCTTTTCTGCATACGTTCGCAGCAAGCTTGACTATGGGGCAATTATTTGGAGTCCCTATGAGGCCAAATATGTACTAATGGTTGAAAGAGTGCAACGTAAATTTGCAAGATGGCTATATAAAAAAATGTACGGATACTATCCATATTTATACCCGTCACTATTCGTTTCGGGAATGGTAGAAATGGAGACTTTGGTACTGAGAAGAGCTGTGCAGGCAATGGTACATTATCTTTCCATAATACGCAATAGGATTGATAGTCCACGCATATTGGGGGAATTCCACATGATCGTCCCCACAATCTCGTGTGACGCGGCGGGACTAGTAGCACCGCGCCGCAGACCTCGCCTACTGGCGTCGCCTGCCGTGCGCACCGAGCGCGCGCGGCACGCACCCACTACCCGCGCTTTGCGAACTATCGGGGACATTCTTGCTCGGCACTATGAGATCGATTTGTTTGCAGATACCTTAGGACATCTTTTTTATCAATTTTGTACGAGTTTGAATGAAATTACAATTATTTGACATTTATTTATTTGACATTTTTTATTACTTAGATTGTGACATGTTTTATAATTAATTATTAGTATGATGGATTATTACTATTATTTACCTTTGACATAACTTTAACTTGCTTTTTCGTGTACCTTATTTGTAATTTATGTCGAAATCATTATTGTATTGTATTCTTGACCTACCCTTAACGAATACTGTCTAATTATTTTGTGTACAACCTTTTATATTTATTTTGTAAGCGCTTTGGATAAACAATCTGTTAGCTTATAAAATGTGTGTGAATAAATGAATAATTCATTTGTATTGTACATTTTGATAAAAGAACCTATACCTACATTACTTATACCAACGAAACTATACTTCTAACGTTAAATTAGCACTTTAATATGGAAACCATACCCAAGACATAGCATACGCAATATTAACGAGATATTACATAACCAATTTCTATTTTACAAAATAAATCTATATTCATAATTGTCGACGATGTGTCAGTCAAGGCTGTCACCACCATAGAGCACTCACACAAAAGAGGTTATACAATTAAAGTATTTCTTTTTTAGTTTCTTATAACCACGTACGTACGTCCGTCCGTCCGTCCGTCCGTCCGTCCGATTTCCTATTCCTACAATATTGAACTAATGATTTAAAACTTCACTCATCATTCAGCTTAAAGCATTAAATTTGAACTGATATTTGGTAACGTTTACCAAATATCAGTTCAAATTCGAAATAATTCGAATTAATTCGAATGCCGCCCCGCCCGAACAGTGATTTTGTGTGTGCTTCAAGCTGGAATCCTCATCTCTGAAACCTGAATGAAAACGAATTTTGACTATGCCAAAAAAATAGTCATGAAATAGTCATAAATAGTCGCACAAGTAAAAAAAATAGTCGCATTATAGTTTCGGAGTTATAGCTATAGGTTGGTGAGGATTCTAGCTTGAACGTCAAGCTGTAATCCTCACCTCTGATGCAAGCAAACGGCAAAGTCTATCGAATTGGTTTATGTTCCAAAAAATAGTCATGAAATAGTCGCAACGACATACCAAATTTCAGAATTAGTCGTTAAGAGATTCCAGAGATATAAGGGTACCCTGGTGAGGATTCTAGCTTGATTATTTGAAAACTTCAAATATCTCCGAAACGCCTACGATTTTCGATTTAGAGTTTTTGCCAAAAAATAGTCATTAAATAGTCGTCTCCAACAAAAATAAATTTGAGTTGATTTAATTTAAAAATAAAAAGTTTAAATTTTCCCTACATTTCTATGGAGGTACAGTCGTGTAAAAAATGTTTACTTCGTTTCATACTATTGTAAAATATTATTCCGCATAAACTATAAACCTTAACCTTTAATTACCTTTAAAGTTTATAGGTATCACAGCAATAATTCTAAAAGGTAGAGCTAGTTCCACAACACTTACTACGCAGATGGCGTGTCTGTCAGGAAAAAAATCAGCGGCGTAGCGTGGGTGTCGGCCGCCCGGGGCGGAAGACAATTTTGCCGCCCTTTTATTTTGAATCGTTTTTTTTTTTTTTAATATTGGGTTTTACGGCTCTGGGAGCGTGCCCTTTTAAGCCAGTCTTTATGTTTTATGCAGTTTGTTTGGGTAGAGTTATTGTTCAACAATTTTTGTTGTAAAAGTTATAGTCACACACAACACAATCACATTTTTTTTGTCTTTTATACACATATTTACAGGGATTTCACAGTATTTGAAATGTATTGGAATATGGCTTTAAAATATTTTGGGTTCGTTAGCATTAGTTCAATACTTTGCGGAACGTCACTGTCGTCACCATTGGCCGATTGAAGGTCATCGACCAGCACCAGTCTGTCAAGATTAAACCGTTGGCACTTTAAAATTATGTGGTCTAGATTTGCTTCCTCCGATTCATCGTAACAATGCGGGCATGTAGCGCTCTGCACGAGCTTGAGTCTTCTCAGGTGAGTGGGGGTATGGCAATGGCCGAATCGTAGACGGTTGATCGTGGTTACGAATTTGCGATTGTCTATTTGCAGTTTGTTGCTGTGGTACCAAGGTTTGGCGGGCGGGCTTCCTTGGATCTTCGCGTACCAACTACCCTTGTCTGCGCTGACAGTTGTCCAGTGTTCGTGATACAAGATTTTCAAGTCTTCGTTAATCTTGGCATGGAGGTCAGTGTGCGGAAATTTCATCAAGGCGGAGTGATCTTCATCAGAGCCACTACGAGCAGCTTGAATTTTGAATCGTCAGTAATCAGTGTTGCCGTTCTAATAAATTTAAAGTCGCTAGATCTTTCTGGGGCCGTCCATAAATGACCCCCCCCTCCCCCACGATATATATCACGTTTGACGAAACAATAATAATTGCACGAAACGCCGCTTTTAAGTTCAGTATCGCGCGTATGCCAAAACGCGAAAATTACTACACCCACCCTCCCCCCGTATGATATTTCACGATTTTTTTCTTGGACCCCTCCCCCCCTCTTGATCCTCGCATGATTAATGGACGGGCCCAGAAAGATCTAGCGACATGTAGCGGATTTTTAATATCCTTTTTTTCCTCGTTTTTCCTTCATCGAAGTTTAATCGACCTTGTGTGTATTTCTAGGGGACAATAATCAACCACAAAGGACAGCACTTATCGCCACAATTCAGAAGTCAGTCACGCACTATCGTTTACAGGTTGACTATGACAGTATAACGTTACGGTGACACTGACAGCTACGTCTAGTTCCCGCCAAGCCAATTTACTTTTGAGTTTGACGTCTCTCTCCTCTGGATAAGGTTGTTCATTTGTAAAGGTTGTGGCTCACAATAACCACCCTGATCCCACTCAGCAAAAAAAATAAATTAAGGGCTGTAAATATTGCTAAATAAAATATATTTTACAAAAGTCGCTAGAAGTAGTGGGATGTAAGGGAGCGTCCGGGATCTTTTCAAGCTCCAAGCCAACCTCACCTGCCCGTGGTGCATCCTGCCGAACAACAAACGAGGCGCTGGCAACCGACTGATGGCGGTATAACCATCATAATTGTTGAAAGCGTAGCTAAATACCACAGGCCGATGACGGGCAGCAGCGTCATCGGAGCGAGAAGCTACATCCTGCGATCGCCAACCCGCCTGCCCAGCGTGGCGATTATGGGCTTATCCTCCAGATGTTTGCCCTGAGTGACGAGCAACTGGAGAGGCCTATGTCCAGCAGTGGTCTGCAATAGGCTGGTGATGATGATGATGATGATGCTAGAAGTAGTTAAATATTTTTTTCTCGCTAAAACGATATTTTATCTCGCTAAACATATATAAAATCCGCTAGATCTAGCGATAGCGACTAAGTCGCTAGAACGGCAACACTGTCAGTAATTCTCGCTGTTGTTTTGTTAGTCATAAACAATCCAAGCATGAAATAAAATACGGGGAATCCCCGCAAGTCGTAGACGGTGTTGGCAGCAGTCGCTACAAAATATCATTCAAAGAAAGGGGATTCCCCGAATCCGTTACAGAATAAGTAATGACAAATTTCATGCTCTTTTCAATCGGTCCGAATTTGTAGTTCCGTTAAAAATATGAAATGGTTCAAATATTTTTATTATTTAAATTAGTATGGATAGATTATAGATTGTGAAATTTTGCCGCCCCCTAAAAAGTGCCGCCCGGGGCAAAATTTCGGGCACCGACATTCGATACAAGGTAATAAAAATCTGCATCATTAGATTCTTGAAAGGCGACAAAAAAAAATTGCTGGCCAAACGCACTCAGGATTTTTAATTTTTAAATAAATTAAACATTTTCGTTTAAGTTATATTTAATACAACTATCTTGATACGAAAATCAGATTTAACTACCGATAAATCAAAAACTTAATACATTGTTTAAATTAATTCTACAACATGTCACTTGGTAAAAATTATATTATAAGGCTTTTCAATCTCTACTTGGGATTCATTGGGTAAATTAAAAATAAGTTAGATATAATTGAACACTTCAAATACAGGCAAGATATAACATCATTATAAGTAGACGAACCCTAAATGGCAGAACCTGATCGATACTTACAAAAGTTTTGGACATTTCTTTTCCCTCTACCTACCACATAGTACTACCCTGTATATCATTGATATCTAACATATAAATTGTTAGTACATAGTTGCAAAATTCATAAAATAATACCAAATTATATGTTCAAAGTGTTCAATAAAAATAGGTCAAATAAATGTCTATATTATTCGGAATGCAGAACTTTCATTTCTGGAAAGGATGAAAAACATTTTAGGTTATAGTTTTTCTAAAGACGTAATGAGTATGAATGATGTCAATAGTAGTCCTTGAATGAACACTGGTCTAATCTAGAGTAATGTCGCAATGGTATTCTTTTTAAAAAGTAGCATTTTTGTGACAATATCCCAGAGTAGACGCACAGAATATCACCTAATTTTAAGATGTTGCACATTTAACAGATACTATTTATGTAAAACTAAAAAATCGGTCAATACGGCCAAAAGTTAATCGTCAAAATTGCATCAAAATTACTTGGAACAGTAAAAATTTACACAAGAATTTTTATTATAAATTTAAAACCGCAGGACTGCCTTTGTTATATAAAATAACTACCGCACTGTCGCGAAAGGCGGTTGTGTGTCGTCAATCTAACCATAGGTACATAAAATTGTTAAGTTACCTTGTCAGTATTTCGCCCTTGCAGGCTGAGAGTGAGAGAGCACACAGAGTTCTTTTGTTTCGCTGTTAACTCGTCAATTCCCAGTGTCACCTGTAGGTGACATACATTGGCGATTTTTTTTTAACTATTAAATTAAAAAAATAAGGAAAATATATGCAACTACAATAAAGTATACATTCGGTAGTATATAAATAAATATATTTGACAATAGTAATCCATACATAAACTGCCAAATTATTCAATTGTTTCGAACGTTACTGACATTTTTTGGCGCGGGAGCGGTTGGCTAACTTTATTTTTCTGTAAAAATTTCAAAAGGGTAGGTACTGTAATGATTACTTTTGCAAATTGTTGCTAAGGTATGTAACCTCTAATACAAATAACTTTATTGAGAAATCAATAGTTTTTGTTCTCAAAAAAACGGTCAAATTAGCAGGTGTCACCTGTAGGTGACACTGGGCATTGTTACAATACAATACCTGTACCTCCTGCGTTCATGATAGCATCTTTTTTCCATGAAAACAATATTGGAGGGACTGGACCTATTAGGGAAAACTGCCTGGAAAACTGTGACTTTATGAACCGGAAAGAGATAAAGAAGAAGCCTAGGAGTGAGCTGGTTTATAAGGTGTCAAAAGAAATAGTCTCCGAGTAAAGTCGCCGAGTGGCATGACAATAGTGTTGATATGGCCTCTAATTGTCATGGATTGTCACCAATAACGAAAGTGGATCATATTGATGTACTAAATAAAAATAAACGTAGTCAAAAAAAATAGCTAAGTTGCTACCCATCCAACCAATTGCCCATCGCTTATAAAAATGTGTAACAAATACATGGGTGGCATAGATCATTTTGATGGGATGCCGATTCTATGACGAATGGTTTATGAGGTAAAACATGGTGGTTTCCAGTGTTTGCTTTCGGACTAGATTTATCCTGTCAAAATGCTTTGCTGATTGAAGGAAAGCTTGGTAGTACTCGACTTACTGGGAGTTCCGCAAAGCTCTAGTAAATCGTATTTACAAAAATACCCGGGAAACTCTCAACTAAACACCAAATACGGCTCTTGAATCCAGAGTTTCCATTGAACTAGACTATCAGATAGTGCAGCTGACTATACAGAAAACGATTGTGCGCAACATCTTTGCAAACTATGCCATGAACGTAGAAAAAAAATGTGTTCTCAGGTGTAATATAGGTTTACATCGCATATACTGGTACAAATTTCATGAAAAGTAATGAATAAAGCATATATACATACATATATATGTTATCTAATACATTACTTTCACATAATAAAAGTGTAGAAAAGAAAATAAGTTATATTCTTTTTATTACCATACTAAGTCAAAGGTATATATTATGCCCAGTGTCACCTGTAGGTGACACCCCCCTTACCAGAAAAATAGGGGGGGTAGATTTTTTTTTTGATATTTTTTATGTTATAAATATCTCAGACCGTCAATTAAAACAAAAATAACATACATTTTCAGTTTCACAGAAGCATGGGAATTGACGAGTTAAAATGTGTGAGAAAGGCGCATGTGTCCAGTAGTAGTCTCATAGTGAGAGTAATATCCATTGATAAACATTTTTAGGTAATAGATTTGACAACGACCACACATACAAGTTATCAAACCTATATATATATATTTAACAGACGATCCAACTTCATACGGTCGAACCACGACCATGCTGCGGTGTCGGATCATGTTCGAATGCATAGCTCACTGTGCACCGAACGTTATTATTACACAAGGGAACAATATGAGACTTTTTTTTTGTTGCATGGTATTTTGTGAATGTTGTTCTAGTGAAACGCACTCACTAGAACAACATTCTAGCTTTTGCCCGCGACTTCGTCCGCGTGTTTAGATTTTTACATACAAAAGTTTTTTCCCAATAACTCCCGTTCCCGTAGGAATTTTGCAATATCGCGTTGCAAGAAAGCTTTACGTTCATTAGAGTACCTGCATGCCAAATTTTAATCATCTATCTTACGCGGTTTAGATTTTTTCATACAAAAGTTTTGCCCGCTAACTACCGTTCCCGTGGGAATTTTGCAATAACCTGTTGCAACTAAGCTTTTAGTTTACTAAGGTACGTACATTCCAAATTTCAAGCTAGACGCTTGAAACGGTTTAGATTTTCATACAAAAGGATTTTCCAGCTAATTCCCGTTCCCGTGGGAATTCGGGAATGCCTTTCTTAGTGCACCTCTACGGTATCTAAACTACGTCTTTTCTACATATTTTCTAGTACCTACGTTTAGCCGTTTAGGCATATAAATGTCAGTCAGTAAGTCAGTCTATTTAGATTTAATTTTACCAGTAAGGCCATTTATTGAGAGAAATTAGTAGTTTTGGGCTGTGAGTTTATTTCTCGGCCTTTCAAGTTTTTTCCTATTGAATCCCGTAAAGGGTTGATTTAGGTAAATATTTGAAGTTTTATCTTTTTCGGAGTGGAATTTATCGAAACGCTTTCTTAGCAATAATACCTACGTCATAGTATAGCTTTATGAATGCAAAGTCTCAGCACGAACTGTTTAAAATTGACAAAATTTCATAAATACTTTCATCCCCTATTTTATCCCCTTGGGGGTAGGAATGATCAAAACCCTTTTTTAGCGAATGCCTACCTCATAGTAGCTTTAAACATGCAAAGTCTCAGCCCGATCGGTTTAAACTTGATAAAGTTTCATGAATACAAACTTTCATCCCCTATTTTATCCCCTTGGGAGTAGAAATGATCAGAACCCTTTTTATCCCCTTGGGAGTAGAAATGATCAGAATCCTTTTTTAGCGGATGCCTACTTAGTAGCTTTATACATGCAAAGTCATAGCCCAATCGGCTTAAAATCGACAAAATTTTATACAAACTTTCATCCCCTATTTTATCCCCTTGGGGGTAGAATTGATCAAAATCCTTTCTTAGCGAGTGCCTACGCCATAACATCTACCTGTATGCCAAATTTCAACCCGATCGATCCAGTAGTTTGGGCTGTGCGTTGATAGATCACTATGTCAGTCAGTCAGTCAGTCAGTCAGTCACTTTTGAGTTTTATATATCTAAATATATAAAATATTTTTTAGTTAGCTAATTTTAAATTATCTAAATAGATAATTTAAAATTAGCGACCTCGTATTAGTGTACGAGGTCGCTAATTTCAAATCTATCCGCATTTAGTTTCTGACAGCTCCCGTTTATGAGATACAGCTATTTGACGGGTTTTTGTACTCGTTGCACTTAATTTTCATTATTACAGTTGTACAATTAAAAAAATATTTTTATTTTACAATGTCGTCGTCACGAAATATCTGTAAAAACGATCCCAACTATTTCTGTAACATATGGTGAATATGTCGCAGTCATCTGGATGAATCTGCTATTCAATGGAATGACTAGCGCGTTCATTGAATGACGACATTTAATTGAATGCCTAAAGGACAACTCGTCAAGTTATTGAATGAAATGTTTAACGTCTTGACTGAACGTCATTTTAGCATAGTCGTTGAATGGGTAAAAGCCATAAGTTTAATGTTTAGTTTTTAATTTTTCTTTAAAAGTATCCGGAGGCGGCGTATTAATAGGTAAATCCACGCTGTCACACTATTTTATTACGTATAAGTCAGTTTAAAGTAAATCTAATCAAAAAAATATCAACACTCAGGTGATCATGTTCGACGCCATATTTGTTTTAGTGACTACTAACGCCGCGCGGGAAAAAAATGAACTAAATTACAATCACTTGACTGCTTTTACGTCCGCTCTTTTCAAAGGGCTATGTTTCAATCCGCTACCTAGTTGGACGTTAGGTGACGCGTGTTTAGTCAACGTTCGGTCTAGTCATTCAATTGAATGTCGTCATTCAATGAACGCGCTAGCGATTCAATTGAATAGGAGATTCAACCAGATGACTGCGACAAATATACATTCAAATAGTATAAGACTAAGTGTGTCGGAGTTCGTAAAACGGGTGTACTTTGATTACTTTGGATTTCATTTGGACACCCGCGACTTGTCGAATACTTGTATTAGGTGCCTAAAATGGTATGTAAAACATGCGTCGAGTCTTTGAGATTATGGGTGAATCGGAAAAGATCCCATTTCATGTACCAAGCACCAATGATCTGGCGAGAACCTTCAAATCATCAGGACGATTGTTATTTTTGCGTGGTTGATATAAACTAAATTATTGGTTGAAATAAACGGGATTAACAAAAGAAACCGGGCCAAATGGTTTTACCCTAACTTGTTATCTGTTACCCGACCAGTCCTGTACTCCTGCAATGCATCAGCACCACAAACTTCATCATTTACACAAAATGATCGTCTTGGAAGAAGAAAACTCGTCTTGAGTACCGAGAAACTGAAAAGCCGGTAGTTTCGATGGTCCTCAAATGGATGGGTGGGTGGCTCGAAGGTTGATAAGGGATGAAACCTTTCATAATTACATGACCGATAATGAAAAAATGCCTGGAATGAATTCGTTTGGATTGCACAAAGTTTTCTGGGAAACAAAAAAGATGATTGCTATGCGAAGCACAGTGAGGAGATCTTGTCGCACTTCCAGCAGCTTGGATGCATTATGAGCATTAAGGTACACTTCCTCCATAGCCATTTGATCGTTTTCCTGATAATCTACGCGATCTGAGTGAAGGGGAACAGAAGGAGAACAAGGGGAATGTTTCCATCAAGATATTCGGACTATGGAAGAGCGGTACCAGGGTCATTGGAATGCTAACATGATGGCAGACTATTGCTGGAGCATTGTCCCCAGGCCTTGTGAACCAAGCCAAACAAGAAAATCTTATAAAAGAAAATTTTTCGATGTGTAGTGGTTATTTTTCTAACGTTCTTTTTTAAATAAATTATGTTTTTGTCAAAAACACGTTTTTTTTTAAATCTCAAAAACTAGAGCTGATACAAAAAATCTGATTTCAGACCTGAAATCAGCACCCCGAAAATACATAATATTAGTCGTAATATTTCATGCAACAAAAATTATGTTCCCTTGTGTTATTATTGTTGACGGTTGGTCTCCGACAACGCACCTGTAGGCTTACCTCTTCCCAAGTGCCACAGTAGTTTTGGGCTCGCGTTTTGGGCGAAGCTATTCAGATAACTAATAGTTAGGTACTACTTAAGGCCTAATACCGATCAGTCGTGCATGCATTGGATCATACACAGACAAATATCCATACAAAAGGTTTACGGTTAACAAGTGTAGAATACTGTATTCTGTATATCTGTATTCTTTTGTATTCTGAATACTATTACTAGTGTATTAAGAATACACGAAAATTCGGAAGTAAACTTCGGTGTAGACCCTCTATGTTCGTGGTTCGGTCGAACAAAGTCCGATATGTTTAAGTTACAGTTGGTTAGTTTTAATGTTGTACTCGTATGATTGAAATGTAACTTACAATATTTACAAAAGGCCCAATAAATTCAATCAATGTCATACATCGCACTACATTTATAAAAATATATTTCTAAAATATTGGTTGAGGTAATTAGCTAGGTCGTATCTGCTCCCTTATCCAGAACACTTCGAATTCGATATTATTATTTGTCACTGTCACATCGTTGTATAGTTCATTCGCGTTAAGAAAATAGTGACTCATCACCGACTGCCGGCCAAGCCACACCCCCTAGCCAATTAAAACGCTAGAAATTAGTAAGGCGAGTTCACAGTGCTCAGTTGAAGTCAGACCTTCGAACTGATCGGTTGTGTATTTTGCGTACTACTTGTTTAAAATTAAATTTGGAAAATGGATATCTCACCTATTAAAAAAAATAAAAGTGGATCAATTATACATAGCGGAGAGAGACGCGTAATTTACAATGTTTATAAATATTTCAAACAGATTGATTTAAATGAGACTGTGGAGAGCATAGTAATTAAAACTGCAAGTGCATGCGGTGTGTCCGAAAACACTGTTTATAAAATTATAAAAGAACAAAAAGAAACGAATACATTGAAATCACCTGTGAAAAAAAGAGCTCGACTATCCACGGTCGATAAATTATTATAGGAATATTTTAACATGTTTAAAATCATTGATACTTTATTATTTTTCTATTAAACTTATTTAATGTTTTGAAAAAAAAATGTTAAATTTTTTCTCCATTATGAATACACCCTTACCCTGCAGTTGCACTGATGAGTCACTATTTTCTTAACGCGAATGAACTATAGTTAGAAAAAGACAAAGCATAGACACCGAAATCGATTTAGCTTCCGAAGTTGTCTGAACAAGGTGGCTGGTTTTATATATCTCATCCAAACAATTAGATACAAATATTTTCTTTTAATTATATTATTATGATGGTCGTCTGTGGCTTAGTGGTCAAGGCCATTGACTTCCATGCAGGAGGCAGCGGTTCCAAATCCCTACCACGTATCAATGTAGTTTCAAATTTGAAATTCGCGAGCACGTTATCGAAGAAAACATTCATGAAGAAATCAACAGGGCTTGTTAAAATGTCGACTTTGATTCAGTGGGGCTATCCACAATGCCTATTTCCGCTTTTACATTTTGAATAAAGGTCATTCAAATTTCAGATCTAGTACAACTTATTATAAAATGTGAATAACGTTCATTCAAAGTTGAAAAATGAATGCGAGTCGAAATTGGCATTGCTATTGTGAATAGCCCCGCTGCATACCTGTGAAGAAATTCTAAGGTTGGTCAACTGCTTGAAAATCTTATGGCCTTAGTGTAGGGTAGGCTCGGGCCCCTCGACGGAGCATATATTATTATATTATATAGGTATATGATATGCCTGTGGGTAATATGGCATGTTCAGTTCAGTGTAAAATCTTCATTATGAACCAATTGTAATGAATTATAAGATAACGATAGCCTTCATAACGAATTTGTTATGTAGAACAAACAATGTAAAACAATATAAAAGGTTATCTAAATATAAATCTTATACCTATTTATCAAGCTCAAAAAAATATGCAAGCCATGCTATAAAATGTGATATTTTTTAAATAACCTTTCTATGTATGTAATGTGTAATGATGGACATTTTACCCAGATCCCTTTAATATACATTTGGAGCACGATCTAGGTCAGAGCCTAAATACGTGATATTTAAAAAGCAGCCGTACACAAAGTCTGTGGAGTTAGTCCCCTGACCACAACTTGCACTGGTACATTTATATATTCAATCAATAGGCACAACAAGTGAAATATTACCTATTAAATGTTTATTTATAAGCGATTAATCCCAGTCTAAATGATAACTAATTATATACAATAACTTATTATTCACATAGCAACGGTAAATAAATTAGGGCGAATTGTACACTAATTGATCAAAATTTGTTATTATATCTACCTTAGTACATGAAAAAATGTAGAACCAAATTGGCGCTAACTATTTTAAAGAAGCATGTGTCATAAGTTCTTTAAAAAACGTACTGATAAATTTATATCCCAAATAATATAACCAATCGACCCAACATGAACATTTTTTTGAAATATAAATTATAAACTTAACAGTTTTGACATACCTATTATACAAAAAAAAATCATCAGAATTCTTGCAGTAGAAAAATAGCACCTGTATTTATTATAATTGCATTTATAGGTTTCATTAAAATACAATTGAAATAAAAAAGTAATACCAGTTCGTATTTGTGATGTGAAATTCAGTAAGTATATATGCCTAAGTACACTACAATTTAAGGTAAGTTTTAAGTACTCATGACTGGCTGAAGACTTCTAACAAGTTAATTGTAACATTTTGTGTATTTTGCTGCGATTTCTTTTTTTAAATATTTATTGAAGAACTGAATATAAGTAGGACAATATTAACATTAAGTTATATATCAGTATTTTATTTAATTTCAATGCTGTTATCACTAAAAATAAACTGATAAGCCAGTCGGCGAATCAAAATCAAATTAATCATAGTTCCATGTAAAAAATCATAACATCATAAAAAATACTCAATATTCAATACGAATAAGAAATGTAAATATTTAGGGCAGTGTTTCTTAGCGGGAACACCCAGATTCAAAATAAATGCAGTAGTTGTAATATACCCAAACATCAGAAAAGAAAGGTTCTAAATTAACGTGACTGAATACTTCGGAATTTTCATTTAGACAAGTCTGCTATGACGTTTCTACAAATTTATAAATTTGAATTTGAGGGATGTAAGGGAGCGGCCTATAATCTTTTCGCCCCAAGCCAACCTCACCTGCCCGTGGCGCATCCTGCCGAATAACAAACGAGGCGCTGGCAACCGACTGGTGGCGGTATAACCATCACAATTGAAGGCGTAGCTAAATACTAAAGACCGGTGACGGGCAGCAGCGTCACCGGAGCAAGAAGCTACGCCCTGCGATCGCCAACCCGCCTGCCCAGCGTGGCGATTATGGGTATATCCTCCAGATGTTTGCTCTAAGTGGCGAACAACTGGAGAGGCCTATGTCCAGCAGTGGACTGTAATAGGCTGATGATGATGATGATAAATTTGATAAAGAGTAAACAGTGTAAATATTGTTACAAATATAATAAAGTCATTATCATTATATTGAATGAATGACGACAATATAATAATCATTGGTTATCGATAAATGTCCATGTCTATAAGGCGACATCGATTTCGATATAGATTATATATGCAAACGTTCTTGGTTTGGTAGCTTATGTTTAAGTACATTGGTGATGTCAAGATTATTTGGCGTGGACACAATAATTGTATATAATTACGCTTTAAGTAACAAACCCAGTCTCATCTTTAAATTCTTGCCGTTCGGTTCACTTGCAGGTTTCATTGCCTTTATCAATTATCCATTTTAAGTTGAATTGCCATGTCAATTTTTGACATATTATATTAGAACACATACCAATTGCACAGTGGTAACTTGTTACATAATATTCCTACTAAATTATAATTATGTACAAGACTTTCGAAAAAGCCTTATGTAATTATTGCAGTAATACTATCTATTCAGATCTACTCTACAGAATATTTTTGTTTGATAACACACATATAAACCGGAACATTTGAGATGAAACAAAGTTTGTACATAGTATGTTAACATTCTGATGTGGTATATAATATAAGCAAATAGGATGTGGTGATTGGAGTTTTACATTTTACATAGGACATGAGAATGTGGTAAAAAATCAGGAAAGATATATTATTAACATCAAAACACAATTTATAACTTAAGTAATTTCTGCGATAAATGCACACTTAGCAAATATTTAGTACTACTCAGGTTCCGCATACAGCGGCTAATATACGTAATACGAGGCAAAAAATGCTTTTTTTTTTTCAAAACCTTTTTGCGTATTTGTTAATTTTACTGTGCCTTACTGAAGTTGTAGTAGTGTCTAATTATTTACACAGAAGCTATTCAAAAATGGAGTTTGTGTGGGCAGTTTCAACTTAGGAAGTAGCGAATACATTATTTAAAGACTTGAAGGGGCTGTTAATGTTTTGTCTTCATAGAGTATGCCTGTGCTGTCCCATTAGCGGCAGCCAGATTATAATTTTAAGTGGATATGATAAATCTCTACCTTAAAAAGTATGATATCATATACAAAGTCTACTTAAAGTAGTTATTCGAGAATGTTAAAAATCGAAACATAAACGGCTCGGGACGGCCACACTACAATTATTTACATTCACATACCTACATACTTCACTTTACTTTCTTGCCCAACTTGTATGTTTATGTTAAAGGTGCACGGGTACACGACCACATCCGAAATGGCTTTGATTAGGTTGTTCTAGTGAATCTCTGTGAACATAAAGTTTATATATGAACAGACTTTGTTTCCTCGACGTAAATCTTTTGGCGTATATCTGTAGAATATTCGAAACCAAGAAACAAAACATTAATAACATGTTAAAAAAACAATTGCATTGGGATTCTCGCTGACCGGGGCTTAGTTGACGAGGCCGGCGTCCTTGGCCATGCTGTAGAATATGCCGTCCTTCCTCTGCAGCAGCTCCTCGGGCGAGGCGAAGTCCACCAGCGTGCCCTGGTCCAGCACCATGACGCGCGTCGAGTCCATGATCGTGTTCAGCCGGTGCGCGATCGTCAGCACCGTGCACGACGCGAACTCCGAACGGATGGTTTTCTGAAAAATTATGTCAAAAAATAAATGATTGGAAAAATTTACTAAAGGCAAATTTTCTTTGAATTCGCCACGGTGAACCCTAAGACCAGGCGCGCACTACGAGTAAGTTGATTACGCTACATTACTACATACCTTTTGAACCTCAGTCACATGATTAAAGATAGTTATCTTCTATCTCTATATTTACAGACTCTTTTCTCTATAGAAATTATATAATTTCTAGCGTTTTAATTGGCTAGTGGCCTGTCAGTGACCTGTCAGTCACTATTTTCTTAACGCGAATGAACTATAAGTTCCTTACATATCTCCATAAATCGCCGCTCGGCCTCGCTTTAAATATGGAAATTAAACTAACTGTCTTCACACCAGTGAGGGAACATAACGCTAGGGACCTTTTCTGAACCGTCACGTCACCCGAGTATCGGGCGCCCTGGGCGGTCGGCCCACAACGCCGCTCCTGTATTCCAGGCACACGAGCTGCCGCTGCCCGACGGACAGGCAGCAGACAGTGCGGCCTCACCTGTATGACGTCGTCGGTCTCGAGGTCGACGGCGGCGGTGGCCTCGTCCAGCACCAGCAGCGGCGTCTTGCGCAGCAGCGCGCGCGCCAGGCACACGAGCTGCCGCTGCCCGACGGACAGGTTTTCACCACCCTCCGACACTTCATGTCGCAGACCCGCTGGCAATCCTGCAAATATAACATTTGACTTTAAGTATGAGGTTCGGTGTCTTTGATGAACTGCTATGATACGAGTATGTATGTTTGAATCTTCTATTCAATTGAATGGCTAGCGTGTTCATTGTATGACGACATTTAATTGAATGACTAGACCGAACGTTGACTAAACACGCGTCACTTAACGTCCAACTAGGTAGCGGATTGAAACATAGCCCTTTGAACAGAGCGGACGTAATACGGATGATGACAAGGTATGAAAATGAAGAAAATAATTAGTCCGTCTCTTAGATAATAAAAAAATATAAGACCCGTATTTTTTGTTTTGTCGAAATAACAAGAAAATACTTAGATATAGCGCATTAAAGTTACGGAGTGGGGGCTAACTACGTCACGTTAGAGTATATTTTGTACTCTAACGTGACGTCATGTGACATTTAAAATCAATGTATCTTCGTAAGTTTTTGAACAAGAGGCAAAATAAAAAATACGTATCCAATATTTTTCATTAATCTATCTGATGGACATTAAATTATTTTTTAGTCATCATCCCAATAAAATTGTAATTCAGTTCATTTTTTTCCCATGCGGCGTTAGTTGTCACCAAAACAAATATGGCGTCAAACATGATCAAAAAGATATGAACAGTGTTGATATTTTTTTGATTAGATTTACTTTAAACTGACTTCTTCGTAATAAAATAGTGTGACAGCATGGATTTGCCTATAAATTAGTGTCCGACCGAAGGTTCGGTTTCGGCCGAGTTTCGGCCAAAAATCAAGAAACCGAAACTGGTTCCGGAAGTTCTCGCACGTTCACCTAACTTCGTTTCTCGCAGCAATGATTTGACGAACGCTGGCGGCCCTGTTCAGGAATTGTCTTGCGCCGTTCTAATAGCTCTGTAGCAACAAAACTTAGTAAAATACAGGCTTTTACTAAGCCTACATCAGGCATAAGCCTCTTACAATGATGGGGTTGTTTAGCAGCACAATGATTGAATCGTGTTTGTATTTTTATGCATTTGTGATGATAAGGATTGATAGGGATGTAAGAGAGCGACCGATAACCTTTTCGCTCCAAGCCACTCTCACCTGCCCGTGGTGCATCCTGCTTGTCGCGAATTAGGCTCTGGCGGCCGACTGGTGGCGGTATAACCATCACAATTGAAGGCATAACTAAATACCACAGGCCAATGATGGGCAGCAGCGTCACTGGAACGAGCAGCTACGCCCTGCGATCACCTACCCGCCCAGGCAGCGTGACGATTATGGGTAAATCCTCCAGATGTTTGCCCAAAGTGGCGAACAACTAGAGTGGCCTATGTCCAGCTGCGCACTGCGATAGGCTGATGACGATGATGTAAATGTGGAGGAAATAAATAAATTATTATTATTCATCTGATGACGATTTTTATATAGTAGCGGTCGATAAATAAAAAAAATTATGAAACAATAACAATAATAGTGACTTGTTTATTGATAATTGATAAACATTTGCTATCAGAACTTAATTTAAAAAAAAATATTAACCTATACTGTCCCACTGCTAGGCAAGGTCTCCCCCAAACTTTTCCACAGATTTCTGTCCAAAGCCAGAGCCTGCCAATCCTTTGATGCACCAGATCGTCACACCATCTTTTCCTGGGCCTTCCCCTTCGGCGGTAGCCATCCTAGGGCATCCATTGTGTGACGATTCTGACCCATCTCTCCTCCTTCATCCTGCACACATGACCTGCCCAATCCTATTTTAGTTTGGCTGTACGTCGGCGATGCTAATTTAATAGCGAATGGAAGTATTTCTTATTCTATCAATGAGTTTGATGCCTAGAATACTCCGTTCCATTGCCCTTTGGCAGATCTTGAGCTTGGACTTGATTTTCGGTGAGTGACCAGGATTGTGCACCATAGGTAAGGATGGGCAGGGCAGTATGCAAATGTCAATGAGTTTGCGCTTAAGTGACATAGGAAAATTACATAAATATATTTTTTATATTGTATTAAATAAATGACAACAATAAACTTAATATACTGTGATTCCATATCATGTCCAAATGAATGCAGAATAATGAGCAAAATGCACTAAATTACAGTTTTTAAGGTATTTTATATTTGACCACGTGAATTTCGGTTTCGGCCGAAACTAAAGCGACGGCCGTACATTCGGTTTCGGTTTCGGCCGGAAAACCAGTTTCGGTCGGACACTACTATTAATACGCCGCCGCCGGATACTTTAAAAAAAATAACATAAACATTACACAGTCGGCTTTACCCATCCAACGACTATGCTAAAATGACATTCAGTCAAGACGTTGAACGTTTCATTAAATAACTTGACGAGTTGTCCTTTAGGCATTCAATTAAATGTCGTCATTCAATGAACGTGCTAGCCATTTAATTGAATAGGAGATTTAACCAGATGACTGCGAAATGTACATCATAAAAATAAAAATCGTGTGTAGAGTTTCATTCCGTGTTTTACATTTTATCCATAAAGTATACGTTGGCGTCGTGCGTGGGGGATTCGATCTCGGTCGAATTTTCTATTCGGGCTTATCTCCAAATAATATCGGGATCCCGGAATATTTCCGGGATTGTATTGGTAATAGAAAGTGGTAACAAAAAAACAGTAAAGCATATCAAAATCAACTCTCTATTTTAATACTTTATCCCGGGATCGAATCCTCTAGTGGTGCGGTACATGTACGTTTAGTTATCATTCTATAATGTACCATGTAGGCCACTTACCTTTGACGAATGCCTTGAGGTGGGCGTGTTCCAGCGAGCGCCAGATCTCCTCGTCGGTGAACGCCTCGAAGGGGTCGAGGTTCATGCGCAGCGTGCCCGAGAACAGCACGGGGTCCTGCGGGATGATGGTGATGCGCGACCGCAGCTGGTGCAGCCCGATCGACGCGATGTCTATGCCGTCGATCAGGATCTTGCCTTGCATCGCTTCGACTATCCTGTTAAACGAAAAAAAAACATTAAAGTCTTCTTTAAGAGAATAATCTTTAGTTTTAACAGGTCATTACGATATAATAAATACACTAAATAAATACCAGCTCTATTCCTACATATTGACGACCACTTTGGTTCAGTGCTAGTGAACCCTGTTTCTGATACAACGCGGGTTCGTAGTTCAAGTTCATGTAAGAAAAAGTACGGGCCAAATTCAAGGAGGTGGTTAAAAGCAGAAGAGAATTAATTAAAATTGTGTTAAAGAAGATAAATAAATATCTATCTATAGCAATTACTTTAAAATATAATAGTTTATTTTTCCACAAACACGGCACTGTACTTAGAACTTAGAAGACGAATTAAAGCGAAACCTCAACAAAATCATCAAATTATACTTCTTGTAGCGCGCCTCACTCTTGGACCGTACGTGCTGTAGCCCTGCGTAAAATAGAGCGCGCGACTGCAAGTTTTGATTGAAATATTTGTTAAGGGACTTTTTAAATCAATATTTTAAAAAGACTAATTTTAGGGATGGACATTGTACAGTGAACTTTTCTGAAGCAAAATAAATAGACTAATTTATTAAATACGTATATCGGCAAACTTAGTGTAAAATGCCCTAAGGTCAAGTGCTATATTATGTGAGAAGCCCAAGATCGAGCAAAGTGGAGAAAATTTGGAGTGTGACTGCGAAAAGTTGATGACTATGATGATGTTTTTATTTTTCCTGTATTTTAAACTCGCTTGACAACCACCCCCTTGAATTTCACTCGTACTTTTTTACAACCTGTGTAGGTATAATTATAATAGTGGTGCATCCTGCCGAATAACAAACAAGGCTCTGCCAACCGACTTGTGGCGGTATAAAACGTCAGGATTGAAGGCGTATCTAAATGTCACAGACCAATGACTGGCAGCAGCGTCACCGGAGCGAGAAGCTCCGCTCTGCGATCGCCAACCCGCCTGCCCAGAGCGTGGCGATTATGGGCAAAGCCTCCAGATGTGTGACCAAAGTGGCGAACAACTGGAGAGGCCTATGTCCAGCAGTGGACTGCAATAGGCTGATGATGATGATGTACCCTTGCATCCTCCTAGTTATTAGTCTGACAGCATACGTTCGGAATTCAGAATTTACGTTCGCAACAAAAATGCTCTACTTACAGTGGGTGGCCAAATTATTAGGGACAGTGCGATTATTTCAATTTTTTTAGAATAAACGGATTTTTAAAATTAAATTACCCTTTTCTATTGGGGTTATTTTATTTAATATTGCTACTGATATAATGGTTATTATCTTTGTGTAGTGGCAGCACAGGTTACTTACGTAATTTATTAGTTGTGTGGCATTTCTTGTGGAGTAGTCATTGTTCATTGAAAAGGTGCGAATTTCAAGGTTTGTGTGTCGGATTATCTTGCTTAGATTTTCATTAGTTTCAAATGAATTTTGTATCTTAAATAATCAAAAGGTAAGTGATAGACGTATAAAAAATATTTTTGCCATGTTTTAACTCATAATTTATACATTATTCACACTACAATACGATATATCAAGATTTTCTAAATATTTAGAATATGTAAGGCTTCAGACATTCCTCCAAGAAAATGAAGAGAGATACAAACCCTGATACTGCACTCTGCACATTCACAAAGAGAGATAGCATCTATTCCAGGCATTTCAAAGTCTGTAGTCAATCGTCGTCAAAAAAATAAAAATTGACCGTGAACAACCTCTTGAGGCAGATCGCGCTGGCAAAAGTGGCAGAAAAAAGATCACCACACTTCGTACCCATCGAAAATTCAGGGACATTTGCCATAAGAATCGTAAAAAGAGTGTTGCCTATTTGATTACACTAATAAATGAGGACGGTATTAGGATTTCCGAAAGAACAATGCGGAGATGCCTCGACGAACAGAAGCTGATGGGCCGGCGGCCAGTCAAAAAGCAACGGCTAACCCACCATATGAAGAAATACGACTTGAATGGGCTCGGCGACATCCAAATATGACTGTTTAAGATTGGAGTCGAGTTAATATAACTTATTTTAGTAGTTTAATTGAACAATAACCTTTTTATGTTATTAATTTTATTGATTCACAAGTGTGCTTTTTTGATGAATCGACTTTCCAGATTTTGGTCGACAAAGTTCGTTTGTTAGACGTCGTCCTGGTAAAAATAAAATATCCAGACTGCTAGTGGAGAGGGTTAAACACCCAGTAAGCATTATGCTATGGTCTGCAATATCAGCCAAAGGCATGGAGCGGCTGTATATTGTAGAAGGGACGATGAAACAGGACCAGTGCGAGAGAGTACTATAAACCCGGTTACTGCCGCAGATCAATGAATGGTTCCCTGATGATGAAAACTATATTTTCATGCATGACTGCACCATATCATAAAGCAAGAATTGTTTATGTGTTTTTGTCTGATGAAAAAATTACGATTTTGCCTAAAATGGGAATTCGCCAGACATGAACCCTATAGAAAACATTTGGGAATTCACGAAACGGGCGATTACAAAAAAAAGTGATAACCATCAAGCAACCACTCATTGATGTGTTCATAAAATAGTGGCACCTATAATCAAACATCAGTAAAATGTATTGAGAGTATGCCTCCCCGCATAAAAGCTCTTTTTGTAGAAAATGCTGACATCGCAAAATATTGAACTTTAGTTTTCTCTCTTTTCTATCCCTCATAAAATAAATAATTCAAAATGATTTGTAATATTTTTTGTTGTTAATAGAACCCTAATAGAATACAGATATAAATAAAAAATATATAAGAGACCTACAACTAATCATTTGTTACAGAAATTCAATGAAAGTGGTAAATTTTAAAATTTTTGCACTGTCCCTAATAATATGGCCACCCATGGTACATATAAAATGCTGATAGAGCATAGAGCGCCGCCCCTTTAATTTAGTCTTAGCTGTAGGTACCACTGTTAGAAATGTATAAAAATAGCCCACAATACCGGAGCATCAAAATATATAACCAACTCCCAACTGATCTAAAGTGCGAAACCAACGTAAACATATTTTACAAAAAACTAAAGACCATTCTCACAAACCAATGCTACTACACCATTTAAGAATACTTCGAAAATAAAATAAAATAAATAATTTAATTAATGCCTGTGTATACTCGTACTTATGTTCTCGTCTATCTTTAGATCATAACATTACTTAACATATATGTATAAGACAATTAGTAATATACCTGAATTATTTCTCTGTGTACCAAATCATAAATGTTGCCATACCCTTACAGGGTCTATGTTGTACTAGTTAGTAAGTGTACTTTGTATGTGAACTATCTATAAACCTGGTGCAATAAATAATACTATTCTATTCTATTTTTGCTTCGTATGCAAGTAAAGCATTTTTGTTGCGAACGTACATTTTAATTTGGAATTCCGCACCGGAATTCCGAATGTATGTGGCCAGCCTAAATATCATCATCATCATCAGGCTATTGCAGTCCACTGCTGGACATAGGCCTCTCCAGCTGTTCGCCACTTAGGGCAAACCTCGTGGCGATTATGGGTATATCCTCCAGAGGATATACTCATAATCGCTACGCTGGGCAGGCAGGCGGGTTGGCGGTCGACGAGGGCGTAGCTTCTCGCTCCAGTGACGCTGCTGCCCTTCATCGGTCTGTGGTATTTAGCTACGTCTTCAATTGTGATGGTTATGTCGCAGTCATCTGGTTGAATCTCCTATTCAATTGAATCGCTAGCGCGTTCATTGAATGACGACATTCAATTGAATGACTAGACCGAACGTTGACTAAACACGCGTCACTTAACGTCCAACTAGGTAGCGGATTGAAACATAGCCCTTTGAAAAGAGCGGACGTAAAAGCAGTCAGGTGATTGTAATTTAGTTCATTCTTTTCCCACGCGGCGTTAGTAGTCACTAAAACAAAAATGGCGTCAGACATAATCAAAAAGATATGACCAGTTTTGATATTTTTTTAATTAGATTTACTATAAACTGACTTATTCGTAATAAAATAGTGTGACAGCATGGATTTACCTATTAATACGCCGCCGCCGGATACGTTTAAAGAAAAATTATAAACTAAAGTTGGCTTTTCCCCATTCAACGAATGACGTTCAGTCAAGACGTTGAACGTTTCAATCAATAACTTGACGAGTTGTCCTTTAGGCATTTAATTGAATGTCGTCATTCAATGAACGCGCTAGCCATTCAATTGAATAGAAGATTTAACCAGATGACTGCGACAGTTATACCGCCACCAGTCGGTTGCCAGTGCGTCGTTTGTTATTCGGCAGGATGCACCACGGGCAGGTGAGGATGGCTTGGAGCGAAAAGGTGATAGGTCGCTCCCTTAAATCCCATAAAATAAATAAAAGTAAGTAACCTGAAGAGGCCGAGCGTGAGCGTGGACTTGCCGGCGCCGGTGCGGCCGACGATGCCGATCTTGTCGCGCGGCGCCACCGTGCACGTGACGCCGCGCAGCGCCGCGCCGCCCGCGCGGTACCCCAGCGTCAGGTCGTACAGCTGCAGCGCGCCCGTCTCCGGCCACGTGGAGCCCGGCCCTTGCGCCACCGTCCACGCGGCCTCCTGCAACACGCACCGCGCTTGTCACCAAACGGGCTACTCGATTTACACACGTTATACTAACATATGCAATGGGCTATTCCACTAATTTTTTTTTCATTTTGACTTGCTATCGATAGGCTACCTCATTAAAGAATCATTGGTAAAAAAAAATTTGTTCCGTAACATTAATACTCTCCGAGTTATCACAATTTCAAAACCACCCCTAATTGACGAGTCCAAAAACGCTTCATACAAAATGGCTATGTGCGAGTATATTATTTCGTATGTCTCGTTTATGAAGTTTGTTTGTTACATATTGCGTTTATGTAATTGGTTTCATAACAAAATATGTTATAATTAATGCCCCATAAAAGATGGTATAATATTTTTGAATGAATTTTACACTTTGAAAATGGTATTTTTCTGTCAATTTTGCAGGTCTATTGTCGTTCCGTTTTGCAAATAATTTTAGTTGTGATTTCTTAAATAGGTTCAATTTTACGGATTCTTTCTGGTAACCATGAAGTAACAGGCAAAATCAAACAAAGTGGAATACCCTATTAAGATTTAACGCACACGTAGAGATCGTCTAATCTAAAATGACGCGCTCCACCACCGCTTTTACGCACACAAGCAAATTTCAAAGATGAACGCAATACATATTATTATAAACATGCAGTTATAATTATTGGTCGTTCATTTGACGGTTAAATTTAAACGTAGGAACGCGCAACCATTCGGATTTGTTGTCCAACTTGTTTAGTTGATCGCAAACGCGCGAGAGAAGAAGTCGACTTGTTTTATACAATGTGACGGCACTGCTCCATAGAGCGAGCGTTGTCGGATTCATCACCCGACCAGTCGGCCGTCATGTGCACGTACAAATCATAGTAATCACCAAATAATTGATCGGCGTTTCCACACAATACTACGACGGCATTGTCTTCCATCACCGGACTGCGGGGAACGGTAGACTGTCACCCTAAACTGATGCTACACTTCGATAGCAGTAAACCTTTTATAATGGATCTTGTACTGTGTACGAACCGAAACAAGTTGGTTTGCATTTAACTTCCAAAATATTAGCTGTGGGTTATCTGAATATCTTCGTGACTTCTACCACTTAGGTAACAGAGTTCTAAGTAGGTCTACAGTGTTGTTGTAACAGCAGTACATTAACAAAACATGAGATAACAGTAAATAAGCTTAATGATCATAGCACACTCATACTTACACCCCGCAAAAAGGATAGAAAGAAGGTAAGAGCAGGGCGGTAACTAGTGAACCATGACCATAATAAGTCTATTAATCATAACCACTTATAGCGGCCGTACACTGACTGCTTCAAGCCGCGTCCAGCCTATACAATCTTAGTACAAATTGTATGGCAATCACATAAATACTGCTGACCAAATTTAATTGTACACAAATATCTAGATGCATACATTAGAGCTTATATCTTTTCTTTTTACCTGGGTTATACCATGTTAGTTCCATATTATAATTCTAGGTGGAGTTTATATTCATTGATTAAAGTTGGTATCTATTTTCTATAGGAGGATGGAAAGGATTAAATTGCCTTTCAAATTCAGTAGCATATTTTATTTGCGACGTTTCGACAATATTGTACAATTCTACTAGGTTCTTGAATTTATTTCAGTCATTTAATTTAGTTCCATTATTTAATGAACCTACTCGAGTCACCCCCACTACAGCTACATGTTTGGATAATATCTTTTGTAATTGTGTAGTTATGGATAAAAACTTAATACATTTTATAAACTCGGACCATAGTGGACAGAGGGCGGTTTTCGAACACCAACATGTGCCCCTTTCATTAAGCATTACTTGCAGGCCTATCACTGCTGCTCGTATAGAGAAGTTTAAGGATTCAGTTTGCAGTAGACTAAGTTTGTTAAACAATTGTGACATTGGAAGTGATCAGCAATATGAGAAGCTGTTTAATATAATTGAGAAAGAATATAATGGGATTTTCACAAAAAAATCTTTTAAAATCGATAGTACTAAATTAAAATTCAGTGACTGGGCAACTTTGGGTATTTATAAAAGTAGAAGGAAATTGTTCGAACTGTACGATACTAAAGCCCATTCCAACGATCCTTCAATAGTAGAATATGTCCGAAATTACTCTAGGATATTTAAGAAAGTATGTGCGTACGCTAAATCTAGGTATTTGAAAGGAAAAATTATGTCTGCTCCTAACAAAAGCAAAGCTACCTGGAAAATTATAAATAAAGAGACTTGTAAAAATAAAATTAAAGAACACAAGTTATCTCTTAAAGTAAATGACAAAATTTTTGATTCCAATGCAGACGTGGCTAATGCGTTCCAATCTTTCTTCTCAAAAATTCCAGTATCTGCGACGAGTAGCTTAAACTCCAGTCCCCATCTTGCTGAAACCCTTATAAAAACGCATGTAGATGAGTGTAAAGTTCCTTTTTATTTTTCTTATGTTAGTATAGAGGATATTTTAAAAAACTTCAAAGCTTAAATATGAAAAGAACAGAAGATCTGTGGGGAATCTCTACAGAGGTTTTAAAAAATATAATTCATTTTGTTGCACCTCATTTAGCGATAATTTTCAATAGATGCATTGATGGAGGTCAGTTTCCTAACCTGATGAAACTGAGTAAGGTCATTCCTTTATATAAACCAGGTGATAAAAGCGACCCCTCCAACTATAGACCCATATCAATACTACCTGCACTAAGTAAAATTTTAGAAAAAATTATCTTTACTCAATTATTATCGCATTTTAATGACAACGAATTATTACATAAAAACCAATGTGGATTTACCAAAGGCAAATCCACTACTGACGCAGGAGTAGAACTCATCAAACACGTTTTTGATGCTTGGGAAAATAAGCAAGATGCCATAGGAGTTTTTTGCGACTTGTCGAAGGCGTTTGATTGTGTTGATCACCAAACACTGCTGATGAAGTTACGGCACTATGGTGTTGCAGATGAATCGCTTTGTCTACTACAGTCATACTTAAGTGACAGAATTCAAAAGGTTAATGTCAATGGCACAGATTCTTCTGGTGCCCCTTTGTTGATGGGTGTGCCCCAGGGCTCAATATTGGGACCGTTGCTTTTTATCATTTATATAAACGATCTTCCGCACTTCACAAATAATATATGTGAGACAGTATTGTTTGCAGACGATACTTCCCTCATTTTTAAGGTAAATAGAAAGAAAACCAACTTTGATGATGTAAATTGTGCTCTCGCTAAAATAGTACACTGGTTTACAAACAATAACCTGCTGCTTAATGCCAGGAAAACCAAGTGTGTTAAATTTACAATGCCAAATGTCAAACAGGTTAACACTAATATTATCATGAACAATGAAGTTATTGAATTAATTAACTCTACAGTATTTCTTGGCATCAATGTAGACTCGAAGTTGCAATGGGGTCCTCATATTGCTGTCCTGGCTGGAAGGCTTAGTTCAGCTGCATATGCGGTAAGGAAAATCCGGCTTTTGACTGACGTTGAAACGGCAAGGGTTGTTTATTTCAGTTATTTCCATAGCATTATGTCATACGGTATTCTATTATGGGGGTCAGCTGCTGACATACAAACAATCTTTGTACTGCAGAAGCGGGCCATCCGCGCTATATATGGTTTAAAGACACGCGAATCACTTAGAGAACTTTTTAAAGAAATTAACATAATGACGGTAGCATCACAGTATATCTTTGACTGTGTTGTTTATGTACGTAAACATTTAAGTCAATTCAATAAAAATTCAGATAATCATAATTTAAACACTAGAAATAAGCACAAGCTTGCCGTTCCACGTCTGAGGCTGAGTAAGGTGAGTGGGTCGTTTGTAGGATTGGGTATCAAAATGTTCAACAGGTTACCGGAACATATTGTTGAACTGCCCATTCACAAATTCAAATCATACATGAAGTCCTTACTTATAAAAGGGGGCTATTATAGAGTAGAAGATTTCCTCAACGACAACATCTCTTGGACTGCTGCTTCGTAGTAAACTTTGCATTGTATAGACTCAACTTTTATTTTGCATTGTTTAACTTTAAAATATTAAAAAATGTTGTAATACCTAAACATGTAACAATTGGCGATTTAAAAATAGTAACTACCGAGTTTCTTGCCGTTTCTTCTCGGTAGAAATCTACTTTCCGAACACGGCGGTAGCTTCTTTTAAATTGCTTTTATTCACATTCTTACTTTACTTTTTGTATTTCTACATTATTTTTTACTTGACGATTCATAAGTGCTTATTTTAAGTCTATGTGAATAAAGGTATTTTGACTTTGACTTTGAGTTTATGTAGTTTTTTTTTTTAATTTACGGTCCTTTTATTTAAATTAAGAAACCAGATGAACGCTAGTTATATTTTACTTTAATTTCATTGATTCCTTAGATAATATATTACTACACTTAATTTATTGAATATTGGGTTAAATAACGTATTGTTCTCCATTTTCAGTATTTAGTGATTTTAAACTGTAAACTATAGACTCAAATTTCTGGCAACACAGTTTAAAATGGCGTGTTTTAAAATTTTCCTTTCAGTCAATATTAATTTATCAAGTTTTCAAAAGTTTGTGCTTATAATAGAACTTGAAACTCTTATCATTTTTTAAAACGGTGGTACAAGAAACAGGTAAACTTTATTACGGTTACTGAAAAAAGTACATACCTACCTAATAATGAAATAAGCCGATTGTACATTGAATTAAAAAAAAAATCTAAAAATGTAAAGTTTAGCTCTAAGTGGTTAAATAAAAACAGTACTTGTATAATAAATACTTACAAAACATGGCATCAATACAGTAAACACTGGATCGAACAGAAAACCGGGATCTCAATTCAAAAACAGCAAGGACAAGTTTGTGTAGTAGTGATTACATTTCGACCATGATTACACTCAATTTCCAAATGATATAATTTTGATGTATACTTACTTGTTGTGTTTCAGCATATTCCTTTATCCTCTCTACGGCTACAATATTTGTCTCGACTTCTGACGTCATACGCACTAGCCAGTTTAGAGTTTGCGTGATCTAAGACAAAATGTAGGTACAAGTTAGACGAATGTTTATTTAAAAAGTATGATACGATATTTCACTTATTACAAACGGTAGGTATACACAAATTGTATAACAGAAGGTACAATGCGTGCCACAAAAGATGAGACTTGAGAGACCACGTGATTCGCAACCTGCGCAGAGACGACTTTATAGGTCTCCTTTGCGGTAAGAAGTCTGAAGCGGGAAGGGGGCGGGTGTCGTCGGGGGTGCGGGAAGAAAGTGGGAGGCGCGGTACGGCTCGGCGAATGCGCGTAAGTTGCCTCCCGCTCACTTCACCCCGCGCACGTCCTGCTCGGCTCTGAAGTACATACGAGTACAACTGTGCTCATAATTTTTTACCATTATGTATTTGTGTTATTGTGTAGGTATGAGTGTAATTTACTGATATTTTGGTTGCTATGCCTTCAGGTATTACCTGCCACTTAGAAGACACAGTAGGAAGATGGTTAACAACGTGTACACCTTTATGTCTAAAGAGGCAAAGGAAGGTGTAAAAAATTTAAAGCAAGTCCAAAAGCGTACAGCCGCGCAACAAAAACATCACTAATTACAGTCAAAAGAATTATAAAGGAAGCAAATAGTTCCGATTTACTACTAAATGATATCATAACAAAAATTATAGTCTTGCAACTCGTGGGACAAGTGGAATTTTTTCCCGAGAAAATATACCTACTTTGGTTCCAGTAGCGTTCCAAAATGATCTTCCCGCTGGAGTATCATTTATTGATAGTGACAGTGATTAAATATTGCAATCTGGATATTGAATCGTGTAACTAATTAATTAAATAATTACCAAGAACATTTTTTTAATTTTCCACCCTTTGCCACTAGTACCTACTTTCATAAGATAGACTCTATACCAATCCGAATGTTACCTTATAGGTACTTGCTTCTTGAATTGAAGTAAAAATTAAGGATATCGATACCAGAAGTATCAATTAACGTAGGGGACATTTTGGCGAAAATGAGTTATATATGTCGCAGTCATCTGGTTGAATCTGCTATTCAATTGACTGACTAGCACGTTCATTGAATGACGACATTTAATTGAATGCCTAAAGGACAACTCGTCAAGTTATTGAATGAAACGTTCAACGTCTTGACTGAACGTCATTTTAGCATAGTCGTTGAATGGGTAAAAGCCGACTGTTAAATGTTTAGTTTTTAATTTTTCTTTAAAAGTATCCGGGGGCGGCGTATTAATAGGTAAATCCATGCTGTCACACTATTTTATTACGTATAAGTCAGTTTAAAGTAAATCTAATCAAAAAAATATCAACACTCAGGTGATCATGTTCGACGCCATATTTGTTTTAGTGACTACTAACGCCGCGCGGGAAAAGAATGAACTAAATTACAATCACTTGACTGCTTTTACGTCCGCTCTTTTCAAAGGGCTATGTTTCAATCCGCTACCTAGTTGGACGTTAAGTGACGCGTGTTTAGTCAACGTTCGGTCTAGTCATTCAATTGAATGTCGTCATTCAATGAACGCGCTAGCGATTCAATTGAATAGGAGATTCAACCAGATGACTGCGACATATATACAGGGTGTTTGGTGCATCATGTGCCAAATTGAAATCAATAATTGGGGGGGTCTTTGGCTACCTTCTCACCCCCCCTAAAAAGTCTAGGCCCAACCAATTTTTTTTTTCTGAGCTAAAACTAATTTGGGTAAACATTTACGAAAGTCTACACTTAAACTTAAATTTTAAAAAAACTTATAAGTCTAGCTTAAAGATTTTCTTAAATATTGAAATTGTAATAGTGTACGCTTCTATCGAAACCAAAACCACTCTGGCGACTGGTATTATCGAAAAAATTCTATCGTTAAAAAAAACATCCCTTACAGTAAAATGTTTGGCCTGTGTAAATGATTTTTGACCACAAAATAAAGTAAGTGTTACCTCAAATTAGTTGATTTAAATAACATGTCCCTTACGTTAATTCTGATTAGAGTTTTTTGAGTTTTTTTAAGTATTATGATAGCTGATGAGGATAATAAAATAAAATACTAATATAAATGTTATGCCAACCATTCCAATTTCACCAATAGTAGTAAAAAGTCGAAAATAAAAAAAAAAACTATTAAAAGTAATTATTTATTATTATACTTTCTTTTTACTAAATTTCATTTAAATCTGTTATACACTGAAACTAACATTTTATCATGCAAATAATCTATTTCTATGGTATTATAATGCCATAAATTTAGTAAATAATCTATAGTTACATCAAAATGCAACACTGTAAAAGTCCTTTACATTAGGATTTCGGTAAATTTCCTTTTTACACATAAAATTTTAGTAACGTAAGGCGTAAACATATTTTTTTAATGTAAGGGACACGCTATTTTTTAAACCGCTGGGTATTCCTAATTCTTTCGTTTATATCATGAAAGAAGAGAAAATTCTAAGGAACTCTGCTCTCGACACAATTAAAATTGAAGCAGACAGTAAAAAGTTACAAAGAGTTTTAAAAATATAAAATCGATTTTTGGCTCTCCTGAAAAACCGTGTTTTGTCCCTTACGTTAATTGATACTTCTGGTATCGATATGTTACCTTATAGGTACTTGCTTCTTGAATTGAAGTAAAAATTAAGGATAACATTTTTGAACACGTCGGTACCTGCGCGGACGCCCCACTACTGACGCTCGGCAAGTCTCATCTTTAGTGGCACGCATTGTACAAATACATAATAAGGACAAAGCAAAATGGGTTAGTAGGAGTGTGTGGTTATGCCTCATAGATTAAGAAATCATGTTTGTATTGTATTCACAAAAAGTATTATCCCCAGGACAAAAAGTGCGTCTGTGGTTACGTGTAGGGCAAAAGGCTTAATTTTAGTTAGACTATCAGTGTATTTTCTTAAGGTAGGGCCGATACCTCATCATATATTGGTATTGAAAAGTAGGGCTTTGACCACCATGATGAGGTTTCGGGCCATTGCAGCAAAGAACATTTACACATTTTATAGTGGCTCAGTTTTGATCTCATAAAAAGATTGGAAGATTACATAGATTTGTTCTTCATGGCTGGTTTAAAAAATAATAATCAATCAATCAGCCTGGGGATGTAAGGGAGCGGTCTATCATCTTTTCGATCCAAGGCAACCTCACCTGCCGAATAACAAACGAGGCGCTGGCAACCGACTGGTGGCGGTATAACCATCACAATAATTGAAGGCGTAGCTAGATACCACAGACCGATGACGGGCAGCAGGGTTATCAGCGCGAGCAGCTACACCCTGCGATCGCCAACCCGCCTGCCCAGCGTGGCGATTATGGGTATATCCTCCAGATGTTTGCCCTAAGTGGCGTACAAGCCTATGTCCAGGAGAGGCCTATGTCCAGCAGTGGACTGCAATAGACTGATGATGATGATTCGATGATTTCCAGTGCAAGTTGGTAATGTTAGTTATTGATTGCTTACCTGCAGAGCGTAGCTGACCGATAGGCCGACCAGGCCGGGGTTGACGGTGTCGCGGCCGAGCACGGCGAACAGCGCCGAGAAGAATATGATCAGGTTGCCGATCATCTCCAGCCGCACGGCCAGCCAGCGGTTGGCGATGCAGCTGGGGTAGTAGCACGACTGGTTGTGGTCCACGCCTCGCTCGGACTCGTCCACGAACCTGAACAACGGGCACATTATAATAACCACGTTTGCCACTTATTGTTTTCACTTTTTGTCCCTTAAAGAAAGAAAGATTTAATAAGTTACAAGGATGCACCTGCGCAAAAGTCCAATTTTTGGAAGGAGAGGAGAGGAATAACTTTAGCTTGTCGTAAAGTTTCTCGTATGTGCGCGAAACATGCTCGTTTGCCTCATCGTGACCATTGCTATGAGCAAGATAGTTTTAGACTAGGTTTTTGTTGACTTGAAATCTTAACGTAACGCAATAAGGTCTATATTTCAACGGTGTCGGCATTTGTATTTAATTGGCTTTAGCGTTTTTTCTGCGTAGACGAAGGTTGCTGAAGCTACTTACTATAACAGCATTTTTTGACAAAAATAATCTACTTCTATATGTAAACTTTTATTTATAAAGATCGTGGGCAAACATGAAAATCATTTCGGATTTGAAAAATTCAAAATGTTTAAATAAATCATTTAACATACAATCATTTAAGCTAAAGTAAATATTATTATTGATTACCTTTGCGTGACGCCGTAAGCGCGAATAGTTGATGCGCCGGTAATGCTCTCACCGAAGTGCGAGTAGATGGGCGAGCGGGAAATAGACTCCAGTCGCTTAAGTTGTCGCGAGGTGGCCACGTAGAACCGCTGGATCAGGTAGTAGACGACCCCGATCGGCAGAATTACCGCCACGAATATAGGGGTCGATAAACTTATCACGAACAGCGTCCCGAGAACCTGCAGTACAGTTACCCAATCAAACGAGTCAATTTATTACTAATAAATTTAATTTAACACATATACATACATAGTTAATTTTTTAAATAGATATCCACCAAACTTGTTTGATTCGTTTAAAATTGTTAGGTTTTAATTTTATTACAGTTTCGGTTTTTTTTGCAATATGCGTTTTAGAAAGCTGGCCAGAACGTAATAAAAATGTTACAAGTTGGTATTACGATTTTATATGAAATCTAAAATCAAACAAATTAGGATCAACATTAAGAGTATTAATTTTAGCAACAAAACTTTTAGAAGTTTCTTTGCCAAGTAAATTATACAATGTAATGTGTAAAGAACCAACCAACATTTTTGTGAGGTTTTCAGTTCCACCTGTTCACAAAAAAATTAACTTCTGCAAGTTTAAAGCCAATTTAATACTCATATTACATATAATACTGTTAATGTAAAACCCATATTAGCACTTTTTTTAAAATAAACCGCCCTGGGATCAGTCTACATCAAGTTAATCCTACTTACTCGTACATCAGGCGACCTTTAAAAAGTTTTGTGACAGCACACCTATGGCAATAATGATACGCATAAAATGGGCACAACATGTAAGCGCAAAGACACAGACTGTTTATAAAATGAATGAAGCAAAAAATAAAGAATAAAGAAAATTGTATTAACAACACATTTCCTTGAAACCACAGTGAAATTAAATTCAAGATAAAAAATTGTTTTAATTCTCAATGCATTGTATAAATTAATTACTTTAAATGGATAACATGTAAAACAGTACAATAAAGGTGCAGCGCAGACGGCACATTTTTTGTGCGATCGAGTCTGCGGCGCACAAAAAGTTTGTCGCGGATTTTTCACACACTTTACGCACACGACGCACATCTTCGATCATTCTGTCGGCAGGGCGGTGACGTAGACGCTATGAGAATCGTCCAGATATCGTGAAGTATTATTTTGTACATGATGTACAGAAAAAGAAGAAGAAATAGAGAATTTTGGGTACATCCCACACTTTCGGAAAGATTAGATTTTCTTTATTATGGAAAGTGTTTTAATAAATAATGTTTGAGAAATGTTTCTGTTTGTATGAATGACAATAAAAATTAAATATATTATTTTAACTATCCCAAGACTCTACTAAGTACCTAAGTAAGTATACTTATACCCTACCGTATCTACATAAAAAATTAGTTTCTAATAAATTTTTTTTATTTGTTAGGTAGATACCTAACTATCGAAAATTTAGAAAAGAAAAAGAAGTAAATAGGTAGGTAGGTACATAATATATTTTATCAAACATTAGCGAAGGCTTCGGGTGCAATTTGTCTCAAAACAAAACTATTCACTGATAATTTATCGTAACGTAAATATAACTACTAACGAATAACGTTGGTAGTTATATTTATCGTTTTATGTAAGAAAGTTTTTTGGTATTTTTTTTTCTAGATTTTCTGCCTTAGAAATATAAATTACTGGTCTGTTTTATATTTCTTGAATTAGCATCGTTACATCGACCTCTGGCGCCCATGATTATAGATCGCGTGTGTTACGTCCACCCCTATTAAATGCCGATTGCGGACTAAATTGTGCGCCATCTACGTTAGCGCGTATTGAAGCAATCGTTCCATTTTTAGCAGACTTTTTGTGCAGAGTGGCGCGGCGCGGCTCGGTCCGGTCGGCCGAAATATTTTTTTTGTGCGCCGGACTTTTTGCGCGTCGTGTGCGTTACTGCATATAATTGTATAGGTTTTATTTTCACAGACTAAAAAGTGCGTCACGGATAGTCTGCCGTCTGCGCTGCACCAAAAGTAAACCGAATAACACAAGTATCTAATATAAATCCCGGGGGTACATAACAAATTATATTTTCAAGTTTTTGAAGTTACCTCGAACGCGCAATAGATCACGTCAGCGCACTGAGAGGGGAGCGACGTGTCCAAAACGTCAACGTCTTTAGAGAATCGCGAAAGTATCCTGCCCACGGGTGTCACTTCGAAGAATTGCAACGGGGTCTTTAATACATTGTCCAACAAGAGCGCGTGGAGGATCTTCGCCGCTCGCCAACACGCCAGATAAGGCATTAAATCCGCAAAAAACGACGCTATCGCTGCAACAACGTCCACGAAATCTATTTATTAATGGGTTAGTTTGGTACCGTACGGGGCTCTAGCGGAACCTTTCATAATGAATACATTATTTATGACGCTAACCGAGAACCGAACAGTGCAGATGATTATGTAGCATCTAAAGATACACTAAAATGGTGCAAAAAGAGTTGTGATTGTGCTGAAATTAAAATAATATCACTAAAGATGACTTCTAAGGCGTACACATACATGCACTGCTCTACCTATACTTAGTATTAAGTATAACAATTAAATATGAAGGCTAAGCGCGGAGTACGTTGAAGACAACAAGCGGAGAATAAGCACAAGAGCTCCCAATTTAATTTAATAAATTAGCATAGTACCTATATTATATTGGCATTAACTAGTGTAAACTGATCCCACGTCAGTCTACTTATAAAATGCGAAAAATTGTGCCGCTTTTTATTCAGTCTTTCCGATGTTTTAACACTATATATTTAATATAGACAAACATCTACTGATAACCCCGCAATGTTGTAGTAGAATACCCCACATAAAATGTTTTCTAATTTATTTAATTTTTAATAAATCTATGTCTAGAGAGCGTAGTATACTCGTAGTGGCGTATCAGGTTTTACTAATATGGTATTCAAAATATGTATGGTTATTAGAAAAAAATAACAAAAATTTTACGATTAATAAACATGAAGTTGTTGGTCTGTATACCTAGATAATAAATATTATGTCTTGATAAATACATTAACCGGAAATTTAATAAAAATATTATTAAATTGCTGGTATTATCAAGTTGCCGAGCAGAGTTTGAGAGTACAAAATTGAAGGGTTTATTGAATAGTAGGTACTCGTAATATTTACTGACACCGAGTACAATAATACAAATTTTTCACACATTTTCACCTAAACCAGCAGATCAACCTTCTATTAAAGGAAGTATAAGTTAGGTCCCATAACATATCGGATTTAATTAATAAAAGTCAGTGCTAATCGTACCCCTCGTATTAAAGCTCAGTAAAAAAGCGAATGTTTAATAGAAAGCGCTCTAGCCCTCGGACCCAGCCAAGAGTCCGAGCCAGCGTAAAAGGGCGCTCGCAAGCGTCGTACCGCGAAAAAGCAGGAGGTCCAGCCGCGCAGCGTCATCGGGAGCACGTTGTCGAGCACGTCCACGTCCTTGCTGAAGCGGTTGAGCACGCGGCCCACGGGCGTGCAGTCGAAGAAGCCGATGGTGGGCGCGCGCAGCACGCCGCTCAGCAGCGCCGCGTGCAGCGCGCGCGCCGCCGCCAGCGCGCCCAGGTACAGCGCCAGCGACGACACCGACACCGACAGCACTGCGCACGCGCGCGTCACTCGTGTAGAACGACCCGCGCGCCACCGACTCTACCGTGCCCTTCGTATTGCCTCGTCTAGTCTCTTACATAGGTTCCCAAACAGGCGCTGGAGACGATCGAGGGGACGGGAGTGGGAGCAAAGACGAATGGAATCGTTATGACAGAGGAGGGAGAGAAGTAAGTATAATGTAAAAGGGGGCATTTAATGTTTTTCTTGTAAAGGGGGCGATGGTCTGTAAATGATTGGGAACTTATGGTCTATACTTTTCGGGTCAGGTTGCTTTCTTGTATTAATTAAGATTAAGCAATTGTGTCAGTGTATGTGCTAATAAATGTCTGACTAAATATCCTAAGTAGTTTAATTAATTAAATATATTTTGATCATATTATTAGGATCCCGATTGTCCGATAGTAGACTAAGAACAGGGCGTTTGTAGGGCACTGTGCATCGATGCCGCGCGTTTTGTTCTACCATGTAACCCTACTGGTCCATTCTTGTTAAATGTCAATATTTTAACAAGAGATTTTTCGTTTTTTTTATTTCTATATACAAGCTTCTTATTTCTCTACAATATTTGCAAGCCATAGGCACTATTATCGTAAAATAGATGTAATTAATAAATGATAAAATTAGTTCTTTCAAATTAATTCAGTATTAATTTTCATAGAGCTTATTTTTTGCGAAATGTTTTAATATTTATATTGAAATTTACTGCGAACCCCAATCAATCAATTAAAGAATAATAATTATTGTATTAGTCAGAAACGGCATGCTATATACAAAAGTAATATAAAAATATGTATTTATGACATTAAAGATATGATATTAGTAATAAAAGCCGTAAAGTAACTAACATTTCAAGACATTGCTATATCAAATCATTTCAGTACCTACAAAAATAATTTAAAATGTATATTACGATGATTAATGGTTAGAAAATAAAAATTATATATTTCATGCGCGATTTAAAGTAAAAGTGGTAAGTGTAAAGTAATAGATAAACCATGCATATTCTTAATGTAATAATAATGTAAGTAATTTAATATATGTATTTTTAAAAAATGGACTAACTGAAAAACTCATTTATCAATCACCATAAAAATTAAATTGAAGATACGAAAGAAAGAACAAATAAATAATGTATTCATTATTTTAATTACATTATATATTTTCAAATTACACGAAGTTTATATATTCAGGAAATCAGTTATTTGTTAAATAATATAATTATAGTTCAATATGTAAGAGAAAAAGAGTATATAAGATATACTAGTGTACGTTTTGATAAAATTACAAATATAAAATAAAAACACATTTTTTTTTTCAAATATATCTACATGTGAGAACAATTGAATGATCACGTACATATCATTACGAGTATATGCATAAAGTTTATTAAATACTAGGCATGAAATGTATGTTATGGTAATTTAAACATTTGACTATCTTCATTATAACATGTTTTCCAATAGCCACAATTGTTTAATTTTTCCCATTATCAGTCAGCATATTCTAGCATAATTGTAGTGCATGTAGTTCTTAGATATGTGTACATTCGTGTTATCTCGTGCGTGACTGACTCGTCGTAGGCACGTGCCGCCTAAGAAGCAAAAGGCTTCGGGTTTGAATCCTGGGTCGGGCTTTTTCTATCAAGCAATTACCTACTCAGTAGCAGAGTCGGAGTCAGAAAATTGGCGGTGATACAACCCCGTGCATCATGTGTCTAGCTCCGCTCGGGTCGTCTCGAACTAACGTCTCATCGGATTGTCAGAGTGAAGGAATAGCAAGTGCACCTGTGTTCGCGCATCTCCAGCATAATTTATCTTCTTCTTAGTTTAGTTATCTCGGAGATTAGTAGCTATCACCGAAATTCTATCAGGAAAGTATAAAAATATCTCGCTAACTATCGTCATTATGATGATTCTGGTAATTAATCATATTTATTATGACACACAAACATGCAATTGCTTATGCAAAATTCGCTGTTTTGGCGACATTTTTTATTTTACAAATATTAATTTTAATTAAAGATTATACATGTTCCCTATAATATATAATAATATCCTTCGCAAATAAGACATATATTCAATGCGTAAAAATTTTAGGGTGAATACTGAATATTATATATGTATTCACATGATGCCATATTATGTAATGGATAAAGAAAGGTGTTATGATGATCACCACTATCCACCAGTGTCATTTTGAATATTCGTAAAATTAAAAAAGGATGCATATTTACATCAGACTGACATGCCTATTTATTATACTTAAATGATTTTTAAATACCATGTAAGATTAAATGTCGGTACTCCAATCAACAGTAACGTACAGTAACTCGTTCATTATCACTCACATTGTTAAAGTTAGAAAAGTTTGAATGATTTTTTCCATGATATAGACATGAAATAATTCGACTGCCCATCTTGTTACTGTCTTATTATTCTTTTTTTTTAATTGGTGGACATGCTTTTGTCTTATATTTATAAGTTGAAATACACCGGCTATTATAATGGTAAATATTATTTTAGGACTCACCTTGTCCGATGCCGAGCCCTCCGTACACGCCAAGGTAAAGATCGCGTTTCGATCTATCAACTGTGCCATTGACCACCTGATAAACAAAACAAAGAGATTGTTGTTTACATGTATAGCTCACAATTAGCCGATTGTGTAAGTTTATAATTTTCACTACATCGAGACTGTCGCGTGAGCCCATGCGACTGAAGTGGACGCGGCCAATGGTTGACTTTCTTTACCCGATTTATTTCATACGAGTCGTCAAATTTAAAACAACAATACCAGTATTCATTCCTATTCCTTTCTCTAATTGTTCACTTTAATTTTTTTATATATTCTTGATTCCTGAATCACAGCTAGAGCTAGTTCAGGAGTCATAGTACCAACTATTAAGACTACCATGTATAAGTGTTTCTTTAGTTTAATTATATGCAATACATACTTCTTGTCTGTCGTGAAGAAACAGGCCACTCGAGATACTCCTAGTTCGATAACGGGTTTCTGATGGAAGACTGAGCTCGTTTTTACTTACCTATAATGTTGCCTCTGTACTGTTATTAACTAAGAAACATTGATCAATAAAGATTTTTTTTTTTTTTTATTTAGTAAGATCGAAGTCGACAAAACAAGCCCTCCCCGTCGCTCAGTGTACTGTATATCCCGACTGGCTATCTTAACCTGTCGCGTTCTAAATGTAGCGTAATAAAGGCTCACCATGTCCTGGTCGTTGGACCATTTAGCGAGCCAGTAGTTGGAGCCGACTTGGAACACTTGCAAGATGAGGTTCATCAGGATAGTCACCACCGAGGCCACCACGCCCACGCTCATGAAGTAGTGTTTGTATACGCTCCATTTCACCTGCAAATACAGAATGATTTATCTCCAAGGGTTATTTCCAGGTTCATAATACTTACATTATATTTAGTCCGTATTTTGATTATAAAAAAATATTGGAGACGTATTTTTTCTTTTTTCGATTAAACAAAAAATAACAAAGATACAAGGCATTAAAAGATCAGTCTTTGACGTCACCCCACTTGCGAAAAAATGCCACAAGGAGTGACGTCACACCTATCTTTAGCGGGCTATATCTTTGTAATTTTTGGTCTAATTTAGAAATTAAAAAATACGTGTTGTTTAAATAATCTAAGAGATGGACAGATTACATTTTTTACAGCTACAAGCCTATTATCTTACAGCTTTATAAGGTATTTATTATTAGATGGATATCTGACCGGAATCCCGAGTTTCTCTCTCCAAGGAAAAAAAAAGAAGTCTTACTTTAATTCAAAAGTATAAGCCCGTTCATACACAAGGCTACTTAAATTTGTATGAGGGCAGTTGCTTACCAAAATTGCCGGATATCGAAAATTATTTAAGTGACCTTGTGTACGAAGGGGCTAAGGAGATGTCCTGGAGGTCGCTCCTTGTCTCCCAAACGGAATGCATTAAAGTATTAAAATAACTAGATTTTTGTAAATTTAGACCCTTTCAAAAATGTTATTGACCAATGGCGGTAGCCAGAAAGATGTAAAAAAGGCGAAGAAGTTTGGAGCCGACACCAATCTTTGATAAAGTAAATACTCACGCTGCCTGTTTCAGCTTTCTCTGCCTCTATAAGTTTGTTTTTTTCTTTCAATTCGATCGGTGTAGCTTCTGGGGTACTACGTTTTTTCACGCTGCCGGAACGATCACCTACAAATATATTCCAAATAAATTTTAATAAAGTTGAGGCCGCGCCACCGACTTGTCAGTGTAAAAGTCAAATATCCAATTGTCCACTTAATAAAGTCTGGCACCACACGGCGATTTTCCGAATAAAATTGACCTAACCCAGATTATATACACAGATAGGATTTTAAGGAACCGTTAAGTGGATAAAGCAAACGAACCTCGAGATAACAGCTAATGGCTAGTTTCTCTTTACTGATCATGTGGATGCTATAACATAAAAGTTGTGACACATTATCTACAACACAAGTTATATGTCACATAGTGAAGATTACATAAATACTTTATTAACTGTGAAATATTTCCTTACCTGCTGCGGTCTGGTCTGATTCTGAATTACTTTCAGATAACGATCTTGCTCTTTGTAATTTGTTTTGGAATTCTGTTCCTAGTTTAGTTTCAAGTTCTTGCGATAGTTCTTTTAGTTCTGGAAGAAATAGAAATGCAATGTTAAACTTTAGGAATGAAATAATTTTTACATTTAATATCCAGCGAGAGTCATTGACAACTTTAAGTTCCTATTAAGCACACAAGATATATTTTATTGTATGCCTTTGGTGCAGTTTTGTGCTGTAAAGGTTAGTGAACTGATATACTTAGTAATGGAATAAATAAATCAGTTCGAGTACATTGGATGTTGAGCGACTTGTCGCTTGAACAACTTGCTTTGTACTCCATGATGATTTGAAACCTGCCTACTAGAAGAGTAGTTTCAAAGGAAACCACGAAAGCTATACGAGCATAACTCTGAACACCCAAGATGTAACTTTGTCAAATATAATTTGTCGAATATTCCCGACATAGGCAGAAATAGTCTTCGTAAAGAGGGCCACACATGAAGAAGAATTGATATGTATGTTTTAGAACGCCCACCGGTACATTTATCTGTGGTCAGAGTAGCGGTGGATTCCTTTGCCTATTTGTACTAAAAGAAGACGTCAATCAGTGCCTTTTGAAAAGCAACATTATATGTCAGTCAATAAAAAGTAACCGGCTTGTTATTATTGCTCTCCTAGTTCTCCTACCTGAAAAATATATATCAAGAATTCTGTACCTTCAGGCGAGGTCCGCTCTGCGTCACTGAGGTGATGCAGCAGGAACTCGGCGAAGGCGCCCTTCTTCTCGAGCAGCTGCTGGTACGTGCCCACCTCCGAGACCTCCCCGTCGCGCAACACCACCACCAGGTCGGTCTGCGCGAGGTACGACACGTTGTGCGTCACCCACACGCGCGTTTTGTCCTTCAGCAAACCGTTCGGACCGATCACCTGTAGCACAAGATAGTAATCAAGAACATACCTATGTATTTAAATCATTTGTGACATAGACGCGATACGCGCGCACGTCAAACGCAGCGAGTAGACCCTGCTTTAAAAAAGCGGCGTTAATAAACGAGCTTAAGAGAGGTAGGTAGGAGCATAGCGAATTTTCGCTCGAATTGTGCTGTCCGTCCGGGGAAGGACCATCACCCTATAGAATACTGCAGCCAAATGACCGGGTCCTGTTTCTGCCGGCGAGTAAGGTTTTCGAATGGTTCGTGGGGGATAAGGGTTGGGCCGGCATGGCAGTGGCAACTGACAGGTAACTGACCAGTTACTTGTCCTTGTCACGGCGCGCGTAAGTAGAAAAGCCATTATGTCGAGCTACTATTTAAAAAAAAATGAGCGCATATGCTTCGCGCGTTCATTGGTATTGATGCGCGTCGGACGACGCGTGTGTACCGTACCGAGCATCTACACGCAGTTGCTTTTTGTTTAGCAACACGGAAACATATTGGCTTATCATCATCATCAGCCTATTGCAGTCCACTGCTGGACATAGGCCTCTCCAGTTGTTCGCCACTTAGGGCAAACATCTGGAGGATATACCCATAATCGCCACGCTGGGCAGGCGGGTTGGCGATCGTAGGGCGTAGCTTCTCGCTCCCGTGACGCTGCTGCCCGTCATCGCTCTGTGGTATTTAGCTACGCCGTCAATTGTGATGGTTTTACCGCCACCGCCGGTTGTCAGCGCCGCGTTTGTTATTCGGCAGGATGCACCACGGGCAGGTGAGGTTGGCTTGGAGAGAAATGATGATGGGCCGCTCCCTTACATCCCCTTATATTATTGGCTTATACGGCTACTTATTTCTGTTTAGTTGATTGTCACTCGCCGCGTCCAAAACGACAGTGACATAAATTAAGAAACCGAGCACCCTTTTTTTGTAGATCAATGTTTTCATGTCACAGCTACATCAGTCAACAACTTCGATGTTGCTGTGTTAAAAAGGATGGTAGGGAGCGACCCATCATATCTTTTCGCTCCAAGCCACTGTCGTCTGCCCGTGGTGCATCCTGTCGAATAACAAATGAGACTCTGGCAACCGACTGGTGGCGGTATAACCATCACGGTTGAAGGCGTAGCCAAATTCCACAAGCCGATGACGGACAGCAGCGCTGCCATCGTCAACCCGCCTGCCTAACGTGGTGATTATGGGTAAAGCCTCCAGTTAGACCAAGGTGTCGAGCAACTTGATATAAATTGCTTTGTTGGGTGAAAGAGTCGCGAAAAGCATTGAAAAACGTTTCAGGCGAAATGTAGCCAGAAGTGTTGGAGCCATCTAACATCAAAATGGAACAAGAGATGTCTTTGGATTGCAATACCATTAGCATTATTGTGCAATCGATAAAAATACCCGATCTGAATCACTTCAACGTCTTATCTGGTCTCGGAATAAGATTTGCTAGATACAGTATACAAGATAGACTAAAACTGCCTATTACTATCAGGTAATTTATTTTGGGCTTTCCAAAATAAAATATCACTATATTAGATAGTGTACCACACGCCTACGTGGGAAGAGAGGTCTGACTTCGGTTGGTAATTGCGATTATGTATATTTATATTACACTAGCTGTGCCTGCGACTTCGTCCGCATGGAATAGTTTCTTGGGTATTGATTTTAATGACCCCCAGTGCCTGGCAGCTGGCAGCGGCGCGGCGCAGATCTCGGCGCGCTTTATATACCCGCGCAAACGTACAGCAGGCTCGACGTGATTAGTTAAATCGGCGTAACTTTTTTATTTATGGACCGATTAACATGATACAAACACTAAATGTTAAGGGAAGCTTCCAGCAATATATTAGTGAGAACCGAAACAGACAATAATTCCAAAAATCATTGTTTTTGGTACTATTGCATTAATAAAGGCCTCCCATAATATTTTTTCACATATATCTTAAAAAATTCAAAATTCAAATATATTTATTTTCCCTCACAATTTAGGTAAGCTTAAAGATAAATACAACTACGTACATTACATTATTGTTGCCCAAATAGTGAGGGCTGGTGCCTGAAATAGGCTTCAAAGCGAAACCTGTGCTACAGGTCACCAGGCCCACATGTACAGACAGCGATTCGTTACATTTTTATTATATGTATAGAAGATTTACGCTGTAAGGGTACTGAGCCCATGTTTTCATTCCCGCAAATTGGGAGGTAAAATACGTTTGTCGAATACTTAAAGCAGGATGTTTTACACAAGTCGACTTTTGTAAGTAGGTTTTTTCTGGCCTTTATTTGTGAGGATTCTATTCTACTATTGTGGCTTACCTTATCAAATATGTGTTTCCCGACGTGCGCGTCGACGGCGCTCAGAGGATCGTCTAGGTAATAGTTGTCTGCGTCATAATACACAGCGCGGGCCAGCGATACACGCTGCTTCTGCCCGCCGGAGAGATTGATACCTGTGGAGTCATTCGAGTTCTTTGTTTATGCTTTGTTCAATTAAATTAATGTACACTATCATCATCATCATCATCATCATCAGCCTATTACAGTCCACTGCTGGACATAGGCCTCTTTAGTTGTTCGCCACTTAGAGCAAACATCTGGAGGATATACCCATAATCGCCACGCTGGGCAGGCGGGTTGGCGATCGCAGGGCGTAGCTTCTTGCTCCGGTGACGCTGCTGCCCGTCACCGGTCTTTAGTATTTAGCTACGCCTTCAATTGTGATGGTTATACCGCCACCAGTCGGTTGCCAGCGCCTCGTTTGTTGTTCGGCAGGATGCACCACGGGCAGGTGAGGTTGGCTTGGAGCGAAAAGATGATAGGCCGCTCCCTTACATCCCTACATGTACACTATCACAAAGGGGAAACTTGCGATTTTAGTATAATGCATTGCGCTGCGCCGCGGCGTGGCTTGTGAATTCTCATTCTCGCTCCAAATATCCCGCGAATGTGCGCATCGACATCCAATATAATATATTCAATGGACGCACGAACTTAATAGGAGAAACAGACTATATACTTACTTTCAAACCATTTTAAAAGTGAAGTTTAACTATAATTCATTTACTTAAACATATCAATTGACTTTGTCTAGCTATCCCGGTTCTTGAGATACAACCCCGTGACTGACAGATAGCCCGAGACACAGAAGTCTTAGTAATCCGTACCCAAGGCGTAAAAACGGAATTAAATCAAACTGATTTTGTTTTCGATCCATTTGAAACCTAGATTATTGTGTGTCTAAGTCGGAGTGCATTCCTTTGCACAAATACCACGTTAAACAGACGTTTCCCGTCGTAGATCCCTGTCAAAATGTAGAGGTCAACCTAAGCAAAAGTTAAGATTTTGTTATTGAACTACCTTTCTCGCCGATTTCTGTCTGATCGCCGCCGGGGAGAACGTCGAAGTCCGGTTTGAGTGCGCAAACGTTGATCACATTGTTATATCTGTGCTTGTCCAGAGGCTTGCCGAACAGAATGTTATCTTGCAGTGTGGCGTTTTGTATCCACGCCTGTTGGGGCACATAGGCGACTTCACCTGTAACGAAACAGACATCTTTTTACTGTTGTTGCTTTGGTAGACGTGGCATTATCCACGATATATTGCAGTCCACTGCTGGACATAGGCCTCCACACAAATATCGAAATAGGTATAATCTGTTTTTGTAAAAGGTATGTGCGACTACGTATTTGATTCAATTAAAGAATTGTATCTCGTCCATATTTGAGTCAAATTGTGATTTTGCTTTCACTGTTCATACTCATCTCATCAATGTTGTTATTTTGCTATAAATTAGTAAACACGAAAATATTTTTAAAGCACGTTTTCTATTGGACATAATATTAATTTATTGGCAACAACAGGCACTAACCGGTGGTATTGATCCGGCCGGACACCTTGTTCATCTCGCCCAGCAGGGCCGACAGCAGCGAGCTCTTGCCCGAGCCGACGGCGCCGACGACGGCCACCAGATGCCCGCGAGGCACCTCCAAAGAGATGTTCTTAAGCACCGGCTCAGAGTTCTGTTCACCCCACGAGAAGTGGCCGTTTTCGATCACCAGCGGATTTGCTGAAATTACATTTAACATTTACCATCATAATCACCATCAGCCTATCGCAGTCCACTGCTGGACATAGGACTCTCCAGTTGTTCGCCACTTTGGGAAAACACCAAAGTGGCGAACGTTTTAAGAGAGGTAGGGCATAGCGAATCTTCGCTCGAATTGAGCCGCCCGTCCAGGGAAGGACCTCCACCCTATAGAATACCGCAGCCAAATGACCTCCGGGTCGTGTTTCTGCTGGTGAGTAGGGTCTCCCGAGCTCGTGGGGGGTAGGGTTGGGCCGGCATGGCAGTGGCAACTGGCAGTTACTTGCCAGTTGTCACAGCGATTTGGGCTTCTCTTTCGCTTTCCATCAGGCGTAGGGAAGCCATTATGTCGAGCAATTATAAAAAAAAAAAAACCTGGAGGATTTACCCATAATCGCCACCCTGGGCAGGCGGGTTGGCGATCGCAGGACATAGCTCCTCGCTCCGGTGACGTTAATATTTACCAACAATACCAACATGTATGATTTTTTGTTTTAATTGACAGACGTTGACAGTATTTGGTGATGGATCGTTTTCGCTGCCAGATAATACGAAGGATAAGCAAAACTTTAATGTAATGTCGAGTCATTCAATATTTTATCATATTAGGTTAAAAAAATATAGAGTCTCATACAGCTAAATTTACAATGTTATCATGTACAACAGGTGCGTACGCAACTCCGCACGTCGCATAATAACGTTTGTGAATACGGCCGTTATAATAGTTTTATGCATATAGTTCCCATGGTAAGTATTAAAAAGACACAAAACGCAACAGACTGGCACGTACATAGACAAACACGTTTACATAGTTGCTATGTTCAATCACTTACGTTCTTTTGTATCATGTTCCACTGCACCTTCGTCTAATTCTTCGCAGTTCATGAATTTATTCAATCTTTTTATACCCACTGAGGTCTAAAACATAAGAATGTTTTTACCGTCCAGAAAAAAAAAGAAGAAATTTAGTAATTTACAGTATTGAAAGCAATTATTTTAAGTACTTACAAATGTTCAATTGGCCTTAATTGTAATATAATTATTGACTAACCTTAACTAAACCTTTTACAAAGAACCATTAATACTAAAGTTGTTAATAGAACCTTTATCCTAGTTAAAGTTAGTTTTGTTAGTGACAACAGAACGTTACATGAAATGGTTTTGATTTAAATGATTCAGTATGAAATGGTTTAGTGTGACAAGTATAAGTAACGAATGTGTGCATTGCTGCCTTGTTGTATTGCTGGCAGGGACAGGGGACAGCCGGACCGGGAGTACCGTTTTGCAATACAAATACTTAAAGAACATAAACATAAAACAATTAGGTATGAAAGTGCTAGGTGAGCAATCAGTAGTCTGCAAAATGTTTGCCTTGCACTTTTTTTAGTAAGTCATTCCTTCTATTATTTGCTGTACAAGTCTTTGTTAATTAATCAAGAGGGCTGAGTTTAACGAACGATCGAATTTAGATCGCAGATATAATACGCTTATTAAGGACATACAAATTGTCAGCTGCCGGCCGGTCTATTGTCGTATAACAATTAGAGGATTCGGACTGCCTTATCGAATCTGTCCTCCTATTCAGAACATTTCGGAAACTTAATCGAAACCGGTAACTCTGTTCAATGTTTTTTTTATAACCACAATGATTTGACTGTGACAAAGCATAAATTTATCGAATGTGGTATGTGTTTAAATAGCTATCGTCTCAAAATTATTGTTTTGTAATTGCAAGCTCATACTTGTCACACTAAATCGTGACAAAAGCTTTGAATGAATTATTTTAAAGCATTTTTTTAAAATACAAATCATTTTCTAAACAACACAACATACATAATACTAAATGTGTATAAACTTACTTGTACGACATTCGATATAACGTTAGGCAGCATAGATAGTGGGAAACGTAGAATGTTGAAAAGAGACAACGATACGAAAGCCCTCTTTGAGTCCAGCCCTTCTGTATCGTTTACCAACACAAAACAGCCGAATGACATCAGCGACACCTACGAGACGAGTCCAGTAAAGAGTAATATAATTACAGCATTCAATATTCATGCAGAATAGACTCGAGATCGTGTATCCGTCATATCATGCTGACTTGCACTTCAAGCGAGTTCTAAATTGGATTAAAATCAATATGAATACGTTAGTCATAGGGAACGGAGGTCGTTTACCAAATTGTGGTGTTACTCTTTCACGCAATAACTATTGAACGGATTTTAATGAAACTTTACAGTAATATAGCTTATACATTGGATATAGGCTATAATTTTTAAGAATATTTATGCGAGCAGCAGCTAGTAGGTATTATTATAAACGTTAACGACAAGCAACAGGCCTCGAGACTCGAGCAATAGCGGCCGCACCCGCTTTTAATAGTTAAGCTTTTTCTTTTTTAATCATAATTAAGATGTGACGAAGATTTTCTACATTTTAAATAACTAGCTACATCATATTTGTGCACCTTAACATTATTTACTAATATTTATGAATGAAACGCATAGTAGGCGATGGCAGGGCTGCCGGTCACGTCGGTGACAAACGCGCCGATATTATATCGCCGTCCTACTACTCATTAAACATCTATATGGTGAGCTAGTTGATCGCTACGAATAGGTATAAGGGCAACAATATTGCGCAATATTACACAATTTCGGTATGATGATGTCACGATAATTTGTAATAACTAAACTGTGTAACTTCAGTGTTACTTTGTGTAAGTCAAAGCAACATAACGGTGTTATTTAGATGAATGTAGGACTATCCAATTATATATTCATAATGTATTAGCTAAATACACTTTACGTACAATTAACGTAACTGGCGCAAGTTGAAGTAGCAGATGATAAGACGGATACACAAACGGGTTTATAGACGCATACCCTAATGAATGTATGTAAGTTAGTATGGTCGGATGCGAGAAGGAACCATAGCTCTTAGATAAATCATAGAGGTCATGAACACATTGGTGGCGCTACCTCAATCGCCGAGACGATGATGAGAGGGAGCAAACCTAACGGCAAATGCATTGTGTAAAACAGGGACATCGACACAAATATGTTGGTGGCGGTCAGGACATTTTTGTTTGGATCAGATATCACAAACGTGAAGAAAGTTAAAAATGTTACCTTAAACAAAAATAATTGTTTACACCAGCACATAAATATTTGTAACAACACGATATTTAATTGTATATTAAGTATTAGTAATTGTAAACAGAAAAACTCGAAACTTATCTGTTCGTATACCTATGTGTACTTCATAATACTCGTAATACGTCATCATCACGTTTATGTAGTAAAGTCATCATGTAATAGTAAAAAAGTTTTGTTACATTAAATCTCAAACTATAAAATTTATAAAAACAAAAACTGTGATTGAATGTGATTGATAACACATATTGATAAAATAATTATGTCAATAAAATCAATAAGTACAAAATGTAATTGAAGATTAATATTATCAGTACCTATATCTGTTAATAAAGTGTGTAATGCCAATATAGGATACAATCAAACATTTTCATTGTAATCACGTTGTTTTATTAAATCTGAAAGAAAGGATTAGGCCAGCTAGTATCTAAAGTTGATAATACCTACTTTAAAAATTTTTAATACAAGAATAGCTCAGAATAACTAAGGTGGCAATAAAATTGCAAATTGTGTATTATGAAGAAAAATACTAGCAGCTATTACTTTGATGATCAGCTTATATGATTACTAACTTTGTCCTTAAACAATCATCAACATCATCATCATCAGCCCGTGTCAGTCCACTGCTGGAAATAGGCCTCTCCTAATGTCTCCTCCCGCCCTTAAACAATATTTACTCTTAATTTTGTTAACAATCATCCGTTCGGATGATTTGTTGCTGGTGCACAAACTTCTCAATCTGATATTAATGCGACAAATATACCTACATATAGCATGTTTATGTTCGGCTTTTGCCTGGTAACAGACGTTAAAGACGTCTTATGTTAAGCACCGAAAATAAATTAATCACAAGTTTTCAATAAACCATAATCCGGACGCGTCTGTTTCTCTTCGAGACTTGAACATTTCTTAGTATCTGGACAACTCTCCATCGAATCCATGGCAGATTTCTTAAATAAATAAAAATCATTCAAATACTTACCAAGAAAGGCGCGCAAGACCATATGAATGAAGTGGCAGAGTTCAGGTAAGCAGTTTGTTTCAATACATGCATCTCTTTATTTCTTATTTTTAGAATCTGATCTTCAAAACTCGGTTCCCAGGCATACATTTTAAGTACCTGCATAGAAATATTTCGTACATTGAGTCCCATTACAAAGGAATGTTTAACTAATATTATTTATTGAACACATTACACTGTATGGTTGCAGAACTGAATACCCAATTAATTCAAATGGTAAGTTAAAATCCAAGTTATATTGCTAACTATATTATTTTTTTTTTAAATCTTGGTAACCGAACGGCGAAACATAAGTTATTTTAGTGGTCTTCATGCCTAATATCTATTATAAGTCAATAGAATGTTTAGGTTTTTTAATCAATTTAATTTTAACAGCTGCCGGGGAAGATAAATTAAATCTATGCGGGCGAATTCGCCCGCGGAAGTTAGTACCTATTTGCAGATAAACTCGAGTATATTTGGACGTTATCATATCAATACACTTAAACAAGATAAATTGATAATACAGTGTCCTCGAAAATTCTTAGCACACGGACGCAGGAATTTGAAAGATATGAATGTGAGTGAGTAGTAAACGAAATGTGGGTCAAATATGAAAAGCGCTCTTTCAGGTATTTTTTTTTGTAATTTGTATTAAAATTACAAATTAACAATAAGTTTTATCCGAACGCGTCATTAGGCTTTTCGTAGCGTTTGTGTTTTTGATATAAAATAAATTTTTGATGTTGACTCCCCGTACATTTTACCTCCAATATCTTTTTAAAATTATCTTGTCGTGGTGACCTTTTCATTTAGATATTAGTCAACATTTATGGCATGTGCACCTAACATACAAAATCAGGTCCAGCGGAGTTACAATATGCTTAATGCTTATACATATAAGTATTGTAACTCTCATAATTTCACAATATGTATTGAGAATAGTACTTTACAATCAGTGCAAATATTGGCATTGTCAGTATGTATGCATTGTCAACAACGAGTTACCGCGCTCAATGAAGGTGTAAAATGTGACATATATTAAGAGTAACATAACTTGTATTTATTTTAAAAAATCACTCAAAGATGTATAAATTTATTTATTATCATCATGTACTGTAAATGTTCACTAAACAACCATTTTTAGCAAAATACTGTAGATTATACTAAGACGATACTAAATAGATACTATTAAGACAATAACTTAAAGAGTCAACAAAGATACCAAAAATATTTAACTTAGATAGAATGTTAATAACCAGACAAGAATTAACAGAACTGTTCTCCACACGAACGCTTAATACTGGTGTGTTGGTATAATTGTTCAGACAGACCATTCGCGCGTCAATTTTAGCGGCTAGATTACCATCATCATCATCATCAGCCTATCACAGTCCACTGCTGGACATAGGCCTCTCCAGTACTTCGCCTCTTTGGACGAACACCTAGAGGCTTTACCCACAATAGCCACGCTCTGGGCAGGCGGGTCAGCGATCGCAGGGCGTCTTCGCTTCGGTGACGCTGCTGCCCGTCATCGGCCTGTGGTATTTAGCTACGCCTTGAATCATGATGGTTATTCCGCCATCAATTGGTTGCTAGAGCCTCGTTTGTTATTCAGCATCATGCACCACGAGCAGGTGAGGGAGGCCTTATATTGCCATTATTCTCGAAATAATTATGAAGAAAGTAATCGATTATCCTAGTAGGAATTGTGACCCCAGCTCGCATTTCCCAATTGTGACAAACAAATGACGGCAGCGTGAGCTGCAATTGCCAAAACAATGGACCTCATAGTAATATTACCGAAATACATAATAATGAGTTGGGATGATGTGATTTATGTATGGACTACTCACTTTGATTCCGTTAAGGACCTCGTTCATAAGCTTAACCCTCTCATCTTTGTACTTCATCTGTTTGATCTGGAGCGTCTTAACCCGATTGGCGATGAGACCGTTAACGGGGATGAGGATGATCATCACTGCTAGCCCGGCCAGTACAGAAGGCCCGAGAATCCCCCAAAGGAAATACAGGGCGAGAGCTATTTGTAGCGGGGCGGACCAAATCATATTTAAATACGCCGTTAGTTCTAAAAATCTGCAATGTTAACAATAATTTTAGTTGTTTAGATGGGAAACTTATTATAACAATAGACGACAAAATATTAGATCCCGTGACATTAGAATGTACAGTGTAATGTCATGTGACCTAATTTCTTATAACAAAATCCCTTATTTGATAAGAGACATTTAATAAGAGAGGTAGGGCATAGCTAATCATCGCTCGAATTGAGCTGCCCGTTCGGGGAAGGTCCTTCACCCTATAGAATACCGCAGCCAAATGACCTCCGGGTCGTGGTTCTGCTAGTGTGTAGGGTTTCCGGAGCTCGTTGGGGGTTAGGGTTGGGCCGGCATGGCAGTGGCAACTGACAGGTAAGTTACTTGCCAGTTGTCACAGCGACTTGGGCTTCTCTTTCGCTTTCCATCAAGCGTAGGGAAGCCATTATGTCGAGCTACTATAAAACAAAAAAAAATTGAGAGATGAAATACGCTATGACTGCCTATGACGATGATACGAGTATTTTATACTGAACGCAAACTAGAAGAGTTAGGTTTTAAGTTACAACTGACTTTACAAGTAATTCGTAACGTAACATTAGTTAGTTGGCATGCAACTCATGACTGAGGGAGTGAGGGTTGAATTGAAACTAATCATTATCATATCGTATGGCGTGTCTTCTGCTCGACTCCTAATTACTAACTAATAGATGTTATCAGTACTTGTCTACATATTATAAAACAACATGATCTAATAATCTAATCAGTCAAAAATGTCTCAGGAATTTGTAAATTGACAGATTATGAACTGTAACATAATTGCTTACAGTTTAACTTTTATTTTCTGGTAGATTTTATCCGATCGAAGTGAAATTGTTGACATAAACAATACCAAATCTAAAAAATAGGGCTATACATTAAACAGAATAGGTACTATGCTTTCATAAATGGGAAACACTTATGCATTTTGATATTTGACATGCGATGTGAAAAGGTAAAATAATTTGCTATTCATGAATTGGCCTTGTTCACGTGTAATTTGTTTATTATGTCATACATAAATGTCATAATAACCTTCACGATAATAATAACACAAGATTACAGATCAGCCACCCTATTCAGAACACTTTGGAAAAGGAATCGAATCTGATAACTATAATGCTTTGTCACTTTATGCCGCCTTTATAAAGACAAAGCAAGTTCGGGGGGCAGATTATATAAATGGGACGTAGTCGTAAATCAATATAGAGTAGAGTTCATGATAATAAAGTAATTAAACAGCAATTAATGAATTTAGCTGGCTTTCAGCACATTAGATAAGAATATAATTATTGTTTATTTTCATCCAGATAACAAAATAAGGCGCGAAATACAAACATACGGTTAAGTATGGAGGCGTTTAATGCCGAGCGTTTTCGCCGATGAACCAGTGTGTGAGCAATAAGATACGAGTACCTATTAACAGTCTGCAGCTGTATAAAAAGTGCTGTATCATGCGAAATAAAAACTGGTAAAACCGTCCGTGACAAAGATGTTTTGAATGTGTGTACAATGTGATGATAAACGAGCGAATTTACGGTAGCATAAAATCATACAATTTTAAATTTTATCTTTTATATCATTCATTACAGTATCGTATAATTGTAAATACTGTTAGATTGTAAGTAAACTATCCAGCGAGATTCTAAACTGGCGACAGATTGCGAACCAAACGTGCTTACAATTTAACGTAATATTTTCGAAAGAGAAAACGTCATAATGTGAAATATCATGCGACGGAACGTACCTCGCGAGCTGATTGGTCATAAGTATATGGTAATAAATAATTAATTTAAAATATTATATGAAATTATAACGATTTTTTATCGAGAATAACATTAACATTGAATTATTTTTAAAAAAAAAATTAAACCGACTTCAAAAAAAAACGCAAACGACCAAAACTAAAAAGCGATAAATAACGTAAGTAATTCTATCCTTAATACATAATCATTTAAATATTACAATTATCACTTATTTTTGAAGTCGGTGCCAACCTCTCGGTACCTAACGTAGACTGTTGTTGTATGACGCGCGCGGCCGGCATATCCACACGACAATATACCTAGATATGTTTGGCTGGCACCGACTTCAAAAATAAGTGATAATTGTAATATTTAAATGATTATGTATTAAGGATAGAATTACTTACGTTATTTATCGCTTTTTAGTTTTGGTCGTTTGCGTTTTTTTTTGAAGTCGGTTTAATTTTTTTTTTAAAAATAATTTTATTTCTCTGTTTTTAGTTGCGTTAATGTGCTGTGACCTTGAATAAAGGCTAATTAATGTCCTTAAGAGTTTTACTTAGGAATGAAAAATTTTGCTTTAAGTCAAGTGAAGACTTTGCGATCTAGAATCAAGCATATCACTTACCAAATCACTTGCCCTATTAGCCCTGCATAAGTACATACTACTTACTACCTAGTTTAATATCGACCAATGTCAGTACTGTCCCCTAACTCCTAACCGTTAAGGAGTTCTGTGGCTTCATCATCAGCACCAGATGTTGTCGCCCGGAAGCATATACCTGAGTAAAATATGATTACGTAACAAAAACACCATATGAGCATACAATTTTCGGTTGTTGCCCTCAATTTCTCCAGGATCCCATCATCAGATCCTTACTTGGTGATAATGGGACCACCTCGGAAGTGTCTTCTGTCGAACTGTCGAAAAATTTTTGAAATCCATCCATAATTGACGGAAATATCGCTGAACATACATAAAAAAAAAAAAATATTATACATAGAGACGAATTGAGAACCTCCTCCTTTTTTCGAAGTCGGTTAAAAATGAGGAATATTTTAGGTGTTTATTATATAGATGTAGGTACTTAATATATCATACGAAGAAGAATTATTACTTATAATTACCTTTGAGCATCCACAGACATCAAATTGACAATTTCACCAACAGTAGACTCCTTTCTGGCAGCATTCGACATTCTCAGAGATTTTCTGTAGATAGCGCTGGTTAGCGCTGTCCTTATTCTCATGCCCACAAGGTACATTCTCGTAAAGTAGTGTGCCAAGAGCATGGTTTGGACTGTAGCGCAGGCCAGGAGCCCGACTGCGTAGAGATAACCTTTCCATAACTGTTCTTTGCTTTCTACGAAGCCTATTAAAAGTCTAAAAATAGTAATATAATTAAAAGAATATTATAATAAAACACCGACATTTTGCGTGGCCAAATAATTTTGCCTCTGTAGGTAACGCTACTAAACTATAAAAGTGTATTTACCCAAACAAGGCAGGTGCGTTAGAAGTACCGAATTAGCAGCTTATTAACTTTAATACTAGTATTAGACTGTGTGAATCGTTTAAATAAACCTTCCTACGTATGTAGAAAGTACTAAAGTAGCTTTAATAAGGGTTCGTGTTCGAATGTATAAATTTGGCAACACCGACATCCGAAGACGGAGCACAATATCAATCTGTGTAATCTTTAAAGCCTTTCCCACCTAACACTCAATAAACATTGCCGTATTTGTCTCCCTAGCTAAAAATCTTCGGGTATACGTTCGTTTTTGAATACGATCTTTTTATTACCACATATTATTGTCTACTAATCCTCCGAAATATGTCCGTGATCTTGGCTCTTTTACGACTCTGCCTATTCTTGATTCAGTTAGGAAACGCAGAGCATATCAGTCCATACAACGTTATGTGCGACCTTGAACTACCTGCCTATTAAGGCCTATTGTGAAAGATCAAGTTTACGACCTTACAACTGATTACTGGTACATAATTTTTATTAAACAAACACTTTACACTTAATTTCTGTGCGTGAGATGGCATGTTATTGCTTAAATCTTTTTGCGTAGAATGGTCAAACTGGATTATTTATTTTTTAAGTTGGATTATCGTAGTATACAATCATATTGTGATGCCGGTACTTGGCCTATTCGAAGATAATCCGAGAATTAAGCTTCCTATAGATAATAATCATGTATAATTATTATTCCCTACTACTACTAGACCTTTTGACCTTTACAAAACCCACCAATATCACAAATACATTTTTGATTAATCTATATTATCTAATAATCCCTAATAGTATTGATGTACCTATATATTTTTTCACAATGGTGACAAAATGGATGCAGGCGCACCTGATGGTAAGCGGTGACTGCAGTAGTGCGTACGCCTGCAACACTAGAGCCATCGCATGCGCTTATGTTATACTGAATAAAATTACATATTATGAATGCGAAAGTAACTCTGTGCGTCTGTAACCTATTCACGCCTAAAGCACAGAACCGATTGAGATTTATATCATGAAATAAATAAGTTTCCTGATTGAGCGATGAATGTGTGTGTTCGTCATTATCGAAGAAAACACTATGAAATTAAACTTAACAAACTAGTATAAGAATAAAGATAAACACTTACTTAAGAAGCTGTGGCGACAGAAACATGAGGACGTCATTAAACAACTTTAATAGAGATCCGAAGAGGAACTGTCCTCCAAAGGCCAGGCACAACGCCGGCAATATTGATGCCGGCTTTTTCTCGTTCTCTGGTTTGAAGTTTACACTGGCCGCGTTTGTACTGTAAGTAGCTCTTGCGCCGCTGGAACTATGTCAACACTCGTTAAATGCATGGCTTCTTTAAGAACCCTTCCCCTGTCCACCATCCAGACACAAAAGAATTTTAATTGTTATGTATCAAATGTGATACATGAGACAGGGAAACTGTTAAGAAAGATGAGCCTGAATACTAACAATTTCTTCAAAGTACTGACAATACAGAAAAATCACAACTATATCTACAGTAATATTATAAAGGAAAGATTTGTATTTTTGTATGTAACGAATAAACTCAAAAAGTACTGGACCGAATTTAATAATTCTTTTTTTATTAGAAAGCTACATTATTACTGAGTAACATAAGCTATTTAGTTCAAAAATGTGTATCTGAAACACCCGAAGCGAAGCGAGGGTGGGTCGCGAGATGTATCTACTGTACTCTTACAATTAACAAAATATGTAATTTATACATTTTGAAACTAATTGTAGTGGTACTTACTTTTCCCGTTTATTGAGTGATCTCTCCCAGATTTTGTCAAACCTAGGGACGACTTCCTTCGAAGAATCTTGTGGATTGAGAGACCATAGGTCACCTTCGGTCAAACTCTTGCGGAACCCACTCAAGGCCAGTGGGTCAAACCAGCTGAACATGAGGCGGCTCGGGAACCCTGCAGCGCTTTCCGGACATTGGTTCTATTGAAACAATCAGAATGGTATGAATGAATATTGTTCATAAATTATTTAGTATTATTTTACTACTATATAATTGCCATTGATACGAAAAGAAGAAGAAGTATTATATTGATAATAATAATATGGGTATGGCCTCTATGTATGGATATATGGATATACATAGAGACCATAAATGGTTTTGGAAAGTTTAAGAGAGGTAGGGCATAGCAAATCTTCGCTCGAATTGAGCCGCCCGTCCGGGGAAGGACCTCCACCCTATAGAGTATCGCAGCCAAATGACCTCCGGGTCGTGCCGGTGAGTAGGGTTTCCGGAGCTCGTGGGGGGTCAGGGTTGGGGCGGCATGGCGGTGGCAACTGACCAGTTACTTGCCCGTTGTCACAGCGACTTGGGTTTCTCGTTCGCTTTCCATCAGGCGTAGGGAAGCCATTATGTCGAGCTACTATAAAAAAAAAATTTATAGATAGGAAAAGTTCTTCAGCCTGAAAAGCATTTTGTGTTGCCTTATAAATTGTCACCGTGTAATTGTAAGTACCGTTAGATTATTATCCATCATGCGAGATTGTAAACTGTCGAAAGATTGTGAACCGTAACAAATGCTAACAATTTAACGTTTTATTTTTCGGTAGATTGTGATCGATCAAAGTGGAACTGTTGATAATAATATAATTTAACGCCAAACAGATTTTTATTTAAGAACTAGCTGTGCCAGCGGCTTCGCACGCGTGGATATCGGGTATCAAAAATAACGGACTTTCATAAAATGGTGCCTAAATTTTAAGTTAGACCTCTAGCAATACATTGGTGAAAACCGCATTCATAACCCATGCAGCAGTTTTTGCGTGACGCGCGTCCAAACTAACAGATAAAAATTTCTCCCGTTTTCCCAACATTTCCCTTCACTGCTCTCTGTCTTGTCTGTCTGTATGTTCGTTATAGAAACAAAAACTCTCTGTCTTGTCTGTATGTTCGTTATAGAAACAAAAACTACCTACCCGACGGATTTTAACGAAACTTGGTACAATTATTCTTCATACTCCTGGGAAGGTTATAGTATACTTTTCATCACGCTACAATCCGTAGGAGCAGAGCAGTGAAGGGGGAAGTGTTGGGAAAACGGGATTTTTTTTTATCTGTATGATTGATCGCGCATCACGCGAATACTACTGCATGAAATTGAATGGGGTTTTCACCAATGTATTGCTAGAGGTCTAACTTAAATAACTTAGGCCATTTTATGGAAGTCCGTTATTTTTGAAATCCGATATCCACGCGTGCGACGCCGCTGGCACAGCTAGTTAATCATTAAGTCAATGCGAACGAAGTTGCTGGCACCACCCAGTAGTTAAAACAACAAGTCGAAATGTCACTTCATCAATAATTTGCGTGGACAGAAATCATCAAAAACTGGAGGAGCATACAGCAGTACATATTATTATGTACTGCTGTATGCTCGAATATGTACAAATAATAATATCTACCACTACTACACCACCATCTTTTTAGCATTGTAATAATTATGTAATTCCAAGGTAGGTATCGCTGCTCAGCCAATGAGTATGGTATGGTTCGCTTCATATTTCCGAATGTGACAACGACGATGTTTCTGCGAAATGCTCCATTCACGATTGAAGCTCTGATTCAAGTAGGCACGACAGTGTGTCAAGTCAGGCACGATTAAATGTGTACATCGTTAAATTAAAATGCAATGCTTTTTTAACAGCACAATGTTAAATTTCGATTTCGGTGGTAGAGTCTATTCTATTTGTGTTTGACAAAATAGAATGTCCGTTTTGTTTAGGGTGTCAGTGTGGATTGCGGGTTTAGAATAGGACCACGCCGTCACATCCCGTGGGTGTCGTAGAAGACGACTAAGGGAATATCAGGAAACGGGCAGCAGCGTTTGGGTACAAATAAAACCTACTGCAGTCATCAACCCGCCTGGCAAGGTGGTATAGGTTTCTTATACGACTCTGCCCCCACCCGGCAAAAAGAATAAAATTCAAATATGGGCTTTGATTGAATATAATTTCAGATTGGCACCGAGCAGTATTACCTACAGCAGCTCGCTGACAACGAGCTGTCTGCTAATTTTTGATGCCAATGTAAAATAGGTCTAAAGAGCAATATTTAAAGCCCATATTTGAATTTTATTATTTTTGCCGGATGGAAGCAGGGTAGTATAAGTGTGCTATGACGTTATGGCAAATCTCCCACATGACAATCGGGATGTTCCCAAGGTCAAAATAATTACATTATATTTAGTCCGTATTTTAGATTATAAAAATATATTGGACACGTATTTTCCCTCTTTCATTTAAACAAAAAGTAATAAAGATACAAGGCATCAAAATTTAGGAGTGGGAGTCTTTGATATTATAGACCGCCTAACTAGTTGTACGTCAATATATGTTTGTATTTAGTTATAAGTCAAATGTTTGTGCAATAAAGTATATCTATCTATCTTTGACATCACTCCTTTCGACAAAATGTGACACGACGTGACGTTACGCGTAATTTTAACGGGCTATATCTTTGTAATTTTTGGTCTAATTTACAAATGAAAAAATACGTGTTGTTTAAAAAATCTAAGAGACGGACTAATTACATTTTTTACGGCAACAAGCCTATTGTCGATGAAGGAGACCCAGCAGCGGCCGTTTGCAGGCTGACGATGATGATGGTAAATTGTCCAAATGAATAGCTATAAGATCAATGAATTTACTATTCTGATAAACACATCACGATCGGCGGCGATTTTACGAGGTTAAACAATTTTGTCAAGGTAGCGAACTTTGTTAGCACTATAAAATACGAGTCATTCATGGTGGACTTTATCTGCTGTAATGTAATTGTCTAGTGACTAAGCCCTTGTCATTCATAACACAAATATAGCTTAATAACACAAAATCGATGAAGGTATATTCCCAAATAGCACAATCATAATTACGCACCTACAATAGGGATGTTTCCAGGGTCAAAATAATTACAATATATATTTAGTCCGTATTTTAGATCATAAAAATATATTGGACACGTATTTTTCCTTTTTTCAATAACAAAGATACAAGGCATCACAATTTAGGAGTCTTTGACGTCACTTAGTGCGAAAAACTCCCACTCTTTGACGTCACTAATCTTATTTACAAATAAAAAATATGTGTCTTTTATTTTTGAACAATCTAAAAGACGGACTAATTTTACATTTTTTACAGCAACAAGCCTATTTCCTAATTTCCTTACTTGGTAGGTACATATTCGTACACACGAACGTAGACTGTTACTTGCTATAAGACACATAGTAGGTGTATACTATCATTTGAAATAACAAATATTTTATAGGCATGTTAATCTATTTGCAGAAATAAATTATTACCTACTTTTTTAAACTAATCTTTTATGCGGAAAATGTATTTGTTAGACACATTTTTAGCTAAGTAAACTCTTCTACTCTATTACTAAAAACCTGATGAGATGTGGCTATTGTGTCGGTGGATGTGTCAAGGCCAATCGCTTATAATGTCAAGGGAAACCTGAATTAAGTTATTTGGTATTGATGTAAAATAGCTTGAGTTTCGTGCTATCGTTTTCCGTAGTTTTCAATTCAAATCATTGGGTGAGTGGGTGGGCAGCCACACCATGTAAAACTTCACTCTCTTGACAAAATAAACACGTTTTACCACTTTGGAAGAGTCTCTCGCGCAAACTATTCAGTTGAGAAAAAATTTTTGGATTTTTTTCTGATTTTATTTTAAAATCCTAATGCGGTTAACAGAATACATCTACGCACCAAATTTCAATAATGTAGCTCTTATAGTTTCGGAATAAACTGGCTGTGACATACGGACGGACAGACAGACAGACAGACATGACGAATCTATAAGGGTCCCGTTTTTGCCATTTGGCTACGGAACCCTAAAAAGAAGTGTTTACCCAGAAGTCACTTATCATAGAATTTTTAGAATTTGATATTTTGTCGATACATGTAAATATAGAAATGACAATTACATTAACTGCAACATGTTACCTATGATCTTATAAATAACAGTAACCGGTTTTTTAACAGTCATTTTTATTGACTGGCGTTACCTACTCATGTTGTGTAACAACGACCTTGAATCACAGTGTAGGTAAATGTAAATAGAGATTCAATTACCTTTTCATACTGGTAAGGCGTGTCCTTCGGAGGTAGATCGGCAAAGCAGTTCAGTATGAACATTAATACTATCAAAGGATAGTACACCATATAACTAACAAAGTTGTACTGAACATTCTCATCATCCTCTTTTTCGCTATGTAGAATGATTTCTGATCTGAGCTGTGGGAGCCCTGCCAGTATTAATAACAGCCAAAAGAAAAACAACACTCCAGATGCTCTCATGCCATATTTTCTATTGTAGTATAATAACGTTGCTGACAAACCCTGAAACAAACAAAAAAGTTAATCCAAGAATGAAGTTTTAAAATGCACGAGATCTAAACCAATCATTTAGTCTCTAACCAGGTACCTACTCTATTACGAATAGAAAGTTGAAAAATAGAAGCAACTGATATACATAAAAAATTAAAATACCCAATTGGATCTTCTGGCAATTTAGGTATATTTTATAATAATAATAACCAACTGGATCTTTCGACAATTTACTTTAATATAATTAACTTCTGAATCTTCGAAATATAATTTAATTTCCAATGGACCACCTCTGGTCGCCGAGCCAGGCCAACTCACTGACTAAGTAATGGACAGTTTAACACCAGGATCATAATAATCAATCCTAAAACAATCTACTTGTGAGGATTAAAGCACTGTCACTAGATATAGTTCTTACAACGTAACATGATTCAAATGACAGCTGTTGAATTGTTAGTAATTTGCTGCAATAATCATGTTACGTTTTATGGACTATATCATACACTACCTAATATCGGAACGAAATATCTGAAACTCAAAAATCTGGTTTGGTAAAATATCATTGATCAATCCTTAAAGTTTAAAGTTCGTATGTGTCTCTTATTGCCAGGTCTTCCCAATAAAACCCCAAAAAAATTTACGCGGCTATTTGAAATAAAAATGTTCAGCTCTCTGTTACCTACAGAGTTGAAGGTCATCTTCAAAAGATCCGTTTAGAATACCGTAACGAGCAAGAACTGGCAGGTATTTTTTGTCGAAAGATAATGATGTAATAATATTTAATTTTTTGTTGGCTACAAACACAATTTTTCTACTACAATTGAAGTGTGTGTACAAGTCTGTCAAGGTCATAAAATGGACAGTCTCATCAAAAAACTTGTTTGTTATTTGTGGATTTAGATGTTTGAGAAAGAGCAGCTTTTAAAAGATACAATGAAATCAACATAAAATAAAATCTTTTTGGAATATTCATTAGGTAATTTTTACTGTTTCAATCCAAATTGTCCATGAAACTTGGTGTTTTATCGAAATGGCATATGGTTAGGAATTCCTAAATTGAGCTTTTCAGCTTTTCTCTTTATGTTTCAAATGTTTTAGCGACATTTATTTAATTAGGTTTTGGCTTCGTTTTGTGTACAATTCTATATATATAAAAGGAGAAACTGACTGACTGACTGACTGACATATCAACGCACAGCCCAAACGGCTAAACGTAGGCACTTGAAATTTGGAAGGGACGTAGCTTAGGTACCGTAGGGGTGCACTAAGAAAGGAATTCCCGAAATTCCCACGGGAACGGGAATTAGCGGGAAAATCCTTTTGTATGAAAAATCTAAACCGCTTAAGTTAGACGCTTGAAATTTGGCATGCAGGTACCTTAGTAAATATAAAGTTTAGTTATGGCTGTATTTTGAGAAATTCCCACGGGAACGGGAGTTAGCGGGAAAAAACTTTTGTATGTGTAAATTTAAACACGCGGACGAAGTCGCGGGCAAAAGCTAGTATAATATAAGTACAATATAGTATTTATAAGTGTTTTTGTTTGTTTCTATAATTATAATTTTACGTTTTTAGAGTTTAAATTTTGCGTTGGCCGGTGTTGCGACGTATTCGTGGTTTCCACTGAAATATTAAATGAATATTAAATTTGGTGGAAAATAATGTATCTAACTTAACAAACTTTGTTAACAATTTAAATTTTATACTAAAAAGGTGAGTTTGTAAAATTAACATTTCTTAAAATGTCCCTGTCCCTAGGTTTTTAGAGGGTATGTGCAGGGGCAATTTAGCAAGACCCTTTAAATAGTAAGACTCAACAGATCTTCATTTCTAGTGCCAAGATAAAGTTACAAAATTATTTATTTATTTTTATTTATTTAATCTTTATTGCACAAGTAATAAGTGTACAAAAGGCGGACTTAATGCCACATAGGCATTCTCTACCAGTCAACCATTGGGCTAAGCAGAAAGTAATATTAAGGTAGTGTGCCAAAAAAGTTTGAAAAACAAAGACTAATAATAATATGTAATAAAAATAAATTAAATACAAATCTATAAATATACATATATATACAGAAACATACATAATATAATCTTACATACAATATGTATAGAATAAACTAATATATATTTCAATACATACATACATGATATCAATTAATAATACACATACTTATAATAAAATAATAAATTATATGATAAATATGACGACAACTAAAGTAAATAAACTATTTCACTAATGTTGGAGTTGAAAATATTTTTGGAGCCTCAACTTAAATGATGCCCTACTTGGAGCACTACGGATGCTTTCGGGTAGCCCGTTCCAGAGCCTGACTGCTTGCACGCAAAATTACATAGGATAATAAAATAGGTACCTCTATTATTACTAATTATGCCAAACTGTAATATTTTGCCTGTACTATTAAAGCATACTGATTAAATGACACATGCATACACATTATATGTGTAGTTTATACTTACAAAAGTTAATATTAATATGATGGGGCTATAATATTCAGCATTAGATATTATTGTTTCCTTCTGTGATGAATTGTGGACTGTTACACCCAAATCTACAAACTTCACTACTATCAACAGGCAGGTGATAAATAATTTGCTTTTGTTCAGTATATTCCAGGGTATATTTTTCTCTTTACTATGTAGTATGTAATAAATGTCTAGCAGAGCAGCCACCCACAGATAAGCACAGGGTGCCCACACAAGAACAGTTTTGTGGAAACATGGTGTAAACTCTGGATTTTCTGAATGCCAGGTCCTGTTGACATCCTAAAAATAAAATCACGAATTAGTTAATCACATAAAACATTTGTTACACACAATATTACCTATAGATATTTCTAAATTCATAATGTTGGCAATCATTTAGAGAATTTAAATTTGATAAGTAGGTATATAAAAGATCAGATTCAATCAATCTATTAGTAATATTTTATGTACTGTATTGCTTTGTTTCAGAGACAGTGAGGATTGGTACAAGACAAAGTAGCTTATTGAAGCAACATATAAAATTTGGAGACCTTTCAACTCCAGATCTAAATAAGATTATTTTTCTTAGTTGGTAGTTATATCACACAAATGGTTGGTAAACCAATATGCATCTTTTATATTTATTAAAAGTGTGATTACCAGTTATGTAAATGTTTTTTTTGCTAAATAACAGCATTTTTTTAGCAAAAAAAAAACCGACTTCTATATGGTTACAATGGGACCAACCAGGAAATACACCCTTACAAAACAAAAAAGAATTGTGTGGTAACAAACATACAACAAAAAAATATTGTCGAATTGAGAATCTCCTTCTTTTTTTGGAGTCTGTTAAAAAGTGGGATACCTTTTATGCGAAAATGATAACTTATTAATAAATTAAAACTGTTTGAAAAGCACATTTTGGATGTTAATACAGTTGTCAATAACCAGAATACTGTTGTTGTAAACCGATAGAAGTGGTTGTAAACCAGGATTTTCTCTATATTTGCACTATTTCATCATTTTAAAAAAACATATAATATATTTTGTTTGTAGATCATGTAAAATATGTAATAACTTTTTTATGCTATTTTTCACTCTAAAACTTTGTTCCAGATAATGTTAACATAATAGTTTAACATTTGTCAATAATGCTTGACTTTCACCCAGACTTGCTGTTCACACAAGTTGCTTGCAAGTACAGCCTAAATGTATGCTGCATAGTGTCACTGTAAGTCAACATACACTCAACATAGATACAGTACATGAGTACTGTATCTATGTTGTGTGTGACACATAAATATTATGCAAAAATCTATAAAATATTGTTATAAGTTACTAGCCAAACCGCTTGCTTCGCTTGGGTATTTTAGATAAGCGCTAATCAATACGTATTTATAATTCAGTAACAATAAAAGTATGATTTCTTAATAGTTATTCATTTACATGACATAGCAATTTAGGTTGCTATGGTAACGTTTTCAATACACGTCAGTTTGAAAGATAGCTTTTTGGTAATTTTTTCACACCTTGGGTTACATACACCTATGTTCACCGGGGATAGTGTAGCTTTCCAATAGTGAAAGAATTATTCAAATTGGTCCAGTAGTTTCGGAGCCTATTAATTTCAAACAAACAATCAAATCTTTCATCTTTACAATATTAGTTTAGAAGTTTAGATAGATAAGATTTAGACTACCGAAAAAGACCAAAACTGTTGCAATAGTACTGCTACTTTAAATCATAGTCTCTTAGAAAAACACAATTGTAATGTGGCTACCTATTTGGTGGTATAGCTGTCGCAGGCAAATTCTATAATTCGCTCGTATACAAACGGCGTCGGCAGTTTATAAAGATAAATACGTGTTATAAAATGCCGAAGGCAAATTGTCATCGCATCAACGTCGATTTGGTTTGTGTATTAGGGTGACCATGATAATAGAAATGAAACAGGGTTTTTAATCATTTTATTTAGGTATTTAAGATTCATAATAGAATATTATTAAATTATTGACTACGAAAATAAATTCGTCGATTAAATAAGCATGAAATTGAAACCGTAACCAAACAAAACCTGCACTAAATGGTACCGTGTGAGAACATATTCTCCCTAATCTTAGGATCCTTACACATACATAGTAAACTTACCAAGAATTACCTATTAATTAAACAAGACATTCAGTAGTAGGTAATAACAAAAATAATTCAACAATGTTTCTTTGTTTCACTTATTCTGCTAAGCTTAAACAAGCATAAAACCATCAGCGAAACAATTGATTTACAGCGAATCAAAATACAATGCATTTTATTGCAATTTTTTGTTCCACTTTACCAGTTTCCATGGACACCCTAGCGTTTTTACGTGCTGGATAACCTCGAATTTTTTTGTTTTTTTTTTCACGGTGTTTTCGGAGCCCCCTTTGTGATTAGTTTAATTTCAATAGTTTCCTATAATAATAGCCCTTAAAATCTATTTGAAACAGCCGATATTAGACATATTTTTAATATTTTTTTTCTTCCACACTTTCACTGTTGACCGCCATATTGGTTTTGGAGACTAGTAGCGCCAGGGCGCGGTTAAATTTGGTACTAATTGGAACGATATGCCGAGGCAATTTGTAATCGGCTGTACTATCGTAGCTCGGCATATTAGAAAATGAACCGACATCTTACATACGGCGTACGGCATTTTATATAACGAATTTGTCTTTGTAAACTGCCGACGCCGTTTGTATACGGGCGAATTATAGAATTTGCCTGCGACATAGCCATTGACAAGTTAGATATTAAACCTACCAAACATCATCATTACTGTTTATTAGATACTGTTTGTAAATCCGTTATGAATTAATAAACAAAATCTATAAAATAAAATTATAGCAAGTTTATCAAACAAAATTACAAGATTTTTTAATAAACACGTTTATTGCAAGAATTATTATTGCAGATTTTAGAGTGGCATCTAACTATGATTATTACAAAAACTGGTTTGTTCATATACATGATGATGACTTATAAGCAGTTTTAAGGTCAAGGCCACTCAAGTCTGTTAAAATGGAATATTATTTTAAGGGTACACACTCTAGCATAAAATGGACTAAATTTTAAGCAATAATTTGGTTTTAAAACATTTATGTAATGCTATGTATACATATACATGTTACCGTTAAAACTAGTTAGTAGATAGGACACGTTTTTCCTAGTAAGAACTAGTTTTTACTTAATGCCTTTGTTAATACTAGAATTTACTGATATCTGAATCGAATATCAGTTTTAACTAGTTTCTGCAAGACAAACATAAATATTCTTTATAAAATTTAAAGGGGAACAATTCTGTCATACATTATTTCCGTGTAGCTTTAACTATTAAGGCTGCACACGCGACAGAAGCTTACAAAAGGAGTAACTTCTCCCGTTTTCCCAACATTTACCTTCACTGCTCTGCTCCTATTGATTGTAGCGTGATGATAAGTATACTAAAACCTGCCCAGGAGTATGAAGAATAATTGGACCAAGTTTCCATAAAATCCGATAAGTAGTTTTTGTTTCTTTATCGAACATACAGACAGACAAAAATTATACTAATTGCATTTTTGGCATCAGTATCGATCACTAATCATTCCCATGTAGTTATTTTGAAAATAATATTTAATGTACAGAATTGACCTCTCTACAGATTTATTATAAGTATAGAGTTTTAACTGATTATTTCTAGTTCTAACAAAGGCATTAAGTAATAACTAGTTTTAACTAGGGAAAACGAGTTCTAACGAAAAATGGGTTTAAACTGTAACATATACACACATAAAATTATGAAACTTACTGCTTATTGAATCAAGCAATTAAAAATATATTTTTTGAAAACACTGCAAAATCATCAATGGTGTATTGTAGTTAGTATACACACATAAAATTATGAAACTTACTGCTTCTTGAACCAAGCAATTAAAAATAATATATTTTTTGGAAACACTGCAAAATCATCAATGTTGTATTGTAGTTAATCACAAAACTCAGGGATTACTTATATTATTAATAAAATACAAAATAATTTACAGTTTCAGTTTACAAGCATTTTAATAGGCTACAGTTGTTTTAAATTAGTAATCACATCTCCAACAGCAGTGCCTATAAAAGGTACCTACAGATTCAGTTTACAATAGTTCACCTCATATAACTATCTCACTATAAAAAGTCGGTACCCCCATATATTATATAGAGTTACTTACCCAAAAAGTTGATCCGCAGAACTCGTCAAGCGAGGAATTGTAAGACATTGTCACAATTCGTGAACAAGACACGAACAACGACTAATTTAAACTTATGCTGTAGCTGCCATGAATTTTTCAACTAAAATGTTCTATCCAAATATTCTACATAAAATAGTTACTTTACAGGCCAGAAAAGTCCATTGTAAGTTTTACGTTATCATTTAAAGTTAAGAATTTATTTTTAATAAAATAAAATAAAATTAGAGCAAAATTTTCGACACACCACGAAAACTCACATTCCACCCGCACTCCTCACCGCACTGGCTAACGCACTATACCACAGATTAATACACGAAGTAACACGATGAAACGAAAACATGACGAAAACAGGCAGGCAGGCGGCATTTTTTTTCAAATTAGTTTTACGGCTCTGGGAGAAGAACTGTGAAGACAGAGACGTCAGCAGCAACTATAGAGAAAAGATCATAGACATGCGAAAGAACGTTACAAACCGACAACTCCGACAAAGACATTTTGGCGCATTATGGCTTGACACGAAATCTTTAGAGTGATAATGTAACAAAAATGCTAAAACATAAAAAATAAATAATAATAATAAAAATTCTTTATTTTCTTCACAATGTGTCGGTAGGTAAGTACATAAAGTTTGGTCAGGTTTAGCTTAACACGGGTTCAACACAATGAGAGACAGACAATTTTTTTTTCTAAATATCTCTGGCACAGATTTACGATTATTTATAACTTGTAAAGTAGAAAGTGAAACACGTGAATGGACGTAACCGTGTACCTGTTAGATCTAAATCCATATAGCCCAGAGGACAGTAAGTTCGTTCTCTCAAGATAATCAATCAACTGGTTGCTGATAAGTGGAGACTTGGGGAGCCAGGATCTTCGATAGGGTAGGCAGGACCTAGAAGGGACGGTAATTGTAAGGTTCGCTATGATCCCCACTCTTGTGGATGGGATGAACTAGAGCTTTCTTGTGAGCGTCAGGAAAGCAGCCAGTAGAGAGACAGAGGATGTACTACGTACAACTTACAACGCATTATTGTTTAAAAAAAACTAACGCTTCTTGATCTGTCCTATCCATGGAAGTAATAAGTATGTAATATGTACGTTGTACGGGCTTATTCCAGAAATCCCCTTAGATGATCCACTGCGCAGGGGATTTTTGGACTTTTTGTCCAGAAATCCCCTTCTTATTGGGCTGAGGGGATTTGTGGACTTTTTTGACCAGAAATCCCCTTAAACAATATTTTAAATAAGTTAGTTAATTAAACACAGCTTGTTTGAGAATCACATTCTTTATTATTTTGGAATATAATATACCTACAGTGATAAACCAAAACAAAATGAACACCGTCAATAATTATCATGATTATTAACAAGTTTAATTTAGCTTATATTAGTGATACTTTAATAGTGTAGATTCACTATTAAGGTATCATTAAATTGTTTATTCATTTAAATATGTATATTACCTACATTTAGATTTACCGCGGTGGCAGTTTTGGCCCACATTTTATCGGACTGTCATCGCACCTCCTGAAGGCCGCCGGTGTCTATGCCTGGCAACGCAGAAATATAGGCGCGCCAGGACAGACAGGATTCCATACCGGGGCGACGTGGTGCACCTTTGTCGACCTCGGCGGGCGATTGCCCAGAGAGTAGCTAGTGTTCACCATCACCGCACGGTTAGTTATGACGTGTCGTGCGCACTGGCTAGTACCATGGGAATTCGAAGCCCAGGTGCTGTTAATGGGTTTACTTTTAGATGGCAGAGGACAGGGCACCATGCTCCCGTCAAGGTATCAAGGCAATGGCAGGAGCGGTCTCATGGCCACCTGTCATTCCACCTGGTGCAGGTGCAATGGCTGTCAAAGCAAACATTGTACATTATACATGCATCGCATCGGGCGTGAAGACTCGCCGGGTTGTTGGGAGTTTGAGGCATAGTCGGACACGGGCGACCACACTGTCGTTGCATGTCCGGCGGTTCACGAAGAACGCGCCATTCTTGTTGGCGTAATTGGGAGCCTTATAACGGGTTGTCTCAGCGATGCTAAGCGGCCTCGAGGCCTAGTCGGCTGTTGCAGCTGTCCTTTAGCGAGACAGTTATTTCGCGGAAGGAGATAGCAGAGCGGGAGCGCGAGAATGATCCCTTGGCTCCAACTAATCGTTATCGCAGGAGGAGGCGCAATCGGCGGATATTTGACCGCCAATAGCCACCTGATGGGGCCCAGCTTGACTGTGGTTGGTGGAATCTCCAGCCGCCTTGAGTAGGTGTGGGCTGTCCCTGCGTGCCGCTCCCGTCACTTCCCTTATGGGGAGTTCTATCAGGCCCGCATAAGCCGGCCGCGCTAACGGTGTTACGGCAGTCATAGGCATCCCGTGTTCCGTGACACCGCCCTAAAGGCGCTTGACGAAGGTTTTTTAGTGAATATTCCACTGCCTCATTTCCATCTCGAGGCAGGGTGCCGCACTCCCTATTTTCCGAGGGCGGCATGAGTCCCATATAAACGCCGGGTGCAAAAACGCATTTTTCCCTAGTCAAACAAGATGAATGGATTACCCCTAAGTTTAAAAGTTTTAGTAAAATTAAGTGTTAATTTTGCAACACTTAATTTTACTAATACGTGTAAGTCAAATAATTTTATTTTTATTTATACTCAAAGTCAAAGTCAAAATACCTTTATTCACATAAACTTAAAATAAGCACTTATGAATCGTTATATGTGCTTAAAAAGAACATAGCGTAATATCATAGAAATAAAGAAAAACCTTAAATAATTCAACTCTGGTTAGTAAATCATAAATACTCAGTTAAAAGTAAATACTAGTGTCCGACCGAAGGTTCAGTTTTGGTTTCGGAGTTTCGGCCAAAAATCAAGTTTCGGCGAAGGTTTCGGTTTCGGCCAAAAATGGCCGAAACTTTTGCCGAAACCGAAACTGATCCTGGAAGTTCACGCACGTTCACCTAACTTCGTTTCTCGCCGCAATGATTTGACGAACGCTGGCGGTCCTGTTTGGGAATTGTCGTGCGCCGTTCTGATAGCTCTGTAGCAACAAAACTTAGCAAAATACAGGCTTTTACTAAGCCTACATCAGGCATAAGCCTCTTGCAATGCTGGGGTTGTTTAGCAGCACAATGATTGAATCATGTTTGTATTTTTATGCCTTTGTGATGATAAGGATTGATAGGGATGCGACCTATAACCTTTTCGCTCCAAGCCACCCTCACCTGCCCGTCGTGCATCCTGCCTTCCGAATAGCGAACTAGGCTCTGGCAGCCGACTGGTGGCGGTATAACCATCACAATTGAAGGCATTGCTAAATTAAAATACCACAGGCCAATGACAGGCAGCAGCGTCACTGGAACGAGCAGCTACGTCCTGCGATCGCCTACCCGCCCAGCGTGGCGATTATGGGTAAATCCTCCAGATGTTTGCCCAAACAACTAGAATGGCCTATATCCAGCTGCGCACTGCGATAGGCTGATGATGATGATGCAAGTGTGGAGGAAATAAATAAATTATTATTGTTCATCTGACGACAATTTTTATATAGTAGCGGTCGATAAATAAAAAAAATTAAATAATAACAGTGATAGTGACTTGATTTATTGATAACTGATAAACATTTGCTATCAGAACTTAATTAAAAAATAATTATTAACCTATACTGTCCCACTGCTGGGCAAAGGTCTCCCCCAAACTTTTCCACAGATCACTGTCCAAAGCCGGCAGGCTCTGGCTGATCCTTTGATTGATGCACCAGATCGTCACACCATCTTTTTCTGGGCCTTCCCCTTTGGCGGTATCCATTGTGTGACGGACGATCCTGGCCCATCTCTCCTCCTTCATCCTGCACACATGACCTACCCAATCCCATTTTAGTTTGGCTGTTTTATGCCTTACATCGTCGATGCTAGTTTAATAGCGAATGGAAGTATTTCTTGTTCTAAAAATGAGTTTGATTTTCTTGTTCTATCAAAGAGCAATGGAACGGAGTATTCTAGGCTCCTCCGTTCCATTGCTCTTTGGCAGATCTTGAGCTTAGACTTTTGATTTTCGGTGAGTGACCAGGATTGGGCACCATAGGTAAGAATGGGCAGTATGCAAATGTCGACGAGTTTGCGCTTAAGTGACATAGGAAAATTACCTAAATATTTTTTTATATTGTATTAAACAAATGACAACAATAAACTTAATATACTGTGATTCCATTTCATGTCCAAATTAATGCAGAATAATGAGCAAAATGCACTAAATTACATTTTAAGGTATTTTATATTTGACCACGTGAGTTTCGGTTTCGGTTTCGGCCGAAACTGAAGCGACGGCCGAACATTCGGTTTCGGTTTCGGCCGGAAAACCAGTTTCGGTCGGACACTAGTAAATACTGAGTGCTTATCTCGATTCCACTGAGTATTTACTGTACTTGTAGGATAATTATACTATGTATTCAGTGCTCATCCATCCCTAATCGTTAATACCATAAATCGTTCGTTTTCTAATAATGTAGCCGCAGCTTAATGGTCATTGCTGATTTCCAAAAGTGTTTCATTTATTTGCCACATCACTAGTGTTTGGTCACAGATTATAGACGGATTTAATGTTTGGTTGGTGTTAGGATGGCGGAATTTAACAATTTTAATTATTTTACAAACTAGAGACTAGAGTGCTCTACCTGCTAAGATAAAATTTCAGGCTTAGTTTTCAAATTTCTTAAATAAATCGATGTATTATTGTTAAAAGTGTGTTTAAAAAAGAACTGGTTATATCAAGTTGTTTTTTAGGTTACTTCTTTTTCGGCCAGAATGGCAGAATATTTAGCCGCTATATTTGGTACAGAAAAAGACAAGTGAGTACTTTCTTAAGATGTTCACCTTTTTATTTAATAATCCAAAAACTTTTGTGGTTCAAAACTATTATGCGTACTGTATTTTAAAACCTACAGCTTTAAAAGGTGCTATGAAAGCCAAGTGTGAATGTGGATTAAGTGCATTGGTATTACCGCTTCTTAATTCTGACAAATGAGATCACTGAGTATTCTTTGTAATAAATTTTCAATATCTACCACTAAACCACTGCACTAACTTTCACTAGAGACAGCTTACTGAAGTATGCTTCATGATATTGAGGTGATCCTGTGTGATGTAGTTTTGATAGTTCTTCTTACAGTTATAATATTATAACTTTCTATTATTTGTGTAATTGTAATTTTTATATAAATACTTAGGAAATTAAACTAAATATGTCAACAAATTTGGCTGAGGTACAGTAACTTTTCTCTTGTGTATTAACACAACAGTATAATTAAATCAGGCATAACACAATAGATTGTTTATTCTGTCTGGTATGGAAGTATTGTGAGTAGTTGTGAGGTTAAGTATTTCAGGTTAAGTGTTTAAATGTACATTTGAAGTATTTAATAATACTTAACCTTTATTATGTATAGAACATAATAGATTTTCTGTTATGTCTGGAAAGCTGGTACTTAGGAGTTTAAAACATATTATAAGATCATTAAGTTATGCCTATTTTAGCTGATACTAAATTGATCACCCAATATGGTTTTGATGAATCTAAAAACCTACTAAAATTAATTTCCAACTACTTTTTATTGTTTGGTGTTTCCAAAAATCCATACTAATTCAAAATGTTGTGTTGTGTTTAATTGTGTCTTGTGGTATAATCTTGAGTGTTATAATGTAAATACCTAGTTAGTTACAATGGGCTGTTTTCATCTATTCTATCACTAGCTGTGTCAACGGTGACACACACATGGATATTGGATTTTAAAAATAACAGACTTCCATAAAATGGTGCCTAAGTTTTAAGTTAGACCTCAAGCAATACATTGGTAGAAACCGCATTAAATACCATGCAGTAGTTTTCGCGTGATGCGCGATCAAACATACAGATAAAAATTTCTCCCGTTTTCCCAACACTTCCCTTTACTGCTCTGCTCTTATTGCTTGTAGTGGGATAAAAAGTATATTATAACCTGCCCAGGAGTATGGAAAATAATCATACCAAGTACTGTTTAAATCTGTCAAGTAGTTTTTGTTTCTATAACAGACAGACTGACAGACAGACTGACAGACAGACTGACAGACAGACTGACAGACAGACTGACAGACAGACTGACAGACAGACTGACAGACAGACAGACAGACTGACAGACTGACAGACTGACAGACTGACAGACTGACAGACTGACAGACAGACTGACAGACAGACTGACAGACAGACTGACAGACAGACAAAAATTTTACTGATTGCATTTTTGGCTTCAGTATCGATCACTAATCACCCCCTGATAGTTATTTTGAAAATATACTTCATGTATAGAATTGACCTCTTTACAGATTTATTATAAGTATAGAAGATAGATATAGATTATACACCTAATTACAAAGTATTTGTATGTACAAAATATGTGTTGAGCTGCAGAACTTGAATACTAAGGACACATGACAAATATGTGCTTATTTTATCTTGAGCCTGAGCAAACACAAAATGTTATTTATGTGAATGCGAATGAAATCTGGCTGGCTTTCTAACCCACTTAGAAAGCAGAGGGCCTACCTACTTCACACCTTATTACAGACGTTTAGGGGGGAATTTTGATACATTATAATAACTAATTAAGTCTGCCTTTTTGTGCACTGCTTTTTTGTGCAATAAAGATTAAATAAATAAGTAAATAATGCTACACTTTATTAGCTGCAAACTTTTTATGATTGGTACAAGCGTAAGGGTTTTAAGCCTTGTGTAGTATTAGCGGTTAGTAATCTGAATAGCTTTGGGGCCATCACAAATCTTTGGGGCCCAAACTTTGGTACTACACTTCAGAGTAGGCCCACAGATGCATTACCGAGCCACCCAGTAGTATTATGTCATTGAACAAGTTACTTGCCGGCACTTATATTAGCAATTCATATGTTTCAGAGTCAATTGTTCTTTTTACTTCAAAATTGGAGCATGCAGACATGGGGACAGGTGCTCTCGCATCCACAACAAACCTACTTTTTCTCAAACAGTTTTACTGCAAAACTTGTATGTGAATCCTCAAAATTCAGCAAAGTCTGCAGATGGAAGTCACTGTAAGTTATGATTTATGTGGCATTTTTATATGCTGAAAAAAATGCTTTTATGCCAGCTCGCCGTATGGGACTTACGCTGCCCACAGTAACGGGAGGGCGACACGCTGCCTCAAGATGAAAACCTGAACCTGATGCCTTGGTCCGCCCTGATCGGCGCGGTCTACCTCAGGCTGCAGATGTCTCAGACTCCCAACTTCCTCCGGGGAACGACGGGAGCGGCGCGGAGGGCCGGCCCACTCCCGAAAGACGAAAATTGGAAACCATGCAAAGCGGGCAGACCAGTGAGGCAAAATGACAACAATGTGGCGGCCACACGCCCCAACAATACCAGCACACAGGGCATTCGTCCCTCCTTATACTGAGAAGATAGTCCGAAGCATCCAGACAATATCTGCATCAGATGGAAAGTGAGAGATCCATGTGGCCAATGTATCCACGCCACAAAATTGGGAACTAAGGCGTTCCGTAATCCTCGACTAAAAGGGACGGAAGCGAGGTCTACGGTCCAGCAATTGCTGGACTATCCCATCTTGGGTCTCGTTCAGCGGGGGCAGGGCACATCACGCGCACTCTCTCCTAATATATTTGTCATATTTTGTGATATTTTATATTTATTATTATACACTACTCTTGTAAATAAAATATTTTTAATAATTAAGAAATATTTATTTACAGTGGTGGTGGCTAATGTGTCTGATGAGGAGATGCAGGAGCATTATGACAACTTCTTTGAAGATGTCTTTGTTGAATGCGAAGATAAATATGGGGAAATAGAAGAAATGAATGTTTGTGATAATCTTGGTGATCATCTAGTAGGGAATGTTTACATTAAGGTAAGAATATTTGTGATTCTAGTTAAATATTAGGTATGTGATGAGATCATAGTTTTGATAACTAAAACAAAAAATTACAGCAGTTTATATACTTAATATTGACACCAATGTTAATGTTGAATGGCTCGGTGGCTCAATTGGTAGTAACCCCTGCCTTCTGAACCAAGGGTTGTGGGTTCGATCCCCACCCGGGACAAACATTCGTGTGATGAACACTTGTGTTTGTTCCATGTCTGGGTGTTTATATTTGTATTTAAGTATTTATTTGTGGTACCATCACTGTTCTGACACCCATAACACAAGTGCTTAAGCTACTTACTTTGGGATCAAAGCAATGTATGTGATGTTGTCTGATATTTATTTAATGTCAATGTCGTAAGAGCTGACTTGACACAATAATCTCACACCAGAGGATGCCAAAGATAGGGCAAATTGGAGATTGTGTAGGAAAGACCCTGGTACTAGGCCGTGTAAACGCTAGGGCGAAGAGGAAGTCATTGACACCAAATTCATGTTAGCTCAATGAAAATATTTTTTGTAAACCAAGTTCGAGTGTTGTTGTCTAAATTGTTGGCTGTTATAAACTTGTAACTTGTTTTCAGTTTCGGCGTGAAGAGGACGCTGAAAAAGCTGTGAACGACCTGAACAACCGCTGGTTCGGTGGGCGGCCGGTGTACGCGGAGCTGTCCCCGGTGACGGACTTCCGCGAGGCCTGCTGTCGGCAGTACGAGATGGGGGAGTGCACCCGCAGTGGCTTCTGCAATTTTATGCATTTGAAACCAATCTCTAGAGAACTGAGAAGGTAATATTTGATTGATATGTTTTTTATAATAATTTTTTATCCACTCGCACCCTAGTTACGCGCCGGTGGGGTAATTTTCTTCCGCCATAGTAACTAAGGTTGCTTTACCGCGTGGCTCTTTATGAAATAACAAACGAAAAAGGTAGCCATGGCATTACGAAAATTCAAACCAAACAAAAAATTCTTAAAAATGTAAAATGTCAGTGAGTTATAATTTGTGATAAAGTGAATTTGTGCTCCGTATGGTGAGACTTTGAGAAGCACGTAATCTGATAAAATTTATCCAAATTCTTCATTATGAACTACATCACCTTAACCTTTCCATCTGGCTATTCTTTATCCATAGATGGTACAGACTGAAAGAGATCGCTTATAGCAAAATTATATATGACAAATGTACGCTTTAGTTTTACGTCAATTTTATGGTTGCATCACCACCAAAGAGTATCTATCTACTCTAGGGCAAATAATAATTAACAGCATTTTTTAGCAATACAAAACTATAGGACCAACTAGGAACAAACCCTTTCGAACAAAAACAAATTTTTTTTCTAATCGGTTCACAATTCTCGGAAACATACAACAAAAAAAAAATGCTGATGAATTGAGAACCTCCTCTTATTTTTGAAGTTTATTAAAAATAGAAAGTAATTTATTTAAATTCGTCATAAGCTCTGCTGGAATGCGTCATTGACGTGAAGCTACTACAGAAAAGTTTTTGCATCTCTTCAGATATTTGTACTCCCGTCGCAAGGGCGGGCGCCGGTCGCGCAGCCGCTCGCGGGAGCGTCGCCGCCGCTCGCGCTCTCGCGACCGGCGCGGCGGCGGCGGAGGCGGCGGCGGCGGCGGTGGCGGCGGCGGCGGCGGCGGCGGCGGCGGCCGGGATCCCCCGCGCAACTCGCGCTCGGGCCGCTACTGACCCGCCGTGCGCGCGCTACGCCGAGCGCCGCCGGCGGCCGGACCGGTGTAGACCCGCCCGGTCCCCCCCTGTCCACGGCTCCTCGAAAACGTATCCGATGCGAAAAGTCTACGTTTTTCCGTTTGGGGCGGCGTGGGGGAGCGTAGTTCCCGTGGTCGAAAACGTTTCCGAGGGGCTGGGAGGAGGAGAGCCGGTGCGAGTTTCGTTCGGTCGATGACGTCGAGTCGTGGACGCAGATTTGCATGGAAAAAATATTTCGGTGCCGCCGCTGGGTTTTCTAGGATGGTATTGGTCTAAGATCCTGCCATACGACGACCTTCACCGAGACGTTTATTGGTTTAAACTTATCTTATATGTAATTAAATATGTCAATAAATATAATGCATATGGGTTGCCGATCAAATTTTGGTCCAGGGTATGTAAATTTTATTTAATTATCTAGATATAAAATAAGTCTCACCCAACAAACGTCTCGGTGAAGGTCGTTGTATGGCGGGATCCGCTACTATATGTTAATTTCGATGGCGTTGCACAGAGTGCTCTCGCGTACTCACGCGAGAGGCCCGACTACATTGGTCGGTCGTGTACGGCGGCTTGGGTCGCCTGTCGGAGGCGAGTTTGATCTACAGTTGGATGGACGACTTGTGGGTAAATAAACTAGATCGAATGTATTCAGAATTAAGAGATGTAGACCAATTATCAAGTAGTCGGGGCTATCGTCTTATGTTATGCCATCTAGTGTACATTATATTATTCTGGAAAGCTCCCACAAAAGGCAAGGAGTGAATAAGGTACTGTTTACTTTTTATAGTCAAATCTTATTGATAGTTTGCCGAATCGTAATCTGTATTTCATGAAACTACTAGGTACCTACACAAGTATTTCTTTATAAAAAGTGTGTGATGATGAAGCAAATCATAAAAACAAATCTCGTATATATATGTGCCATGTGTACATTTATTTTTATTGATGGTTCATTTCATACTATCGTTCTTGGCCCTCCACAGTTTACTGGACACTCTTCCTACACCTACTATTAACGACTCATTTACTTGTGTACTGTAATGTAGCGAATCCACTTATATCATGACTATTAAGTGAAGCAAGTTTTAGTGGATGTCATTTCGTTTGCGATAGTTTCTGGATTGGTAGCATACCTATTTGACTAAAAATTAGACATAAATTTATTAATTTTATTATATCAATCTATCCATCCAAATATTCACGTATGTATTATGTTATTATATACATTATCTTCCTATTTTTAACATCGCAAAAGAAATAATAAATTAGTTGCTTTGTATTTATGACTTGTGGAGATCATGAAAGCAGAAGTTTTATTTTGTATATAATTATGTACTAAGTACATAACAATAACAATTGTTGCTTTTGCTTATTGCATCTATTGGATTTAAGGTGTACAATGATAGTGAAATGCAAATTTCAGTGTACTAATAAATTTATTTGTGACTATTACATTAAAATTGACCATGCAATTCACGGTGGCGTAGGTATAATTATAAAGGCATACTGCAATGACACATGATCAGTCTGGTACATAATACTAGTGTTAACACAATTATTTTCGTAATTTTACTTCTTAAGACACTTAAGATTTATGTGGCTACCGAGTCAACTGACTGTATCAAGTGATTTTTGCAGTATTTCTAAGGGCCGACAATTATTTTTTAAGAAAAGTGTATGTTCAATAATTATAAGTATTCATTTCCATAATTGGCTTTATTATTCTAAGACCTCGTCTAAGGAGACACGAGACGTATGACGCACCGCGTCCTCTTAACGAGGCCTAATCCTAATAATTAAGAACCTACAGTGCCACGATTATCTACCCAGATGTTTAGGCTCCATTCGTTGCATGTCTTGTCGCTAACATTGCGAGACTAAATAAAAAATCCGTGAAATACTAGACTTTCTCAAGTAGCATTAATTCTCAGTTGACTTTTCATTAACGGTTTCGGTGCCAACTAATTTGTTCTCGTGATAAATTTCTTCCCAGAAATGGATATTCTCTGCACCGTCGATTGTAACACACTTGAGATCTTCACCTATAACGAAACAGTTGCGCTCCATTTCTGTGAAAGGCTTCCATTGTTCCGATACGAGTCCAGGCGTGGGATTTCTGTAAAATGATATCACAATGAATAGGCATGATGACTAATTTTTGTTTTGGGCTTATACTCGTATTGACGCAACAGCCAATCATGGAAACATTGTTGAAAAAAAATTACTCTGCTTGTATAAAAAGAAACCGAGAAATCACAATTTCACACAACGCTTCATACTAACTGCTACTCAAACGTGACGTCATGCGTCATAGTATTGGGTGGTGTTTTGTATGCCTCGTATAAGATGTTTGTTCATTGGCTATATTAAATACTGTGTTTATGGCATTGATTTCATATCAAAATATGTTCTAAATAACATAATTTTTTTCAGAAATTTCTAGAAAGAAGCTTTAAAATCAGACTTATTTGAGAAATCACAACAAAATTATTGTTAGCTTGATAGAGATAGCTTAAAGTGTGAAATAAATCAAAAATCAATAAAGCACTATTTAAGGTACATACCTTAAATAGTGCTTTATTGATTTTAAGGTACATACCTTAAATAGTGCTTTATTGATTTTTGATTCATTTCACACTTTAAGCTATCTCTATCAAGCTAACAATAATTTTGTTGTGATTTCTCAAATAAGTCTGATTTTAAAGCTTCTTTCTGGAAGCTATCAAATAAAATAGAAAATTAAACATAGTCATACTTTTGTAGCAATTGAACTTAGAATAAAAAGGAGTCAATTAAAAATGTACATACCCTGTAAGCGCAAAGTTTGTCCATAATTTCACAATTTGCTTAATGATTTTCTTAGAGTCATCTGTTAGTGGTATAGGAAGACAAGAAACATTGAAAAGATAATGCAGGTCGTCGCCGTGACAAACGCCTTTTACATTATCCATGTCGTATTGTTTTTTTGTATAATTGCGTTCAGTTTCTGCCGTGAATTCATAGAGATATACAGAGTTTGATCTATTGTAGAATTGGTAATAATAACGAGCAAATCTTATTATGTTGTACACAAATAAAAAGTCCGTTATTAAATCAGAAGCTTCTTGAATCAAGGCCTTTGTCAGTTCCTTGCCTTGGAAATAAAAGTGTCTAATTCTCTTATCGGCTTCTTGAATTTCCTCTGGTGACCATTTAAATTTCAATTCCCTGGGCACGAAATCGCCTACGTTGGTCAATAAACCTAATGATATCAAACCATCTAAATTTCTGACTATCTCTATTCCCTCGCCGGACGTATAACCTACAATTAATGGCACATTTGCTATATGCCCTTTTTGTACCAGATCTAAAGGTGGTTCCGATATAAACTTCTCCACTTTTAATGATGATTTTTCAATTACTGGTACAAACATTAAACCATCAGTAATGTCTCTATTTAATTTTATATCTAAAGGCGGTAGTTTAATTTTTACTAATGATGCCGCTGGGACTTCCTTCAAAAAATCGAGCAATTTCTTATCGTCTTCTGTTTCTTTTCCAAGCATTTTTCCGAGTTGAAATGCTCTTTGGCGCGCGTATAAGCTGTGGCTCCAATCATTGATGCACACCCCGCTTTGGCATATCGCTTTGTTGAATAGACCTTGGCTCATTCGAGAAATAAGATGGTATGATGTAGATGCAGCGCCAGCACTACAACCAAAAATAGTAATGTTGTCTGCGTCGCCTCCAAATGCGGAAATATTATTTTTAACCCATTTAATAGCGGCTACTTGATCTTTTAATCCTGCGTTACCAGGGACTTCCTCATTTTCAAGACATAGGAAGCCGAAAACTTCTAATCTATAATTAAAAGTGACTAGAATGACATCATGGGCCATGAAAAACTCAGGCCCGTAAAAGTCTGAGTTCCCAGATCCAGTATAGAAGGATCCGCCATGGATCCAGATCATTACCGGAAGGGACCGAGCTGGAGTAAGATTTTTGGAGTAAACGTTGAGGTAGAGGCAGTCCTCGCTTCCTTCTTCTATGCGATCCAGCCGTTCATTATACTGGGGACACACGGGTCCATGTGCCGACGCGTCTCGTACTCCGGCCCACGGCTGCGGGGGTTCCGGTGCCTACAACAAAATGCAGGTAAGTTACATGCAAAAAAATATAATGTTAAACTTCAGGTCACTTCAACAGGATCTTTGATAAGGATATTTAGTGGTTTAACTTATTTTTCTTTTCGAGTCTGCCTAAACCATTTCAATAAATATTATAACCCAAGCATGCCGCGCTGGGCCACACATCGCCATCAAGCCCCAACCTAATTTTAACTTTACAATTTTAAACAACATTAATCCCTCACTAAGGGTACCTTTATATATTTGGAATCTCTTAACGACTATTCTTGAGATTTGGCATGTCATCTCATCATGACTATTTTTGGAACCCAAACCAATTCGATAGACTTTACCGTTTGCTTGCCTCAAGCCATACTCCTCTGACTAACCTAACCTAGCTATAACCCCGAGACAATGCGATTATTTTTTTTACTTGTGCGACTATATTTTATGACTATTTTTAGCATACATAGTCAAAATTCGTTTTCATTGTGGTTTCAAAGATGGTACATCTTGAAGAACACAACAAGTTCGATGTGTATTAAACCATGAGTGAAATTTTCTGTGGGCTAACCGACTGATGATGTTGGCACGAAACTTCGTTAACACACTTCGGAGCAGTCCTACAGGCCGATTCTTAAAAATATAGACCATTTTTTCCCCATGTGACTACGATGATGGCCAAGGCGGCCTTGTCATCATCACCGGACTGTTGTGGGAGCAGAAGGCTCTCACCCCTAAAAATATAGACGAAACAAGTTCTTCTGTGCTCATTTGCCACGAACTAAGTAGCGTTGCACGAGAGAACTAGCGCGTGTAGTTAGTTCATCTTTGCGAGCGCTCTTGCGATCTACACAAACCTTAAACAATTTCATAAGAATGTAGTGTGGGCCTTAGAATAATAAGTGTGGGCATAATATCATAGCCAGGATAATGAGTATCTGGAAGTTAGTACATACCAGATACTTTTACAAAATATTGAATAGGTAACATGGCGTTGATAGAACAATTAAAATATGATAACTATGTACCTACATAATTGTTTTGAAAATCAGTTAATTTGAAACGCTTGGACTGAGAGATCACAATTAAATATCAATTAAGTATGTGGAATAGCAGTACCTACATTCGTGCTGGACATTCCAGAGATGTTTGTGAAAATCAAGATGGCGGGACCACGCCAGGTCTTTCGAATATAATATTGAAAAAATTTAATACTGAATTTCTACTATTTCATACTTTCACAGAAAAATTCTACCCTCAACAATTATCAAAATTTGTAGATAGTAAGTGGCGCCGCCACTTTGACGTCAAAATGGGGGGCCACAGCAGTTGTTAAAACACATGTCGTAGTCTTAATTATTATATTTCGTTTGAATATATATCGTTTGAATCATTATAAATTCTTAAAACTGTAATTTGAATAAATAAAAAGTATACTTTTTGCGGCGCCACTTACTATCTTCAAAATTTTGATAATTTTTGAGGGTAGAATTTTTCTTGTGAAAGTATGAAATAGTAGAAATTTAGTATTAAATCTTTTCAATATTATATTCGAAAAATCTGGCGTGGTCCCGCCATCTTGATATTCACAGATGTTTTTATAAAATTCGAAGAGCAGTTTTAATTTTTTTATTATAGATAGCAGCATATACTTAGCGTCATTTTTTTTCACCCAATTATTTTTAGGTAAGAAAAATGGTTGGGCTAAGGTGCAGCGCAGATGGCACACATTCTGTGCGATGGAGTCTGCGGCGCGCAAAAAGTATGCGAGGCGTTCAAAAAGTTTGTCTCGGATTTTTCACAGAATCAACGCAGACGACGCACATCTTCGATCATTCTGTCGGCAGGTCTGTAGCGACGTAGATGATAAGGGAGTCGTGCAGAGAACGCGAAGTATTATTTTGTACATTAAGTAGGTATTTAAATCCGTAACAGATACGTTTTGCGTCTATTTGAATTTTCTTGTGCGCGTAAAAGCGGTGGTGGGGCGCGACATTTTAGATTACCTATACGATCCTACACTACATGTACGTACAATCATAACTGTTGGATATGATAGCTTATAAGTCTTTTTCAGATAGGATGGGTACGCTGACACATCAGTGACACTTGTCAACGAATCCTTTTTACGCAATTTCTATGAGAAAATGATAAATGATCATCAAAATAAAAAGTGTTTTCACTTTGTTTATGACGCATGATAACAGAGATTTACTTTAATTTGTATTTGAAACCATAAATAACATTATAATGTACATAACTAAAGAAATCTAATACATAAAATATTTTTTATGAGTAATGCTTGATGCGTAAATTGAAACGTATTTTCATAGGGATTGAAACATTGAAATCGTTATAATACCGATTTAATCGTAAAATCGCTTCACGGTTTTTCAGCTATTGTATAAATTTTATTAAATATTTAAATTTCTTAATAAAGGATAAGCAGTTAATGGTGTAAAATCGAAAATCTTGTATCACACGACTGAGATATCACATTTAAATGGGTAGTTTAATCGTAATTCAAATAAGCTATGTAAAATGAAGAATGGAGAGATTCTTCAAACTCAGATTGATCTAATGATTAGTTTTACATACTTTTGGATGATAAATAAATATATTTTTATTAAATCTTGAAATTTTTATTATCTCGAAATCGATTCTCTCTCCATACAAAATGAAATCGATTAATCATAAAATCGATTTTTTTACCATCGATTTTCATTTTACCGCATGACTATAAACTTCAAATCCCAAGTGTCAGCGTACCTATCCTATCTGAAAAAGACTTACGCGATGTCATGACCACAAGCGCGGGAAATATGAAAATGATAAATTTGCTTCTATTGAATATAATAATACTAGCTTTTGCCCGCGACTTCGTCCGCGTGTTTAAATTTATACATACAAAAGTTTTTTCCCGCTAACTCCCGTTCCCGTGGGAATTTCTCAAAATACAGCCATAACTAAACTTTATATTTACTAAGGTACCTGCATGCCAAATTTCAAGCGTCTAACTTAAGCGGTTTAGATTTTTCATACAAAAGGATTTTCCCGCTAATTCCCGTTCCCGTGGGAATTTCGGGAATTCCTTTCTTAGTGCACCCCTACGGTACCTAAGCTACGTCCCTTCCAAATTTCAAGTGCCTACGTTTAGCCGTTTGGGCTGTGCGTTGATATGTCAGTCAGTCAGTCAGTCAGTCAGTTTCTCCTTTTATATATATAGATGAACATTGTTTCTTGGAAATAATTAACTTTAAGGTGAGTTTAACGCAAAGGTTAAATTCAAGTGTCAGTAACAAAACTCGTTTCATTGTTAAAAACGCCCATGAGTTTAACCTTATCGCTATTTAAAATGCGCATTGAAACATACAGGTAAACATTTCTCCCTTTTTCCCAACACTTCCCTTCACTGCTCTGCTCCTATTGATCGTAGCGTAATGAAAAGTATACTATAACCTGCCCAAGAGTATGAAGAATAATTGTGCCAAGTTTCGTTAAAATCCGTCCAGTAGTTTTTGTTTCCATAACAAACATACAGACGGCCAGACAGACAGACAAAAATTTTACTGATTGCATTTTTGGCATCAGTATCGATCACTAATCACCCCCTGATAGATATTTTTTTTAAATATTTCATGTACAGAATTGACCTCTCTACAGATTTATTATAAGTACATATATGTCACCGGAAAATAGCAAGAATCGTAAGTTGATCAATTTCCTAGGTAGTTGATTAACTTCCGGAAAATAATAAACGGCAGTTGAAATGTATTATTTAACGTATGAATTTTAGTAAATTGATCATTTTACGGGGCCTTGCCGTAAAATCATCCGACGAAGGTGAGGTGAACGTTGATTGGTTCAATGGCTCACGTGGCGTTATCCCGGCAACCAATCAGGGAAGAGTGTATTAATTTACGGGTAATAGTGCACCGTTAAATAGTACATTGAGCAACGATTGGCCCATTTGAGGACGATTTTACTTGTGTCAAAATCGTAAATTATTAAATGACTGTCAGGCTACCGTAAATTGATCAACTAACTGAAATCCATTGCGTAAAATAATACATTTCAACTACCGTTTGTTATATTCCGAAAGTTAATCAACTACCTAGGAAATTGATCAACTTACGATTCTTGCTATTTTCCGGTGACATATATATAGAAGATAATTATACATGTTGTTTTTAATATTTTTTGTAGCGCCAGCGCCAGCACGGTTCTTGAGATAGGTACAACCTGTTTTTAGGTAAATAAAATTCAAATAAATATTTTTATAACTACCTATTCTGCTCTATGTTTGGATATTTCGTTATACATGCAAGGTGAATGTAGGTAGGTATGTAATGTGAAACTAGACTAAGAAATTGAAAATGTGAAATAGACATAGTTAATGGATTGCGTAAACACGAACGGAACGACGAATTAGATATGTCACCGGAAAATAGCAAGAATCGTAAGTTGATCAATTTCCTAGGTAGTTGATTAACTTTCGGAATATAACAAACGGTAGTTGAAATGTATTATTTAACGGAATGGATTTCAGTTAGTTGATCAATTTACGGTAGCCTGACAGTCATTTAATAATTTACGATTTTGACACAAGTAAAATCGTCCTCAAATGGGCCAATCGTTGCTCAATGTACTATTTAACGGTGCACTGTTACCCGTAACTTAATACACTGTTCCCTGATTGGTTGCCGGGATAACAGCACGTGAGCCGTTGAACCAATCAACGTTCACCTCACCTTCGTCGGATGATTTTACGCCAAGACCCCGTAAAATGATCAATTTACGAAAATACATACGTTAAATAATACATTTCAACTGCCGTTTATTATTTTCCGGAAGTTAATCAACTACCTAGGAAATTGATCAACTTACGATTCTTGCTATTTTCCGGTGACAGATACATTCCAGACTGACCTAAAGCGGGTGATAAGATCACTTATGATAGACGAGGCAGAGGCAAAATTTACGATAACATATGAAGCAGATAGCGCACTGATTACCTATTTATGACTCAGATGATTACGAGTATGCGTATAACAAATCCACCAACCTTGAATCTTAATACGCCGACCGGCGGCTTTGCGTACGGAATACCTTTGAACGCGTAGTACGTCCCGTCCTCGCAGTCGCATTGTACGCCTTCTAACACTCCTTGCTCCACTCGCACACGTGCCATAGCGCCACGTCCTCCTGCGGAGAATAATTGTATAATTACTACACTACCGCAAGGCAGTTACAGATAAAATATATCTCATCAGGTTCATAGTACAATTTTGCGCTGTTTTTGGTATGCTGGCGCGACGCCAAATGATCATTCAGTGCATTACCGCGTGGTTACGATATTTTATGTTTCAGCTTTGACGGCTGCGGTCTTGTCATCATAGCACGCACGATATTGTTCGCTAGCGAAAAATCTATCCATTCAGATTGGCTTTAATAAAGAATAGAGGAACTTGGCCTATGTTACTTAGGTAGGTATTTTGCATGAAATGAGGTTTTGCCTATTGTTTATTATAGGTATGTAGGTATACCTAACATCTTGTCTATATTTTCTGTTATTCCAAGAAGGTATGTGTACCTTCTGTGAATGTCCGATAGTAACTCTTATGACTTAGTCAACGATCAACTATTTGTAAGTAGAGGTACCTTAACCTTTTGAACGCCATTGGCAACTTTAGTTGTCAAAACGGTCCTGTGACTAAGACTCCATCGACAACTAAAGTTGTCTAAATTTAGCTATGATAATAAAAATATTTTTTCATTGTACAGGACGTCATACTTATTAAATAAAAATCACAATCACAGACAGTTTTACTAAGCTTGGCGGTCGGGCGTGAAGAAACGTAAAAAAGCGCTGGCGTGCTAAAGGTTAACAATTGCCTACTCGTATTAATGATTTTCCACTTTTATATGGTTTACTGATAACTTACAACTTATAGAATTAGTTAACAATAGATTTATGTAGGCAGATAGATATAAGTATAGGGGCTGTTCCTGTTCCAAGCATTTGAATTTTTTACATAATGGATGAACCGGCATGGCGTGAAATGATTTTTGTGCATCGTAAATCTCCCTTGTACGGACTAGGGACGATTTATAGTGATTTGTGAACTCTGCAAGAGGAGGTAGCTTTATAAAATGTGGTGAATAGCTAAATGACAATGATGATAATGGTAGGGCATAGCGAACCTTCGCTCGAATTGAGCCGCCCGTCCGGGGAAGGACCTCCACCCTATGGAATACCACAGTCAAATGACCTGCTGTGTTTCTGCCGGTGAGTAGGGTTTCCGGAGCTCGTGGGGGGTTAGGATTGGGCCGGCATGGCGGTGGCAACTGACAGGTAACTGACCAGTTACTTGCCCGTTGTCACAGCGACTTGGGCTTCTCTTTTGCTTTCCATCAGGCGTAGGGAAGCCATTATGTCGAGCCACTATAAAAAAAAATGTTGTAATGTGTGTCTACATTATGTAGGTACATTCTCTGCTTGTGTGTTGTGTTTGTGTCGAAGTCACACACCATTAACTATACATATCTTAACTAATATTATAAAGCTGAAGAGTTTGTTTGTTTGTTTGAACGCGCTAATCTCAGGAACTACTGGTCCGAATTGAAAAATTCTTTTTGTGTTGAATAGACCATTTATCGAGGAAGGCTTTAGGCTATATAACATCACGCTGCAACTATTAGGAGCGAAGAAATAATGGAAAATGTAAAAAAAACGGGGAAAAAATAACTATTCCACGCGGACGAAGTCGCGAGCACAGCTAGTAATATTATAAAGCTGAAGAGTTTGTTTGTTTGAACGCGCTAATCTCAGGAACTACTGGTCGGAATTGAAAAATTGTTTTTGTGTTGAATAGACCATTTATCGAGGAAGGTTTTAGGCTATATAACATCACGTTGCAACTTTTAGGAGCGAAGAAATAATGGAAAATGTAAAAAAAAACGGGGCAAAAATAACTATTCCACGCGGACGAAGTCGCGAGCACAGCTAGTTATTACATATTAATAAAGAAATTGTAGTAAGGCACCTTAGACTTGGCACGACTTTGTCTTAGTAGAAGATCCCGCCCGCCATACAACGACCTTCACCCAGACGTTTATTGGATGAAACTTATTTTTTAAGTAATTAAATATGCCAAGAAATATAATGCACATTGGTTGCCGATCAAGTTTTGGTCCAGGGTATGATTTGATGGATCATATGGATGGGGTAAGCATGGTTAAACATTTCACCGGTTTGATTATTAGATAAATTCTATACCAATCGAAAGTATGAAGCCAATAGAATATGCAAACTTTATGCTGCCTATAAGAATAGCCGGAAATAAGAGGAAAAGATTCCGATCACAACTCTTGAGTAGCCAGGTAGGTACATCAATACTTACATTTTGCACCGGTCTGATTGATTCAATGAATCAATTAATCAACAGCCCAGGGGCCCTACTACAGAAAACGAAAACGATCGTTCGTTGAACGGATCGCGTATTTGTGCCCCATAAATCCCTCTCATTTGTCCCTCCCGTGTTCGAATAACTATATGTATAAATGTATTATATTTATGTATGTGTACGTATTTTTAATGTTTAATGTTATTAGGTAACCTTGCAGCACACTACCTACATTTTTATTTCTGCTTAGCCCAATGGTTGACTGGTATAGAATGCCTATGCGGCATTAAGTCCGCCTTTTGTACACTGTTATAATTGTGCAATAAAGATTAAATAAATAAATACCTACATAATGTAGGGTGTAGGTACCTATATGTTCCCGTGTAGATTACATAGGGTGTAGATTTGAAGCAAACGTAGGTACTGATTATAATTTAACGTATTTTATTTCGATAAATTGTAATCAGTCGAAATGAAACCGTCAAATTGTGATATGATATGCGTATGCGTCAGATGCGCATCTCGCGTGCTGATTGGTTGAACGGAATATGACCCGTGAAATAATACATTGGGCCGCCAATTTGATGAATCATGTGCACGAAGTTTGTGCACTGATTTCGAAAACTCTTTTTTTATTAGATACAGAATTTGTATTGGACAATTTCAGCAGTAAGTAAGTAATTGTAATGCGAAAAAATCAAGTGTAAAGATCAAGAGAGAAGAAGAAAGGATACTTGCAGTTATAACTGAAACGAGTGATGGCGAACTGTTACCCGAGCGCCTTCAAGGAAACAAAAACTGTACTGCGAACTAAAGCAACATTTCGTCGACTAAAGTCAAGGGACAATAAACTGATTATTGCATAGGATTTACCTGAGTGTTAGTTGTTTTTGCTGTTTCATGATGCCGTCAGCAAACTAAAGATAAATAATGTTATGATGTAAAATCAGTTTATTATACATACATACTTATCTAGATAGGTACCTACTTAGCGCAAAATGTGTACTTTGACACAATGAAGACGTTGAGCACGTTAGTATTGGGCATTGGGCAGTGATTGGACGAACATGCCACAAGAGACGGGTTAAATATGGGGAACTAGGTAAGCTGTTCGGCGGCCCTATTGATTGCTCTATGCTCTCTAAAAAAACAAATTCTGCTGCGCGAACGCACTCTTTCCATTTGAGGTGTTACCCCTCCTGGTGCTCTGTAAGGGGGCACAGGCCGAACACTCCTTGAGATAATTTAATATGTGTATGTGAGACATCGGCCTATTATTATTAATATTGATTGCCCCAGGATGGCAAATAAATAAAAAACGGCAAAAAACGGCAAATAAATATTGCATAATGATGGGAACTAAGTCATAGGGCTATTTGACAAAGGTCCTTAGGTCCTATTGTACAGGATAACTGGGCCTTTTTTGCTGGATATCAAAGGCTTGGTACGGAACCCTTCGTGCTCGACGCACACTCACACTTAGCCGGCTTTTTATTAATATAATTGTCATTTAAGTAAAATTGAAAATATAACGTTAAACAATTTAACTTATTTTTTGTATTTATGAGCAAGGACTCCTATGTTAAGAATCCACTGTTTGGTTTTTGCATTTTAAATTTCTAGAGGTAGACCTTAAAAGAGTGGATAAAAAATCTGTGTATTTACGACATCACATTCTAATGTGTATTTTTTTAAAACGCTGGCTGCCCAACGTGATAGATAATAACCCAAATAACCCAAAAGCAGCACGTTAATAAGTCGCTTCGGGTAACATCGTCTGTAAAATAAAACTAAAACATTAGCGGACGCGGCGATGTCCGAATAAGTGATTAGTTACGTACGCGTGCGTCCCTCCCCCTATAGTAGGGGAGCCCAAGGGGGGATTTCGGGAGTTACTAAAGCGCGGCAGATTAACATATAGGGAGATACCTTGTACCCGATTAAATACTTCCACCAAACATGAGTCCCGTAAATGCGGCCGCCCGTCAGGGATAAAGGATCAGATTAGTAAAAAAAAGTTGATCATCAGAAATTCTTGAGCGCGTCAGATTAAGGTAGGGTGAGTTAGTTACATGCTAAAAAGTATATATTCCACTAATCTGACAATTTCCGATTGTCGTTAAGAAGTTACTGGGTTACAAACTTGTAAAAAAAAACGTCATCTCGACTTTCTCGAGCGTGGCTAAATTTTTTTTTATTTTGAAGGAAATAATTCAACGTTCACAAAAAATATATAATCTGACGATTTCCATAAGCCGAAGTAAGGAAAACTAATTAATAAAGTTTAATGCGTGCAGCTACGTAATCCCTGTATTCCCCACTCCGCGTTTCTATTCCTCTCTCACTTTTTCTCTATCTATGACTCTCTCACTCCGTCCCCACTCTGGTTTCTGTTGCCATGACGCTATGACGCCAAAGATTTGAAAAAATAAAAAAATAAAAAATTCTATTGTCAGATTAGGCGAATCCCTCTAGATAATCGTCAGATTATGAGACAGCACGTCTAGGGTATATAGATGAACCATAATATATCTTAATCTGACGCGCTCGAGTATTTCAAAATGGCGATTTTTTTTACACAGTTTAAAAATGGCCGCGAGTTTGGGTCACATCCAAATCGTCAGATTATTATATAAGAGCTTTTTTTTAGGTTCACTTAACACCCCCTTAGAAAATCTGACGCGCTCGATTAAGTTTTTTTTTTATCGATTTCAACCCTTACGTATGACTACCCCCATCATGGAAACAATCAGATTAACATACGTACATTTTCCAAAATACGTAAAACATTGATGCTATCAATATCTGACGCGCTCCAGTATGTCCATGCATCGGTTTTTTTTTACATTTTTGAAAATTTATAGCCGCTCCCCCCACCAATGAAAGTGTATATGTTGCAGTCAGAACCCTTAACCAGTCAAAAGTACTATTGACTAGCAAAATCAGTCAAAACTACTTTTGACCATATGCTTTGGTCAATAATACTTTTAACTGAAATAACAGTTAAAAGTACTTTTGCCCAATGGAGCTGGTTAAAAGTACTTTTGACTGGTTGTATCAGTCAAAACTCTTAAAATTGGTGGTCGATAAAAATAACGACAAACGCACATAAATAAACTTTAATATTACTCATACCTATTCTCTTCTTCTCGAGACCAAAACTCTGAGATCACTCTATGTCTGGCGGTCAGCAAGTTTTCGTGCAGACAGGTATTCGCGAGACTCTTAAGCAGGTGTGCCATAGCTTTTGGAGCGACACCACATCCGCACCGATTGGCAAATGAGTCTAAAAAGCCTCACCTTGACAGATTGTACTTACAGCGGCCAACCTAAGTGCACAGCCTGTCCAGAGTCTTCCACATTATACAGGTTAAGGTGTACCCCAGCAAGCTCTTTGAGGGTACAGTGAATGTGGCTGCACCCACCACACCTTTACGTCCCATTATGTGGATCACGCCCCCGCACTCACGACTCGGGACAAAAAGAAGAGGCTCATACAATGCGTCGTATGCTCTCCAGCGACGCCCGGGCCTGGGCGAGGGCGGCGTAGAGCGAACGTCGCTGGAGACAGTGACAAGGACGGAGCACCCACTGACCCAGGCGTCACCTAAAGCGCATTAGACGGTGGCAGCCGGGGTTTTTAGAGGGTATTTTCTGCTGACGTGGAGCGAGTCCCACATAACCTGCTACCCCCCGGCCAGCGATCTTCTCATCTCCGCAAAACGACGATAGTGGAGCATCTCACAAAGAACTTTAAGAAATTTATGGTCCTCTGTTATATCTGCCACCTTCTGAAGCAGTTTCCTTATGTTGACTGTATCAAGCTGCGGATAGGTCAACAAAAATGGCCTGTAATCTGATTCGACTAGAACCCAACCTAGATATGCTGGGTGAGTTTTAGGATTTGACTGCAGCAAGACTTACCAGGTCTGGTGAAATCGTTTATTATTCACTAGCTGTGCCGGCGGCGCCGCACGCTTGGATATCGGATTTCAAAAATAACGAACTTCCATGAAATGGTACCTACATTTTAAGTTAGACCTCTAGCAATACATTGGTGAAAACCGCATTTAATTCCATGCAGTAGTTTTCGCGTAATGCGCGATCAAACATGCAGATAAAAATTTCTCCCGTTTCCTACACACTTCCCGTCACTGCTCTGCTCCTATTGATTGTAGCGTAATGAAATGAGTACTCCTCCTGCCCAGGAGTATGAAAAATATTCGTACCAAGTTTCGTTAAAATCCGTCCAGTAGTTTTTGTTTCTATAACGAACATACAGACAGACAAAAATTTACTGATTGCATTTTTGGCATCAATATCGATCACTAATCGATAGTTATTTTGAAAAAATATTTCATGTACAGAATTTACTTCTCTACAGATTTATTATAAGTATAGATAGAAGATAGAATAGAAGAAGATAGATAGTATAAAATGATTTCAAATTTATTAAAAAATAACTTTTGTATTTACATCTAACGAGTTAATATTACCTACTTTTGACTGATGCTGTTTTGCAGTTAAAAATACTATTGACCAACAGCGTCAGTTAAAAGTACTTTTGACCGCAAATTTGCAGTCAAAAGTATTAATAACCAATATTTTTCAGTCAAAACCACTTTTGACCAACCTGTTCAGTCAAAAGTACTTTTGACTGATTTTGCTAGTCAATAGTACTTTTGACTGATTAAGAGTTTTGACTGCAACATATATATTATATAACATTTTTTTCTTCTAATTATCTAAGCTTCGCAATCGAATAGGTCTCTATGATGCTCGAGTAAATCCCGATTTAGCATCCCGGGCTCCCCTACCACTAGCTTTATTATTAAACTAGCAGCCCGTCCCGGTTTCGCACGGGAGACTCATTTTTCAACACCTTCGGTTACTAGTTCAAATTTTACCAAGGATCCCTAATTTTTTTCAAAATAATATGTATCCTATGTCAAATTGGAAGAATGTAGCATTCTATTGGTGAAAGATTTTTTTAAATCGGCCCAGTAGGTACTTTTTGAGCCTATTCATTACAACCAAACAAACAAAGTTTTCCTCTTTATAATGTTAGTGTAGATTAGTGTAGATTGCCCAATTGTCAAATAACAATACAATAATGACCGGCAATGTGATAAATAATGAAGTTTAGATAGTAATTATCATTTTTTCCAATAGAGCTTGACATTATTCATAATGCCCGAACATTATAAATAATGCCCGCATTAATCACTTGGTCCATAACATATACTTAACTACCTACATAATTATTAACGGATATTATTAACAATATTAATTTATTTTGTGTTATTAGCTGTTTTATGCGAGCTCGGCGAGTGTTTACCTACCTGTGGTCCCAGTAGGTTTGACCCTTTATCGGATCCACGGGTAATGTTGATTCCCCGGTAGTATATCCATCACGATTTAAGGCTTAATTAGCTAAATAAGTAGGTAAATATTACGGGCAGAGGAGTTTTTGCGATCAGCGAGAGCAAGACTTTGCGATCTAGAATCAAGCAAATCACTTACCAAATCACCTGCCCTATTAGCCCTGCATAAGTACATACTACTACCTAGTTTCTATCGACCAATTGGCAGTACTGTCCCCTAATTCCTAACCGTTAAGGAGTTATGTGGCTTCATCATCAGCACCAGATGTTGGCGCCCGGAAGCATATACCTGAGTAAAATATGATTACGTAACAAAAACATAATAATGAGCATACAATTCGGTTGTTGCCCTCAATTTCTCCAGGATCCCATCATCAGATCCTGACTTGGTGATAATGGGACCACCTCGGAATTGTCTTCTGTCGAACAAAGAAAACAATTTTTGAAATCCATCCATAATTGACGGAAATATTGGTGAACATACATAAAAAAATATAGGTACATATTATACATATAGACGAATTGAGAACCTCCTCCTTTTTGAAAGTCGGTTAATAAAAAAGACATCGTCATGTTGGAGTGTCGTGGTCGTCCATGTATTATGTACAAGGCTGAGGCTACGTATTGCACAGAGCCACCCAGTCAAATGTTGATGATTCTGCCCTCGGGACATCGAAACGGGGCCTAACTTAGTACGAAGAATTAAAGACACTGGAAGAGTTATTAAGAAGATACGCACGCTTGCTACTAAAATAGATCTACACTACACATCAATAATTCAATACCTATGTACTTGTAATGTGCGGTGTGGAAAATGTTAAGGCGACTCCGCTCCGGGGATGGCCGGTGTACTCTACACCCTACATTTGGTGTAATGTGGGCTTAGCGAGAAGACACGAGCAAGCCGGGACTGTTACACCACTGGAGACACAGACCTGGAGGAAATATGGAGACTGCAGTTAAGTAAGGAGTGCCTGATTATCTACCGGATATGTGGATTTGCTTTTACATCTGCTTAACTCCGATGGCCACTACCACGGTCTGGGATTATTTTTAAAAAGCGCCAAGCTGTTTCTTGACTAGCGTCCCGGCTAATATAATGTACACAAATGTACTGGCTGGGTTCTCAGTTGAGAAGCAGGTTAAAAATTTGTGTGTATAATTTATATGTTTTTATTCGTATGTCTGTCACATGTGTTCACTGTCTAACTTGTGTATGTTTTGGTGCTATGTACTGTAAAATACCAAGTGTTAAATAAATAAATAAATGTGCCCCACCACATGTGCGAAAGGGACATTTTGCGAAAGAGATATTCTGCAAAAGGGGCATTTTGCAAAAGGGGCATTCTGCGAAAGGGACGTTTTGCGACCAAGGGACATTATGCGAAGGGAACATTCTGCGATGGAAGGATTTTGAGGACTAGTGGGTAGTCTGCTCGGAGATGAGCGTGTACAAACAGAAATTTTAACCTCTCAACTAGGTTCCACATTCAAGTCTTTTATTATACGAATGGCGGCAGACGAGCAAGTGCGATGCCTGATAATAAACAATCGACACCGCCCATGGACACTCAATCGAGTTCTGGGGTCGCTGCCGGCCTTTTAAATATAAATAGGTACGCTAAATCCAGTTCCGTTACCCAGTATTGCAGACACAACAGAAAATGCATATCGTTGCGCCCGATATCGGATTTACAATTCAATGTCAGTATATTACACTTTCATCATCATCATCAGCCTATTACAGTTCATTGCTGGACATAGGGCTCTCCAGATGTTCGCCACTTAGGGCAAACATCTGGAGGATATAACCGTAGCTTTCTAACTCCGGTAGGGCTGCTACCCGTGATCAGTCTGTGGTATTTAGCTTCGCCTTCAATTGTGATGGTTATACCTACCGCCACCAGTCCGTTGTCAGCTCCTCGTTTGTTATTCGGTAGAATGCACCAAAGACAGGTGAGGTTGGCTTAGAGCGAAATGATGATAGGCCAATTACGTACAATAACAAATTCCTTATAGGTATCCTACATAGATATTACACTTAAGTATTACTGTTTTATGTGAGGATAATCTTTATTGCACATCTGTATGGTAGGTATATTAACTTTAAACTACGTATACCTAATAGACATTCATTTATTATAAAATTTCGGCGGTCTTAGCGCTTAACCTTAAAAAATATAACATGAACTATGTATTAACTTATTCCATAATTTTACTCTCCTCCCGGACCATTTAGGATTCTATGATACATTGATACTACCTTCCAGATAAATGTTTATAGGTATCCATTATTTTTCTCATAGGACATCCTACTTTAACCTCATTAATTTTTAAATTTTTCACGCCGCTTCTGCATACAAAGGAGGAAGCAGAGTGTATCGCCACTTGCGGTTCGGAAGCGGACTACTACCTACAGTGAATGAACGGACGAGTGAGTAATTTTACTCCATATAGCACGGGGATTCAAGATATGACTAGTTCTGAAGTTACTCGTGGATATATTATTTGTATTTATGTCACCGTAAAAGTTTACCGTGTGTTTATGTACCGTTAACTCCGTCCCAGGCGGTGCAGTGTCTGTGGAGAGGTCACTCCACCCACGACAGATTTACTGCGTGGACAACAACACGGAAAGTGACAGTTTACCAGTGATAAGTCCGCACAGATAGGCGTAAGTGAGGGCGCTAGGGGTCACTTTTGACAGTGGGAGGATCCATTGTAGACCCATTGTTCGGTTACCGCCCGCTTTGATCCGGGCAGCCCCCGGACAGTAAGGTACCGTTCCGCCTCGGCACTGGTTTGCTCCTTTTGGGTGTAGGGAGCACCGACTTTTTTGGCTGGATGGCTGGTGTCGTTATCGACCACACCTAGCACAAGGAAAAAGCAGTACTCAAAGGAAATGCCCCGCTTACCCATGCGCATTGCTACATGGAATGTCCGGACAATGAGGACAGGCCTCCTGGACACCTGCGGAGGTTCAGACTGCACACAAGAACTGCGTAAGACTGCTGTGATTGATGCGGAATTAAACAGGCTTAACATCGCAATTTGTGCTTTACAAGAGACCAGATTACCTGATGAAGGCTCTCTGCGCGAAGCTTCGTATACTTTTTTCTGGAAGGGGAAGGATTCCACTGACGCGAGGCGACACGGTGTTGGTTTTGCGGTTAGGAAAGACTTATTGTCTGTCATTGAGACTCCTCGTGGCATTTCAGAGCGCATAATGGTCTTACGGCTCAACAGTGGCTGTGGTTATGTCTCACTAATATCCGCATATGCACCGACACTATAGTTCATTCGCGTTAAGAAAATAGTGACTGACAGGTCACTGACAGGCCACTAGCCAATTAAAACGCTAGAAATTATAATTTATAATTTCTAGCGTTTTAATTGGACCTTTTCGTCGATAGCCTTCTTTTCGCCGATGACGCGGCTTTTGTAGCCAACTCTGCCTGCGAGCTCATGATTGACAGGTTTTCTCGGGCTTGCAATCTTTTCGCCATGTCCATAAATGAAAGAAAGACAGTTGTTATGTCCCAGGGCGGTGTGACTTCACCAACAATTTCACTAGATGGCGCACTGCTCCAGGAAGTGGATAAGTTTTGTTATCTAGGGTCAACCGTACCGAGTAATCACTCACTAAACGCAGAGATCGACAACCGCATCGGTAAAGCAGCGACCATGTTCGGGAGGCTTAATTCAAGAGTATGGCACAATAAACACCTGACTATTAAGACCAAGATGATCGTCTTTCAGGCATGCATCTTAAGTATACTCTTGTACGGAGCCGATACCTGGACATCATATGCTAAGCAGGAGCGTCGACTTAACGCTTTCTATATGCGCTGTCTACGGAAAATTTTGGGCATGACATGGCAAGACAGAGTCACCAATGAGAGGGTTCTTGAAATAGCGCAGCTGCCTAGTTTAACCGCGCTTCTTAAGCAGAGGCGCCTGCGCTGGCTAGGGCATGTGCACAGGATGGAACCTTCTCGTCTACCGCGTCGTGTTCTTCTGGGTGAAGTTGCGAACGCCAAAAGGGAAGTTGGGAGGCCTTTGCTTCGCTTTAAAGACTGTGCCAAGCGGGACATGATTGCGTTTGGCATCGATTACCGGAACTGGGAAAGGGTTGCTGACGGACATCCCGAGTGGCGTGGGCATGTTGCGGAGGGTCGAAAGGTGTGCGATGAGACATGGTTCAGGGTACTGGCCGACAGGAGAGAGAGGCGCTACCAAGGTGGTAATAGCATCAACATGCCGGGTGCAAGCTTTCCCTGCCGGTTCTGCGGGAGGGTGTGCCGATCCCGCATTGGTCTCATAAGCCATGAGAAGAGTTGCCTCCGAGGCACTGTGTGAATCGTCTGTAATAGACGTTAAGGCTGTTATATTATTATGTACCGTTACTTTATAATCTATCTCGCGAGATTGTAAACTGTCGAAAGATTGTGAACTGTAACATAATGATTACCTACAGTTTATCTACTTACATATTATTTTTCGGTAGATTGTAATCGATTGATTGAAGTGAAATTCTTAAATTAAAATCTGTCGCGCGTTAAATTATTATTATAACAGTTTGTCCACATTGTTCGATCACAGTCTACCGAAAAATATTAGGTAAGGTAAGTAGGTACTACGTACGTTAAATTGTTCTATTAGCAGTTGTTATGGTTCACAATCTTTCGACATTTGATGTGGACGTAAATAGAACCAGAATATCTAATCGCCACCCGTAGAACAGGGGCCCTACTACAAAAAAAAACCGGCCAAGTGCGAGTCGGACTCGCGCACGTAGGGTTCCGTACCACTGATTGAATGAAAAAATTAGGTAATTTGATTTATGACGTTTAAAAAAAACTACTGTCTAGATTTCATTCAAACCAAATATCGTTAGTAGTTTTTATAGTAATACACATCATATATTTTTTTCAGTTTTACCATGCCCATATTTTAGAAGTTACGGGGGGGGGGGGACGGACGGACACATTTTACCACTTTGGAAGAGTCTCTCGCGCAAACTATTCAGTTTAGAAAAAAAATTTGTTAGAAACCTCAACATCATTTTCAAATACCTATCCATAGATACCCCACACGTATAGGTTTGATGTAAAAAAAAATTTGAGTTTCAGTTCTATGTATGGGGAACCCCAAAAATTTTGAACTTTTTTCTGATTTTATTTTCACATCTTAATGCGGTTTACAGAATACATCTACGTACAAAATTTCAATAATGTAGCTCTTATAGTTTCGGAATAAACTGGCTGTGACATACGGACGGACAGACAGACATGACGAATCTATAAGGGTCCCGTTTTTGCCATTTTGGCTACGGAACCCTAAAAACGAAAACTAACGTTCGTTGAACGCATCACGTATTTTTGCCCCATAAATCCCTCTCATTTGTCCCTCCCGCGTTCTAATAATTATATCAATTAAATTGTTGAAAATCGACGTTGACGAATTTTAGTTAGTATATTCGAACACGGGAGGGACAAATGAGAGAGATTTATGGGGCAAAAATACGCGATCCGTTCATCGAACGATTGTTTTCGTTTTTTGTAGTAGGGCCCCAGAACCCTTTTCATGTAGGTATTATTATTACTCTAACGGTATCTATTTTCAATTTCACAGTGACATATATAATATTATTAGGCTTACTACTAATAACGTTAATTTTCTATTTTTCACAAAATACTAATTAATAAGTTGTGTTTTTACAATTTACGTTATTTATGTCTTATAACTAAATGATAAAATCATGAAATATTTGTAACTGTAAGTATAATTTTTTTTTAAAAGATTTTGGAATAACCTCACTCCATGGTAAGCTGTAAATTAGGAACTTAAAGTCGTTTCATAAATTCTATCCAGATCAAAGAAAAGAGTTTTCTTTTTCTCACAATTTTTCCTTTTGATTGGTATCCAATATTGCCATACAATTGAATTACAAGTAACTTTGAACAAAAACCGATGTAGGGGAGATACATAAAGGGGCCCTAGTCCCCTCCGGCTTATGATAGGTATTAGGGAATGCAAATACCTACCTACTATTTGGAATTCCTATGGGATGAAGAGGGTGCTGGGCGGTGAGATGAAAACTGATCATGTGAAATGCTTTCATTGCTTTTTACGCGTCGCTAGAGGCAATTTAGTTGTTGCGGTGTTTTGTAGCGGATAGTGCGCCCCCAGGGACCGCTTAAAATGATGATGTATTCTATAAGCTATGTGGGTAGCGAAGCCAATATAGAGGTACTATATTGCTGATTGATTTCTTACAAATGTAACATATGATGTTTGCTCCGGTACTAGAGACTTAAGAGAGGTAGGGCATGGCGAAAATCAAACACAACACCTACCACGCAACTAATCTTCGCTCGAATTGAGCTGCCCGTCCGGGGAAGGACCTCCACCCTATAGAATACCGCAGCCAAATGACCTCCGCGTCATGTTCCTGTCGGTGAGTAGGGTTTCCGGAGCTCGTGGGAGATTGGGGTTGGGCCGACATGGCGGTGGCAACTGACAGGTAACTAAACAGTTACTTGCCCGTTGTCACAGCGACTTGGGCTTCTCTCTCGCTTTCCATCAGGCGTAGGGAAGCCATTATGTCGAGCCACTATATATATAAAAAAAAAAACTTAGGTACATATACCTAAGTAGGTATATATATGTAATGTACCTAAGGACCGGATGCGTCTGCGTCAGCTAAGTAGCTGTGATGTAATTTATCATTATGTCACAGTACTCACAGTGGGTGGAAGTAACGCGTGACAGATTTAAATTTAACTATTTGACATCGATCGATCACAGTTTACCCAAAAATACTAGATAAAATTTAAGTTGTATGTTACAGTTCATAATCTTTCGACAGTTTACAATCTCGCGAGATAGATCATAATCTAACAGTATTTATGTCACCGGAAAATAGCAAGAATCGTAAGTTGATCAATTTCCTAGGTAGTTGATTAACTTCCGGAAAATAATAAACGGCAGTTGAAATGTATTATTTAACGTATGTATTTTAGTAAATAATAAACGTAACGTAAAATCATCCGACGAAGGTGAGGTGAACGTTGATTGGTTCAATGGCTCACGTGGCGTTATCCCGGCAACCAATCAGGGAACAGTGTATTAAGTTACGGGTAATAGTGCACTGTTAAATAGTACATTGAGCAACGATTGGCCCATTTGAGGACGATTTTACTTGTGTCAAAATCGTAAATTATTAAATGACTGTCAGGCTACCGTAAATTGATCAACTAACTGTAATCCATTGCGTTAAATAATACATTTCAACTACCGTTTGTTATTTTCCGAAAGTTAATCAACTACCTAGGAAATTGATCAACTTACGATTCTTGCTATTTTCCGGTGACATTTACAATTTTACGGTGACATAATATAAAAATGAATTGCTGTTCGTTACTCTCGCTAAAACTCCAGAACAGCTGGACCGATTTGGCTAATTTTGGTCTGAACTGAATTATTTGTGGAAGTTTAGGGAAGCATTAAAAGGTGAATAACGGGTGGTAGGTAGGTACGAAGTTTGCCGGGTCAGCTAGTCTATAATATAAAAAAAACCGGCCAAGTGCGAGTCGGACTCGTGCACGTAGGGTTCCGTACCACTGATGGAATGAAAAAAATTAGGTAATTTGATTTATGATGTTTAAAAAAAAACGATTATAACTAACTAAATATTTCGTAGTAATGTTAGTAGTTTACATAGTAATACACATCATATATTTTTTTCAGTTTTATAGTGCCCATATTTTAGAAGTTACGGGGGGGGGGGGGGGGGGGGGACACTATTTACCACTTTGGAAGAGTCTCTCGCGCAAACTATTCATCTGAGAAAAAAATTATGTTAGAAACCTCAACATCATTTTCAAATACCTATCCATAGATACCCCACAGGCATGGGTTTGATGAAAAAAAAAATTTTGAGTTTCAGTTCCATGTATGGGGAACCCCGAAACTTTTGGATTTTTTTCTGATTTTACTTTAAAATCATAATGCGGTTAACAAAATACATCTACTTACCAAATTTTAATAATGTAGCTCTTATAGTTTCGGAATAAACTGGCTGTGACATACGGACGGACAGACAGACAGACATGACGAATCTATAAGGGTCCCGTTTTTGCCATTTTGGCTACGGAACCCTAAAAATGAATCGCTAAAATTGTTGATGTTATCTCAATAGCGCTTCGACCAATTTGGTCAATTATTTTTGCTAAATGTTCGTTAAAATTCAAGGATAGTTTTTAAGGCGAATAATTGCCACGAGAAACCGCGGGTAGCAGCTTAGCATTCGTCTGCCACCTCTTGAATAAAAAAACTCCTAACTTTTCAATATAATACATAGTATGTAGGTACTATGTTGGTACTTCTTTTGTTAAAAAATTTCTGCTTTGTCAATAAAACACGAGAAACTAGAACAAACTTGCTGTTCCAAGCCTCAGGTTTCATAAAACTGGAATTCATTTACTGGGTAAGAGTAAAACTCTGTTATGAAATAGGTAGTAGTAGTACCTACGGCAAAATATTGTGGAAATACCTACATAAAGGGTTTTACCAACATAGGTTTAAGTCTATGTAGGTAAGTCGTGTGGCCATGTGTAATGAAAGAAAGAAAGAAAGTCGAGCGCGAAGCAGACACTGCCGTACCATCCTTAACAGGAACCATTTCGCCCCATTTTCAGGCCCCTATCTGAGAACCTTTGGATAAGACCAGTGCGCTGAAATTAGTTAAATAATTCGTCGTCTAGTAAGCTATACGCATATACTTAAAATCCAAAATTTCAAGTTTGTAGGTCATTTAGTTCCCAAGTTATGCGATTTCGCATTTTCGACAGACACTCACGCACTCACTCACTCACTCATGATCATCAAAATAGAACTAGTACTTCCCATAAACATAGAGAGTTGAATTGATAATCAGGGTCAGCTGGTGACCCCAAGAACCCAACCAAAACTAGAGATCGACATATACCGCCTTTACGAAAAATATTCTACTAGGTGGGCCGCTTCATTTGATGTCTAATTGGAAGATCTGAACTATCTGATGAAGAATCCTCAGCCGGTCTCAGCTGTATTAGAGATATGGTAATGCCCCTTTCTACTATTTGTACATTAAAAACCGGCCAAGTGCGAGTCGGACTCGCGCACCGAGGGTTCCGTACAAACCTGCAAGGTTTACAAAGTTTTTGCGTTGACTTAGAATTTTTTTTTTCACGCGTTAAAGGCAATTAGATCTAAGTATTTCATATGAATTTCAACTTGATAGCTCTACGCGTTCATGAGGAAAAAAGTAATAAGTTTATATTTATTAAAAAATATATATTTTGTAATGTAACTAAAAATTTAAGGTTTTTGGAATTTTTCCTTTATGTGTGCTATAAAACGTTGCTTCATGCCAAATTTCAAGATTCTAGGTCGACTGCAAGTACCCTTTAGGTTTTGATTCCCTTGCGAGTACTTGCGAGTTTCAAAATATGCAGCTTAAATTGCTGTTTCTTTTGATTGCGTTGACATAGAAGTTTGATTTTGTTACAGCTTAAAGGTATTATAGACCTGAGTATTTGGTATGAATTTCAATTTAATACCTCTACGCGTTTATGAGGAAATGTGTAGTAAGTTTAAAATTAATAAAAAAAATAATTATGTGATGTAACTAAAAATTTATGGTATTCGTAATTTTTCCTTTATCTATGCTATAAGATGTTGCTTCGTACCAAATTTCAAGATTCTGAGTTCACGGGAAGCACCTTGTAGGTTTTGATTCCCTTGCAAGTGTCGAAAATTTGCGGCATAAACGGCTGTATCTTTTGATTGCGTTGGCTTAGAAGTTTGATTTTTTCACAGCTTCAAGGGACAGTAGACCTGAGTATTTTCAGCTTCATACCTCTACGCGTTCCTGAGAAAAAGGGTCTTGACAGACGGACGGACGGACAGACGGACAGCAAAGTGATCCTATAAGGGTTCCGTTTTTTCCTTTTGAGCTACAGAACCCTAAAAATCGACTAAGTCCGGCGTAGTGGGCCACATCTCCTATAGTGGGACACGTCTTCTAGTTTGATCTAGCTCATAGCGTTCCACTGCTGGGCGAATACCTCCCTTTCATCTTTTAACAGATATAAATAAAATTAATCTATCACGTTTCTACAAAAAGCAAAGAAATCCCACCAAAAACATTCTGTAAAAAACTAGCCAAGTCTCGATGGAGCTGCTTGTTTATCTCTAAAAAGTAATAAAATCTAGACCAAGTCGTGCCAAGTCTAAGGTTTCTTACTGCGATTTCTTTATTATTATAGTTAATGTTGTGTGACTTGGCTGTTAAACATTCTTTATAGGTACTGACCTACACAACATTTGTAACGTTTTCCAAGTGGCGATTTTCCATCGTCAATGGGTACCTACCGCTACCCAATTCTGGCGACCGATTAGTGCAATGGCGTCATGAAGCACCTGCTTATAAGGGTACAATCCTAGACCCTTCAACGGCCAAGTCACACATCATTTACTATAATAATAGAGATATCGCAGAAACTTTAGACTTGGCACGACTTTGTCTAGATTTCATTACTTTTTAGAGATAAACAAGCAGCTCCATCGAGACTTGGCTAGTTTTTTACAGAATGTTTTTGGTGGGATTAAATCTACATAATGTACCTATTTACAAAAATAACTGATGTTATTTATTTAATTAAGTCGTTTAGAATAGAAGAATTGAAGTTGGCATTTAAATAAAAATATAAGGCAAATATAGAAAAACCATTTTAAATTCACCATTTGGGGCAAAGCGATTCTTGCCTTTTAAAGCGTCTGCAAAACAAATAATGGGGTGCACACCCCGGAGCAATTATGGCGAAAAACTTCGGGGAAAATCAGCCAATGTAAACGACATGAGCAGCAGTTTCACCCCTCTCCCTCTACATAAACAATATACTTTATAAAACATTCCGCGTTTTGGGGTTCAAGTGTCTGCACCGGAGTACACCGTATTGCGTGACTACCTATTGTAGGCTGATGATAGTTGCAAAACCACCATTTTTTTGGATGCTTATTATGTATTTCATGTATCGTAGTCCACTGCAGTACATAGGCCTCTCCAGGTGTTCGCCACTTTGGGTAAACATCTGGAGGATTTACTCTTAATCAACACGCTGGGCAGGCGGGTTGGAGATAGCAGGGCGTAGTTCCTCGCCCCAGTGACGCTGCTGCTCTTCATCGGCTTGTGGCATGTCTACCCTTTATCGTGGTGGTTTGCCGCCACTAATCGGTAGCCAGCGCCTCGTTTGTTATTCAATAGGATGCACCACGGGCAGGCGGCTTGGAGCGGAAAAAGCGATGTTTACTACATTGTGTTCAGTTATGTGCTACCTATTGTAGGCTTACGATAGTTGAAAAACGACTATTTTGAATGCTTTGTATGTCTTACATGTATATAAAGGAATTGGGACATCACACAACCCTATAAGTAAGTAAGTATATCTGTCGCACAGCTAACTGGTTAAAATAGCCGCTCAATCAAACAGCTAGCTAGCCCTTTGACTGAACAACGCCATTCAACAATACGTCTAGCTTTTTAATTGAATACTACAGGTGATTGAAAAGCCGGCGTCTCATTGAATTAGTTTAGCGCTCACCACCGCGGCGCTAGGTGCGTTTTGTTTTCAATCTGGCGTCATCTAGCCGGTGTTTGTGGTTGTTTCAAGATAATTCTCGGACGGAAAGTAGTAAATACTAATGTTACAAGCTTAAGGAAGCATGATACGAGTGAAAAAAATTTGAACACATACCTACCTATTCGAGGAGAAATTATGGGATTTGAAAGGCATCACCAAGGTTGGAGTAAATGCAATTCTTGTATAAATAATAAATCAGCTATAATTTATTGTTACAGAAAAAAACACAAAAAGTTTCCCTATTCTCTCAAAAACCACTTGGCTAAACGTCGCGTCGTGTAGCTGTAGTGTTGAACGTTATAGTAAACAAGTCGGCTAAATGACGTATAGACGTGTGATTGAAAGGGGTTGTTCAGTCAAAGGGCCTAGCTATTTGATTGAAGGGCTATTTTAATCAGTTGACTGCGACATTTCTATCACGCACCCAGCATTTAATTATACAGAGTTCCTATTCCTATTGCATGCAACGATTGTCGCCGACAATAATATTCCGGTCTTGATGAAAGAAGAGTTTGTGCCGAGGAATGGAGTCAGGTTAGGTATACATGGTCTATAAGTAGGTATGCTTTCACGAATTGGAATCAATTAATTATAATTTGAAGTACAGGCACTGTTATGTAATAAATTTAATGCATAAATCTATTAACTTCTTCAACAGAGATAGGGTATAGCGAGTCGTCGCCCGGCCGGAGAAGGACCTCCACCCTATAGAATACCGCAGCCAAATGACTTCCGTAGGTGGTCGTGGTCGTATTTCTGCCGGTGAGTAGGGCTTCCGTAGCTCGTGGGGGATTAGGATTGGGCCGGTATGACGGTGGCAACTGACAGGTAGCTGACCGATTACTTGCCCGTTGTCACAGCAAATTGGGCTTCTCTTTCGCTTTACATCAGGCGTAGAGAAGCCATTATGTCGAGCTACAATATAATAAAAATAACTTACTTATTATGAACTAGCTGTGCTCGCGACTTCGTCCGCGTGGAATAGTTATTTTTTCCCTTTTTTTTTTTACATTTTCCATTATTTCTTCGCTCCTTATAGTTACAGCGTGATGTTATATAGCCTAAAGCCTTCCTCGATAAATGATCTATTCAACACAAAAAGAATTTTTCAATTCGGACCAGTAGGGCCTGAGATTAGCGCGTTCAAACAAACAAACAAACAAACTCTTCAGCTTTATAATATTAGTTAAGATTTTGATTTGATGGTACAGTCTGCAGCAAATACCTATGTAGATTCAAGGCCTTCAGATAGTGAGATATAGCGATATGTGTTAATTAGCATCGATACAAATAAAGTATTTAAATTATTAAGTACACCCAGCCTGTCCAAATACCTAAATAAGTATAACTATCAGTCAAATTAGCAAAAAAGTATGAAGACATTTTTTATAGAAAATCGCACGATGAATAGTACCTAGTTACTAACTTAACTTTTATAATAAAACTTTACTGCTTAGCTAATTTTTTTTTCTTTTTTCAAAAAACCAAAATTTTGCAACATTAGGCCTCGAATTTTTTTTTGCACAGATCGAGCCTTTGGGGACTTATCACGAAGGGTATTTGACAAATTTTAAAAATAATTTTAAATCGTTTTTTGTAACAAGATAGATAGGTGCAGCGCGGACGGCACACTTTTTGTGCGATAGAGTCTGCGTCTGAGACATTTAAAAAGAGCGTCTAGGTCTGCCGACAGAATGATCGAAGATGTGCGTCGTGTTCGTTACTGCATAAGTATAATTTGACTGGCTCGGTGGCTCAAATGGTAGTGACCCCTGCCTTCTGAACCAAGGGTCGTGGGTTCGATTCCCACCCGGGACAAACATTCGTGTGATGAACTTGTGTTTGTTCCGTGTCAGGGTGTTTAATAATAAATAATAATAATAATAAATTTTTTTTATTTATCACACAATACAATTACATGAAACAATTACAATTTGTACCTACATTTAAATTACAATTTCATAAAAGAAATTACAGTTGGTACAATTAAATTACTTAGTGTGTGATCTGGAGCCTAAGCTAGGGCGACCCTGTATTTCAGGACTCCAGGTCCCACCTGTAGATCGAGGAAAATTTAATTTTTTTTCGATTCTGCATTTGTGTGAGTGTGTATATGTGTGGATGTGAGTGTGTGTGTGTGTGTGTGTGTGTGTGTGTGTGTGTGTGTGTGTGTGGTATATGACTAATGCTTACTGTACGTTTGATAAGAGAGATTCTGTTTCTTCATAGTTGAGTTTCAGTAGCCAATTTTGTAAAACTCGTTTACATTCCATACGGGTTCTACGGTAAATACTTAGAACTATATTTAGACGATTATAAAGATACGGTGCAAGGAAAACCAGGTTTATATTTGTATTTAAGTATTTATTTGTGGTACCTTCGTTGTTCTGATACCCATAACACAAGTGCTTAAGCTACTTACTTTGGGATCGGAGCAATGTATGTGATGTTGTCTGATATTTATTTATTTATTTAATTGCAAAAAAGTGCGTCACGGATAGTCGGTCGTCTGCGCTGCCCCTTATGCACATTCACCTAATATTTCAGGAAAATATTCTTATTAAGGTGCTGGCACAGCTAGTTCACAAGTAAAAGTATACCAAAAGGAATAGGACAAGAAAAACAAATAAAACGATCATTGGAACATCATTAATTGTTATCGATTGTTATTATTCTCGATAAGCATCAATTTTGTACACCAGGCCAAACAAATTAATCAAATTATGAAAGTTAATTGGTTAGGTACCTACCTATATTTACTAAGTACAATAATAATACAATCAAGCACAAATGGTACACAGTCATTCCATAAAATTCAGTATTTTATATGAGTAGCTACGGCATAGGTACCTACCTATTGGCAGAGAATCGGACTTATTATAAGTATTACCTTGGAAAAGTTCTGAATCATAAATACATTATTGTGTTGTGAACCAAGATGAAGTCGTGGGAAAATTTGTTGATGTACGTTTGAATTAAGTAGGTACCTAGGTGCATTCGTCTTTTGTAATACCTAACTAGACTAACTACTATCATAACTTTATATAAATAAATACACTTACTTTATATTTTGCAGTTGAAAATACATATTTTGATTGATACAGATATACCCAGTTATTTGGAAATATTAATTTGAATATTGAGTGGAATACGGAAAAATGAAAAAAAATAACGAAATGTTATTCTATCCATAGGGGGGCACGGCAGTGCCCCCGCCAAGTAGAGCGCGTTTGCCTGGCGCACTGCCCGTACCAACCTCTTTAAGAAAACCATTTCGTCGCATTTTCAGGCCCCTATTTGAGAATCTCCGGATAAGACCAGAACGCTGAAATTTTCATCATTCAGTAAGCTATAATCACATACATACTTAAAATCCAAAATATTTAGTCTGTAGGTCATTTAGTGTAGGTCACATTTCCATGGAAGTAATACGTAGTACTTAATACTTCCATGCACATTTCCGACAGACACTCACTGGTTGGTACAGTTGTGACGTTGTGTGACATGGCATCGCCGTTGCCGTTGACGACCGATTTTATTACTTTTTAGAAATAAACAAGCAGCTCCATCGACGCTTGGCTAGTTTTTTAACCGACTTCGAAAAAAGGAGGAGGTTGACGGAGGTCAATTCGTCTGTATGTAATAATATTTTTTTTTTATATATGTTCACCGATATTTCCGTCAATTATGATTTCAAAAACTTTTTTTTTGTTCGACAGAGGACACCGAGGTGGTCCCATTATCACCAAGTCAGGATCTGATGATGGGATCCTGGAGAAATTGAGGGCGACAACCGAAAATTGTATGCTCATATGGTGTTTTTGTTACGTAATCATATTTTACTCAGATATATGCTTCCGGGCGTCAACATCTGATGCTGATGATGAAGCCACAGAACTCCTTAACGGTTAGGAGTTAGGAAACAGTACTGCCATTGGTCGATAGAAACTAATAGTAGTATGTACTTATGCAGGGCTAATAGGGCAGGTGATTTGGTAAGTGATTTGCTTGATTCTAGATCGCAAAGTCTTCACTTGACTTAAATCAAATTTTTCATTCATAAGTAAAACTCTTAAGGACATTAATTAGCCTTTATTTAAGTGCACAGCACATTAACGCAACTAAAAATCGCGAAATAAAATTATTTTAAAAATAAAAATTAAACCGACTTCAAAAAAACACAACGACCAAAACTAAAAAGCGATAAATACCTAACGTAAGTAATTCTATCTCTTTATCACTTACTAGCTGTGCTCGCGACTTCGTCCGCGTGGAATAGTTATTTTTTCCCCTTTTTTTTTACATTTTCCAATATTTCTTCGCTCCAAATAGTTGCAGCGTGATGTTAAATAGCCTTAAGCCTTCCTCGATAACTGCTCTATTCAACACAAAAATAATTTTTCAATTCGGACCAGTAGTTCCTGAGATTAGCGAGTTCAAACAAACAAACAAACTCTTCAGCTTTATAATAATAACTTAAGTAAGATTAAGATTTTTGAAGTCGGTGCCAGCCAACAAATAAAATGTATATTGTTGTGTGGATTTGCCGGCCGCGCGCGTCATACAACAACAGTCTACGTTAGGTACCTAGAAGCTGGCACTCACTACACTCCAAAAATTAAGGATAGAATTACTTACGTTTTGGTCGTTTGTGTTTTTTTGAAGTCGGTTTAATTTTTTTTTACAGAATGTTTTTGGTGGGATTTTATTTTATTACTTTCATAAGCCAGGATTGTTAAAATTTTCCATCCCTGTTCGCAGATGCAGCCAAAAATTATGGCGTCAAAAATTGCAATTCAAATTCCTAGTGTCCCTCCAGGGGGTAGGTATGGATTATGATGACTAAAGTCATTTCAATTTACAGAGTATCCTTATGTGCACTTTAATCTATTATTCAGATGTGAAGACCCCTCTCCAATTATGACATTTGATGTGTAAGGGCTTGGGGCAGTCTCTACGCGATGTGCGTTATGCACTGAAGAATAAATTTAGTTAATTTGACACGAAATGTCTGCGAAATACTTATCCTAAACTTTATCAAAGAATTGTTATTATTATTAAGTACTTAGAACTTAATTGAAAACATTTTAAAATAGTTAATTCACATTCTGGCGTTGTCATGTCGCTATCAATAAGTAGGTAGAATAGCTATTAGTTATTATTCTTTGTTCTTGGGGATAAGGTCTCACTTCGATCATTCCTGATGAATTATACTTAATTCCCTTTTCGAAACAAGATTCTTTGGTTTTCATGCATTGCATTATTCCAATTCCAATAAAGGGACCCGCCGTAATTGTGCAACCAAGCATGAGTGCTTGGTGCCCTCTTCCAAAATATAACTATTACGCTTTTATTAAGCTTACCAACCCATTGAAGGGATACTCATAATTTAATTACGTAGCTACCCTAATATAACTCATTTCGAGTTAGCCGCAGGAATTGCTTCGCTGTTTAATCAGAATAAAGGTTTGCAAAAGAAGTAAGAAGATGATGGATGCTGATTTTTTGTTATAATTATAATTAAGTATGCCTACACTGTGGCCTACACTTACTAAGTGGGTCGGTATAAGTTGGGCCACATACATTTGGAATGTAGCAAAGCGCTTCAGCATTTTATTAAAGCAGCATAAACAGAAGATTAAATAAAAAATACGTAGTACAAAATTATGCATATTTAGATTTTTTACCTTCGGATACCTTTGGAGAATGGGTTTTAGTCGATTTACAGAAATAGTGATTAAGTATACTCGGTTCTACCATCATAATCAAAACGATCCATGGCTATCATGGTAAACAAACAAGATAGGTATATCACCTGTCACTTTTGTCCTACGACAATTTTTACCTACATAGGTACGTACCTGGATTAGTAAATGGTTTATAATTGAGTATAAGCATTTATCAATATGGCACACATTTCACCATTGCATAGATCGGATTCGTGACGGCAACACGCACAATAGGGATAGTACGACGAAATCCCCTTCTAAGTCTTCGTGTGTAATGGAGTGTGAAAGAATTATGATTATAATTTATATAGAAAAATATTTCGTATTGTCGAAGCTACGTAAGAGTTTATTTGATATAAAAGTCGTAAGCCTAACAAATGCCGTATTTTCCTTTACAGGAACTTTCCGAACAAAGCCTCGAGACTTTCCAGATAACTGTGCTTATATGATTCACGAAGTTCTTTGTACAAGTTAAAATATTTTGTAAAAAATAAATGCTTTATGAAAAATTATTATCAAGCTCACTTAAGCTATCCAAGTCCACTGGTTAAGTGGCCATGGCAACTGCACAAACAGTTTCATTACATAAACAGTTCACGATGCAAAGCAAGCCTAGACGTAAAACGATTGTCGGATACGGATAGAATATTGTGTAAGTATTATGGTTTGTTGTCGATATGTCGCAGGCAAATTCTATAATTATATACAATATACAAACGGCGTCGGCAGTTTACAAAGACAAATTCGTTATATAAAATGCCGTACGCCGTATGTAAGATGTCGTTAATGAACGTCTAACTACGACATGCACGTTTTTGTAGGCGAACCTACTTCAGGACAGATCTTTCTGTCTTCATCCACAGTCAACACTCCACCCCACCACACATTGAACTGGCTGGACCTGCATAGAATTTTAAATTGCTACACAGTCTCCATCTAGTGGAAAACTTGCGACGCTTGCGGTTAATGGCGTCCGCGGTCCCTCGTCGGGCCTGCTGCATGTTGATCGCGACCAGCCTCGGCTGTGTTCGGCTTCCATACATACGTTCTCTCTTTCCCACTTGGGTACCGGTAAGACCGGTTTTATAATGCCAGCCTTGGGCCGACCGTTGCTCGAACGTGACGTGTCGGGTCGTTGTGTCGAATCTCGCGCCAAAGTTTTCTCTGCGGATTGAAAATATGTGATTGTGAGCTGCTATGAAGTGAACATAGTTTGTGAGAGTTGGTTTATTAATTTTGACCACCAAAAGAAGAAAGTGTTTATTAGTGGAGTGACAAGTTACTGATAAGTACATATGTGAAGAATGTGAGACGTTGAAGTTTCTAAATAAAAAAAATTGTGTACGTAGTGCAAGATGGGCGCGTAGGATTTGTTAAATAGTGATATTATTCCTTAGAAAGTTGCACGAGCTTGGACCGCCGACATGGGGAGCAACTGGCTGCTTTCACCGTTTACTTTGCTGCTGATTTGTACAGGTAAGCGGCCGCTACTTACTTTCTGACTCAGCTCGGGTCGCGCGGCGTCGTGTTGGTTACTTCGAATGTAAACTTATGCATGTGTGTGTATTTGTTGTCATTTTGTCATTAAACCTGCGTCTTGGGTCTACAGTTATGAAATCTAGCACTTAGTAAGTCATACGACTGTCTACAGAGCCGTTTCACAACACTTGGGTAACAAAGCCTTATTGTAGTTGTAAGTTCCATTTTGCACCATTCCAAAAAAAAAGATGTTTTTTGTACAAACTTATTGAACGAAGATCTTAACAAATTGCATTTTAGCATTTATATTATCTACTATGACAATGCACATTGTTGATTAATTAATGTAAACGCAATGTTTAGGCTGAAAGTTGTCTCTAAGATTGTACACATACATAATATATAGGTGCCTACTACATCTCCTTATTCGTGACATTACTAGTAATCCTTGAAATTCAACTTCTGTTGCACTCTGCTCTGCACTGTTACGTCGGTGTAACAAGCTACTGCAACCCGTGTCGCATCGAATTTTAGTATGTTTACGCCATGACTCCGATAGTTACACACGTATTTTAACCGACTTCAAAAAAGGAGGAGGTTCTTAATTCGACTGATGTTTTTTGTTGTATGTTTGTTACTATAGTGACTTAAGTGAACTAGAAAACTCATTTTATTTGCAGTCGTCTTAAATCCCCTGGCCAGGTGCCTTAAGTACGCTTCTGTCAAATTTTTTCGGGGGTCAAATCACCTAGGTGCTTAGCTCAGGTGCCTAAGGTGGAACAATTCATTTATATTCTATACCTAGTACCTATCTCCGAGAATTGTAAACCGATTTGAAAAATTCTTTGTTTGTTTGAAAGGGTGTAAGGTACCTACTTCCTAGTTGGTCTCATTGTCGCCATACGCCACTGTCTACGTACCTACTTCATTTATCAGACTAGACCTATATAAAATTTATGTATTGACTTTATAGGTATTACTACTATCACTACATAGTATTTAAAACAAAGTCGCTTTTTCTGTCCCTATATCCCTATATGCGCTTAAATCTTTAAAACTACGCAACGGATTTTGATGCGGTTTTTAGGGTTCCGTAGCCGAATGGCAAAAGACGGAACCCTTATAGATTCGTCATGTCTGTCCGTCCGTAGGGTGAGTGCGCCGGTTCGCGTCCACTGCCCAATTCGCGTCCATTTCACGGAAATCTCTCGAAATTAAGTATACTAACATACCAATGAGTCGAAAAGTAATTACCGCCAGTAGCTCAATATTGTATAAGAGATTTATGCACATTGACAAAAGTTCCGTGCGCTCAATCAATCCTGTGTAAAAAATAGTTAATGACGGCTTTTCACCAAGAGAGCTCTGACGGTCGAAAAAAAATAGTGGGCAGCAGTGTGTTTGATAGTCAGTATTTTGTTGATTTATGTGTATTTTGGATACATAGCTGTTTCTAGACGTGGATAATGATAAAAGGAATTATCATCATCACCAGCCTATTGCAGTCCACTGCTGGACATAGGCCTCTCCAGTTGCTCGCCACTCAGGGCAAACATCTAGAGGATATGCCCATAATCGCCACGCTGGGCAGGCGGGTTGGCGATCGCAGGACGTAGCTTCTCGCTCCGATAACGCTGCTGCCCGTCATCGGCCTGTGGTATTTAGCTACGCCTTCAATTATGATGGTTATACCGCCATCAGTCGGTTGCCAGCGCCTCGTTTGTTGTTCAGCAGGATGCACCACGGGCAGGTGAGGTTGGCTTGGAGCGAAAAGATGATGGGCCGCTCCCTTACATCCCTAAAGGAATTATATTAATTATGAATTTGATTATGTTTTTTATAATTAACAGTTAAAATAGGGTGGACGCGAATTAGAACACCGAATTTATAAAACTTCCATTTTGCGTCCGCACTGGACGCAAACTAGAACTAACAAATCCTAATTGCGTCCAGTTGATTTATTTGTTTTTGAATACAAAAATGTAATGCTCAATGCTTGACTAATAAAGAATGCCTACGCGGCGTTAAGTCCGCTTTTTGTACAATATTTTATATGCCTTATATATTAATGATGAAATAAATAATAAACAAAATCGGAAGGTAAAAAATGTAGGCACATTTTTGATCATGGCTACAAGTTTAATTCCTGCTCTACTTAGAATAAAATGAGCAATTTATTAAAATCTTTTTATTTGTGTTTGAGATGAGTTTTCGGAGATAAGAAAGGAGAAGGAACAAACTGGCCATTGGCCATTGCGAGTCGGACTCGCACACAAATGGTTCCATACCATTGACTAGATTTCAATTATTTATTATTATGAAGTAAGTACAACTTAGTATTTTGAAGTGCCTACATGTTGCCATATCAAGGAAATATTCGCAAAAAGATCGCATTTGTTGGGAGCCCCCCTTAAATACTTATTTTATTTTTTTAATAGTATTTGTTGTTATAGCAGCAAAAATACGTATTTTTAAATTTTTTTAACTCTCTAGCTAACGAGCTTCTTGCAATAGAGCTACAAGAGCTTTACCAGCTTCGTTAATAGTGATTTATTAATATTAATAAACATTCTCATAAAAATATCATCCTTTAATCTCTTTTCTAAGCTGGTGGACGCGAATTGGTCCAGGTGTGCACGCGAATAGATTTTTTGGACGCAAACTGGGCAAATCGCCTAATTCTGATGTTTATATTTTTAATAAAAAAACCACAATGTATTTCGAACTAAACTAAATGTAACCCTAAAAAAGACTATTTTACTGAACAAATGACATAAGATTTTTATTGAAATTGGTGCTGGAACATTTATATTTTCTCCTTCAAAGTTGCCAACCGCGCGAAATGGACGCGAACTGGCGCATTCACCCTATGTCACAGCCACTTTTTTCCGTAAATAAGAGCTATACTGTGGAAACTTGGTTTTGACTACTGCTCAGAAACGCTCAGCGCTCAACTTACGTGCCGCGACCTATACCACAAATGTAGACTTAAATACAAATTGAAATTGAAATATAAACATCCAGACACGGAACAAACACAAATGTTCATCACACGAAAGTTTGTCCCGGGTGGGAATCGAACCCACGACCCTTGGTTCAGAAGGCAGGAGTTACTACCAATTGAGCCATCGAGCCAGTCAATATTGTTTTATAACAGTTAATAAGGCGCTTACTTACTGTACCTATAGAATTGTACACAAAATCCATACAATTTATGAGTCTGTGCATTTTGACAGTTGTGGCTAAGGGTTGAGTATTTGGTACCTTAATTAGGCTATAGTAGATTAATTCAGATACTTTAAAATAGATTTTTAGTTCAATTTTTATGTTCCAAAAATAAACCAAAGTAATATTATGCATTCACAAATATGACTTAAACAGCATTTGCCCTTGTTAATGTAGATTAGCCACAGATACGTCCTCATTGTGCGTGTCCCAACTTCCCGAATACAAGCTACAAATCCGTCCATACCGACAATGTGCAAAAATTAATACCGTGATGAAATTAGTCAGCGTCACATTGACTTACTTTAATTTGCCATACCTAAATACTTATCTCTATTTAAAGCATTGTAGGCATTTTCTTAATTTTGTAAAGGTTAATAAATCCTTTCCTATTTATTTTATAAAAATCTTGCTTCTGTAAGGGTTGAATTGTAACAACTTACCTAACTGTTTGCAAAGCTTTCGCATAAATAGAGTTATTATGAACGAAGTTACTTGTAGAATAAAAATATTAACTGAATTTTTATGACAACTGCATTCTTTCGAGTTTTAAGTATAAATATTATGGAGTACTGTATATTTTAGACAAAGACAATATAACAGTGTATCAAAGTTTAAAATTATGACTAAGTTACAGATAAAGATGTTTTATTCTTTTTTTTTATAGAAGAACGGCCTAGTGGGTTCATTACGAGTGATGGAAAAGAAAAGAGAAGCCCAAGGCACTGTGACAACCAGGCTTTTTTATTTTAGCTTTGTTTAGTTAGTTAGTTAGCGTAGTTCATAAGGGCAAAATTTTTTTGCTAGGCTTTGCCATAGTCGGGTAAAAATCGATCCAATAGACTTCATTTGATAAGCGCGGTTGACTAATTTTTTACATCATGCAATCTACAGAGGCTAATGGATACGTTAAAAAAAATTGAGTACCTCGTTAGATTGAATGAACTACATACACAATAGTTTTTAATGACTCATGACTATTTATTAGCGAATGAATGATGATGAGTTCGCATAATAATTACCAGGGTATTTGACAAATTTTAAAAATCATTTTTAATTGTTCTTTGTAACAAAGCACATTCTCTTAATTAATATTTCCGGGAAATGTTTTAAGGGTAAAAATCATTTTGATGTAAGTATAACCTCAATAAACAGTTTATACGCATGTGACGCATCAAGAATAGTAACCAAATCACAAAAAGCGTTAATTGTCATAGATAAAGTATATAATAAAATAGTACATCTTGTTTCGTAAAATATGATATAAATATACACACTTTTGCCTAAATTAAACAGAATTATGTTATATCTCATGCTATTTTCTAAAAGAATGGCCATAATTTGCGGCATATTTTAAATATTGTCAATAAATACCCTATTACTCAATGTATCTTTAATTTTTAAATGATTATTAATTTTTATCATGATTTATTAATTAAATATGATTGAAAGTAAGAAATTGATAAAAATAGAGAAAGAAGATCGGTTCTGTAATTTAGGCAACGCCAGCCAGTGGTGCCAAGAGAGTGAAATCATGTTTACGAAAACCGGTTTCGCTGCAGGTGTGCGCCGACCGGTGTGTAGAGCCATCTCTCCGAGTGGGTTCTATCTTTTGCCGTTGTAAGTACGATGGAATAAATGCGTTGTAGTTTGTAGTATAAATAACCCACATACTTCTACTGGTTTTGGCCGGTTGTTAAAATTTGAGGTCATAATTTGACACGAATTTCATATTGAAACGTAAGGTGGTGTTGCTTGCTTTTAATTAAAAGGTTTTGAGTAGGTGCTGCAGCTGCTTTGGTTACATTTACTGCGTTAAGGGAAGTAGGTATTTGGTTGTAACTGAGTTTTGCTCTGGCGGCAGCTAGTTAGTTGTACTTGTTTTACACACCGTGCGGAGATGATTTTTTTAAAGTACATATTTGTGCAAGTAAAAAAGAGATCTATATTGCCGATATCCTTGTTTAAAGTGTATATAATTTACGGATAAAATGTACGGGAATAATGTTTTCGTAACGCAGTTATTTTACAATAGTACGATACGGAACCTATTTGGCAGTATTCTACACCCGTACCGCACTGAGGGGGTGCGCGCGCGGGTTAGGTACGCTTTTTTTTAATTTATTGATAAGGTACACCAACAGACATTACCCAATATACACACAAAAATACACCTTTTCGTACAACCTGGACGTTTATGTATGCCTACTTAGAGGTGTACTCGACATGCATATAATTACATATAGACAGAAGCAAAAATCCTTAATAAAGCCAGATAAATCTAAGCTATAATAATTTAATTTAAATACAATACCTTGCTATCATTTTTCTGATGTTAATTTTTCTCTATGGAAAGTGTGTCTGTCTGTCTGTATGTTTGTCTTTCTTTCACGGCAAAACGGAACGACAAATTCACGTGATTTTTTAAGTGGAGATAGTTGAAGGGATGGAGAGTAACATAGGCTACTTTTTGCCCCTTTCTAACCCCCCACTTCCCTAAAATGGGGGTGGAAGTTTGTATGGAGCATTCACCCCGAATTTAACGCGAGCGAAGCCGCGGGCAAAAGATAGTGAATTATAAATTTAAGCAATGTATTTATGGTATGATCCTGCAGAGTCATGATGAATGTCCATTATGTCGCTGTTTTTATTTAGCGTTTTGCTCAATCTGGAAACAGGAGAGTTCGAGCCCAGTACTGTTTTACTAAGTGCTGGATAGACAGGTGTGATACGGACTGCAGCAGGGAATTCTAGCCGTAGCTCGGAAACTAAAATTAGCTGGCAGTTGAGGACAATCAATGCCGCCTCTGAATAACTTGAACAAAAATCTCATATCTTTTATGTGCCTTCGTTCTTCTAGTGTGAGCATCTTAAAATAATGAAGCCTGTCCGAGTATGAACGGAGGGTTTTAACCATGCCAACAGAGAAAGCCAAATGTCTGAAAAAGCGGTTCTGAAGTCTCTCCAGACGAAGCGATGAGTGGAATAATGCGGACGCCAGACTGAACTACAGTACTCCAAAACACTTCTTGTGAGAGTATAATATACAAGTACATATTTTGGTTTTAGGGTTACGAAATGGCTTACTGTTCCTAATTACAAAACTTAAAATCTATTTGAGTTATGAATGTTAATTTTCGATCGAAAATTACACTCAGATCCCTAATAATATTCTTTTCCTCTATTTTATTACCCTCTATTAAGTAACTGGTACTATATTATGCATGTTTCTTGTGAATCTATATCTATGTTACCGGAAATGTGTTAAAACCGACATTGTATACAATTCCTAGGAAATGTATGTAATTCCTAAAATCGCAAGGAAATGTGTGAAATTATATTATATTAGACACATTTCCTAGGAAATCTATACATTTCCTAAATAGCAATGTAAAACGGACGTGGTGATGCCTGAAATGAATTATTCCTCGGAGATACACTTTTGAAAAATCCACGCTTTTGTTCCTGTAAGATACACTTTGGTCAAGTACAGCAAAACAGAAAAGTATTACTGCAAGTTTTGGAAATTAAAAATTTCAATCTGATCACTGTGAATGTGTCAATAAAAAGTACCAGGAGAGCATAACCACATGAGAGGTACCTTAAAGTGTATCTACGAGGAAAGATTGTTAACGTTTAAAAAAAGTGTCTTACAGGAACAAAAGCGGGGATTTTTCAAAAGCGTATCTCCAAGGAAAGTGTATCTCCAAGGAAAGTGTATCTCCGAGGAATAATTCCCCGAAATATTACAGATGTAGTTTTGGCTAAAACCGATGATGAATTCCATCAAATTCGTTAAAAACGAATCTTAAAACAATTGTGTTCACGATCTCAACGTAAAGTATCCAAGAGTTCTTCTTAATACAGAGGGATACGTATCCCTGTACGAAGATTGTTATTCGGCAGAATGCACCCTGGGCAGGTTAGGGTGGCTTGGAGCGAAAAGATGTCAGGCGGAAAGGAGATCGCTCCCTCACATCCTTTTACTCTCGTCATCGATTCCCCTGTTTATGTTTAACTAAAATATAAAGACATTTACTTACATATTACTTATTATAACATATTAAATGAAAGTTTAACGTTATTATAAATTGATTTCGTGATAAATGCACATAACAAATTATTAGATAGTTGACTTTTAACGCTATAATTTGGAAGATAATATAATATGAAGATATTGTATTTTACAGAATCATTGTTACCTGATTCTCTTAACAAAACGTCTTGGTTTAAGTTATTATTCTTATTTTAACAACGTATTTTCATTATAGAAAGTATTTTTTCATACATTTCCTAATAGGATATTGGAATTATACACAATTCCTAGGAAATTTATACATTTCCTAATATACATATAATAGGACGACGACTAGATGTAAAAAAAAGAAAAAAAACACTATTGAGCGGAAAGTTGGAATTGATAGTACTTTTGGACCCTTACCTTAAAAGATGCCCTGCTAGGAGCACTACGGATGCTTTCGGGTAGCCTGTTCCAGAGTCTGATGGATTGCACGCAGAAGGAGTTGGAGACGAAACTAGAGTGGTGTAAAGGAGTGGCTAAAAGTGAATTCCCTGAAGAGCCAAGCTGCCGAGTGCGAGTCGAGCTAAGAAATTGGAACATGGATTTGAGATAAATAGGAAATTTGGGATTGTGGAGAATCGAGTAAAGCATACATAGTACATGGATTTCTCGTCGTAAGGCAATAGTGTATATGTATAGTTTACGTAACATAATGTCGTGAGAATCTTTGTCAAAAGCCTTGGAAAAGTCGGTATATAATAATATATATATTATGTCAAACTGTTTCCCAGAATCAACCGTCCTTAACAAATGTCTCCGTGAATGTAACAAGATTAGTGCTGGTTGATCTTGATTTAACATAGCCATGTTGATGTTTGCTTAAATATAGCTTCAAGTGGTCCTGTAAGGGTACAGATGTGAGATTTCTAACACCTTTGCAAACACCGACAAGATTGAAATAGGTCTGTAGTTTGAGACTAGATCTTTGTCATCCGATTTATATAAGTAGGTACGACTTAAGCTATTTTCCATCGAGTAGGAAAAATATCTGAAGATATCGATTCGTTGTAAATAATAGATAGGGGGTAAACTAGAGCCGAAGCATAGCTTACCATAAATCTAGGTGAAATTCCATCAGAACCTACACCTTTACTTCAATCCAGTGATTCAAGCTTTTTAAATAACAGTTCCTGGTCAATAAGGGGAACAACAAAGTGCTGACTATTATTTATTTATTTATTACACAAAAAAAATACAACAGGCTTATAATTAAGACGTCTAAAACCAGGCAATGGTTTGATTATACGTCATACATTCACACTATTTATTAAAACAGTCCTTCACTGCCAAAAACAAATCGCAATAATAATACAATTAACATAAACGAAAACATGCAGGTAGGACGAGTGCGCCGCCGCGCTGCCCCCGCTCACGCTCAAAGCCCAAAGGAAGTTAGTATCGTCGAGAAGATCGTAACTATCACCGTCCTCAGTTGCATAAACAGACGAGAAGTAATTGGCGCATTTTGCTGACCCATTTGAGAAACAAGGTCAATGCGTCAGACATGGGAATCGGATATGCACTCGGTCCATCGCGTCTTGCCCTGACAAAACTCCAAAAGCATTTGGGGTTATCCTTAAGCTATTCCTCCATTTTAACAATATAACTTTTGTAACACGTAGTGACTAGTCGATCACGTCTACCCAGCATTTACACCAGACCGAGGGTCATCGTTCCGTGAAATATCCCAAAAAAGAAGAAGGAAAGAGGAAGGAAGGTCGTTGTCGTCTGGACATAGGTGAATATGATATACGTAAAGGAATAAAATTATTGTTGAACCCCGCAGATAGTTCGCCGAGGTGCACTTTGTTCCCAACGGTCCGTCGTGGCTGAGTTCACATGCCGGTCGTTTTCTTTTATTACCGCCTAGTGAGGAACAAGGCTTCCGCCTGCATGGGAGTTGGGACCAATTGTCTTGCCCTTTGTTTGTACTTTGATGTAATTTAACCCTTTGGCCAATCGCAAACCCAAATGAAGAAAAAACATTGTGGTCAAAGACACCGTTTCTCATGTTCATCGAAGTCTCATTCATTATGCAACTGTCGGTCCTTACTAAATATTTTCCCCAACGGTTGGGTGGAAACAACTTTTAGGACGAGGTAAATAGGAGAATTCAGCTAGGCTGGGTACCGTTTGGGAAACTACGTCGAGTCTTCACAATCTTCACATTGTCCATCCCATAGTGCCTCAAGACGAAAGTCTTCGATCTGCATTCTACCGGTTATGACTTGCGGAGCCGAAACGTGGACACTTACGGTACGGCTAGTTAAGTTCAAGGTTTTTTATAAGTTAAAGGTTGCTCAGCGAGCTATGGAAAGGGCTAACCCACCAAAAACATTCTGTAAAAAACTAGCCAAGTCTCGATGCTTGTTTATCTCTAAAAACTAAAAAGTAATGAAATCTAGAAAAAGTGGTGCCAAGTCTAAGGTTCCTTACTGCGATTTCTTTATTATTATAGTTAATGATGTGTGACCTGATGGTCGGCGTCTCTTCGGGATCGGATCCGAAATGAGTTGATCCGGCAGAGAACCAAAGTCACTATAGTAGGTATATAGGTACTACCAGGCGGCTGACAGCGATTAACTTAAAAAGAAAAACCGGCCAAGTGCAAGTCGGACTCGCGCACGTAGGGTTCCGTACCATTATACATCTAAATAAATGTTTTTCTTACTGGAGTTGATTGAATGAAAGGTAAAATGAGGTTTACGATATATAATGAGGTTTATTTTTTATAACGTATTATAAAAAAAACACTCACATTTTTCCACTTTGGAAGCGTCACTCGCGCACACTTTTCAGTTTAGAAAAAACGACGTTCGAAACCTCAATATCATTTTTGAAGACCTATCCATAGATACCCCACACGTATGGGTTTGATGAGAAATAAAAATTGAGTTTCAGTTCTAAGTAAAGGGAACCCCAAAAAAATTTTTCTGCGGCAATCTTAATGCGGTTTACCGAATACATCTACTTACCAAGGTTCCACAGTATAGCTCTTAGGTATAGTTACGGAAAAAAGTGGTTGTGACATACGGACGGACAGACATGACGAATCTATAAGGGTTCCGTTTTTTGCCATTCGGCTACGGATCCATTCAAGATGCATTAATATTTCGATAAAAGTTGGCGCTGATATTACCGTCGATAGTCCAAGTTTCTTCGTTATATTTCAACTCCCCTTTGTCACAAGGCTTTGGTTGTTACTTTTTCGTTTACCTGCTACATATTTTACTTTACTTTATCTACCTGCCAATCTACCTTCCTTTATTTTTTGTACCTGGCTATGAAATGTGGTCCGATGTTTCAAGTAGTATACTGTTTAACATCAAAGTAAAATATTGGATTGCCAATTTTTAAAACGGAGTCAAAGATGTCCTCTTTTTTTTGTATGCCGAGGAAAATGCTTTTACGCACCCCCCGCTACTCGGGGGAGTTAGCAAGGTATGTGGGAAAAGCCATGTAGGAAGGTAAACTACATGGCATTTTTCCTTGAAATTGTTCCTCATCATGTTGATAAGCTGGTGATGGAAGACTTCTTACGACTCTTACGACTACTTAACGGTTAGGAGTTGGAGATTATTAAGGGTTAGGAGTTGGAGATTAGCAAGGTGAAGATTATTTTTACATGATAGCAGATGATAAATAAATATTGTTTTCTATTTAATCATGCAATTTTTAATTATCTCCAAATCGATTCTCTCCATAGAAAATGAACTCGAAAAATCTTAAAACCGGTTTTTTACCTTCGATTTTCAATTTACCACATGACTCACACATGACTATAAACTTCAAATCCCAAGTGTCACCCCATGGAAGTAATAAGTACTACGTATAAGTACTTATTACTTCCATGCCGTACCCAGGCTATGTAAAATGGACTATAATAATTAATTCGTTGCAGATTAAATGTGTACCTAGGTACTTGTACTTATAAATGTGACTTTTACCCGTTTAATCGGCCAGGGGTCCGTATACGTACCACGAGACAATGGCGGCCGAGCCAGTTGCGCTCCATTCACGCCAATACAATGGATGTTTGTGTCTTATCGAGTTCCCACTATCCTATTCGCATAAAATTTTCTCATCACACTTTTTACACCGTAAAGAGGTCGAGTAGCGAACTCAACAAGATTGTGGCTGTTACGTTTAACGCCAGCGTCTCTAACATTGTATGAAGATTTTTAGCCTTTATTGTCCCACTGCTTGGCAAAGGCCTCCCCCAATTCTCCTCAGTCATCCCTACTTGCAGCATGCTCCTGCCAGCCCGGGGAGGAGATAAGGGTGGCTCCACCTGAACGGTATGCGTCAATGCTCAATGAGCTGGAGGTTGGTTTAAGGAAACCTCACCTGCATTTTTATACAGTAAATAATACTAGTACTAAGTCATAAGCAGTCTATTAAACCTTGCGTGATTTGTGCATAAACCTAGAAGTGTGTCTAAAACTTCGTACAAACGTATATGCACAACCTATTGAAACACTTAAACTACTTTAGTTTTTGTGGGTGTAGCTTTGAATCTCACAGGTAAGTTTTCAGTGATAACATAACCGACGCCAAATAAAGGCATGCTCTGATTTGATTTAGAATACGTATAATTAGACCCTTGTAGTCTAATTTTGGACTAAAGTTGAGCTCTTTCATTATAGAATTTCCACAAATGTAATGTACGTAAGCAAGCACATAAATGTATGTACTACTCGTACCTACTCCGCTGGCTCAGCGACCCGTAGTAGATCTTGGCCTCCCACACAACAAGACGCCATTCTTCCCTATCTTGAGCCAGCTCAGACCAGTTGCCGATCTGTAGCCCAAGCAGGTCCTTCTCCACCTCGTCCTTCCAGCGGTACCTGGGACGCCCAACCGGGCGTCGTCCGCTTGGCCGTCCCATGTAAGCTCGCTTGACTGCCCGATCCGCCTCCATCCAATCCACATGTCCAAACCAACGGAGTCTGGCAGATTTCACTTCACCGATGATGTTAGGCTCGGACACCAAGTCTTCAATCTCCTTGTTCTTCCTTCGGCTCCATTGGCCATCTTCTCCTTCTCCTTTCTACTAACATTATTTTTAAGGAAATTGTTATTATTATATGGGCTCGGCCTGAAATAAATAATTTTTTTTTTTAAAGTTGCTCGACATAATGGCTTCCTAACGCCTGATGGAAAGCGAAAGAGAAGCCCAAGTCGCTGTGACAACGGGAAAGTAACTGGACAGTTAGCTGTCATTTGCCACGGCCATGCCGGCCTAACCCTAACCCCTCACGAGCTCCGGAAAACCTACTCACCGGCAGAAACACGACCCGGATGTCATTTAGCTGCGGTTCTATAGGGTGGAGGTCCTTACCCGGACGTGGGCGGCTCAATTCGAGCGATCGCTATGCCCTACCTCTCGTGATCAATTTAAAAATGTTGCTGTTTTATTCATATTCATATTCATATTCATATTCATTTATTTGCAACCATATTCATACATAATTAAACAACTTAAAACTAGTATAGAATATAGACCCTGTTAGGGTATGGCAAAACATTTGTTACATTAATATAAACAATTATATTACTTAGATATTAAATTGGCAGCAATGGAAGTGTGACGGATGAGGAATAATTTTAAGTTTAGATTTACCTCCCATTGTATTTCATAGAATGAATGTTATATATATATGTATATATGAGTGACGTGGAAGCCAACAGGAAAATTTTTTAGGACATGGTATACCTATTTATGGAATTTGGTTTCACTTCACTTTATAGTAGAGGATCCCGCCATACAACGACCTTCACCGAGACGTTTATTGGATGAAACTTATTTTATATGTAATTAAATATGTTAATAAATTTAATGCATATTGGTTGCCGATCAAATTTTGGTCCAGAGTATGATTTGATGGATGGGGTCAGTATGGTTAAACATTTCACCGGTTTGATTATTAGATAAATTCTATACCAATCGAAAGTATGAAGCCCATAGAATATGCAAACGTTATGCTGCCTATTCTTTTCCGGTCATAACTCTTGGGTAGCCAGGTATAAACGGATAAATCGATACTTGCATTTTGCACCGGTCTGATTAATTCAATCAATCAATTAATCAACAGCCCTGGTCCTTCCACTGATGAACGTTGGCCTCCTATAATTCGCGCCACATTTCTCCATCCCGTTCTTCCACCATCCAGCAAAACATACCCTGAACCAAAATTTGATCGGCAAACCATATGCATCATATTTATTGACATATTAAATTACATAAATAAAATATGTTTCATCTAATAAACGTCTCGGTGAAGGTCGTTGTATGGCGGGATCTTAGACCATTATATTATGTGACATAACGTTAGGACTTTAACACTATTATTACGTAGAAAACGTTCTTATGTATTTGAAATATTAGGTATCGATTGTAATACTTAAGTATAGCAAACTATACCTACTATTACTTATTTTATGGCAAGTGATATTCGAAGACATGAACTTAAGGTAACTTATCATTCGGACAAATGATGATTATGTCCAATCCAAAACATTATGACACGTTAGATTATAGATAAAAAGTTTACGAGAGAAAATAGTCCTGTGAAAGTGTGACTTGATGCTTATGTTACACCCGAGCATTTAAAAAATATATTATTCTTGTTTGTTTGCATTGAATAGCCTCTGGAATGTCTCAATTTTTTTTTGCGCTATACTTGTTTTCACATCTTTGTCACCTGTAGGTATCGTATTACAAAACACCTACTCGTATGTATTTTGCAATAAAAAAATAATTGTAGCCGAATTACACACCACGTATCCAGAAACAAAAACTGCGTTGGGTAGCAAAAACTATACAGAACAATATTGTTTTTAAACATTTACAGGTAGTTTTAGTTAAAAATTAGAAAAAGGAAAATACCTAACGAGATACCTAAGTGGAGACCACTTTTTTTGAAAGGTCAAATAATATAACATTTGAGTTTTATTACTCAACGCCAGTTACACATAAAATATTAATAACACACTAATCAAAGTTTAATTTGAACTACACTGCATGTAGAAATAAACAGTAATATTAAAATAATTAGCACATTTTCACAGACCCACGACGTAAAAAGATGGTTACTCGTCATCAGACTACGCGCGCTATGTAGGTACCTTGCGATAAAAACAATTATTGTAGCCGAAGTAACCACCACGTATCCAGAAACCAAAACTGTGTTGGGTAGCAAAAACTATACAAAACAATATTGTTTTTAAACATTTACAGATAGTTTTAGTTAATAACAAGAAAAACGAAAATTAAAGTCACGATACCTGAGTGAAGACCACTTTTTTTCAAAGGCCAAATAATATCACATTTGAGTTTTATTACTTAACACCAGTTACACATTTTAATAACACACTAATCAGAGTTTAATTTTAAGTACACTGCATGTAGAAATAAACAGTAATATTAACATAATAGCACATTTCACCGAGCCACGACGTGAGACACGCGCGCTTGTCAACAGACGGCTTGACACTATTTTTTTTTCGGTTCCGCGGCAATTCAAAATGGCCGTGTTATGATTGGTCAAATGCGTTGTGAATGAACGGAACGGTTTATATCTTGCGTTATGCGACTTTAAACCATATTTTTAAGCAAAAACGTGTATTTTCGAAGTAGTGCTCTTGGGGACCATACTGCCCGATGACAATATACTGCTTTTTTATTTATTTTTTCGCCGGAGTTTGTAGTCACCGCCACCATTCGAGTGGCACTCCAAAACTACTGGACCAATTTGAATAATTCTTTCACTGTCGGAAAGCTACACTATCTCCGGTGAACATAGGCTGTATTATATTTTAAAAAAGTTAGGGATCCGTGCTAAAACTCCAATAATGTAACCCAAGGTGTGAAAAAATGACCAATAAACATTCTTATAAACTGACGTGTCTTGAAAACGTTACCAAAGCAACCTAAACTGTTATGTCATGTAAATAAATAACTATTATGAAGTCGTACCTACTTTAACTGTTACTGAATTTTGAATACATACCTATTAATTATTGGAGGATGCATGCGCTGTGCAATTAATACTGGCTACTTTAATATATGAAATTTAGACAGTTCTATTTGATGTGTTGTGCTCTTGTTATTTTTCTGTGTCTGTCACTGTGAATATACTTGTGAAACCACGAAGTGCTGGCGTTTTTCTATTGTGCGTAAACATACTCTGCTAACCATCTTACAACAGGTTATGGGCCCTTTTACCGCGTAAATAGAGCCAGTTTTTAGAAAAGGTGGTAAAAATATATCGTAAGTAGTCAAATTAACGAAAATTATGTCGGACGACAGCAACGGCATAGGTGGAATTAAAAAACTCAGAGGATCGTCTGATTATGCAAATTGGAAGTTCCAAGTAAGAAATTATTTAGAAAATAAGAATTGGTGGAACGTGATTTCAACGGACATTGAGAATGCAGAAGCTGACAGGAAGGCTAGGACTACAATTTGTTTGTTATTGGAGCCCGATTGCTTCACGCATGTGTACAATGCCGGAACTGCCAAAGAAACCTGGTACAATTTGCAAAAAGCCTATGAAGACAAAGGCTGGGGACGACGAATCCATATACAGCGGGAGCTATTTAATTGTAAATTAAATAATTTTAATTCCATGGCGAGCTACATTTCGAAAGTGACATTTCTTGCACAGCAATTGTATGATATTGATGCAAAAATACCAGAAGATTGGTTAATATCGATTTTGCTTGGTGGATTGACGCCTGAGTACAGCCCTCTTATAATGGCTGTCGATAACAGTGGCAAAGAGATCACGTTAGAAGAAATAAAAACGAAATTGTTGCAAGAAGGAGATCGCCAAAGTAAGAGTAACATTGACTACGAGCAAGCCATGATGACACGAAAAACGAGAAACGATCCTAGATCTGCACCTAAAAACGGCGATCGTAAGTTCGTGTACAAATGTTTTAAGTGCCATAAACACGGACATAAGGCATCTGAGTGTAAGGAGCGAGTGAAGAACGCGAATGTTTGCTTGAATACGAAGGCGATAGACAAAGATAAGTGGTATCTTGACAGCGGATGCTCCAGCCATCTCACCCACGATAGAAATAAGTTGGTGTCCTATAAACCAGAAACGGGTAACATCAAGATATCGGTGGCTAATGGCGAGAAGATGTCAGTAATAGGGCGAGGGAACGCTGAGCCCCAAGTCAGCGAAAGTGAGAAACTAATATTAGAAAATGTTTCGTATGTTCCCAAATTAGCCATGAATTTAATTTCGGTGAGCGATTTAACCAAAAAGAAATGTACTGTTATTTTCGACGAAAAAGGTTGCATAATTCAAAATAAGAACGGAGTTCTTGCAAAATGTAATGAAGTCGATGGCATATACGAGTTGTCGGAGAAGAAACATAACTTCGTCAATTTGACAATGTCAAAAGAAAATGACAAAAGTTCTAATATTTGGCATAAACGCGTATCGCATTTAAATCGTAAATATATGATCATGATGAAAAGTATGGTGAGCGGCATGGAATTTCAATGCACAGACTTAAGCGAACCATGTATTCCATGCATCGAAGGAAAGATGGGTAAAAGTCCTTTCAAAAACAAAGGAACCAGAGCTAAAGACTTTCTAGAAATTGTACATAGCGACATTTGTGGTCCAATGGAAGAAACATCATTTGCTGGTTCGAGGTACGTTCTAGTTTTTATCGACGACTACTCTCGCAAGACCCATGTTTTTAATTAATTTTCGATTAGTTAGATATTTAGTGTTTTTTTGTTTCATGTATGTTTTGTTATTAGAATATTGGATAGGTAATGGAATAATTTGTCTAGGTAGAATATTAATTGTTTTTGTTAAGCATGTTTTTATTCAGGTATTGTTTTAATGTACAGTAAGCCGCAAAAATTTATGTTTGTTTCATGTGCCGAGTGTTAATATTTTTGAGGGTTATGTATGCGTGCACTTGACACGAGTAAGGGCGTATAGGAAGTAGCCCAGCTTAAATTGAGAGGGCGTATTGGAGGATGCATGCGCTGTGCAATTAATACTGGCTACTTTAATATATGAAATTTAGACAGTTCTATTTGATGTGTTGTGCTCTTGTTATTTTTCTGTCTGTCTCTGTGAATATATTTGTGAAACCACGAAGTGCTGGCGTTTTTCTATTGTGCGTAAACATACTCTGCTAACCATTAAGATGGTTCCCATTGGTCAATAAACCAATCGTATTCAGCAGCTAGTGAAAACAACAATCGTAGAGTAGAACTTCTGACTACCGGAGAGTAGGTCTCCGTATAATCTACACCACATACCTGTGTAAAACCCTTAGCTACGAGTCTGGCTTTGTATTTTGTTACCTTGCCGTCGCAATCTTTCTTTATCTTAAATACCCACTTGCATTGGATTGGCTTTTTATCAGCTGGTAGATCCACCAACGTCCATGTCTGATTCTGCTTCAACGACGCAAGCTCATCATCTATAGCTTTCTGCCATAATGCACTGTCAGGTCTCGATAATGCTTCTTCGATAGTAACAGGATCTCCGTCGAAATTGCTCTCCTTCGCACTCGAAACATTGCAACCGTACCGATCAACTTGTCTGCGTTTTCTCTGAGGATACCTCCTTTCTGGCAGGCCAGGTATTATCACTTCTTCATCAGTGACCACCTCATCAGATACGTGCACATTCTCAGGTACTTCCGATTCAGGTATATTCTCAATACTCTCTTGTTCATCGTCACGGCACACATCATCGCGCACCTCCAATACATCAGCAATGTTCATCGTGGATACATTTGGTAAGCAGTTCTCCTCACTCTCAGACGTATTCAAGTTAATTATAACTTCCGACGACTGCTTAACGTTATCTTTTTGGAGAAAAACATTTTCTAAAAATTTAACTTCTCTGGCAGTTGTCACTTCACCCGTCTTTGGATTCATGAGTCGATAACCTTTCTGGTTATCTGGATATCCGACAAAGATCATCGGTTCCGCCTTCTTATCCAATTTACGTCTCTTTTGCTTATGTATCAGTCGATAGGCCAAACAACCAAATATTCGAAGATGACTTACATCCACATCTCTTCCAGTCCAAAGCTTTTCGGGTACTGTCTCTTTCAAAGCTTTCGTGGGACTTCGGTTCTTCAAGTATACAACAGTATTGACAGCCTCCGCCCAATACTTCTTACTCAGATTCGCATCCGATAATAAAGTTCTCGCTTTCTCCATAATCGTACGATTAGCCCGTTCGGCCACCGAGTTTTGCTCCGGTGTGTATGGTACAGTAGTCTGGTGTTTTATACCAGCAGACTTCAAGAAAGCATCAAATTTTGCATTGCAGTACTCTCCACCTCCATCTGTTCGTAAAATTTTTATCGCTCTGTTTTTCTCGTTTTCAACTTCGGCCTTGTATTGACGAAATTTATCAAACGCTTGACTTTTATTTCTCAGAAAGTAAACATGGGTCTTGCGAGAGTAGTCGTCGATAAAAACTAGAACGTACCTCGAACCAGCAAATGATGTTTCTTCCATTGGACCACAAATGTCGCTATGTACAATTTCTAGAAAGTCTTTAGCTCTGGTTCCTTTGTTTTTGAAAGGACTTTTACCCATCTTTCCTTCGATGCATGGAATACATGGTTCGCTTAAGTCTGTGCATTGAAATTCCATGCCGCTGACATTAGTTAGATGTTAGATATTTAGTGTTTTTTGTTTTATGTATGTTTTGTTATTAGAATATTGAATAGGTAATGGAATAATTTGCCTAGGTAGAATATTAATTGTTTTTGTTATGCATGTTTTTATTCAGGTATTGTTTTAATGTACAGTAAGCCGCAAAAATGTATGTTTGTTTCATGTGCCGAGTGTTAATATTTTTGAGGGTTATGTATGCGTGCACTTGACACGAGTAAGGGCGTATAGGAAGTAGCCCAGCTTAAATTGAGAGGGCGTATTGGAGGATGCATGCGCTGTGCAATTAATACTGGCTACTTTAATATATGAAATTTAGACAGTTCTATTTGATGTGTTGTGCTCTAGTTATTTTTCTGTGTCTGTCACTGTGAATATACTTGTGAAACCACGAAGTGCTGGCGTTTTTCTATTGTGCGTAAACATACTCTGCTAACCATCTTACAACATTAATTGGCGTTTATCTGTAAAAACCGAAGCGAAGCGAGGCCGGTTTGCTAGTCTATACTTATAATAAATCTGTAGGGAGGTCAATTCTGTACATGAAATATATTTTCAAAATAACTAACAGGGGGTGATTAGTGATCGAAACTGATGCCAAAAATGCAATCAGTAAAATTTTTGTCTGTCTGTCTGTATATTCGTTATCGAAAAAAAAAAACTACTGGACGGATTTTAACGAAACTTGGTACGATTATTCTTCATACTCCTGGACGGGTTATAGTATACTTTTCATCACGCTAGAATCAATAGGAGCAGAGCAGTGACGGGAAGTGTAGGGAAAACGGGAGAAATTTTTATCTGCATGTTTGATCGCGCATCATGTGAAAACTACTGCATGGGATTGAATGCGCTTTTGACTAATGTATTGCTAGAGGTCTAACTTAAATGTAGACTCCAATTTATGGAAGTCCGTTATTTTTAAAACCCGATACCCACGCGTGCGACGCCGCCGGCACAGCTAGTTTTAAATATAAGAAACGGAACACGGTAACACAGTGAATTCGTAGAAAATTTTATAACAAGAGCTGGTGCAAAATAAATTAGGGAATTTATATTCAGAATCTGCGACTTAATATTAGTAAACATCACATAAATAATACAATAGAATTAAGACAAAAGTTGCAAATTTGTTGGTTCAAAATTAAACATGTATAAAACTAGTGCAATCAGCTCTATTACTGATTTAAATTAAAAAGTATGAGGTTTCGTTTTATCTAAAAATAAGGTGGTATAGATGTCGTGGCCAAATCGATGAATTGATCATTTCATGAAGTGGCCAACTAATGGTAAAAATGGTCAAACGATAAACGTTTAGCGATTTGGGTGGGTGACCAAATCGCAAAAAAGGGTCACAAGTCTAAACCCGCTTTAAAAATTACATGAATTTTATAAAAATCTCGTTGTTTCACCCAAATTTTTGAAATGCTAAAAATATGCTATTTCTCCTTTATTCCCAGTTGTCCCCTCTGGCCCTGTCACCAGGGGTGACAACTGGGAATTTACTTCCCGGTTGTCACCGGGGTGACAATTCGTGCCGACTATTCCCTTTGACGGCTGACTAGAGGGGACAAATGGGCCGTCTGTTTCCCAGTTGTCACCTGGTGGGGGGGACAATTGGGAAGACGGGAATAATAAAAAAAGATCATGTAATGTCCATAGATTTTCCATTTTTTCTTTGTTGTGCTACATATAATCAAATTTAAAAAAACAGCAATGTTTGACTTTCAACATTATTAACTACATATTGACTACAGTTCGACACACGATGTTAAAAAACACATTGAAACATTTTAAAGAAAGGCAGAAGAAATATGTACTCAAGGACGAATTCATTCAAGAGATGCAGACGGAATTTCTGCATGGGGATATGTCTGTTGGGCATTTTTTGGAAACACTCAGACATTAATTTTGTGTCTAAGTAGGTGTATATGTCACCGTAAAATTGTGAATACCGTTAGATTATGATCTATCTCGCGAGATTGTAAACTGTCGAAATTTTGTGAACTGTAAAATAATGCTTATATTTTAACTATTATTCGGTCACATACTGCAATCGATCGAAATGAAATGCATAAATAAAAATCTGTCACGCGTTAAATTATCAGCAGTTCCACTTTGATCGACCAAAATCTACCGAAAAATAATAGTTAATGATAGTTAAACTGTTAGAATTATGTTACAGTTCACAATATTTCGACGGATTAAGTAGGTACAATCTCGCAAGATATATTATAATCTAAGGGTTTAACGGTATTTACAATATCACGGTGACATACACAATTTTTAGTGTTTCAAAAACATCACTTTAAATAAAGATCGAAACCATTAGTATTAAATTAATGTTAATAATCTATGATTATACCTATTGAGATTGTACCTACGAGGGCCATTCGTGCTATATATGGTTTAAAATCTCGCGATTTTCTTGGAGACCTCTTTAAAGAAATGAACATTTTAACAATAGCATCACAGTATATTTTTGACTGTATCTTGTATGTGCGTAAACATTTAAATACATTTCGTAAAAATTCTGATAATCACAGTGTGGCGTCCCACCACTGTTAGATAATAAGTTTTATGTAATTGTTATTCTATTCGTTTATTATTATATCTATCTTATTATTATGTAATTATATTATACCATTTATTAAAACAAGTGTGTCAAATATTTTTATACGAAAATGTTAATGCAACAAACATACAAAATGTTTGTATATTAGTGCGCAACACATTATTGAGCGCGCCGGCCGATTCTATTGTTCGGACGCGGGCCCGGCGCTTGCGACTCGACCTACCTTCTAATGTTCGATAAGTTTGGGGTTCACGCCTCGGGAGCGATCGGCCGGCCGCGCACAGTCTGTTTAGTACTCGCTGCGAGACACGTTATTATTTCACCGCGCTTACCGCTACCGCCATTTATGTTTGCTAATTTGTAATTAATTGTTTTGTGTATGTGCCTGGACTATTGATATATCTGTTCTTCTAATCCTTCTGACTTTTGTGTGTTTTGTGTGACTTTCGTGTATGTACTTATTCTGTGTGCGTTATAAAATAAACTGTTTTGTGAACAATCTGGACTTTGGATCTACCTACCGTACGTACACCACAATATTCACCACACACATACCACAACAGCATTAACACTAGAAATAAGCACAAGCTTGCCGTTCCACGTCTGAGGCTTCATAAAACTGGGAAGTCCTTCGATTCATAAGTGCTTGTCATAAAACCTACTTGAATAAAGATATTTTTCATTTCATTTCGTTATTAAGGGAAACATAATGTTTTTTTTTTATTTCATTGTAAGTATATACTTTCTTGACAATGTGTAGTCAATAATGTTGAAAGTCAAAAATTGCTGTTTTTTTTTAAATTTGATTATATGTAGCACAACAAAGAAAAAATGGAAAATCTATGGAAATTACATGTTCTTTTTTTATTATTCCCGTCTTCCCAATTGTCCCCCCCACCAGGTGACAACTGGGAAACAGACGTCCCATTTGTCCCCTCTAGTCAGCCGTCAAAGGGAACAGTTGGCACGAATTGTCACCCCGGTGACAAATGGGAAGTCAATTCCCAGCTGTCACCCCGGGGGACAAGGCTAGAGGGGACAACTGGGAATAAACGCTATTTCTGTGCTAAAAGCCTCTACCGGTAGTCAATGAAACAATTCAACGATATGATCGATTGTGATTGATCGTTTCATGAAATAGCAGTGCGTCTAGCTGGCCCTATCGTCAAACGATTTTTCTGTCATTGATCTGGCCTGGGCACATCATGATATGGCCAATGGACAGTGAAAATTTCATGAAATAGGCAATTCTACGATGTGGCCACGACATAGATACTCAAATCAATATCATCAGCCTATTGCAGTTCACTTCTGGACATAGGCCTCCAGTTGTTCGACACTTAGGGCAAATATCTGGAGGATATACCCATAATCACCACGCTGAGCAGGCGGGTTGGCGATCGCAGGGCGTAGCTTCTCGCTCCCACTTATTGTGACAGTTATATCGCCGCCAGTCGGTTGCGAGCGCCTCGTTTGGTATTCGTCAGGATGCACCACGGGCAGGTGTGGTTGGCTTGGAGCGAAAAGATGATAGGCCGTTCCCTTACATCCCAATACATATATGTATTTATATTATATATATCATATTCTATTATTAAACTGTTTAAATACATCTCTACATAGATACGAATAACTTAATAGACAAAAGTTGGTGTTGACATTCACTTCTTTAATAATTTTCCTTGTTTTCCTTCAAATCCAGCACTTGCTATTCTTGCTCTCAAAATAACATATTCAATTGTTCCCCTTAAAGTTTGAGAATATGGTATCGCTTGAACTTATTCGATAATAGCGATAAAAAGCGAATTATTCCCATAGTATAAGCTCGGGAGACATTATTGTGAAGATTGTTGAGTCGCTCCGACCATTTAATTTTTTTCATCATTGTTTTTCCCGCTCATTAGTTCTGCTCGACGCATCGCAAACATGTATGCTTACCGGCTGTTCTTTAGTGTTTTCCAGCCAAATGGCAAAAACCCGTATAGATTCGTCATGTTGTCAGTCTGTCCGTCCGTATGTAACAGCCACTTTTAGGCGCTTCGTCCACCCAGACTCTTCCTCTCACAGACGGAGACCTGTATAGCAGAGACATAGGAAAGCACGTAAGTAGGTATACAGTTGTTTTGAAGACGATCCAACATATTGAGAAACCCTTGATTGAGATCAGAACAACACATATCGGCCATAGTCAAATAATGGAAGGATATTTTACTTTAATATAATCTCTGTGCCTATATTTAAGTCGACTGTTTAATGTACAATAAAGAATATCTATCTATAACATACGGTCCTTACCTATATATGATCTGGCAATCGTCATAGCGACACGAACGAGATGGTTCGTTGTCATCAAGTTGTCATCCGCGAGCACGTAGGCTGACGAAAAGCCGACGTCGGCCTCTTAAAACATAAACATAATAATATTCCAGAATACCACGACGAAACCTTCAAGCTAAAAGACCGACGCGTCCAAGAGTACTAACATAGGTATGTAGTATCGGTCATTTGAATTCAACTCATGTTGTTTCAACTCGTGAAGTTAATTCGCACTCTCCTCACGACACCGTAGCTCAAATGACTACTTCGTACAAGTACCACAGAGGCCCTGTACTATGAGCTACTTTCGCGACGACATCGTCATGAGCTTGCAACATGAGATCATAACTTCTTAATATTATAACTTCATTATCTGTTAATTCAAATTGCTTTCACTTAACTTTGGCCAACTCTGGCCAAAAAGAGCAAACTTTGTTGAAACTTTCAGCTATTTTTAGAGTTCCGTTCACGCTTTAAAATGGTTTTTATATTAATTATTTCTAGCGTTTAAAATAATACATCAGTTTGTACACGTATTTTGCCTTTGGCCAAACATTCTAGCGATTAATTAGTGGAAGCCAATTAATTCTGAGCACACTTCGTTAGCGATAGAATTTGTCGTCGCTCCTCGCGTTTTCAACAAAACATAGAAATATTGCACCTATGCATCTTCTTTTATGTGTCGTGCTTCGGTTCTTTGATAGATAAAAGTCGATACGGACTCGCAGACCGCAGTGTATTGTGTGTACATGTTGATTAATTTTGACTTATTGTCCTATGTCCCCTGGCGGTATGGGAAGGGGACGTCCACAGTTACTACTTTGCCATCCCGTGCGGTGTTGAGCTTTACTTTGGAGATTTTTGCAGGCCAGTAGATACTGAGAATACGGCGAAGACAACGGTGATTAAGAACTGGAACCACCGCGAGATGTCTTTGGTGACCTTCCACGTCTTACATCCGTACAGCAACACGGATTTTAAATTGGACTGGAATATTTTAAGCTTAACTCTCCTGGTCAGTTTCCGCGATTGCCAAACGGGACCGGAGAGCAGCGAAGGTTACTCTTCCTTTGGCGTCTCTCGAAGTGATGTCCTCTTTGGACCCTCCTGTTTCTGACACTCCTAAAAATACATAAAACCAAGAAGTTTACCTCTGTGGTAATGCCTTTGTAGACGAGATTTTGACAACTATTTGCATAGAAATGTGATAAGAGTGAAATAAAGAGCACGTTGTAAGGATTCCTGTGATAAGGGCTATAAACACAGTTCATCGACAACTATTCTTTGACAAATAAATAAGACTAGCTGTGCCTGCGACTTCGTCTGCGTGGAATGATGTTTTTGGGTAGAAGTTTTAATAATTTAGACTAATTCATTTAGAAATATTGACAACACTTCCATTTAACTTTTCATACCCCCCTTTCAACCCTTAACTACCCTTCTAACTAATTTCCGTCATACATTATTTCTGTGCAGCTTTAACCGTTTAAGCTTACCATTTAATAACACACACGACGGAAGCTTAAAAATGGACTAATTTCACCCGTTTTCCCTTCCATGTTGATGAGATGTTTCCGCTGCTCTGCTCTTATTGATCGTAGCGTGATGAAAAGTCTACTAGTTATAACCTGCCCAGGAGTATAAAGAATAATTTTACTAAGTTTCGTTAAAATTCGTAGTAGAAACAAAAACTACGTCAAGTAGTAGGTATAACGAACAAACAGACAAAAAATTACTTATTGCATTTTTGGCATCAGTATCGATCACTAATCATCCCCTGATACCTAGTTATTTTGAAAATATATTTGGTGTACAGAATTGACTTCTCTACAGATTTATTAAAGTAAAGTATAGATGTCGCAGGCAAATTCTATAATTCGCCCGTATACAAACGGCGTCGTCACTTTACAAAGACAAATCCGTTAGGTATATAAAATGCCATACGCCGTATGTAAAATGTCGCTCATTTTCTAATATGCCGAGCTACGTTAGTACAGCCGATTACAAATTGCCGCGGCATATCGTTCGAATTAGTACCAAATCAAAATCAATATGGCGGTCAGCAGTAAAAGTGTGGAAGAAAAAAATATCAAAAATATGTTCTAATATCGGCTGTTTCAAATAGATTTTAAGGGCTAGTATTATAGGAAACTATTGAAATTTAACCAAACACAAAGGGGGCTCCGAAAACACCGTGGAAAAAAAAAACCAAAAAATTTTAGAGGTTATCCAGCACATAAAATCGCTAGGGTGTCCATGGAAACTGGAACTGAAAATTGCAATAAAATGCTTTTTATTTTAATTTTTGTAAAGTAATTGTTTCGCTAATGATAAAGACTACACGTATTTCATGTACATGTCTACACTTTTTTAAAATATCTTTAAATTTTATGCTCTTATCTTATGTCTTGTTTAGTTAATAGGTTATTCTTGGTAAGTTTACTATGTGAAAGTATCCTGAGATTAGGGAGAATTTGTTCTCACACGGTGCCATTTAGTGCAAGTTTTGTTTGGTTTCGGTTTCAATTTTATTTTTATTTAACCGACGAATTTATTTTCGCAGTAAATAATTTAATAATATTCTGTTATTTAATTTAAATACCTAAATAAAATGATTAAAAACCAGGGTTTTTTTCAACGAAGCAGGTTTCGTTTCTATTATCATGGTCACCCTAATACACATACCAAATCGATGAAACTCATATATATGTCGCAGGCAAATTCTATAATTCGCTTGTATACAGACGGCGTCGGCAGTTTACAAAGATAAATACGTGTTATAAAATGCCGAAGGCAAATTGTCATCGCATCAACGTCGACTTGGTTTGTGTATTAGGGTGACCATGATAATAGAAATGAAACAGGGTTTTTAATCATTTTATTTAGGTATTTAAGCTTAATAATAGAATATTATTAAATTATTGACTACGAAAATAAATTCGTCGATTAAATAAGCATGACATTGAAACCGTAACCAAACAAAACCTGCACTAAATGGTACCGTGTGAGAACATATTCTCCCTAATCTTAGGATACTTACACATACATAGTAAACTTACCAAGAATTACCTATTAATTAAATTAATAAATTCAACAATGTTTCTTTGTTTCACTTATTCTGCTAAGCATAAACAAGCATAAAACCATCAGCGAAACAATTGATTTACAAAAATCAAAATATAAAGCATTTTATTGCAATTTTCAGTTCCACTTTACCAGTTTCCATGGACACCCTAGCGTTTTTACGTGCTGGATAACCTCGAATTATTTTGTTTTTTTTTCACGGTGTTTTCGGAGCCCCCTTTGTGATTAGTTTAATTTCAATAGTTTCCTATAATACTAGCCCTTAAAATCTATTTGAAACAGCCGATATTAGACATATTATTAATATTTTTTTTCTTCCACACTTTCACTGTTGACCGCCATATTGGTTTTGACGACTAGTAGCGCCACGCGCGGTTTAATTTGGTACTAATTCGAACAATATGCCGAGGCAATTTGTAATCGGCTGTAATATCGTAGCTCGGCATATTAGAAAATGAACGACATCTTACATACGGCGTACGGCATTTTATATGACGAATTTGTCTTTGTAAACTGCCGACGCCGTTTGTATACGAACGAATTATAGAATTTGCCTGCGACATAGATATAGAAAATATATATATATATATATATATATATATATATATATATATATATATATATATATATGTTTAATAGGTATAGGAACAATACCAAATGCGACAGAAAATAATTTGTATTTTCAGTTTTTGAACAGATACAATAAATATCGTAAAATTTTACGCCAGTAAACCGTATTCATAAAAGAGTTGCCAAATCACTACTAAATATTACACGAAGCTTACTAAGTGTTAAAATGGTGGATTCAGAGAAATACAGATAACGAAAACCAAAGTAATACTATACATACATACTCTAAACTAATCACTTTAGAAGATTGCAACAACATTTAAATATAGGAGAAACCATATTTTGCATTTACATTTGCCTAAAGCTAATCCCCCCAAAAACATTTTCATGTAAAATGTAGCCAAGACGAGGAGGGCGAGACCACATTGCGTGCACTGTCAAAAAGTTATCAGATGTCATGAAGAGCCAAGCTGATTACAACTCTACACGCCCCCAATTATTCTACAATCACAAATGTAACATCTTTGCAAAAATATGTGGATGGCCGTTTCGCATATAATGAGGGTATATTTTTTCATTTTCACAATAGTTCTTACGAAAGCTCAACGGCCAAGCCACGGGCAGGTGAGGGTGTCTTGGAGCGAAAAGAGAATGGCTCGCCCTTACATCTTACGCAGTCAGTTACTATGTATTTATCGTATGATTATGATATCAAGGAATCTTTTAGCATCAAAGTTAGTGGAAGTTTCATACAAATTGCCATCCCCTAATTTTAGGGGTTGGGGGGATAAAGTTTAAAATTTTATAATTATTTTCGTCTAGCTTGTATGCTAATAGCAGCTTACGTAGGTACGTAATTTCAGCATTCTAGACCTTCAGGAAGCACCTTGAGAATATTTTATTTCATACAAATTGCCATCCCCTAATGTTAGGGGTCGGGGGGTAAAGTTTAAACTTTTATAATTTTTCTCTTGTTTGTATACTAATAGCAGCTTACATACCCAATTTCAGCTTTCTAAGACTTCAGGACGTACCCTAAGAATTTTATGTTTCATACAAATTGCCATCCCCCAATTTTAGGGGTTGGGGGGGTAAAGTTAAGGTGTTTATTGTTTTTCTCTTGTTTGTATATTAATAGCCACATACATACGAAATTTCAGCTTTCTAAGACTTCAGGAAGTACCCTAAATATTTATTTTTCATACAAATTGCCATCCCCTAATTTGAGGGGTTGGGGGGGGGGGGGGGGGAGTTTAGACTTTTGTAATTTTTCGTTTGTTTGTATACCAATAGCAAGTTATATACCAAATTTTAGCTTTCTAGGACTTCAGGAAGTACCCTATAATTTTGATGATCAGTGAGTCAGTCAGTCAGTGACGAAATCGGAGGTTTTTACACATCAATAAAATCCAAAGTATCAAAGCTACGGTATTCAAACTTTGTATGTTTAATAAGTATACTGATGGCATTCTATTTAGCATCATGCAAACCAAAGTTATGAGGGTTCAAAAAAACGGCGAAACCTTTCGAGAAAAGGTAGGTAGTGCCCTTGCGCTTCGCTCGGCTCGTCTTGGCGGGGGCACGACCGTGCCCCCAGATTTATAGTGTAGTGAATTTTGTGAGCTACATTCAACACAATTTCAACGCAGACAGTTTAGTCAACAAAAACTAACTGTAATTACCAGTTCTGCTTTAATGGCATTAGATCAGTATTATACTCGTAGTATGCGTGTAAAATCAGCAAAGTGAATTAGTAGAATAGTGAGTACAGAGTTTATTTGATATTATTCGTAGGTACCTACGATACCTAGATCTTTCAAATTAAAGCCATTGTGTTGTAGTTTGTTTCTATGAGACAGTCATCTGCCAAGTCGAGCAAAAAAGCGTCACGGCCTACCATCCTTTTCTCGAAGTAGTTCAGGCCATTTTCACCTCCTATAACTTCGAATTGAATTTTCAGTAACTAAGCAGGCATTGTACAAACACGGTATATTTCAAATTTCATTCAATTCGAACCAGTAGTTTAAGAACTCGCTGACTGACCGATCACCAAAATTCTAAGGTACCTACTTCTAGCAGACATAGAACCTTCAAATTTAGAATATAATTAGTGTTTAATGTATGAATCAAGGAAAAATTAAAATATTTTTCAATCTCGGTCTAGTTTTCTAAATACAGGGCAGGTCGCTAGTATCTTATAAAAGTGAGAGCTAAACCCTATTGACTAACCTCTGCCATCTGAGCCAAGGGTCATGGGTTCGATTCCCGCACAGTACAAACATTTGTGTTTATGTGACGTGTCTGTTTGTTTATAATATGACATATTATGTACTTATTTTAATGTATTTATTTCTACAAAAAAAAGTATTTAGTAAAAAATAAGTATTAAGTAATTTTATCAGTTGCTTATTCGGCTTAGTTTAGGGGCTAGTTGGCGATGTGTGGCCCAGCGTGACATGTCTTGGGTTGACACACAGGGTTGACATTACATTTTGATTGTACGAGTATGTATTTGACACAGCATTCTTAAACTTTAATCGCCCAGTCAAAATAGACATTGAAGGTTACATTAATTCGCACAAAGCCATGGAAGTAATAAGTACTACGTACAAGCACAAAGCTGAAATTTGGCACGAATGGTGACACTATTACAAACAATTTGTGAAAAATAAAACTAACACAACATTTTTAACTATACCACCTAAATGGTGATTCTTAGGGAAAAAGTGTAAAGATATTTTTCGTCACATCGCACGATGAATATTTTTGTCTTAGCTATTTTTATGACAAAACTTACCTTAGCTGAAAAATGCAAAAAAGACAAATTTTGCAACATTTGACCTTGAATATTTTTTTTGCGGATCGATAGGGACTTTTCTCAAATAATTTGTAACTAGCGACCCGCCCCGGCTTCGCACGGGTGCAATTTGTCTTAAAAACTATTCACTGTTAATTTATCGTAACGTAAATATCTACGAATAACGTTTTCGAACTGAAAAGCACGTTTTTAAAAGACAGTAATTTTCTTCGCTAAAGAGCTGCAATCATAAAGTGATATAGGGCGAAGCGTTTTTTTTTTTCTAAATTACTACGATGATTATAGTCAAGGCGCCCTTTTGTTGGGAGTGATCACCGGAATGTAAGGAGAGCGGACGGCTTTCACCCCCCTTTTTTGGAGGAAAATGCATTAGGCACCTTCACGCCGCCTCCGGGGGAAGTCAGCGTGGTGTGTGGGACTCACACCTCCCGCAATGGGAGGGCATACCCCCTAAACCCCCCTGTGTCACCAGTGGGCAGCAACATGCAGGGACTCGGGTAGTGCCAAAGCATACGGCTGCATCCCTGCCTGCCCTAGCCAGCCGCAGGTAACAGGCGGCCGGCACTCCTAGTCCGGGGAGGACAAATACCCCTACCTCCGGCTTCCGGGGAGCGATAGTATGCTCCCCGGGTGGACCTCGTGCAACGGTGTAGCTGCACCCACCACACCGTCACGCCCCATTGAATGGGTCGCGCCCCCGCGCTTACCGTTTGGCTTGGCGTTTTCAATCTGATATTATCTCGAAAACTATTCACTTAAATAATATACTGAAAAGAGCAATAGTGATCTATAACGAATGAACGAATTATTTAAGATACTTAATTGGATAAGGATTAATGCAGTATTGCTTAAAATCGCTTCAAAAATAAGGTAATTTTTGGTTGAAAGTTAAAGATAAAAAATGGTTATTGTGGGTTATATAAGAGATAGACATATACCATCGCGAACTTTTTTGTTGATCTTTTTAAGGTCTGTAGTACATTATTTTGATATATCTCGTAGGGTTTAGCCAGCGTTTGCAATTAAGCGCAAAAAAATGCGTTCACTTATGACATCACAACAAAATTGACAGTGTTTCTCTGCTTTATTATCTATGACATAGACATAAACCTTCCTCTTGAATCACTCTATCTGATAAAAACCAGCCAAGTGCGCGTTGGACTCGCGCACGTAGGGTTCCGTACCACTGATTGAATGAAAAAATTAGGTAATTTGATTTATGATGACGTTTAAAAAAAAACTACTGTCTAGATTTGATTCAAACCAATTTTCGTTAGTAGTTTGCATAGTAATACACATGATATATTTTTTTCAGTTTTATCATGCCCATATTTTAGAAGTTACGGGGGGGGGGGGGGGGGGGGACACACATTTTACCACTTTGGAAGAGTCTCTCGCGCAAACTATTCAGTTTAGAAAAAAATAGTGTTAGAAACCTCAACATCATTTTAAAACACCTATCCATTGATACCCCACACGTATAGGTTTGATGAAAAAAAAAATTTTGAGTTTCAGTTCTATGTATGGGGATCTCAAAAATGTTTGACTTTTTTCTGATTTTATCTTAAAATCTTAATGCGGTTTATAGAATACATCTACGTACCAAATTTCAATAATGTAGCTTTTATAGTTTCGGAATAAACAGGCTGTGACATACGGACGGACAGACAGACAGACATGACGAATCTATAAGGGTCCCGTTTTTGCCATTTTGGCTACGGAACCCTAAAAAACCGCATGAAAATCGGTTGCGTAGTTTTAAAGATTAAAGCATACATTGGGACAGACAGAAAAAAAGCGACTTTGTTTTATAGGTACTATGTAGTGATGATAGTGTCCCTACCATTAATGCCAAATATCAGTCTTGTGCGATGTAATGTAACCTTACCCCTATTTTTAAGGCTAATTTGACTGGGCTATAAAGCATTTTTTGAATTTAATTAATGCAAATTAACTTTTACTGTATTCTATTCTATAAAAAATAATTAATTAACTACCGTAATCGTAATTCTAAAGTCTAATAGCAATTTAGGCTGCAAATGATGAAATTCCGTAGCCGTAACTCAGTTTATAAATTGTCACTACCTTCTCAAAAATAAATATTTAAGATTTACATTAAGGAAATCTTAAAAACATGAGAATCCATCGTAGCGGTTAGCGTTCCCTGACACAGGCTCCGGTGCAGACCAATTGAATCGTTCCGCATTAACGTACCCACTTCAGCTTTTGATTAAAACTTTCATAGAACGTAAATATGTGCCACGTTTACGGTAATACCACTGAAACTGCGTTAATTAGTTAACGAGTTACGCTAGATATCGGTACTACGTATTTGACTCCCAACTAGGGTTAATTCTAGGGAATTCTCGAGCCGAAAATTTCCGGGAAATCAAGCAACGTACCGGCTGACCCAGGTCCTCACGGGACATGGATGTTTCGGCCGGTACTTATGGAGGATCAGGCGAGAGCCTGATCCTCTATGCCGTCACTGCGACAGTGGCTCGGAGGACACGGCAGAGCATACGCTTCAGCATTGCCCTGCCTGGGCCAATGAGCGCTCCGTCCTCGTCACTGTCGCACAGGACCTCGACCTGCCGCAACTCTTGCGGCAGATGACGGCGTCGAAGGAGACCTGGCGAGCGATGCTCGCATTCTGCGAGACAGTGATCTCGCAGAAGGAGGCGGCGGAAAGAGAGCGTGAGGCTGCGGTAGACGCGCCCGCTCTACGCCGCCCCCGGCCCGGGCGTCGCCGGAGGGCATACAACGCATCGTATGCCCTCTGAGCCTCTCCTTCGTGCCCCGAGTGGTGAGTGCGGGGGCGCGATCCACTCATAGGGGCGTAACGGTGTGTTGGGTGCAGCCACACCGTTGCACGAGGTCCGCCCGGGGAGCACTCTATTGCTCCCCGGATCCGGGGGCAGGGGTATTTGCCCTCCCCGTACCAGGAGTGCCGGCCGCTTATCATCTGCGGCTGGCCAGGGCAGGCAGGGATATGGCCGTATGCTTCGGCGCTACCCGTGTCCCTGCAACTTGCTGCCCACTGGCGACACAGGGGGGTTTAGTGGGTATGCCCTTCCTTTTGGGAGGTGTGAGTCCCACACACCATGCCGCCTCCCCCCGGAGACGGCATGAAGGTGCCTAATGCATTCCCCTCTTAAAAAAAAAAAAAAAAAAAGATATCGGTACTACGTATTTGACTCCCAACTAGGGTTAATTCTAGGGAATTCTCGAGCCGAAAATTTCCGGGAAATCAAGCAAGAAAAGTCGTTAACCTATATAGAAATTAAATCGCCGTTTGTTGTGTTGTGTGGCGGCGCGGGCCGGCACCCATTGATCTCGCTGCATGCGTTTCTTATACTGAATTTCGACAAACACTATTTCTACTAGACGCCACTTCGAACGTGCGATTATTCGTCAGAACACTACTTCGACAAATCACATATGTCGAATATTTCTAGTCAGACAAAACACTACTCCGACAACATTCTATTTCGACAAGCCATTATTTCGACAGAACACAACTGCGACATCACATGTAGGTATTCGACAGAACACTGTTCAGACAAAACATCTAATTCTGTAGTCAATAACTAAATATTTTTTAATCCTATTATTGACTGACCGCTGGCTATAATATGAGTCTGAATTATATATTATTTGTGATTTTTTTCTAAAACAGTTAATTAACTTTTTCATAAGATTAATGTTTTGTATGTAATCGATAGAGGTTTTATAATTAATTCGATACTTTTATTTGAGAGGAAAACCACTGAATTTGTTGATATTATTGGAACCAAATAATATGAGAAAGCGTATGTAAATATAAACTTCTCGACAACCCGAGAAGTCCCGAGAAATTAGCCTCGAGAATTCCGAGATATTGAAAAGCTCGAGAAATCATGAACCCTACTCCCAACTAGCACACAAGTCGATTTTTCCTGACAAGGTACTGACACTGTTTCATTACACTGAACTATTATTTTTCCATAAGTATATTTGGTTTTTAGTAATACAGTAGCGACTAAATACGACAAGAGTTGCATAAAAGCGCTAGAAAACCTCATTTTACTCTTTCAGCGTACGCTACCGCTATTATAGCGCCATTGTACATAATATCCTTCCGTTAGCGTTCACAACCACTCTTATAGCGCCATGCCATTATAGATACATTGGCATACAGTGCCTCTCTTGTAGCGCTTTTATATAGGTAGCGGTTATAACTCTTATATTTCGCTACTATTGCTCATGATTGGCTCGATGGCTCATTTGGTAGTGACCTCTGCCCTCTGAGCCAAGGGTCGTGGGTTCGATTCCCGCACAGTACAAACATTTGTGTTCATGACCATGTCTGTTTGTATTGGTCTGGGTGTTTTCTATGTATAATATACTAGCTGTGCTCGCGACTTCGTCCGCGTGGAATAGTTATTTTTTCCCCGTTTTTTTTTTTTACATTTTCCATTATTTCTTCGCTCCTAATAGTTGCAGCGTGATGTTATATAGCCTAAAGCCTTCCTCGATAAATGGTCTATTCAACACAAAAAGAAATTTTCAATTCGGACCAGTAGTTCCTGAGATTAGCGCGTTCAAACAAACAAACAAACTCTTCAGCTTTATAACATTAGTTAAGATGTATTTATTTACAAAAAAAATGTATCTAAGTAAGTTTATCAGTTGTCTAGTACCCATAGTACAAGCTTCGGCTTAGTTTGGGGCTAGGTGGCGCTGTGTGGCCTAGCGTTAGGGTCTTGGGTTATTTATTTATTTATATTTATAGCGCGATTGTAGAACTGATAGCGTAATAAAAAGTGCCTATTTTGGGGTTACAGTAGCGCTATAGCAGCTTATTACGGCTACTGTACGGCTAGTCTGTACAGCTAATGCCGTAATCAGGGACCTCTTAACGACCACTGTAGAGCTTCTTATAGAGTTTGTGTGCTAGTTGGGCTTCATCGTTGGTCTAGTGCCGGACAACTCACGAAAGAGATCCTGTCCGGTGGAAGAGCTTCGAAATGCCGCGCGTTTGGCTGCAGCGGGCGGGTCTTTGGTGGCCCGGCGCATTGGCCTTTTGGGCTGCGGGTAGCGCTAGAAAAGACCGAGGCCATTTTCTTTCCAGGGCCTCGGTAGCGCCGCCCGCCAGATGCCCACATCTTGGTGGAAGGGGTGTCCATTCCTGTGAAGGACACCCTAAAATACCTAGGACTGTTACTGGATGCGCGGTGGCAGCTTAGCAGCGATAGGTACTCTAAGCTACTTACTACTCAACGCTAGAAGCTCACACGACGGAAAATGTACTAATTTATAAGATTAAAACAAGATAAGATCGCTAATATATATGTGTCACCGGAAAATAGCAAGAATTGTAAGTTGATCAATTTCCTAGGTAGTTGATTAACTTTCGGAATATAATTTCGGATTTCAGTTGATTGGCCAACTTACGGTACCTGGCAGTAATTTAATACTTTACGATTTTCATTGCTCAGTGTACTATTTAACGGTGCACTACTACCCGTCACTTAATACGCTGCTCTCTGATTGGTCGACGGCCTTGGCATTTATTCGTAGGGAACAAACACTTAGATAGGTATGTTACTTTAATGATATTTCAGAGATAGAGATTTTATTATATCTATACTATAATAAAATAAAAAGAAAAGAAAAAAGACAAGATCGTTTTTTTACGTTTAGAGCGGTAATGGAAACAGGTGCGGCGAGTGTGATAACACCACGTGAGTCATTCAACCAATTAGCGTATACCTCGCCTTCATCGGATGATTTAACGGAAAGATGCCGTAAATTGATCAATTTACGTTAAGTAATACATTTCAAGTGCTGTTTATTATTTTCCGGGAGTTGATCAACTACCTAGGAAATTGATTAACTTACGAGTTTTGTTATTTTCCGGTGACATATGTATATGTTTATATCGCCTAAATGTTTTGCGCATTAAAGTACCTATAGTCTTTTTCACATAGCATGGGTACGGTGACACTTGGGATTTGAAGTTTATAGTCATGTGGTAAAATGAAAATCGAAGGTAAAAAAGTCGATTCTATGATTTATCGATTTCGTTTCTATGGAGAGAGAATCGATTTGGAGATAATAAAAAATTGTATGATTTAATAAAAAATTATTTATTTATCATCATGTAAAAATAATTATCAGAATAATCTGAGTTTGAAGAATCTATCTATTCTTGCATTTTACAAAGATAATTATTTGAATTACGATTAAACTATCCATGTAAATGTCCATATACCAGTCATGTTATACAAGATTTTTGATTTTGCAACAATAGGTACTGCTTATCCTTTATTAAGAAAATTTATATTTAGTAAAATTTATACAACAGTTGAAAAATCGTGAAGCGATTTAACGATTAAATCGGTATTATAACAATTTCAATGTTTCAATCCCTATGAAAATACGTTTTAATTTACGCATTGGGCATTACTGTTACAAATATTTAATGGATTAGATTTCTGTAATTATGTAGGTACATTAAAATTTTATTTATGGTTTCAAATGCAAATTCAAGTAAATCTCTGTTATCATGCGTTATAAACAAAGTAAAAATACTTTTTATTTTCATCATTATTTATCATTTTGACATACAAATTGCGTAAAAACATAGCGTAAAAAGGATTCGTTGACAAATGTCTCCGATGTGTCAGCGTACCCATCCTATGTTAAAAAGACTATACCTATATCTTTATACAGTTAAAATAGGTGGTCGTATTTAACTGAAGTTCTTATCTATTTTATTTTTATTTTCCAGGTAAATATGAAGCAAAGAGGAGATTATTGTTAATGCGGTGGGTGAGTTTTATACCTCCATAACTTCTATCATCGCCAGAAGGTAATAAGGGCGTAAGTTTCGGTATAATGGTTTTTATAGCTAAATGGATAAATACGTCTCCAATTGAAACCTTTATACTTTAAATAAATATACATATATAATTCCCTGTAATAGCAATAAATCAAACTCGCAACACTTATTTTGAACTTAATGTAGGAAAAACTTAAATTCTGAAAGTTCAGACTTTTAAAACTCTATTCTAATGGTTAAAAATTTAATCAAAGTATGTTTCCATTACTTTTTTTCTTTTACATTTTTCTTTCTTTCATTACCTTCCGTTTCATACGATGTGACATACGTGTGTTTATTCTGATGTAGAGCGACCCTAAGTTTAACAAACTGTACTGCCGTTGCATCTGGCTTCGTGATTTCGATGCACGCAAACAGCCGTCGTCCCCCGCCTCGCACCGCTTACCTGCCTAGCCGGTCGCCCACCCCTCCCGCCTCCTGCCACCTCTTGACAAGCTTCCGTCACTCTCTAACATGCGATCGTAGCCTGCTGCGTCCTTGTCTGCCTGCGCCGGCGCAGCCGCAGCGAAACGTGATCGTTTTACCTGCGGGGCCAAGCCTTGTACATTATACAATAATAGAGATACATTCTCTCGCTTCGTAGACTGTGCTATTTGATTCGTCTAACTTAGAATTTATGCAACCACTTTCAAAACTATGTTTACTTTTTGATGGGCCGCGAAATATACAAGGTTTTACACTAGAGATATAATTTCAATGACAAATTTGGACGTACCTAGTCAGTCTTTGGCATAATAAATTACTATCTTTTTGTTTGATTTCAGTCCATGGGGGAATGGCAGAATTTTCTGGTTGTAAAAGTTACTAATATTCGTTCGTACGCAACAATAACTTACGCGACTGTATTCTGGCTGGAATTCGTATTCCTATCAAATACATCAGCATTTAAATAATAATAATAATATAAATAATAAATAAACCCAAGGCATGCCACTCTCGACTACACATCGCTATCTGGCCCCAAACTAAGCCGAAGCTTGTACTATGGGTACTAGATACAACTGATAAACTTACTTGGATAGCTTTTTTTTTGGAAATAATTACATATTATTTTTTTTTGAAAATAAAAAAGTATCTAAGTAAGTTTATCAGTTGTCTAGTGCCCATAGTACAAGCTTCGGCTTAGTTTGGGGCTAGAGGGCGCTGTGTGGCCCAGCGTGGCATGTCTTGGGTTATTTATTATTTACTAGCTTTTGCCCGCGGCTTCGCTCGCGTTAAATTCGGGGTGAATGCTCCATACAAACTTCCAGCCCCCATTTTAGGGAAAGGGGGGGGGGGGGGTTAGAAAGGGGCAAAAGTAGCCTATGTTAGTCTCCATCCCTTCAACTATCTCCACTTAAAAAATCACGTCAATTCGTCGCTCCGTTTTGCCGTGAAAGAAAGACAAACATACAGGCAGACACACTTTCCCATTTATAATATTAGTATGAATTATAAGATTTTGACATTAAAATTTTAATGGTGGATACATAGACTAGTAGGTAGTTAGATTGGTATATTTTATTGCACAAAATTTAACTGGAACTTGGGCCAGTCAAATGTGACTCATTTGGTAGTGATCTCTGCCCTCTCAAAACAACATTCAAACAAACATGCATGTGTTGAACTTTTGTATTTTTTCTATGTCTAAGTGTTAATATCGTATTTAACTATTTATTAATCTGTGCTAATACCTAGATTTGTGGTACCTTTGTTGATTCCGATTTCTATAATACAAGTGCTTTAGTGCTTTGACAGGCTCGGTGGCTCATTTGGTAGTGACCTCTGCCCTCTGAGCCAAGGGTCATGGGTTCGATTCCCGCACAGTGCAAACATTTGTGTTCATGAACATGTCTGTTTGTATTGATCTGGGTGTTTTCTATGTATAAATGTATTTATTTACAAAAAAAAATGTATCTAAGTAAGTTTATCAGTTGTCTAGTACCCATAGTACAAGCTTCGGCTTAGTTTGGGGCTAGGCGGCGCTGTGTGGCCCAGCGTGGCATGTCTTGGTTTATTTATTTATTTATTTTATTTTATCTACTACCTATTTTGGGGTTAGGTACGATTAGGGAATGCAATCCCGACTCGAGATTGCAAATTCGAGATCCCGCGGGATTAGAAATATCAAAGCCGCGGGATCCCGGAATTTTCGGGATCCCGTCTAGTTTAAAAAATAATTAAATTCGGATGACTGAAAAAGCTAATAACTGCTGTTTGTGATAGAAACGTCAACTTATCTTACCTATACCTATTTAATCTTACCTACCAACTAAATAATTTCAGGTTTTAAGGAAATTAACATAGGTAAATTAGGTAATTAAAACAATAAGCATATTTAAAGGAAATTAGGAAGTAGTTACCTACTCCTTAAAAAACAAAGGGGAATTAATAGTGTCATCTGTTAAATGGCGTCTAATGTCCGTTGCAATGTACCCCGCTGCTGAGAATGCCCTCTCCGACTCAACACTGGTTGGCAACAGCGTGGCTTAGCAATAGGGAATATGCATGAAAAATAGTTTCAGGTATTTACTAATTTATCGTAAAATAGATCAAAATCTACTACGAACAGTGAAAACAAAATCAAAATTGGTTGAAAAATGGGCGAGATACAGTCATTGAAAGTGAATATATCCGTCTCTCTCTCGCGAAACAGATTTTTCTATGGAGTTAGTACGGCGCTTACGGTACGTGACGTCAACTACCGCATCGGATCTCTCTGTCTAATCAATAACTTTAACGCTTTATAACTCGCTTAATAGAAAAGATAGTTTAAAAATTCTTCGATATTTATGTATCTGGAAGACAAAAGATCTCAATAAATCCATAAAAAAAAGTCATGCATATTCCCTATTATATGCAAACTGCAAAAATTGCCATCTTGTTCCTCCACACTCAAATAAATCCATTTCTTTTTTTATGGTAGTCTCTAATTTGTCTAAGCTCGTGGCCGCTTGCACCCCGAGTGGACGCGCGTAGCGTCGCTGACCACTGTCGCCCAATCCCGTCAATCTCGAACGGGATCCCGTCATATAATGCGTCGGGGTTGATCCCGAAAAATTACACGAGATCTCACGAGATCGGGATCCCGCGGGATGGGGATTGCATTCCCTAGGTACGATATTTCTATTCGAACTATACATACTTACTGTTCATAGAACAGAAAAATCAGTCGTAGAATCAGTAATTTAAAGAATTGTATGTACAATTTAAGAATTGGTCAATTATAGACCATGTAGTTATTTCGGCGAATCAGTCATACATAAATTAGAGCGTCTGTGTGACGTTGCTTGACGTGCTGTCTGCAGTATTTATCCGTAATAATTTCTGAAATATAAGCCTTATTTTATATTCTTATCAGTAATACTTAATTAAAACCTATTTTTAACCGACTTCGAAAAAGGAGGAGGTTCTAAATTCGTCAGTATGTATATTTTTTTTTATGTATGTTCCCCGATATTTCCGTCAATTATGGATGGATTTCAAAAACTTTTTTTTGTTCGACAGAGGACACTTCCGATGTGGTCCCATTATCACCTAGTTAGGATCTGATGATGGGATCCTGGAGAAATTGAGGGCAACAACCGAAAATTGTATGCTCATATGGTGTTTTTGTTACGTAATCATATTTTACTCAGGTGTATGCTTCCGGGCGTCAACATCTGGAGCTGATGATGAAGCCACAGAACTCCTTAACGGTTAGGAGTTAGGGGACAGTACTGCCATTGGTCGATAGAAACTAGGTAGTAGTATGTACTTATGCAGGGATAATAGGGCAGGTGATTTGGTAAGTGATTTGCTTGATTCTAGATCGCAAATTCACTTGACTTAAAGCAAAATTTTTCATTCCTAAGTAAAACTCTTAAGGACATTAATTAGCCTTTATTCAAGTTCAAAGCACATTAACGTAACTAAAAATCGAGAAATAAAATTATTTTTTAAAAAAAAATTAAACCGACTTCAAAAAAACACAAAACGACCAAAACTAAAAAGCGATAAATAACGTAAGTAATTCTATCCCTAATACATATTATATGTATTACTATAATTAGGTATTTAAATATTACAATTATCACTTATTTTTGAAGTCGCATGTGCACATGTTAAATGTTTAACCATGCTTACCCCATCCATCAAATCATACCCTGGACCAAAATTTGATCGGCAACCCATATGCATTATATTTATTGACATATTTAATTACATATAAAGTAAGTTTCATCCAATAAACGTCTCGGTGAAGGTCGTTGTATATCGGGATCTTAGACCAATAGATTTTGTATGGCATTACAGACATATGACCTATTTGTGATAGGTATTTTAAGAATGGCCAGAACACGTCTATAGTCGTCATCATCAGCCTTTAAAGTCTAATAGTGATCTATGTAAATCTTTTTGTAATATTTATTTTTATAGCCTGATTTATAATTATACCACTGCCTCTTAAAAAGGCCACCCTATTAGTGTAAATTTAGAAAATTATACATGAAAGTACTCTAACACATGAGCCCGGATGTGGGCTAAGGATGCAAGCACGGCGCGGCGACGCCGAAACGTGCGCATAGGCACGCCACATGACAACTTTTTACAAGTGAGCACCCTCTTTCCGCGCACACAAGCATGTGGTGGAATCGCTTCAACAAAAAAACAAGCCCAAATGGTACCGTACAGTATAATTTAAGTAGTGATATGTAACATGAATTCTTTACGTCTACTTGTAGGTTAAATGCATGGCAATTTAATCAAAACTTTCATCTAACAAAGATTTTTATTTTACACAATGACTAAATTTTTTATTATAATAGGTAAATACCGTAAAATCCTCAAACTTGGAAGAGAGAAGGTATGAATATACTCGTAGTAGTACACTAGTGACCTGCCCTGTTTCGCACGGGTGCAATACTACCATAATATGCAAATCCTAGCTGTGCCCCTGCGGCTTCGACCGCATTCATGTAGGTTCACAGAAATGTTTTACAAAGAGACAAAAAGTAGCCTATCTCTCTCTCACGTAAAAAATCACGTTAATTTGCTTTACCGTTTTGCCGTGAAAGATCAAGAAACAAACAGACACACACAAACTTTAAACCCCTATTTTACCACTTTAAATGGTAAATATTTCAAAAAGCTGAAACACGTAATTTTTTATTTTGTAAATAGAGACCGAATTCGAAATTTCAAGGCTTTAACTTAAAAAATGAATTAAGTTGCAAACAAACTTTCAACCCCTATTTATCCCCTTAGGAGCGCGAATTTCCAAAAATCAGAAGCACATCATTGTTTGTTATGTTTTATAAGCCTGAATATGATACCTATATATTTTTATATGAAATTTACTTAAAAAATGACAAAGTTTCATATAAACTTTCAACCCCTTTTTAGGGTTCTGTAGCCAAATGGCAAAAACAGGACCCTTATAGATTCGTCATGTCTGTCTGTCTGTCTGTCCGTAACTATAAGCTTTTGGTGCGTAGATGTATTCTGTAAACCGCATTAAGATTTTAAAATAAAATCAGAAAAAAAAACAAAGTTTTTGAGGTTCCCCATACATAGAACTGAAACTCAAAATTTTTTTTTTTCATCAAACCTATACGTGTAGGTATATTAAAAGTATAGGGATCTTAAAATGATGCTGAGGTTTCTTACATCATTTTTTTCTAAACTGAATAGTTTGCGCGAGGGATTTTTTCTAAACTGAATAGTTTGCGCGAGGGACTCTTCCAAAGTGGTAAAATGTGTGTCTTCCCCCCTCCCCCCCCCCCCCCGTAACTTCTTAAATATTATGGGCATGATAAAACTGAAAAAAAAAAGATGTGTATTACTATGCAAACTACTAACTAAAATTGGTTTGAATGAGATCTAGACAGTAGTATTGTTTTTAAACGTCATAAATCAAATTACCTAATTTTTTTCATTCAATCAACTCCAATATAATAAAAAATAAAGAAAAACATTTATTTAGCTGTGTAGTAGTACGGAACCTTACGTGCGCGAGTCCGACTCGCATTTGCAGCCCCGGATCTAGGGGGGGGCAAACCGGGGCACCTGCCCCGGGCGGCAGTTTCAGGGGGCGCCAAAATCATCACTACATAGTATAAAACAAAGTCGCTTTTTCTGTCTCTATATCCCTTTGTACGCTTAAATCTTCAAAACTACGCAACAAAACTAGATCACAAAAAATGACACCTATTATTATATTAGTGTTAATCAAACGCTCACGGGGGGGGGGGGGGGGGGGGGGGGGGGGGGTGTCTATATCAAGTTCTTGCCCCGGTTCGAAAAAATCGTAGATCCGGGGCTGCGCATTTGGCCGGTTTTTATTCCTTTAGCGGGTGAATTTTAACTGCAGTGGTGCAAACTGTCGATTAACAAACGAGGCTCTCGCAACTACTGATAGCGGTATAACCATCACGATTGAAGGCGTAGCTAAATCCCACAGGGCACAGACCGAGGACGGGCAGCAGCGTCACCGGAGCTAGAAGCTACGTCTTGCGATCGCCAACCCGCCTGCCCGGCAGCGTGGCGTTTATGGATAGTCTCCAGATATTTGCCAAAGTCGTGAAGAACTGGAAAGGCCCATGTCCAGCAGTGGACTGTGATAGGCTGATTATGATAATGATAATAAAATAAAAATTGTAGATAAAATTTCCTACAATTTATATCGTAACCTTTTATACCTATCCTAAAATTAATTATTTGTTACGAACGCTGTAAACCATTACACGTTTTACCACTTCGGAAGTCTCTCTCGCAAAATATTCAGTTTCGAAAAAGAATAAAAATAGATTTAGGAAAGAGCTCGTCAATTTTCAAAACTACCGGAAAGCTTTCTAGGTTATCTTTATTTTTTCGACTATGACAGGAAAATACCTAAAACAATATTTTTTTGTTCGCTATTTGCGAACGACCGTTCCTTTGTGATTTTGGGATTCTAACGTCCAATAACGTTATATTATGTACCTATGTCACCGGAAAATGGCAAGAATCGTAAGTTGATAAATTTCCTAGGTAGTTGATTAACTTTCGGAATATAACAAACGGTAGATGAAATGTATTATTTAACGCAATGGATTTCAGTTAATTCATCAACTTACGGTACTTGGCAGTAATTTAATAATTTACGATTTTGACACAAGTAAAATCGTCCTCAAATGGGCCAATCGTTGCTCAATGTAGGTACTGTTCCCTGATTGGTTGACGGGATAACACCACGTGAGTCATTGGACCAATCAACGTTCACCTCGCCTTCGTCGGATCATTTAACGGCAAGACCCCGTAAATGAATCAATTTACTAGAATACATACGTTAAATAATACATTTCAACTGCCGTTTATTATTTTCCGGGAGTTAATCAACTACCTAGGAAATGGTCAATTAACGAATCTTGTTATTTTCCGGTGACATGTAAAATAACAGTGACTCTGACTACTCACTGTTATTGTCTATGAATTATTATTTTTATTAAACCACGCACATGCCAAAATACCGAGGTCATAATCTATACAGGTGATTGTTGTGCACTTGGTGGTACTCTGAGGTTCGACTTGGTCGTCAACTTGCGAGCACGCGCGAGTTGGCACTTTTCGATTTTACCTACTTTTTTTTGTCGTCAACTCGCGCGTCTATAGATACATATAAAGTATAGTCAAATAAAAACAACATAGTTGAAACCAAAAACTATAAATAATTGTTTATTGGCCGCGTTGGCTGATTCTATAATATACTGACTTAGATTTCGATTTAGAGGTCTGGAATGAGATGGCCTGGGGAACGCATCCAATGACCGATAAAAATAATAGGACAGATGAGAGTTGACAAATAAGACCGAGGTTCAGAGTTCCTCTCCTCTTAAATGGCAATTATTTTGATTCCGAAGTGAAGTGATGGATCCATTATTCATCTATTCTCACATATCACTGCAAAAAATTCGATTAGATTCGATATTCAGAATCATCAACACGTTCTTGTTTTTGGTCAAAAGAGAGCAAAGAAACGAGACACGCACTTTGAAAAGTGCCTTCCCGTTGTCAAATTTTAATGCCCATGTGATTTAAATCTAATATATTATTTTCATATCTCTTATTGTTTCTGATAGAGCGGAGTCCTTATAAGACTTTTCAAGCCATTACTTTACTAGAACGGTATATATTTTTAGTCTATTCTCTTAATAAATAATCCAAAATGCAAAGGAACTAGCGCCGTATATATTTTAGGCCCGTCACTTTTTAGCCCAAGTAATATTTACTTAGAATAAAACATTTCCTATAAGAGGAAGTACATCGTTTATTGATAGGAGTCGTTTATTGATGTGAAATCATAATTAATTCATTTATCAAAATCAAAGCTAGTTCACTACGGTGACACCAGGTACTCGTATAAAACAACTACTCGTATTTAAGAAATACGCACTTGAAAACTATTTACTGAAACTTTAAAATAGACTTTAAGAAATTGCCTCTCACCATAACAAACCTCATACCAATACAGATATTTTAAACTTTAAAAAGTTTATAAAATGCCCATTGATATAAAAAACGAATAGGTAGGTAGGTATATACTTATCTATATATTTCTCATTCTAACTACTTCACTAATATAAAATATGCAAATAATGATATGTTTAATAAACAAAATGCGTCAGACAATTTACAACAACCACTTGGACTTGTGAGCCTTGACCAATATTATGCATAATATAATATGGTGCAACTGTATAAACATAAAGTAATGATAGATAGGCTGGGCCAAAATACATACACATTTTATGAAGGTACTGTATTTTAGCACAAATTCTAACTGAGGGCCAGCAGCACAACACCCAAGGGAAAATAAATGACACTTCGAGTAGTTTTATCAGCCGAATATGGTAATACTGCCCAAATAACTCGCAGTTTACCATATTGTAAGTATAGTTCGCCTGATCGCATCATACAGATCTGTATTTCGTCCGGTGTTTTACCGGCTTCTTGGAATAAGTACGCCACGATACTTTGGTCAGACCAGCACACTCCTACCACCAAAATCGAAGAGTCTTATCCTGAATTTCGAAAAACACTATTTCGACTAGATGCCTCTTCGAACGTACGATGCTTCGACAGAACACTACTTCGACAAATCACAAATTCGACAGATTTCTAGTCAGACAATACACTACTCCGACAACATTCTATTTCGACTAGCCATTATTTCGACAGAACACAACTGCGACATCACACATATTCGACAGAACACTATTCAGACAAAATATTATGTTATATTTTATCTAATATTATGTAATATTTTGACAAAATATCTAATACTTTGTCTATTTTTTTGACAAAACATTTTGTCCAATATTTAATATTTTGTCTAATATCTTCACAAAATATAACATATTTTGTCTGAATAGTGTTCTGTCGAATATTTGTGATGTCGCAGTTGTGTTCTGTCGAAATAATGGCTTGTCGAAATAGAATTTTGTCGGAGTAGTGTATTGTCTGACTAGAAATCTGCCGAATTTGTGATTTGTCGAGTATTCTGTCGAAGCATCGTACGCTCGAAGAGGCGTCTAGTCGAAATAGTGTTTTCGAAATTCAGGATAGGATTAAAAAAAACGAGTCACGATCGTTAGTTGAACGGATCGCGTACTTTTGCACCATAAATTCCTCTCATTTGTCTCTCCTGTTTTCGAATATATGAATTAAATTAATGAAAATCGACTTTGACGAATTGGTGGTAGGACAGGTCAGGTCCTCATCGAATGAATGGATGAATGGCCTGCTAGGGTTTTAGTTAGGCTGGCGAGAATTAAACTATCGTAGGATAGTTGATCCAACTCACACAAAATTGGCGCTCGTGCGTCGAGTTGCGGAAAATGACCCGTTCTAACTAACTGAGTTACGCGACTGCACAGACTTTGAAGTTCAAGATAATATGATGATTTCCGATCTTGTGGGTAATCATATCTATTTATTTATTTAATCTTTGTTGCACAATAAAGTAGTGTACAAATGTGGACTTAATGCCACATAGGCATTCTCTACCAGTCAGCAATTAGAGTAAGCAGACACAAATTTTAAGATAATGTGCGACAAAGTTAATTTGAAACATAAAATCTCAGATATAATAATAATATACCTATGATAAAAATAAGATATGAACATGTATTCATACAACAATAGGTACATATCGTCTTGTATAGTCGAGTAATATCTTATTAAAGCAATAGGTAATTAAATATTGAAGTCGAAATCACTGGCCGTTGTACATTTGTTGCAAAGTTAAGGGTCCCGTAGGAATGGTCGTTGTGGCGAATAACTTTCAGCGGACAGCACTGCAGTGAAAAGTCCTGAAGCTAATAGGCTATTATGGCTAAAAATTGTAATTAGTCCGTCTTTTAGCTTATTAGAAAATAAAAGACACATATTTTTTTTTTGTAAATTAGACTAAAAATTACAAAGTTATAGCCCGTTGAAATTACGCGTGACGTTACTCGGTGACAGACATTTTTACGGGAGCGAGTGACGTCAAAGACTCCCACTCCTAACTTTTGGTGCCTTGTATCTTTGCTATTGTTTATTTGAATGAAAAAAGGAAAAATACGTGTATTTTATTTTTGAATAAGCTAAAAGACGGACTAATTACAATTTTTAGCCATAATAGCCTATTCCACCAGGGCGAATGACATTGCAGCAACAGACATTGGGGCGTATTTTCTTTTAATTACATAGTCATTATGTACATTTAAAACTATAAAGGTAAAATAAAAAACACAAATAAATTTTACAGTTTAATCAACAAAGAAAACAGTTGAATTTTTATTTCTATGTCTTTCATTGTCCGTTTTTAAATTACTTAGTAGTAACTCTGGAGTAATCTCGGTAAAACAAAACTCGGTGATACACCAAAACCTGAGACATTTCCTTTTCCCCTCTCATACCCGTGCGTCCTTCCATCCAACTCTTTTCCAGGTCGATATTTAGGTGTTATGCCTTTTCCATTGATTCTAATGCCAGTGTAATGAACTCTACGAGTAGATAGTGGAAATGGATCGCATTTCAATGGCTTCAGAAGTTTAGTACTGTCGGTCTTTGTATGTTTCCTGCAGTAGTTAAGATACTACAATAGGCTTATTGCTGTAAAAAATGTAATAAAATTAGTCTCTCGTCGTATTTTAGATTGTTCAAAAACAAAAGACACGTATTTTTTCATTTTTAAATTAGACCAAAAGTGACATAGATATAGCCCGTTAAAATTACGCGTGACGTCAAAGAGTGGGAGTTTTTACGCACAGAGTGACGTCAAAGACCCCCCACTCATAAATTTTGATGCCTAGTATCTTTGTTATTTTTTGTTTAAATGAAAAAAGGAAAAATACATGTCCAATATATTTTTATAATCTATAATACGGACTAAATATAATGTAATTGTTTTTACTCTGGAAACATCCCTATTGCTACTTTTTATATCACTAAAATGAATAAATAGCTAGATATGAACTTTCTTTTGAGTACCTACTTCTGGGTAACGCATTGTCCTTTGGGTGAGCGACAGGACGCGACACGTAGCGATGGGATGCGACGTCATCATCATCATCATCATCAGCCCGTGTCAGTCCACTGCTGGACATAGGCCTCTCCTAATGTTCGCCACCATGATCGATTTTGGGCCTCTCGCATCCAGCACTTGCCAGCCGTCCTGCGCAAATCGTCACTCCACCTGGCCTGAGGGCGTCCTACATTACGTTTGCCGAGACGCGGTCTCCACTCCAGAACTCGTTTACCCCAACGGTTATCGGTTCTGCGGCTAATATGGCCAGCCCACTGCCACTTCAGCTTACTAATCCGTTGAGCTATGTCGGTGACTTTGGTTCTCTGCCGGATCACCTCGTTTCGGATTCGATCCCGCAGAGAGACGCCGAGCATAGCCCTTTCCATAGCTCGCTAAGCGACCTTTAGTTTGTGGACTAGCCGTACCGTTAGTGTCCACGTTTCGGCTCCGTATGTCAGAACCGGTAGGACGCACTGATCGAAGACTTTCGTCTTTAGGCACTGTGGGATCGACGATGTGAAGACTCGACGTAGTTTCCCAAACGCTGCCCAGCCTAGCTGAATTCCCCTATTCACCTCGTCCTCAAAGTTGTTTCCACCTAACTGCAGTGTCTGCCCGAGGTATACATATTTTTGAACAACTTCGAGGACGGCGCCGTGTACTGCAATCGGTTCCGGTAGAATATGTTCATTGAACATGACCTTGGTTTTGTCCAATTCATCCGTAGGCCGATGCCAAGTTCATCCGTAGGCCGATGGATTATGGGCAACTCCTCCTTAATGGAAATGATGCGACGTAATGCGACTTTATACTTCGCCGCACCTTTTTTTTTTTTTTTTAAGAGGGCAATGCATTAGGCACCTTCATGCCGTCTCCGGGGGGAGGCGGCATGGTGTGTGGGACCTCTCACACCTCCCAAAAGGGAGGGCATACCCACTAAACCCCCCTGTGTCGCCAGTGGGCAGCAAGTTGCAGGGACACGGGTAGCGCCGAAGCATACGGCCATATCCCTGCCTGCCCTGGCCAGCCGCAGATGATAAGCGGCCGGCACTCCTGGTCCGGGGAGGGCAAATACCCCTGCCCCCGGATCCGGGGAGCAATAGAGTGCTCCCTGGGCGGACCTCGTGCAACGGTGTGACTGCACCCACCACACCGTTACGCCCCTATGAGTGGATCGCGCCCCCGCACTCACCACTCGGGGCACGAAGGAGAGGCTCAGAGGGCATACGATGTGTTGTATGCCCTCCGGCGACGCCCGGGCCGGGGGCGGCGTAGAGCGGGCGCGTCTACCGCAGCCTCACGCTCTCTTTCCGCCGCCTCCTTCTGCGAGATCACTGTCTCGCAGAATGCGAGCATCGCTCGCCAGGTCTCCTTCGACGCCGTCATCTGCCGCAAGAGTTGCGGCAGGTCGAGTTCCTGTGCGACAGTGACGAGGACGGAGCGCTCATTGGCCCAGGCAGGGCAATGCTGAAGCGTATGCTCTGCCGTGTCCTCCAAGCCACTGTCGCATACTTCGCCGCACCTGCACTAACGCGACAACGTAGGCCACTATTTCAAACTATACTTGATATTTTCGCATCGTCGCATCGAGTCGCGTTGCCATAGTCGATAACCTAGGACAGCGGGTTCTTATAAGTAGTATTGTAACTACATTGGGTACAAAACTACGTACTACATTTGTTAGATAGATGATCATTGATATTGTACACCATAAAAAAATACTTTAAACTAGGAAAGTGTTCATTTGTTGCACAATTTATAAATAAAGCGGGGTTTCCATCGCGAGAGGAACGGAAATTAGCACGCCCAAACTTCATACTTGTATTTCCACCAATATCATCGTCATCATTAGCCTATTGCAGTCCAATGCGGGACATAGGTCTCTCCAGTTGTTCGCCACTGAGTGCAAACATCTTTAGGATATACCCATAATCGCCACCCTGGGCAAGCGGGTTGGCGATCGCAGGGTGGCTTCTCGCTCCGGTGACGCTGCTGACCATCATCGGTCTGTGGTATTTAGCTACGCCTTCAATAGGCATGACGACTAATTTTTGTTTTGGATTAATATTGATGCATCACCCAATTATAGAAACATTGGTGAAGGAATTACTTCGCTTGTATGAAAAGTCCCCGAGCTATCACAATTTCAAAATCACAAATATGAACTCGCCCTCGCAAATAAAATGCTTCATGCAAACTGATACGAAATCGTGACGTCACGATTTCGTATTGCGTGGTGTTTTGTATGCATTTAATGGTTCTTTCTGGCAACCATCAAATAACATGGAAATTCAACCATGGTCGTCTCCCCTATTGTGATGGTTATACTGCCACCAGTCGGTTGCCAGCGCCTCGTTCGCCATTCGGCATGATGCACCACAGGCAGGTGAGGTTGGCTTGGAGCGAAAAGATGATAGCCGGTTCCACCAAAAAATAGTATACAAATTTGAATTTTGCGCTTGCTAGTTTGACGAAGCTACTAATGGGTCCCTTCCGCTCGCGGGGGAAACCCGCTTTAGTGATCTCGTCCAGTAAGTCATAGGGAAGAGAAAAGGGTCAGGTGGTGCAGTAGAAAAGTTAGTTGTTATCTACAACTTTAAGCTAATCATTGAAATTAGACCTAATAATAATACATGACAAATTCTTTTTATAATGGCGCAACATAGGTACCTATTGATAAACTTTCGCCTGATGGAAAGCTAAAAGAGAGTCTTAATCTCTAAAAATAGAGTTTGCAATCATCACAGCCATAGCAAGATACTTTTTTTACGCTTTGTTTAATATGGATTACCTACAGGAATCATATGTGCTGGCAAATAGTTAAATTTTTTGGTATTAAGTACGGCAAATCTAAATAAGAAAATTGCTAAACTTTTTAGTACGGGACTTAATAATATCCTCATTGAAACGGTGCGGCTACATAATACATGCCAGGATATAGAGGTTCTAAGGTTCTACCGAGGTCATTATCGTGTGATATGTAAAATGAGATACTGTTCCGTTTATCAGGTCTATTATATATTGCCGTACAAATTATAAACGCAGTACGGACATTTGATAGTTTCGAGATAAACGCACTAACTAACTAACTAAGTTTCAACTTGATAGTGGCGTAATATTCATAACGATTATTACTTATACTTTTAATATTTTTTTCGCTTAAAACAAGCTGATTCCAGATCATTTAGTAAATCCACTACACACACACGTCGCATTCCATGAGGCGTAGGTAGGGAAGCCATTATGTCGAGCTACTATAAAAAAAAATAAAGCTTAGGTCTTTAAAACTACACATCGGATTTATTTATAGATAAAGTGATTCACGAAGAAGGTTTATTATGTGTATTACATGTATAATATAGTAGAAAAACAGTAATAATTCTAGAGGTTTCTAATGTGTTTTTTTAATTATCCGAAGCGAGGGCGGGGCGCTAAGTAGTCATCAATATTTAATCCATTGTAAACAGTTCCTTTTAAATTAAAAATAATGTTTATATTGATAGCGCCAAGTCAACTTTAGTAGGTATAAATATAAACAAGCCCTGAACGCATTAAGGCTGCCGGTACACAGAAGCGGAGAGGTTGCGGTGCGGTAAATTTAATCAACGGAATACGAGTATTAAACTCTTCGCTAAGAAATACCGTTCAATATATTATAGCGTTTATGAATGGGAAGTCTTTGTGATAATTTGTCATAATGTAAATAAGCTTATTTCGTATAAAAGGCACAAAGCAAAAATCTATTTAATAAGTGCTTTGTAGCCCTACTGCCCCTTATAATTAGTCTAATGTAATCTACTTAAAACATTCTTAGTTCATAAAAACTTTTGTTCATTCACTGAAGGGTGTTCATTGGTGACATGCGGCAGTATATACCGCGTGACTTTGAAATCGTTGGCATCCTTTGAAAATAAGAACCTACCCGTGATTCTTAGTGCCTACCTTAAGTATGAGGAAAAGCCTACCTTAAGTATGAGGAAAATCCATTAAGAGCGTGCATACAATTTTAAGCAACTCAAAACGCACGCGGGAGCCGTTTCCGAAACACACATTGATATCATTTGTGTCTGTGTGCGTGAGCGGCGTGTCGGACGCAAACTCCGTCGGTGGAACATATTTTGATACCTACCAATTTATTTTTCAACTAAATTATTCCAACATTTTATTATTGCTTTATATTTTACTAGCAGCCCGTCCCGGCTTCGCACGGGGTAGACAATTATATTGTTCAAATTTTACCAAGGATCCCTAATTTTTTTCAAAATGAAATGTAGCCTATGTCAAATTGGAAGAATGTAGCATTGGTGAAAGATTTTTTTAAATCGGCCCAGTACTTTTTGAGCCTATTCATTACAAACATACAAAAATAGGTACAAATCTTTCCTCTTTATAATATTAGTGTAGATGTAGATTAGTGTAGTATAGGTGCGTACTTTTAAATATACATTTTATAGTACATTATTCTTAAGTGTTTATTAATGAAAGCTTAAGAAAAATGTAACAATATTAAATTGTGTCTTTCTATAGTATTCTTGATATGTACCTACCTATCCAAATTATATTTTGTAAGGTATTATGTGAGTGATTGACATATTTATGTTGCTATGTACCTGATTTTTCTGTTCTGGTTTTTTCCTTGCCTTCTGATCAAGTCAAAGGTGAGTTCCCATCCGGGGCAAACATTCATGTGATGAACATTTGTGTTTGTTCTCTGTTTAGGTGTTTGTATTTTTATTTACGGAAGGAGCATTTAAAAAAATTTTACTGATTGCTGATTTTGGGTATCAGTATCGATTACTAATCACCCCCTGATAGTTATTTTGAAAAAATATTTCATGTACAGAATTGACCTCTACAGATTTATCCACTGGAATGTCTCAATTTTGTTTTTGCGCAATACTTGTTTTCACATCTATGTCACCTGTGGGTATCGTATTACAAAACACCTACTCGTATGTATTTTGCAATAAAAAAATAATTGTAGCCGAATTACACCACGTATCCAGAAACAAAAACTGCGTTGGGTAGCAAAAACTATACAGAACAATATTGTTTTTAAACATTTACAGGTAGTTTTAGTTAAAAATTAGAAAAAGGAAAATACCTAACGAGATACGAGAGAGATTAAGATAAGTCTTTTTTTTTTTTCAAAGGTCAAATAATATAACATTTGAGTTTTATTACTCAACGCCAGTTACACATATTAATAACACACTAATCAAAGTTTAATTTGAACTACACTGCATGTAGAAATAAACAGTAATATTAAAATAATTAGCATATTTTCACAGACCCACGACGTAAAAACATGGTTACTCGTCATCAGACTACGCGCGCTATGTACCTTGCGTTAAAAACAATTATTGTAGCCGAAGTAACCACCACGTATCCAGAAACCAAAACTGTGTTGGGTAGCAAAAACTATACAAAACAATATTGTTTTTAAACATTTACAGATAGTTTTAGTTAATAACAAGAAAAACGAAAAATAAAGTCACGATACCTGAGTGAAGATGAGTGAAGACCACTTTTTTTCAAAGGCCAAATAATATCACATTTGAGTTTTATTACTTAACACCAGTTACACATTTTAATAACACACTAATCAGAGTTTAATTTTAAGTACACTGCATGTAGAAATAAACAGTAATATTAACATAATAGCACATTTCACCGAGCCACGTCGTGAGATACGCGCGCTTGTCAACAGACGGCTTGACACTATTTTTTTTTCGGTTCCGCGGCAATTCAAAATGGCCGTGTTATGATTTGTCAAATGCGTTGTGAATGAACGGAACGGTTTACATCTTGCGTTATGCGATTTTAAACCATATTTTTAAGCAAAGACGTGTATTTTCGAAGTAGTGCTCTTGGAGACCATACTACCCGATTACAATATACTGCTTTTTTATTTATTTTTTCGCCGGAGTATGTAGTAACCGCATACATACAAGTATAGAAGAAGATTGCTTCTAATGATAATATTTTTGTGAAGTGTTACAACACAAGTGCTTCAGGGTCTTCGGCATCGTCTCAGTCAGCACAAATTGAAGCATGAGATACGGATGGACCGTAGCGTAGGTCGGTATCATAGTAGGTACGAGTGTCCGCGCGCGCGGTTGTTCTCGGGGGCAACGGTACTGGCCTTTAACGGTCGACACAGACCGACAAACTTACTTCAGAAAGAGGGCAAGACGACACATTTTTTATTAGAAAATAAATGAGCTCATGGACACGGAGACGCATTATCGTAACCCGATATTTACGCGTGCGACGCTGCCGGCACAGCTAGTACCTATTAACATACCTACTATTACGGGCTTACCCAATCTTCACGAACATTCGAGACTTAATATAAAATCTGTTGTTTTGCGGCCATATTCGGCCAATAGTGTATGTAATAAACGAAGTATTTGTATATTATGTAAATATAAATCATTGGTTAAGTAAATGATAAACATAAATGAATAAATATAAATTGACCACGAATAAAGTAAGTAAACACGGAACATCCGTGATGCTTACGGTGTGATATGGATCACAGCAAAATACTGTGATTCACAGCATCTTATTTGAAGCGTTTTCTACCTCAGATTACAGAACTATGATCTGAATTTTCTACCTTCAGCAATTTTGAAACATTGGCAACAAGCTATTCCATTATAGCTTTGTCAGCTAGTAAATGCTACTCGCCACATTGATCGATCTTGGGCTTCTCGCATCCAACACTTGCCAGTTTGCCAGCCGTCCTGCGCAAATCGTCACTCCACCTGGGCTGAGGGCGTCCTACACTACGTTTGTCGAGACGCGGTCTCCACCCCAGATTGCTCAAAGTGGCGAACATTGGGAGAGGCTATGTCCAGCTGTGGACTGTTAGAAGGTGATGATGATGATGAAACCAGTGAGGCTAGACTGTGGTAGGGCGCGAGTGATTTTTTTTTATTCAAGAGGCGGCAGACGAGTAAATGTGATGCCTGATGGTAAGCAGCCATAACCGCCCGTGGACACCCGCAACTCAGATCGAGTGATACAAGTGCAATCCGACACAGCGGGCCCGCATGCTCCCACGGTCTCGCCTTACACCCGTGCCTTCCCACCGGCACCACCGGCACATATGACCGACCCACCCCACGTGTTCACATTACATATACGTCGAAAGGCTATGGCTCACTTATACCACCCGGCAAAAAGAATAAAATTTAAAGATAGGCTTTAAATATTGCACAGCGAACTGTCTGTTCATTTATGATCCCAATTTAAAATATGTTTAAAGAGCAATATTTAAAGCCCATATTTGAATTTTATTATTTTTGTCGGAAGTTGAGCAGGGCGGTATAAACGTTACCTTTAGGCCGCAAACTGGACGGACGGACTGCGGCGCGGGCTGCGAGGCGGGCAATCGCCGCCCGCGCCGAGTCCCTCCAGAACGGTTAACACAAACTTAAGCATAAATTAATATCAAATGCGGAATTCCGAATTGAAATTCACGTTCGCAACAAAAATGCTCTACTTGCATACAAAGCGCTCAGCATTTTATGTGTATCACCGGGAAATAAAAAGACTCGTAATAACTTTACTTAATCAATTTCCTTGATAGTTGACTAACTACCGGGAAATAATAAACGGCAGTTGAAATTATTTAACATGCGCTTTAGTGAATTGATTAATTACGGCCTTTGCCTTATTAAATCATCCGACGAAGGCGAGGTGAACTTTTGATTGGTTGAATGACTCGTGGTGTTATCCCGCTCCCCACCAGTTTGTTTTGTAATAATTCCCATTATAACGTGTCAGTTTATTTAAAACTAGCTGTGCCAGCGGCGTCGCACGCGTAGATATCGGGTTTTAAAAATAACGGACTTCCATAAAGTGGTCCTAAATTTTAAGTTAGACCTCTAGCAATACATTGGCGGAAACCGCATTCAATTCTATGCAGTAGTTTTTGCGTGATGCGCGTTCAAACATACAGATAAAAAATTCTCCCGTTTTCCCAACACTTACCTTCACTGCTCTGCTCCTATTGATTGTAGCGTGATAAATACTATACTATAACCTGCCCAGGAGTATGAAGAATAATTGTACCAAGTTTCGTTAAAATATGACTAGTAGTTTTTTTTTCTATAACGAACATACAGACACAGACAGACGGACAGACAAAAATTTTACTGATTTGAAAAATTTTGGCATCAGTAACGATCACTAATCACCCCCTGATAGTTATTTTGAAAATATATTTCATGTACAGAATTGACCTCTCTACAGATTTATTATAAGTATAGAAGACAGGGCTTGGAATACCGGTAAAAATATGGTAACGTTACTTCTGCCTGGCCGAGGTATCGCTACTTAAATAAATAAATAACAGACAACATCACATACATTGCTCCGATCCCAAAGTAAGTAGCTTAAGCACTTGTGTTATGGGTATCAGAACAACGAAGGTACCACAAATAAATACTTAAATACAAATATAAACACCCAGACACGAAACAAACACAAGTGTTCATCACACGAATGTTTGTCCCGGGTGGGAATCGAACCCACGACCCTTGGTTCAGAAGGCAGGGGTCACTACCAATTGAGCCACCGAGCCAGTCATAAAAAAGTATCGATACCTAAAGTAGCGGTAATTTATAACGTTATAAATTACCGCTACCTTCATGATGGTATCGGTAAACGTTTAAACGTTACTTTCTTAATTTTGGATTAAATTCATTTTCTCTCTCTATCGCTCCCACCCAACATGGTCTCATGCGTCTCGTGTCGCGAAGTTGCCGCTCTGCCGTAACCGTGCGGAGCGGCAACGCAGCAAAGTAGCGTAATAAGTATCGTTACTTTTACCGGTAAATAAAGCAGGTATCGATCGATACTTTTAACGTTATATTACAGAAGCGATACCTGAAACTTAACGTTAAGTTTGATTTCCGGTAAAAATTACTAATATGTATTTATTCACTAAATAGAATGAAATCACAATCACAGCCAGACAGACAGACTAAAATTTTACTGATTGCATTTTTGGCATCAGTATCGATCACTAATCACCCCCTGATAGTTATTTTGTAAATATATTTCATGTACCGAATTGACCTCTCTACAGATTTATTATATACAGAAGATAACCGATTTTAAAAACGTTACGTGTCACATATTGACCGAGTGTTTTAGAAATCGCGATTTTTAGGGTTCCGTAGACGAATGGCAAAAAACGGAACCTTTATACGAGTAGATTCGTCATGTCTGTCCGTCCGTTTGTCACAGCTTTTAGACTTTCATACAAAAATTAAAAAAAACATATTGGGGTTTCCCCATACTTAGAACTGAAACTCAATTTTTTTTCTCATCAAACCCATCCTATGGATAGGTCTTCAAAAATGATATTGAGGTTTTTAATATAATTTTTTTCTAGACTGAATAGAAAAATGTATATGTATAATTTTTCCTCTTAATGGGGTGTTAGTTTTACCAGGTTCAGAGAATTTAATTTATTATCTACTTTTATAACTGGTTATTTGGTTATTCCGAATCGAATATGCGAAATAATTCATTTTAATAAAATATTTGATAATTCTCTCTATTGTGGTAAAATGCAGCTTATCTGTTATTTTGATATGTTTTGCAATAATAGTCATTTTATTATGTTAATCAGAGCCAACTAATCAATTAATTATATTAGATAGATATACTTTATTGCGCACCATACATTTGACTTAAATCTAGGCATTATAAACACTTGTTGCACAATTTAGGCGGCCTTATCGCTATAAGCGATCTCTTCCAGACAACCTTAGGGTAGAGGATAAATGAAAAATAAAGGGTGAGGTGAGCTATCAACTAAATCGGAATTGATGCTAGCCAATAAATATAATTATATAAATAATAATATATACATAAGTAATATACATAATGAACTACCATCTGACATGGGATATACATAACAATACATGCATAAATAATACACAATTAAATATATATATATATATACATATAATATATACTTGTAAAGAATCGAATAGTGCAATACCAGCTTCCGAATCAAAAGAAAGAGAACTGAAGTAGAAGAGATTTTAGAGCGCCAAAAAGTGCTCCTTTACTCGAGCTTTGAAACTAGGCAAGGATTGGGACTGTCTGATGGATAGTGGTAAGGAGTTCCATAAACGGATAGATTGGACGGTAAAGGACTGTGTGTAGGAATGAGAGTGATGAGGAGGGAATTTAAGAAGTAGGGATTTGGATGACCGCACTTGGCCATGTGTGGGTTGCAAGAATTGAAAACGCTCCCGAAGATAAGGTGGAGACTTTGGATTAAATAGTATTGAATATAAGGCGCAAAGAATGTGAGAGTTGCGACGAAGGCGAATAGGAAGCCACTTGAGCTTAGACCGATATTCAGATACGTGATCAAATTTTCGGAGGCCGAAAATGATACGAATGCAGAAGTTCTGCAGGCGATCAAGCTTGTTAAGTAGATTCACGGTAAGATCAGGAAAACAGCAATCGGCGTAGTCAATAATAGGTAAGAGGAGTGCTTGTACTAGTGCGATTTTGGTAGGTATAGGCAAAAAATTTCGAAGTCTACTTAGAGCTCCAGCTGCAGCAAATACCTTCCTGCTTACCTCGGCAATCTGTTTACTCCATGAGAAAGAGCCATCCATGTATAAACCTAGATTTTTCACTTCTTTACTAAAAGGGATTAGGACACCGTCAAACAAGACTTGAGGCAAGGCATTCCAGTTGATTCTGGATATTAGCCCCGAACTGCCAATAATGATAACCTGTGTTTTTTTAGGGTTTACCACTAGACCAAACGACTTACTCCAAGCCAGAATTCGGTCCAAATCAGCATTTAATATCTGAACAGTGTTGTAGAGGTCGTTAAGGTTACCCTGCGAATATAATTGCAAATCGTCCGCATATAAGTGACTAGCTTTTGCCCGCGACTTCGTCCGCGTGGCGTGTTTTTTCATACAAAAGTTTTTTCCCGCTAACTCCCGTTCCCGTGGGAATTTCGGGAATTCCTTTCTTAGTGCACCCCTACGGTACCTAAGCTACGTCCCTTCCAAATATCAAGTGCCTACGTTTAGCCGTTTGGGCTGTGCGTTGATATGTCAGTCAGTCAGTTTCTCCTTTTATATATATAGATAAGAAGAAGAAAGATTTTGAGATATTGAGTTGATAAAAATTGAAAAAAGAAGAGGAGACAGAACGCCACCTTGCGGTACACCAGCAGTAACGTCACACCACGCAGAAAAGCGATCATCGACGCGAATGCGTTGCCGGCGCCCGTACAAGTAACTATGAAACCAGTCAATTACCGTTGGAGATATGTTAAGAGAACGTAGCAATCCAAGAAGGATATCGAAGTTAACCGTGTTGAAAGCGTTGCTGAAGTCCAGCAGTGCTAACACGGTGAGATGCTTCTTATCCATGCCAGAACGGATATCATCCGTAATTTTGACCAAAGCCGAAGTCGTGCTATGACCAGGTCGGAAGCCGGACTGGAAAGGGTTTAGCAATTGATTTTTGGACAAAAAAGAAATGAGCTGCTGATTGACCAATCGCTCTAAAACCTTCGAGAGGAAAGGCAAGATTGATATAGGACGGTAGTCGGAAAAGGAACAGGGATTAGAGTTTTTAGGTAGCGGGATAATTTGAGCGTTTTTCCATGTTTCAGGAAAGCAACTAGAGGATAAAGAAGAGTTCAGGATATGAGTTAGGACAGGAACCAAAAAGTCAAGGAGAGGCATTAACATATTTCGACTAACACAGTCACTACCGACGGCATTGGATGCTATCGCTATTATGTTCTTCTTAACATCACAATCGAATAATTGACCAAAAGTGAATGGTGGAATGTCAGGAATTGGAAGAGATGAAAGTTGATTTAAAGTATTCGCTTTAGTTAAGTCATCAATAGTGACAGACGATGAGAAGTGTTTATTTAGAGAGTTAATACATATATTATTAGGGATCATATCGTTACGTGTTCTTCCAATTCCGAGCGACTTGAGGAATTTCCAGACTTTGGCTGGATCCCCATTTTCAACTGATTTATGAATATGGCGTCTTTGAGCGTCTCTACACAACCTATTGCAGCGATTTCGAAGCAATTTATATTTTTCACGGTTTTTTTTCGGACGGTTCCAGTTTGTATTTAGTTTTGGCACTATTCTTCCTATCTCTCAAAGATTTCAAATCATCGGACAGCCAAGGCGCAGGTGAGTGTCTCATTTTGACTGGTCGTACTGGGGCGTGCTTGTCGTACAGTTGAGTAAGAAGCGAATTGAAGAGTGTGATTTTTTCATCTACTCCTTCAGCCTTATGGACCACGGACCAGTCAATATTGAGAGCGTCAGATTTTAGGTTCTCGATGTTCATTCTAGAGAAATTGCGCTGATATAGAAATTTTGCTTTAGCTTTAGGTGGACGTATTTTATATGATAGATATATAAGGTCATGATAGGAAAATGCATCGGCGTCACACTGACCATGCTTAGCCACGTGATCAACCGAGGAAACTATCATTAGATCAAGTAGAGATGGAGTGCAGTCTGGAAAATGATGAGTAGCATTGAGAGGTAGAATATGCAGGTTACAGGAATCAATGATAGATCTAAGCTGAAAGGCACGAGGATCATTTTTTAAAAGACAAGTGTTGAAGTCTCCCATTAGTATAGTGTGAGTGTATAACGGAGTCAGGTCCTCTAACAACTTCTCTAGAGCAGGACAGTAGTCTACTCTTAAAGAGGGGCTGTAGAGGACACCGAGAAGAATTTTAGTGTGCAAGAGAGTTATTTCAATGAAAAGATGTTGTGCTAAGTCTGAAGAAGAAGAAGATGGAGATGCATTTATAACAGAGAAAGGAATATGGGATTTTAAATAAATTGCAACGCCGCCACCGGCACGAATAATGCGGTCATTCCGAATCAGCTGGAAACCGGGAAGGGAGAAAGAAGTAGAAGGAAGACAGGGTTTAAGCCAGGTCTCAGATACGAGAATAGCATGGATATTCCTATCTTCAAAAGACGCTAGAATATCTGAATAATGAGCTGGGATGCTCTGCGCGTTTATGTGAACAACGTTAAAATTTTTTGGCACATCTGAAAACTTATCAGTAAGAGTACTAGAAAGTGGAAGAGAAGAAGATTGGAAGCTATCAGTGGAAGACGAGAACGATAAAAAGTGGTCGCTAGTTTCGCCATCGGTTGCACTATCACTCATTTAATATAAATATAATAAATATCAATATATAATAATAAGTATGAATATATAAAAATAAAATAAAATAGAATAAAAATCAAATCCTATAGACCACTGGTCTAGAGGCACAAACATGTACTACTACCCGCCAGCAGCAGAAAGGATCGCAGACCGATACACAAATATCTCAACACGAGAAAAACAGAAACAAAATAATATTAATAAAATCAATCCAAAACACACTTAAAAACAAATTGTGTGATTGTGCTCGGGCGCGCGTCGCGGGTGGTCGTGCACTAGTCGAACTCCCAACTCAATATTTTTGCAATTTCACGGACAATCAATAATAACCCTAATTACCATCAACAGTAGGGTTCAAATTTATCTCGCACCAAGACTACGGCAAGAAATATCCTTATCGCTGCGCCCATAGACTTACGAATTGCGTGAAGATGCTACGATCGCCTAATAAAATAGTAACTGGCTCAATTCCGGACTTGTCACGTTTACACGCGATGGAGGGGGATACCCATATCACCTTAAGAAAACGTAAACATGGCGAAGATTACGAAGATGCCCTTGAGAAACTTTCCGAGAAATTAATGTCCACCATCAATGATTTGAAAGTCGACATTAGCAAGGAGAACTCAATGATAAGTGAAAACCTGAATACCCTAAAATCGGATATTGCTAAGATCAGCGAAAATTCTCACGATCTAAAAAATGAAATTCAAGGAATTAGAAAGGAATATTTAGAAATGAGAACATTCGTACAATCGTTGGACTCCAAACACAACGATCTGCAGCAAGAAATGGTATCTCTCCAGAAGACCACGCAGTTCTGTTGTGACCAGCAGGACGATAACACCAAAAAACTGGATTTGTTCTCTCAAGATATAAAGGACCAGCTGAACGAACTTAAAAACCAGAATCAAAGTTTAAAGGCCGAATTGAATTTGAGGGACCAGAGAGAAAGGTTACTAAATTTGGAAATAATAGGCATCACCGAGACGAAAGATGAAAACCTACTAAATATTGTAACGAAAATAGCGCAAAAAGCTGGTATTAGCATGCTGGCGTCGGATGTCCTTGAGGTGAACAGAGTCTCCCCTAGAGTCGCACAACACGGGAGGCCTCGGGTTATCATAGCGAAGATGAAGACGCGGTTAATCAAGGACAGCATGATATCAAGCTGCCGTAAAAGCCGAATCACCACTAAGGACTTGAACTTGCATGGAGAACCGAAACCTGTTTACATTAATGAACATCTCACTGTGTACAATAAAATGCTACTCAAAATAAGCAAGGAAGCTGCGAAGACTAAATTATATCAATACGTCTGGACCAAGCACGGTAGAATTTTTGTGAGAAAAAACGACTCATCCCCTCCACTTCGAATCTGCTCCGAAGAAGACGTAAGAAAACTTACCTAAGTGGTTTATTACGGTTCGTTAGTAGTGCGGTTAGCTCCTTAGTACATGTCCAGGTTATAACTCGTAAGTTAATTTTTTATTTAAATGCACTTATTTGTTGTTGTTTTTACATGGTTATTCTACGCATAATTGTCTCTGTGGTCTTCGGAACACACATGTCGGCAGGCATGATATTAAGCGCGCACTCAATCAGTGTGCGTTCATTATCTTTTCGCCAATTTTTAAACACTGAATTGGTACAGTGTAATTTTATTATAAAAAAACATTATTGTTGTAACACCGCAATTAAGAACACCATTAGATTTAGTAGCAGCAAACCATACTGTTGCCAAGTTACGTCATCATATTTAACTATATTTGAATACAGTCACTTAAATATATACGGTTATTTGAATGGCCAGTGCCCGATGATACATGCAAAATATGCTAAGTTTTATTTACCTAAAACATTTACTTCACTATCGATCATGTTGCATGCTACCGATGCGCAACGGTTTAGCGCACCCTTATTGTGCGAATACATTTCAATCAGTTGTTTACGAGCGAACTATTCACGTTTAGTCTCACAGGAACATCGAAACATTTTTACAAATTACCCGCTAAGCAATAATAGGTGTGTTTTATCCTATCATATTGGAATAATGTTTTGGTTACTTATTAATATTAATTATTATAAATCTGTTTGTTCGTTTGGCAGTGAGACTTGTAAGGAATGCAATTTTGTGTCGCATATAGGGTTATACGTTATTCATATTATGGTGGGCGTGTATTTAGTACTTTTGGAGTTCAATATATTAAAATGGCGAATTTAAGAGTGTTCTACCAGAATGTTCGCGGGATGAGAACCAAATGTTCCCAGTTCAAGCAGAATTTACTGTGTAATATGTACGATGTGGTAGTGATTACTGAGAGTTGGTTACAAAACGATATATACGATGGAGAATTCAGTGACATTTGTAGGTACGACGTTTTTCGGAGGGACCGTGACCTAAGGGCGGCTAACAGGTGTACGGGCGGTGGTGTCATGGTTTTAACTAGAAGGGAATTATGTGCCCGGTGCTGCGACAAACCAGCTGTTCGCACCACGGCTGAGATGTTGACTGTTACAATTCCCGCGCGCGCCCTCGCGGCCAGGTCAGACCTCCACTTAAGCGTAGCATATGTACCCCCCGATGCACAACGCATTCCACAAGACATAGGTTCCATTTTGGACACTTTCTCTATCATCTTCGACGGTAATCCTTTAGACAATTATCTATTAGTGGGTGATTTTAATATGCCTCAAATTACCTGGAGTTGTAATGTACCTACTTATCACAAACGCGGAACCACTGATACCCAGCAAGCTGGTGTGCACCTAACCCAATGCTTATCTATGCTTGGAATGTCTCAATATAACACAATTCGAAATCACTCGGGTAACACTCTGGATTTAGCATTTTCTAACCTACCATTAGTTATTATGGAAAATACATCACCGTTAGTAAAACAAGACCTCCATCACCCACCATTTGTTATAGAAGTATCAGACCTTAAAATTAAACCCCTAACCGAATGTCGCGTTCCCCGACGTAACTTTAGGAGGGGAGATTATACTAGCCTGAACGAATTCTTTACAAATTATGACTGGGACTCGATATTAACCTCTGGCACAGTGGATAACGCTTGTGACAACTTTTATAGTGTAATTAATACTGCCATCAATGAACACGTGCCCATTTCGAGACCGACAAACACCGGACGTTCATATCCAAGTTGGTACAGTCATGCCCTGATTAAAATCTTTCTTCTTTCTTTCTTTTTCAACCTGTGCTGTCCCACTGGGACCGCTCTTCGATTAAAATCATTAAGGAAAAATCGAAAGCACATTCACGATGGAAGAAGTATCTGAATCCTCTGGATTATGATGAATTCGCGCTTTTACGGACTCGACATATTCGCGTCCAAAAGGAATGCTACGATAAATATCTCTCGGAGATGGAGTCTTCAATCAAAATAAACCCAAAGTCCTTTTGGTCTCACGTTAAATCCTTAAGAGGAGGTTCAAACTATCCCAAAACAGTTACGTTGGGCAATGCCAGTTTTTCGGGTGGTGGCGAAATATGTGAAGCTTTCAGCGAATTTTTCAGAGGCGTATTCGGTGTACCTACGTCGTCGACCACTTCTACCTCCGTGGCCGACGATAATTGCATAGACTACATATCGGGATTGAACTTATCTATTAAAGAAATTTTAAAAACGTTAAAATCATTGGATTCCCACAAGGGCCCCGGTTGTGATGGTATACCTCCTCATTTTTGGAAGTGTTGTGCCGAATCTCTTGCTTATCCTGTCACACTTCTTTTTAATCGGTCTCTAACGAACGGAGTGTATCCTGCTTTGTTCAAAAAAGCCCTTATCATTCCCTTACACAAGAAAGGGCCTAAATCTATGGTGGAAAACTATAGAGGTATATCCATATTAAATACTTTGGGGAAGGTCTTCGAGAAAAACGTTTACAGGGCAATATATCCTGTTATTCATAAGGGCATACCCGACAGCCAACACGGTTTTCTCCAGAGACGATCGACTGTTACCAATCTCTCATGTTTCACTGACTATTTGAGGAGGGGTATGGAAGGTGGGGGGCAGGTTGACGTGATATACACCGATTTCGAGAAAGCATTCGATCGTGTAGATCACGTCATCCTGCTAAACAAGCTGCAGAGGCTTGGCATACGAGGGGACTTGTTGCGGTGGATACAGTCTTACCTAGCTAATCGTTCTCAGGCGGTAGTTGTAGGTGGTTTCAGGTCTAATTACATCGATATACCTACAGGTGTCCCACAGGGTTCTCATCTAGGACCCCTGTTTTATAATGCGTATCTATTTGATATAGCGAACTGTTTCGAGCACGCTAACCATTTGATGTATGCCGACGATAAAAAAATATACTTAACAATACGTAATATTACCGATTGTCACTCTTTACAACAAGATCTAAATAAATTAAATAATTTTTACAAAAGCAATCAAATATCTGTTAAATAAAAAAATGTCAGTGCATTACATTCACACGAAAAAAAAAGCCTATTCTTTATAATTATTCTTTAAATGATCATCCAATAAACCGTGTTAACACTATACGAGATCTCGGGGTGACGCTTGACACAAAATTAATTTTGAATAATCACATCGATCAAATCGTAGATAAGGCATTTAAAAACTTAGGTTTTGTATTACGCTCATGTGCACCTTTTAAAGATATTAACACAGTTAAATTAGTCTATTTCGCATATGTTCGTAGTATACTTGAATACGCAAGTCAAGTTTGGTCACCTCAATACAAAGTATATATCGCGCAATTGGAGCGTATCCAAACGAAATTTATTAAGCACCTGAACTACCGCCTGAGACTGTGTCCGGGTTCCTACACGGCTGCCTGCCGCCGCCACGGGCTCTTGACCCTCGAGGAGAGACGCCACATGCTAGACATGGCCCTGCTGCACGACATCCTGAGCGGGCGGCTGGACTGCGCGGCGCTGCTGGCGGGCGTGTCGCTGAGCGCGCCGCGCCGCCGCACGCGCCACACCCCCACGCTACACGTCCCAAGGCATTCTGCTAATTACTCCGCCAACTCTGTTCTTACGCGCCTTGCACGAACTTACAATCTATTATTTAGCGACATCGATATTTTTAACCACACGAAGAACTCATTCAAATACACCGTAAAAACACAGATGAAAAGCATAAATAAATCTCAATAATAAAGGTACATATATACCTAGTTTGTTAATAAATTAATAATTTGTTTTTATAATAACCTACATCCAGATAATAATCTTTATTCCAAATTTCATTAAAATTATTTCAGTTTTAACGTAAAAGCGTGAATTGGTTTTGAACCCACAGTAGTCTAACGATAATAAATAAACTTTTAATATGTAACAGTATGGTTTGCGCGTGTAATTGTTTGTTCTTATGACTCGCAACCTATGTATAAGCTACAGTACTGTATAGTTTCATCATGATCCGTTTGGTAGTTTTTGCGGGAAAGAGTAATAAACATGTATACCTACATCTATCAATCCATTCGGACGGATGTGTAGTATGATATTTTGTATAGATATGTAATGTCTTTTATATAAATTTTAAATTAAGGGAAACCTATAATTAGCCTTATCTACTTTAAAATGTAATCTACATTTAAGTCACTTTTGTTACGCCGTTGGTTTTCTGAAATAAATAAATAAACAAAAGTACCAATGCACTCGTTCCAGGGCCGCACACAGTTTCTGGACGAAGTGTATAGGAAGACGAAAAAAGAAAAAGTTTAATGTCAGAATGACAATTGATATGATTTGACTTAATGATACAACAAAATATAATTTATGTGCGGTATTTGACCATTTTATGTATTGCTGCAAGTAATGTGAAAATTGACGCATTAGGGTCTCCGAAAGCGAAAGAAATTCGATTGGTACCTCCGTCCATAACTTATTATATGTACTTACTAGCTTTTGCCCGCGACTTCGTCCGCGTGTTTAGATTTTTACATATAAAAGTTTTTTCCCAATAACTCCCGTTCCCGTAGGAATTTTGCAATATCGCGTTGCAAGTAAGCTTTACGTTCATTAGGGTACCTGCATGCCAAATTTTAATCATCTATCTTACGCGGATTAGATTTTTCCATACAAAAGTTTTGCCCGCTAACTAACGTTCCCGTGGGAATTTTGCAATATCCTGTTGCAACTAAGCTTTTAGTTTACTAAGGTACCTACATGCCAAATTTCAAGCTAGACGCTTGAAACGGTTTAGATTTTCATACAAAAGGATTTTCCAGCTAATTCCCGTTCCCGTGGGAATTCGGGAATGCCTTTCTTAGTGCACTTCTAAGGTATCTAAGCTACGTCTCTTCTTCATTTCTAGTACCTACGTTTAGCCGTTTAGGCATATAAATGTCAGTCAGTAAGTCAGTCTATTTAGATTTAATTTTACCAGTAAGGCCATTTATTGAGAGAAATCAGTAGATTTGGGCTGTGAGTTTATTTCTCGGCCTTTCAAGTTTTTTTCTATTGAATCCCGTAAAGGATTGACTTAGGTAAATATTTAAAGTTTTATCTTTTTCGGAGTGGCATTTATCGAAACGCTTTCTTAGCAATACGTCATAGTATAGCTTTATGAATGCAAAGTCTTAGCACGAACTGTTTAAAATTGACAAAATTTCATACATACTTTCATCCCCTATTTTATCCCCTTGGGGGTAGGAATGATCAAAACCCTTTTTTAGCGGATGCCTACCTCATAGTAGCTTTAAACATGCAAAGTCTCAGCCCGATCGGTTTAAACTTGATAAAGTTTCATGAATACAAACTTTCATCCCCTATTTTATCCCCATGGAAACAGAAATTATCAAAACTCTTTTATAGCGATACCTACGTTATAGTAACTTTATGAATGCAAGTCTCAGCCCGAACGGTTTAAAATTGACAAAGTTTCATACAAACTTTCATCCCCTATTTTATCCCATTGGGAGTAGAAATGATCAAAACCCTTTTTTAGCGGATGCCTACCTCATAGTAGCTTTAAACATGCAAAGTCTCAGCCCGATCGGTTTAAACTTGATAAAGTTTCATGAGTACAAACTTTCATCCCCTATTTTATCCCCATGGAAACAGAAATTATCAAAACTCTTTTATAGCGATACCTACGTTATAGTAACTTTATGAATGCAAGTCTCAGCCCGAACGGTTTAAAATTGACAAAGTTTCATACAAACTTTCATCCCCTATTTTATCCCATTGGGAGTATAAATGATCAGAACCCTTTTTTATCCCCTTGGGAGTAGAAATGATCAGAACCCTTTCTTAGCGGATGCCTACGTATTAGCTTTATACATGCAAAGTCATAGCCCAATCGGCTTAAAATCGACAAATTTTTATACAACCTTTCATCCCCTATTTTATCCCCTTGGGGGTAGAATTAATCAGAATCCTTTCTTAGCGAGTGCCTACGCCATAACATCTACCTGTATGCCAAATTTCAACCCGATCGGTCCAGTAGTTTGGGCTGTGCGTTGATAGATCACTATGTCAGTCAGTCAGTCAGTCAGTCACCTTTGAGTTTTATATATTTAGATAAGTTTTCGAATCCGTCGTAGTCAATTCTCTTCGAGTTTCCGCGTTTTTTCACACGTTTTCAAATGCAAAATTTTGTTTAGCTTAGCTAAATAACAATAAATCATTGGTAAAACTGATCCCACCAAAAACATTCTGTAAAAAACTAGCCAAGTCTCGATGGAGCTGCTTGTTTATATGTCTAAACAGTGATAAAATCTAGACAAAGTCGTGCCAAGTTTAGACTTAGAGGAGTAAGGAATCTGAGGAACCCTAAGGTTCATTACTGCAATTTCTTTATTATTATAGTTAGAACCCTTCAGCTGCTTTAACACTGATCAGTGAACTGGTATGAAACTGCGGTAGCACTGATCAGTGCTCGAGTGACCTGCGCCACTTTCAACTCGATTTTAAAATATATTACACTTAAAATAGAGTCTATATTGGTTTACTTTCCTATTCCTACAATATTGAACTAATGATTTAAAACTTTACTTATCATTCAGCTTAAGGAAACGTTACCAAATATCAGTTCAAGTTTGAATGCCGCCCCGCCCGAACAGTGATTTTGTGAGTTTGGTGTTAAATTTTATAAGTGGTATATTGCAAGAAATGTGGTTCTTTTTATATTTTACGAGCTTGGATATCTAACTTGAGATGGGTAATAATAAAACATAAAATATGTTACAAAATATTTATAAATCAACATTTTTCTAAAATAGGTGCGGAAATTGCATTTCGAATCGTTTCCCTGTGTAAATGATAATGTTAATGAGGTTTTTATGATACAATTTAACATTTATCAAATACATTGGTTATCATACTATCAAAATAAAATCGTTTTCTATGTGTCTACCAAACATTTCATAGCCAAGAATCAATAAATTCGAAACTTTCGCTCTCGCGTTTCAAACTCGCGCCATGTTGCCGCAGACGACGGGTACAGATTAACGCACGATTCCCGCAGCTGAGGGGTTAATAGTGTGTGACTTGGCCGCTGAAGGGTACACAAGGGTACAAAACCAGGTGCTCCATGACACCATTGCACTAATCTGTCGCCAGAACCGCTACCCATTGACGATGGAAAATTGCCACTTAAAAACGTTAGAAACAGATATAACATTATGTGTGTAAACCATATTGACCTGTCGGTGGTAAAACGGAGCTGGAGGAATCAAATTATGTAGTTCAGTCGCACTCTCCTCAAAATGTAACCGATAGGCATGCAAATTTTTGACGGTGATCAAGGCTTTGTAGTTTCACGTCACAAAGCAGGTCGTTGCCGATGAGCCTTTTGGCGCGCCTCTCTATGGTCTCTAATGCCTCAAGCTGGTATTTAGCTAATCTATCCCAAAGATCCGAACAGTACTCCATGCATGACCGATTTTGTGCTTGTTACAAATTGAGCAACTGTTCCTGCCGGAAGTAACGTCGCGTCTTCGAAAGGATTCCCAGCTTTTTGTTAGCTACTTGAGCCTTAGACTCGATGTAGGAGCCAAAATTGAGGGTCAAAGCGAAGATAAGGTCATACCGAGAAGCTCCAGATGATTGGTGACCGGTACAATTACATCCTGGAAATCTTGAAAATACCGGCGTTAATAGTCATTGGATCAGACGAGCAGCCATCAATGACTAGGTACTCGAATAGACCTATCCTTCAGGAAGTTTGAAATCCAAGCATGAAATCCTGCGGGCAGCCCAAACAAGGAAAGCTTGCTAATAAGGCCGTCGTGCTAGACCCTGTCGAAGGCCTTATAGATGTTGAGAGAGACTGCAAGGCGTGCGCTAGCAGATACCCAGAGACCGATTCTGGCGAAAGACATATTGTTGAACACATCTATACACAATTTCCTCAGTGCCTGTATCTACAAGTTCCCAAAAGTCTGAAAATCTCCGGCCTTCATGATTCCGAAGACACCGACAGCAAATGTCATCACGGACGTACATGCACACCGTACCTACGCTCGAGTCACAAATTTGTGTTCAAGGGTGGGTATACTCTGGGTACAACAAGTACGCATCGTCAGACGGACATTGTATCTGCGTCTCCGTCAGGGACAAGAGCGCAGGTTTCTCGGTCTCAGGGTGGTGATGGACCGGCACGAGATTGAGTGCAATCCTTTGATGTTTGTGAGGTGCACTTTAATGGATAGGGAGTGCAACCGCTGTTGTTTTAAACTCTTGTTCTTCTTTTTTATTACCATAGAGAAAAATGAATTGGTAGGGAGAGCTGACAATGGGATAAGGCTCTTCTCGCAGGCCAAGGGACACACGAGGTATAGAGGACACCATTGGAGAGCTGATCTGGAGACTGCAGGGACGCCCGAGCCCCCCGGGGATGTCCATCGGGCCCTTTCCTCCGGTCGCCAACCGGCAGGATGGCGCATCCTGGGATTTTTCGTCAGTTGGCGGGACAGCCTTTCGTGAGTGGTTAGCTCACTACTTGGGTCCCCTACTAACTGCGGTCGGCCAGCGGTGCACCGTGCCTCGGATCCCGCTACCCTCTGAGACCAGAATATATCCGATGTCTCTAAACTCGTATGGCAAAAAATGGGTCCCTGCAAGAAACGCAACAATCCCGATTCAGCTCTCCATGCTTCTAAGATTATGCTTCGTATTTAAATAGGTACATAAAAATATATAACTGGACGCAGTTTTGCATAATTTTATCTATTGCTTAAAAAGTTAAAAAACATGGCTTAAACTTGTAACTGTTTAAATAAAATCAACTTCTTCAAATCAACGTTTAAGACGTATCTACGGTAGGTACCTACACTAAGATACATTACACACCCACTTTGAACAAAAATATTGGCCATTGTTTACATGATCGTTTTCTGTACGTGGCCCTTTTAAATCATCTAGGATGTTGACAAAGGGCGATTTTTCTAGATAATACTGAAAAATGATGGTTCCGCAACGTATTGATGCTTTGTTTTGCGTAGAAAGGAGGCCTACGTTCAGTATTAGAAGAATCAGGGCTTTGATTATATAAGTGGAAAGTGATGGACCCTTACATTTATTGTGACACAAAATATAAAAAACATGTTTATTAGAAACGGTTGACTGGCTCGATGGCTCATTTGGGAGTGGCCTCTGCCTTCTGAGCCATTTGTGTGCATGAACAAGTCTGTTTGTATTGGTCTGGGTGTTTGCTACGAGTATGTATAATTAATATGTATTTATTAACAAAAATGTATCTAAGTAAGTAAGTTTATCAGTGGTGTAGTGTAGTACCCATAGTACAAGCTTCGCCTTAGTTTGGGGCTAGATGGCAATGTGTGGCCCAGCGTGGCATGTCTTGGTATTATTTATTTATTATTGATGTATTTGTGTCTATGGGTTGAGCCAAGGTTCACATAAATTTTATACTCCGATAATTGAAACTTCGAAAATGTTCTATCAATAGGTGTATCAAATTCAGCTCTCATGTGCTTTTTCATTTCCTTAGATTAGTAGGTACCTACTTATATGATACGATCTTAAACTCAACATCGGAGAAAACATCGAGAAAAAATCAATAAAAAAAAAGAAAACAGCAGAGTTAATTTTATATTATGTGAATGTATTTTCTAACGCTCGTTTCAAGAAGAAATTTGTATTCCAATTGAGGTGTTCCTGAGCGTTCGAACTATGTTCAAACTGTGTGCTGCAACCTTTGTAGTTTTGGAATCCTTAGAACTCTCATTGCAAGCAAGGTAATAAAATAAACACGAGAAAATGTTAGGACTGTAATCTACTGAAATGAAATGCACTAAATAAATTGGTAAATAATATAATTGGAATTGAAAAAAATCAACAAACATGCACACATCACAATTTACATCATTATCAGCGTATTTCAGTCCACTGCTGGACATAGGCCTCTCCAGTTATTCGCCACTAAGGCAAACATCTGGAGGATATATATTCCCATAATCGCCACGCTGGGCAGGCGGGTTGGCGATCGCAGGGCGCAGCTTCTCGCTCCGGTGACGCTGCTGCCCGTCATCGGCCTGTGGTACCTATTTAGATACGCCTTCATTTGTGATGGTTATGTCGCAGGCAAATTCTATAATTCGCGCGTATACAAACTGCACACATCACAATTTATTCCGATTAATTGGGATGTAAGGGAGCGGCCTATCATCTTTCCGCTCCAAGCCAACCTCACCTGCCCGTGGTGCATCCTGCCGAATAACAAACGAGGCGCTGGCAACCGACTGGTGGCGGTATAACCATCACAATTGAAGGCGAATCTAAATACCACAGACCGATGACGAGCAGCAGCGTCACCGGAGCGACAAGCTACGTCCTGCGATCGCCAACCCGCCTGCCCAGCGTGGCGATTATGGGTATATCCTCCAGATGTTTGCCCTAGGTGGCAAGCAACTGGAGAAGCCTATGTCCAGCAGTGGACTGCAATAGGCTGATGATGATGATGATACATACGGCGTCGTCAGTTTACAAAGATAAATACGTAACATATAAATGGGATACGCACGTATTCTTATAGTGGAGGTGAATGTTCCCATACTCAACTCAATAGCGGGCTACTGCCACAGCTACTGCGCACTTCCCACGAAGAGATGCAAGTTTACCTGTATGCAAGTGAAATGTGTTCTATTTACCGCGGTGCCGCGTTGTAAGACAACTTGGCGTTGCATTTTGCTGAGGCAGAAAGCAGGTATTAGAGGGAAGGGAACTAACATTTTTTTATGTCCTCAAACCTGACCTACTTACAAATTGAACGTTTTCGTTTATTCGACATTCTGTGAAGTAGACGTTTTGCGAATAAGCCTACGTAGGTTGTTTAATCATATTTCCGATAAAATTGTATATTTGTCTTCCAATAACCGAAAACAAAAGTATACAAAAGTTATTGTTTGAGTGTCACCAAAACGGTTGATTCAGAAAAACAATAAAAAACGGATTGACGTGGTTCAACAAGATATAAACATCAAAATAAATGAACTTTGTGTCCTTTCCGTTTAAATAAATCGTTACACAAAATTATGAGATCTCTGTGGCTGATTGCATACATTTATTCTCGGAAACCCATGACGAAGAGTGAAATGAAATCATCTTTGACCAGGATATGCCTGCGTGTGATATTGCGATACTTTCGCCACTCACTTATCTACCTTATTTATATGTACGTCTAGACGTGCTGTCATAAAGTAACGACACAGTTGTAACGGTCTATCATCATCATCATCATCAGCCTATTGCAGTCCACTGCTGGACATAGCCCTCTCCAGTTGTTCGCCACTTAGGGCAAACGTCTGGAGGATATACCCCTAATCGCCACGCTGTTGGGCAAGCGGGTTGGCGATCGATTCGTAACGGTCTATTATTTAACTTATTTTTTAACCGACTTCGAAAAAGGAGGAGGTTCTCAATTCGTCTGTATGTATAATATTTTTTTGGCTATTCATGCTATTACAAGTATCTTTATTTTAATGCTGATTTAAATAAATATTATTTTTAATGAAAATTGGAATATTCATCTTCAATCCAAATCAAGCCGATATTAGTATCTAATACTTTAGAGTAATTAATGAATTTGTCTCTGTATTTTCTACAATAATAAAATAATTGTGTTCTGCAGCGGTACGAAATCTTTCGTACTACTTACAACTTTTAACTGTATCACTTAACATGTACAATAGCGATTTTTTATTCCAATGTCATTGATATTAAACTTACGAAACAAAGGTAGAGGTAACATATAAGTTGAATATATTGTGATGATGATATTAAACCAATTTATTTGACAAAAAACCTGTTATAGCTTTGTTTAATACATCTAAAATTTAAGACCAATTAGTAAAATGGACATAAGGTGTCGTACCTATATCTGTGTTGATTCTTGCCTGTTTGATATGATTTGTTAGTAGGTATATCACAGTAGTATTGAAATTATGGTGTGGGCGCGCGGGCCGGGTGCTCGCGGCGCGTACGTACGTAGGCTGCGCACGCGACCTCGTGTCATTGACCGGCTGCGCCTGCGCCGCTGCCGTTGCCGCTTTTTCAAATGGGTGTCATACTCTAGGGCTGCCGGTACGTGACGTCACGTCACCGTGTCCTTATTTTGTCATTTCCGTAATTTTGTTTTAACTTAACCGAGTGATAACGAAAAAGAATCCAAATAACCGCCCCATTTCTTCCCTTCGGTGTCGTAAGAGTCGACTAACTATGTAAGAGGCTTCTTGAGATTTCTCAGCATGTCAACAGTGTGGTCGGCTTTCTCTGCCTGGCTGGCGTCCATCGTGCTTAGCCGTAACTGGCTCGTAAGGCCGCAAACTGGTCGGCCGCGGAAGCGGGAGCGGCTCGCGCGATTTGATATTTATGCTTAAGTTTGTATTAACCGTTCTGGAGGGGCGCGGCGCGGGCGGCGATTGCCCGCCTCGCCGCCCGCGCCGCATTCGCTCCCGCGCCCGCACCCGCGGCCGTCCAGTTTGCGGCCTTATTTACAATATCTACTTTTTATGTTATAAATTTCGCTTGCGACTGTATAACCGTCCATAGGCCTGCTTCCCTAAGGACAGGTTCTGTATGTATATTTGTTTTAAAAAATGTATTCCTAGGGGGGAAAGAATGCTTTTAAGGTGTAGGCTATCTGTTATTGTTACCCTGAAAATCATGATGCGTAGACGAAGATTAAAAATAATTTTTATCTGCGTTAGGTATTCGTTGTCAGTTGTGATTAGGTGGCATCTAAATAAATAATAATCAATACATTATAAATATAATCAAACTATTTTCATAATGACTTATACCTGAATAATGCAAGCTTTTGAAATCCATCTATACATATAAAAGAACATGTCCTGACTGAACGAGCAACGCAGAGCCAAAACCGCTGAAGCAAATGAGACGAAATTTTGCATGTAGGTTACATTTATGACGTAAGCGCCCGCTAAGAAGGGATTTTTCGGAATTCATCCGCTAAAGGGGTAAAAAAGGGGTTGAACGTTTATATGAAACTTTGTCATTTTTGAAATAAATTTTATAAAAATTGGTATTCAGGCTTATAAAACAAAACAAATAATGACGCGCTTCTGACTTTTTGAAATTCGCACTTCTAAGGGGGTTAAATAGGGGATGAAACTTTGTTAATTTTTTAAGTTTAAGCCCTGAAATTTCGAATTCGGTCTTTAAAAACAAAACAAAAATTTACGTGTTTCAGCTTTTTGAAATATTTACCACTTTAAGTGGTAAAATAGGGGTTAAAAGTTTGTGTGTGTCACTTTCTTTCTTAATCTTTCACGGCAAAACGGAAAAGCAAATTGACGTGATTTTTTACGTAGAGATAGTTAAAGAAATGGAGAGAGACATAGGCTACTTTTTGTCTCTTTGTAAAACATTTCTTTGATCAACCTACATGAACGCGGGCGAAGCCGCAGGGGCACAGCTAGTAGTTTATATTGCTGTCAGCCCTATATGGGACCGTTCTAAATGAGGTGCAAAGGGGACGGCCTTCCGGCATTAAGGCGAGAGTGACAGAGATAGCACCAAACTAGTTGTTTGGATAGAGTGAAATCAGTGTAAGAAAATTTTATAGGTAAACTACTTATTATAATTTTTTACACTAAAACTGTACTCCAGCCAAATCCAATGAATAATTAGGTGTAAACAAACCATTTTTAGAGTTATCACAGCTTAGTAAAATTTTACAACAATTTGCATTTGGGCACAGATTACTGTCCAAAGAACCAAACTTTACCAAATGAGTTATAGGGCAAAAATAGTTGTATGTTGTCTGTCTGTATGTTCGTTATAGAAACAATAACTACTGAACAGATTTTAACGAAAATTGGTACAATTATTCTTCATACTCCTGGGCAGGTTATAGTATACTTTTCATCTCGCTACAATCAATAGATTTTTTTTTTTGAGAAATTTTTATCTGTTTGTTTGAACGCGCATCACGCAAAAACTACTGCATGGAATTGAATGTGGTTTTCACCAATGTATTGCTAGGGGTCTAACTTAAAATGTAGGCAAAATTTTATGGAAGTCCGTTATTTTTGAAACCCCATATCCACGCTGCTACGCCGCTGGCACAGCTAGTAATTTAATAATATTCTATTGTTAAACTTAAATACCTAAATAGAATGATTTAGGTTCTATTGTCAGTGTCACCCTGAAACCAAGTTGACGTTCATTATTCATTATCAGCTTATTGCAGTCCACTGCTGGACATAGACCTTTCCAGTAGTTCGCCACTTAGGACAAACATCGGGGTTGGCGGTCGCGGGGCGTAGCTTCTCGTTCCGGTGACGCTGCTGCCCATCATCGGTCTGTGGTATTTAGCTACGCCTTTAATTATTGTGATGGTTATACCGGTAATAGTAATATAGTCGGTTGCCTGCCAGCGCCTCGTTTGTTATTCGGCAGAATGTACCACGGGCATGTGAGGTTGGCTTGGGGCGAAAAGATGATAGGCCGCTCTCTTGCATCCCATTTTATTTCAATTTATTATTATTTAATAATTTTATTGTTCAATTGTTGATACAATTGAACTCGTCAAAAATTTGCCTTCGGCATTTTATATAACGTATTTATCTTTGTAAGCTGCCGACGCCGTTTGTATACGGAATTTACTTGTGACATATACGAGTAGACAAGGTCTTATAATATTCAATAACTAGCTGTGCTAGCGGCGTCGCACGCGTGGATATCGGGTTTCAAAAATATCGGACTTCCATAAAATACCTATAACTAGTGCCTAAGTTAGACCTCTAGCAATACATTGGTGAAAACCGCTTTCAATTCCATGCAGTAGTTCTCGCGTGATGCGCGATCAAACATGCAAATAAAATTTCTCCCGTTTTCCCAACACTTCCCGTCACTGCTCTGCTCCTATTGATTGTAGCGTGATGAAAAGTGTATGAAGAATAATCGTACCAAGTTTCGTTAAAATCCGTCCGGTAGTTTTTTTTTCTATAACGAACATACAGACAGACAGACAGACAGACAAAAATTTTACTGATTGCATTTTCGGCATCAGTATCGATCACTAATCAACCCCTGATAGTTATTTTGAAAATATATTCCATGTACAGAATTGACTTCTCTACAGATTTATTATAAGTAGGTATATAGACAGGGCATTGATAATAGCCTCTCAATATCAAATATTAGGAATCGATTTACAACATCCAGCAATAAAGTTACACAATCAACAGTGCTGTTGTCGGGCGCACGGTCTTATGCCTTCTAAATTTGAGGAATCCATAAAATGTAGATGGAGGCTCTTATTATCAGAAGCCAAGTTTCAGTTTGGCTCGCTACGCCAGTCTACTAATTAAGTATAAAATGTAGATAGATAGATATTCTTTATTGTATACCAAACTTGACTAAAAAGTAAGCACAAAAATATATTAAACTACAACTAAGCAGTGTTATTAAGCGATCTCATCCAGTCAATCTTTGGGTAGAGTATAATTAAAAGAAAGAAGGGGTAAGGTGTAAATTTAAGATTATTAATAAATTAATAATATTATAAATTAATAATATTATAAATTAAAGTAATAATAAGCAACCAATTCCAATTTTGTTATTTTTTGTAACAAATTCAAACGTTTGCTCGGAGTTTGGTTCGAGCGCCTTAATTAGACAATTCCATCCCACCATAAACATTCTGTAAAAAACTAGCCAAGTCTCGATGGATCGCTTGTTTATCTCTAAAAAGTAATGAAATCTAGGCAAAGTCGTGCCAAGTCTAAGGTTCCTTACTGCGATTTCTTTATTATTAGAGTTAATGGTGTGTGACTTGGCCGTTGAACATTCTTTATAGGTATTAACCTACACATCACTTTCAGCGTTCTGGTCTTATCCAAAGGTTCTCAAATAGGGGCCTGAAAATGCGGTGAAATGGATCCTGTAAAGGATGGTACGGCAGTGTTTGCTTCGCGCTCGACTTGGCGGGGGCACTGCCGTGCCCCCCGATTACCATAAAAACCAATGAGATAAGGTTATCGTCACTGCGTCTCGGTCTCGTCTTGGCCCAAATATACTGCAATGGCTATAGACAACTCGTGTGGAATGAACTAAAATAATTTTACACTTGTAAAACATCTGCGCGTTATTCCCGGTTGCATCCGAAGGCCGTGCCTAGGAGCCCAGGGTCCGCTTTCCTGCTAAGTTTCCTCTACTTCAGACAGTCGTCGCCATCCCTGGTGGTGAGTCCATTGGCGCGCATATCCTCGATGATGACGTCAAGCTAGCGCTTCTTAGGTCTACCCCATCTGCCGGGACCCGGTGGAGGGTTGGCGAAAGGGTTGTAAGGGGTTGAAAAAGGGGGATGAAAAGTTATATGAAAATAGCGTCATTTTCAGAACTAGAAACTTGAAACTTATATTTTAGGCTGTTGATTCTATTTAAATTTGTAAATTAATTATAATTAGTCTAACTAATCAAAAATTCTACCCAAAAAAACGTTTTTATTAATTACTAGAGATGCGCCGAATATTCGTTTAGTATTCGGCGTATTCGGCATTTTTCCACTATTTGTATTCGATTTTAGTGCCGAATATATTCGGTTTGAGTATTTCTACATTCTAGGCTACATGACATGGAATAGAATTGAAAGACAAGCTTTTTTCTTATGTAAGATTGTTATTTATAAATTAAATAAAACTTGCGAAAAACGTGCTAACAAATGAAAGCAATTAAACGGCTCGCTCGTATCTAGCCAGGGACGACAGGCGGCGTCCATATTTGAACCTGTTTACGCAGGAACGCAGTGAAACTGAATGGTTAACCTAATAATTCGGCCGAATTTCCGGTTCAGTAAAGATAGAACCGAATAGTATTCGATATTCGGTTATTCGGTAATACCACTATTCGGCGCATCTCTATTAATTACAGATAATCTCCCGATTCTCTTTAATAAATCTCTGATTATCGTCAAAGGGAATTAAATGATGGCGCCTATATTGGATGCACACATCCAGGCTTTGCAAAAGCATATTATTACAAAATTATGTTGTGTTGCATGGAATACAGTTGAACACTGAAATCCGGCTTCTAAAACCAAGTAAAGGCAGCTTTAAGGCTTTATTCATAAAGGATTCATCATTATCATCCTGACAAAGCTTTTAAATAATATATGCTTGCTAAGTCTTGTATAATATTTGTTATCAATTATTAGTATTTAATAGATAATGGTAAGAGAGGTAGGACATAGCGAATATTCGCTCGAATTGAGCCGCCCGCCCGGGGAAGTACCTCCACCCTACAGAATACCGCAGCTAAATGACCTTCGGGTCGTGTTTCTGCTGGTGAGTAGGGTTTCCGGAGCTCGTTAGGTGAGTGCTGCATCTGCATCTGAGGGGACCTGCAGTGCTGCAAGCTGCCGCATGTTTGTGTGGGCGCGGCGCGTCGGCGTGGCGGTCAGGGAGACCCGGTGAAACGGCTGACCGCTGGCCGCCCCCAGGATAGTTGGATTCCCGAACCCAGGGATCACTTAATCTCCGCCCTGGGAGGCTGAATCACCAGCCTGCGAAAAATCCCTGTTGCAGTGGTCGTGCCGGGGAAGGAGACCGAAGTGGACCCGCCCGCTGTAGCAGGGGGGGACCGGGGGCCCTTCCGTACGCCGTTTCGACGAACCGCAAACTCCTGCGACATAGCGGTTGTAGCCAGCCGGCATTATTCTTGTCCCCTTAGCTGAGGGTACAGCATTTGCTAGCTATACCCTTTTACCACCCAATCATGACCAAGAAGACCAAAAGCAGAAAACGTTTCTCAGCGTCGTCCCTTTCCACATTCCAAGTGGACTTTTGCAACATCAGGGGGATTCACAGTAATCCATCACCACCTTGAGACTGCCAAGCCGACCCTGCTTTTCCTTACGGAGACGCTAATATCATGCCCGAAGGACACAGCCTACTTATCCTACCCCGGGTACAAACTTGAGTACACTTTGTGCGTCGTGCCGGTGTGTGCATGTACGTCAGGGAGGATATTTGCTGTCGCCGTCTTCAGGGTCTTGAAGACGGAGATCTGTCTGTAATTCTGTATTGTGGATGCGCATGGATCATGGTGGCCACACCCGTATTTACGCGTGTCTTTACAGATCTCACAGCGGTGACGGGGACACAACTCGTCTTTTTGAGTACCTGCAATTATTGACTTCTGACAAAGTTCTTGAGCAGTACCCAACCGCCAAATTGGTGATCTTAGGAGACTTCAACGCCCACCATAAGGAGTGGCTTAGCTCTCAGTCCACCAACCACGCGGGAAGGTCTGCCTACGAATTCGCACTGGCCTATGGTCTCTCGCAACTGGTAGAATATCATACGAGAGTACCAGACATCGTTGATCATGCAAGCTCTTTACTGGACCTTCTGCTGACCACGCACCCGGATGGATATACCATCGCAGTGGATGCGCCTCTCGGCTCATCAGACCACTGCCTCGTCCGGGCCAATGTGCCGTGTGCGCGTCCTGACGTTGCCCGGGCATCTGGACGACGTCGCGTATGGCACTACAAGTCGGCAGACTGGGATGGATTGCGTGAATTCTATGCATCGTACCCGTGGAGGCAGCTTTGCTTTGCATCAGAGGATCCTGACACCTGTGCAGCCGCCGTCGCAGAAGCGATACTGGCTGGTATGGAATGTTTTATTCCTAGCCGGCTAGTGGCCTCTGGGATAAAGAAACGACCGTGGTTTAACCAGCCCTGCAAGGTAGCCCAGGAGGTTAAACAAGCTGCGTTTAAGGCTTGGACCACGGCTCGAATCAATCAGGATCCCAAAATCACTGGTGCAAAAAGCAAACTAAATGCTGCCTCGAGGAACAGTAAAAAGGCTATTGCCAGAGCAAAATTCGACTTCGTCCGCAAAATCGGCGAGCGACTCTCCAGTTACTCTTCGGGGAGTCGAGCCTTTTGGTCGCTCGCCAAAGCTGCCGAAGGAAACTTCTGTCAGTCGTCACTACCACCACTGCGTAAGCCGGATGGTAACTTGGCCCACAGTGCTAAAGAAAAAGCCGATCTCCTGGGTACTTTCTTTGCCTCAAACTCGACTTTGGACGATGGGGGTATGGCGCCACCCCACATCCCCTGGTGCAGTAACTCCATGCCAGAAATCTCCTTTACACAAAGGAAGGTAAAGCGGGAGTTACTTGCCCTAGTCGTTCATAAGTCGAGCGGACCAGACGGCATACCTGCAGTGGTGCTCAATCTTTGTGCTCCCGAGTTGTGTTCCATTCTAACGCGTCTGTACCGGCTTTCGAACTCAACCACGCAAGTACCATTGGTTTGGAAGATTGCACATGTGCACCCTGTGCCCAAGAAGGGCGATAGATCGGACCCGTCGAATTACAGGCCTATCGCTATAACCTCCCTTCTCTCAAAGGTGATGGAGCGGGTGATAAACACTCAGCTTCTGGGATACCTAGAAGATCACGAACTGATCAGCGACCAACAATATGGTTTTCGCCACTGTCGCTCCACCGGTGATCTTCTAGTGTATCTTACACACCGATGGTCGCAAGCGATCGAGAGTCAAGGTGGGGCATTGGCTGTCAGCCTTGATATTGCGAAGGCGTTCGACCGGGTGAAAGAAAGCTGCCATCATATGGACTGCCCGAGGGTTTATGTAAATGGGTCGCTAGCTTTCTGTCCAGCAGAAGCATTAAAGCCGTAGTTGACGGCAGCTGCTCCGATAGCATGGACATTAACGCTGGCGTCCCGCAAGGCTCGGTGTTGTCCCCAACACTGTTCGTGCTGCATATCAATGATATGCTACCTATTGGTGACATTCATTGCAATGCAGACGACAGTACTACGGACACCTACTATACGAGCCGTACTAATTGCCCTCGGGCCCAAGTGGAAGAAAGCCGTACTAGACTTGTGTCTGAAATCGAGAGTACTCTGACCAAGATCTCCGATTGGGGACGACTAAACTTGGTACAGTTTAACCCCACCAAGACACAAGTCTGCGCGTTCACCGCTAAGAAAACCCCATTTACTATGGTTCCACAATTCCTGGACACTCCCCTTACCACCTCTGAGAGCATCGGAATCCTTGGTGTCGACATCTCGAGTGACGTTCAGTTTCGCAGGCACTTGGAGGGTAAGGCTAAGCTGGCATCGAAAAAGCTCGGTGTGCTCAACAGAGCAAAGCAGTACTTCACCCCTGTGCAAAGACTACAGCTGTATAAATAAAGCGCAAGTCAGACCGCACATGGAGTACTGCTCTCATCTATGGGCTGGAGCACCTCGATACCAGCTGCAGCCTTTCGATGCCGTGCAGAGACGCGCCATGAGGATGGTCGACGATCCCGAGCTCGCAAACGGTATTGAGCCGCTAAGTCTAAGGGGAGATTTCTCCTCATTATGCGTGTTCTACCGCTTGTATAATGGGGAGTGTTCCAAGGAGTTGTTTGAGATGATGCCTACGGCGACATTCTACCATCATCGCACCGCTCGCCGTCGTCAGGGGATTCAGCCTCATACCCTAGAGCCTGTATGGTCACGCACGGTACGTTTCAACAGAAACTTTTTGCCGCGTACACTCAGGCTGTGGAGTGTGGAATGAGCTCCCAGCCGAGGCTCTTCCCCGAGACTACAGTATGGGGTCCTTCAAAAAGGTTGTGAAGAGGTTTTTAAAGGGTCGGCAACGCACTTGTGATACCCCCGGTGTTGCAAGTGTCCATAGGCTACGGTAAACGCTTAACATCAGGCGGGCCGTAAGCTTGTTTGCCACCCTAGTGGTATAAAAAAAAATATATATTTGAAATCCTACTTAGGTATGTCTTTCATTTGGGCAATTTAATATTATTCTAATTAAGTTAATATCCTTCAAAGAGGCCACTACTGTAATAGACACTATATTTAACAACAAAGTAATTCCTATAAGTCTGGCTTAATATGAGACTAGGTACCAAATAAAACAAGAATGGTTTGAATAACATCTATTGATTTAATCAAAAAGTATCAGTAGATAAACATTCATTACAAGCATAACATTAAAAAAATACATTTTAAGTTTCATTGTCTATAATGCACTGCAGATAGATAATGTTATTAGGTTAGGTTGGCTATTGCTATGCTATGTGACATTTTCTGAATGCTTCCTTGTGATTGACCTCTTCGGTCAGTGCCCTTGCAGTTAAATTTTTCTTCAACCCGAGGCAGAGTTCTCGACGACTTTCTCAATGAATCTATCAATAGGCATGACGACTATTTTTTGTTTTGGATTAATATTAATGCATCACCCAATTATAGAAACATTGGTGAAAGAATTACTTCGCTTGTATGAAAAGTCCCCGAGCTATCACAATCGGCTATTATGGCTCAAAATTGCAATTAGTCCGTCTTTTAGCTTATTCAAAAACAAAAGACACGTATTTTTCCTTTTTTCATTCAAATAAACAATAGCAAAGATACAAGGCATCAAAAGTTAGGAGTGGGAGTCTTTGACGTCACTCGCTCCCGTAAAAATGCCTCACCGAGTGACGTCACGCGTAATTTCAACGGGCTATAACTTTTTAATTTTCAGTCTAATTTACAAATAAAAAAATACGTGTCTGTTATTTTTATTTTTGAATAAGCTAAAAGACGGACTAATTACAATTTTTAGCCATAATAGCCTATTTCAATATCACAAATATGAACTCGCCCAAAAACGCTTCATGCAAATTGATACAAAATCGTAACGTCACGATCTCGTATTGTGTGGTGTTTTGTATGCCTCGTTTATGAAGCTTGTTCGATGGCTATATTAAACTAGCTGTGCTCGCGACTTCGTCCGCGTGGAATAGTTATTTTTTCCCCGTTTTCTTTACATTTTCCATTATTTCTTCGCTCCTAATAGTTGCAGCGTGATGTTATATAGCCTAAAGCCTTCCTCGATAAATGGTCTATTCAACACAAAAAGAATTTTTCAATTCGGACCAGTAGTTCCTGAGATTAGCGCGTTCAAACAAACAAACAAACAAATAAACAAACAAACTCTTCAGCTTTATAATATTAGTTAAGATAGTGCGTTTATGTTATGGGTTTTTATATCAAAATATGTTTTAATTAATGTACCTTAAACAGTGTTATAATGATTTTTGATAAAATTTAATTTTGTTGTGATTTCTCAAATAAGTGTTAGTTTAATGGTTCTTTCTAGCAACCACCAAATAACATGGAAATTCAACCATGGTCGTCTCCCCTATCGGCTGAGGCCGCTCTTGAGGTATCTCTTGATGTAATACCTAGTATCTAGAAAACAAAAAGGCACTATGAGAACCTACCTATATGATTGACAGAAATAAGTAGTTAATTCATTGTACAATCTATAACGAGTATAAGTCTTATACTCGTAATAAATCTGTAGAAAGGTCAATTCTGTACATGAAATATTTTTTCAAAATAACTATCAGGGGGTGATAAGTGATCGATACTGATGCCAAAAATGCAATCAGTAAAATTTTTGTCTGTCTGTCTGTCTGTATGTTTGCTATAGAAAAAAAAACTACTGGACGGATTTTAACGAAACTTGGTACGATTATTCTTCATACTCCTGGGCAGGTTATAGTATACTTTTCATCACGCTACAATCAATAGGAGCAGAGCAGTGACGGGAAGCGTTGAGAAAACGGGAGAATTTTTTATCTGCATGTTTGATCGCGCATCACGCAAAAACTACTGCATGGAATCTAATGCGGTTTTCACAAATATATTGCTAGCAATACATATTGGTAGCCTCTAGAGGTCTAACTTAAAATTTAGGTACCATTTTATGGATGTCCGTTATTTTTGAAATCCGATATCCACGCGTGCGACGCCGCCGGCACAGCTAGTTGATAGAATAAACCACGAATAAACTCAATACATACTGAAACATAAATAAAATGGTTTTTTAAACAAAATAAGTCGCCTAAACTAAACAGATAGTCTACATACCTTTGTATAAAATATTTCAAATACGGTGCAAAATATTATAAAAGGTCTACTGACAAAAACTTATACTCGTAAACCTCTTAAGATATGTACTTCAGTTTTATAACAAAGTTATCGTACCTACATTTAGCAAACTAGTCTTTGTTTAGGTACTTTATTCTCCTAGGCGGAGGCAAGTTATTCTTAAAATCAAGATGGCGGGCAAGGCAATGAATTCGTCAGTCTGCATTATTTTACGTTAAATACACTTATAGCCAACATATAAATGGATTATAAATGCTGAACATAATGTACTACTGGTGAAGACCATAAAGACCTACAAACTAATAGCGAAGACTTTCACTAACCTGTCTCCCCTGCTCTGTTTAGGTGTGCCCGGCCGGGACACTCTTGTCTTGCCGCTCTCAGTCCAACATCTTCATATTAATCTCCATAGGGCTGGTGATTCTGCTCCTTTGCTCCGATAACGCCTCTTCCAGATTCTCCAATGGCACAAACACTCATTGGCAGCACATCTGCCTTTCTGAGTCCTTACAATTGACGGACACGGAATGTCGCGTCATCAGCACGGTCCAGGATACGTGGTATCCCATAAAAACGGCGCGGGCGCAGGACTCGACAATCTTTTCAAGATTGTGTCACAGTTTGCCAGTGACGTGGGGCATTTATTATGCCGACGGGAGGTAGAAAAAGAAATAGCTTGTATAAAATTATTTGTATTTAATTAAAAACATTTAGACAAAATGTTTCGGCGACGGCCGCTATTGTAGCCATGACATCGGCTGAATAGCTCACGACACAAGTAAACAAATCTCTTCTTTTGGTTAGATATACTCTACCCAAAGGTTGTCTGGAAGAGATCTCTCAAAGTGATAAGACCACCTAACTTGTACATATCTTTGTATCTAGTTATAAGTCAAATGTTTGCTGTGCAATTAAGTATGTATCTATCGGGTCTTTAGTCGTTTTGTCCCACAAAAGATTCACCTGCGGTTCGAATCGCCACAGAGCCCCTTTTGAATGTGTTCTTTCGCATCGAATTGTTAACAGTGGTTTGAATCGCCATTGGGGTCGCGTCGGTTCGAACCACTGTGCAGAACGAATTGCATTATTTTTTTTTTAAATATCAGAGATTCGAATTGATGCATTAAAAGATATATAAATCCAAGGTCTACAATCAATGTGTTTTACCAGTTTTAACCTACGCTGCCGAAACGTGGACACTTAAACGAGAAAAATCCACAAGTTTAAAGTTGCTTAACGCGCTATGGAAATGGCCATGCTTGGTTCGTTAAAAGATAGAATACGAAACGAGCCATACGTCAGAGGACGAAAGTTACTGACATAGCTCGAAGGATTAGTATGCTGAAGTGGCAATGGGCCGGTCATGTCTGCCGCAGAGCTGGAAATAGGTGGAGCAGACCAATCTTGGAGTGGACATCGCGTTTAGGCAAACGTAGTGTAGGACGCCCCGCAACCCGTTGGGCGGATGACCTTGGAAGAACTGCTGGCAGTTGCTGGATGGGGGAAGCCCGAGATGGAGAAATGTGGTATGAATTAAAGGAGACCTACGTTCAGACTGCTGAACGTAGGTCCTTAATCCTTGCTCCGTCCACTGGGACGGACCAAGGATTTTGATTGATTCGAACCGTGGAACATTAAAAATAAGGTTTGTGGTGATTCCAACCGCGGGTGAATCTCTTGTGGGACGGAACGACTAAAGACCTATCCATCTACATATATCTATCTGTATCTATCCATGATTTCTGTGCACGACGGGAAACCTTAATCCGAAAGGAGTAGTGACGATATACTCTTATTAAAATAGCTAATACTGTGTTTTTTTACAGTTGGAACACCGGTCAAGGCGGAGGACGAGCAACATGACGCGCGGGAAGGCGATGACGTCACCATGCAGTGCCGCTTCTCGCTGGACTCCACGGCTGGGGACTCGCTCACGTACTACTGGGTCCGAAGCACTGCCAGCGGCCACGAGAACGTCGCCATTGGGGACATACCTTTAGAGACCAATTATGAGTAAGTTTATCTGATTTTATTTTAAAACCATAATGCGGTTAACAGAATACATCTACGCACCAAATTTCAATAATGTAGCTCTTATAGTTTCGGAATAACCTGGCTGTGACATACGGACGGACAGACAGACAGACATGACGAATCTATAAGGGTCCCGTTTTTGCCATTTTGGCTACGGAACCCTAAAAACTACTGAACGGATTTTAACGAAACTTGGTACAATTATTCTTCATAACCTGATATACTGGAGATAAATAATAGTCTCGTTGAGAGTTGAAATGGTAAAGACACAATTAATAAATCAAAGACAGTTACGGTGTCAACATTTGAATATATAAAAGGAATTCCAAACGGCCAGACACGAGCGTGTTTATAAACCTCCTTCAACATCCTCCCTTAAACATACGCCCATCTTGGTGGAACAGAATTGTTGCTTGGGCAGTGAAGTAATAAGACTCGTCATTGTCATCTCTATTTACACAACGAATTATTCGAACTCTTGGAAAGAACAACATTATTCGGTGTCATCTCCTCCCTTTCTCGAGGGAAAGACGACACCGAATAATGTCGCACAGCGAGCTATGGAGCGGGCTATGCTCGGCGTTTCTCTACGAGATCGAATTAGAAATGAGGAGATCCGTAAACGAACAAACCAAGGTCACGGACATAGCCCAGAGGATTGGCAGGCTGAAGTGGCAGTGGGCAGGGCACATAGTGAGGAGAACAGGTGGGCCGAAAAGTTTTGGACTGAAGACCCTTCAACCGAAAACGCGGCGTGGGACGCCCTCCAGCGAGGTGGACTGACGACATTATAAAAGTCGCAAGATGGGGCTGGATGCGGGCAGCTTGCAACCGGCCGTTGTGGAAGTCTTTATGGGAGGCCTATGTACTGCAGTGGATCCCCTACGGCTGAATATGATGATGATGATGATATTCTTCATACTCCTGGGCAGGTTATAGTACACTTTTTATCACGCTACGATCAATAGGAGCAGAGCAGTGAAGGGAAGTGTTCGGAAAACGGGAGAAATTTTTATCTGTATGTTTGAACGCGCATCACGCATAAACTACTGCATGGAATTGAATGCGGTTTTCACCAGTGTATTGCTAGAAGTCTAACTTAAAATTTAGGTAACATTTTATGGAAGTCCGTTATTTTTGAAACCCAATATACACGCGTGCGACGCCGCCGGCACAGCTAGTATTTAATATAGCCTATGTTCACTGGAGATAGTGTAGCTTCCCAACAGTGAAAGAATTTTTCAAATCGTTAAATGAGTTTCGGAGCTCAATGCAAACAAACAAAAAACAACAAATCTTCTCTTCATGATATTAGTGTAGATTCGGTCACTGATAAGTAGGTATTATTTAGTAGATCACACATAGCCATATTTGTAGATTTATTGTGACGAAAGCATTGACATTGCAATTTGGCGTATTTTTTGAGGTAGTTTTCACACTTGACTTGAGTAATTATTAAATAAATTGGCTATTTTGAGGATCTGTTTACACTGTTATGACAAATTTTTTAGTCTCTTATATCGCCAAAGCATATTCCTTTTACATTTACTACAAACTTTGAATCCTGAAATTGAATAAATCTTTAAACAAAGCGACTTGTATCTGATACTGAATTACGATGTATAAAATAGGTAATGAATTTCCGCAAGTTAAATTTCTCCGAACTTCTTCCAAGATCTCAATAACAATAAATCTTTCTGCATTCTCAGAAAGCTCAGAATGTGCCTCGTTGTCTAGCTCTAACAATACAAACTGCTACCCTAATTAGTCCCTGTATTTCCAAGATAATAGTAAATAATAGGCTATATGTGATGTTGTCTGATATTTATATTAACTAGGGAAAACGAGTTCTAACGAAAAATGGGTTTTAACTGTAACATATATAATATATAAGTTTTAATAAAATCAGTAAATAATTTTAAATGACAAAGATATTTTCATGATGTCAAACACATTATTAGATATTATAGACCCTTTGTTGACCGACTTCAAAAAAAGGAGAAGGTTCTCAATTCGACAGATTTTTTTAAATGTTTTTTTACCACATATCTCCGAGAATTGTGAACCAATTTGAAAAATTCTTTTTTTGTTCGAAAGGGTGTACTTCTTAATTGGTCACATTGTCACCATATGTAAGTCGGTTTTTTTTCAAAAAAATGCCGTTATTATTATGTATTAAGAGTTTTACTTCGGATAGAAAAATTTTGCTTTAAGTCAAGTGAAGACTTTGCGATCTAGAATCAAGCAAATTACTTACCAAAACCACCTGCCCTATTAGCCCTGCATAAGTACATACTACTACCTAGTTTCCATCTACCACTGGTAGTACTGTCCCCTAACTCCTAACCGTTAAGGAGTTCTGTGGCTTTATCATCAGCACCAGATGTTGACGCCCGGAAGCATATACCTGAATAAGATATGATTACGTAACAAAAGCACCATACGACCATACAATTTTCAGTTATTGCCCTCAATTTCTCCTGGATCGCATCATCAGATCCTGACTTGGTGATAATGGGACCACATCGGAAGTCCTCTGTCCAACAAAAAAAATTTTGAAATCCATTTATCCTCCTTTTTTAAAGTCGGTTAAAAAATAATCAGTTTGTTATCAACAAGATACTACTTACGTAGGTAGGTCAAAATTGCTCTTCTCTGCATTTTCTTTGGAAAGCTTAGTTTGAAATATGTAATGCAAAATCAAAATAGATGGACTCAATTTTTACGATATCACTCCTTTAACTACTATCATACTAGGAGAATCAGATCCTGCAGACTCAGAATTGGCGTAAGGTAGGGCAGGGCAGGTAGGGATGTGTAAATGTGCTACTGGCATCATCTTGGAAGAGTGGATGAGGCGCCCTCATGGGGTGGTGACGTACCGCCTGACTCAGGTCCTCACGGGACATGGGTGTTTCAACCGGTACCTCTATGGAGGCGATCCTCTATGCCGTCACGCGACAGTGGCTCAGAGGACACGGCAGAGCATACCTTTCGGCAATGCTCTGCCTGGGCCAATGAGCACTCCGTCGTCGTCACTGTCGCACAGGGCCTCGATCTGCAACTCTGGGGGCAGATGACGGCATCGAAGGAGACCTTTTACCATATCAACAAAATCCAGATAACATTTATTAATTTTTTAAAATATTACTAGGCTCTGGCAACCGGCTGGTAGCGGTATAACTATCAGGATTGAAGGCGTAGGTAAATACCACAGGCTGGTGCTAGAGGCGAATGCCTTGAACAGCCAAGCGCACAAATATATCTATTCTCTCCCACCTGGATATTAAAACCCGTTTATATCCACTATTTGTCTGCAACGCATTCTGTCATATTTTGAGCATATAATGCATAGAGGGAACGGCAGCCTAGAATTTTTTTTTATAGTATCTCGACATAATAATGGCTTCCCTACACCTGATGGAAAGCGAAAGAGAACTGGTCATTTGTTGGCAACACCGAAGGCAAGAGAGCACGAGGCCGATCACCAAAACGCTGGGCTGACCAAATGAAAACAGACACCTATTTTTTTTTTTATATATAAGTGAATGGGTAGCGCTTGACCCCAGCTAGCCTGATGTCAAGCGATGTTGGAGCCTAAGATGGAGCGTGCTTACCCAACAAAAACCGATTTACTCTTGCCTTGAATATCTGAAGATTATATCCTTCGGGGAACACGGACTCCGGTAAAGAGTTCTACACCTCCTCGAAAGGCCTATGTCCAGCAGTGGACTACGATAGGCTGATGATGAGGATGCGATTAAAAAAAATCATTGACAGTAATTTAATGTTTCAGGATATCCTATGCCCCCGAGGAGGGTCGTTACGACTTGATGGTGGCTAACGTGTCGTACGAGAGGGACAATGGGAGGTTCGAGTGCCGCGTGAAGGCGGGAGGGTCGGGGCGCACGCTGCACTCGCAGGGGCACGCGCTGACCGTGCTGACGCACCCTCGCGCGCCGCTGCTCGCCCCGGGCGCTCACGCGCAGGCGCAGGAGGGCCGGGAGCTGACTCTAACGTGCTCTAGCTCCGGAGGATCTCCAGAACCGGAAATCAAGTAAGTTTAGATCTTAGATCTCCGTTATACTTACCTATATAAAGGCCCTTTGATATACTTACATGTCATAGTGAAAACTCTATTCAGAAATAGGTATAATTCCCATCCCAGAACGCGTTATCGCTTTTAGCCCAGTCATATTAGGAGTTTCACATGAAAGATAATAAGTTACTTAGTATAAACTACGTAGCATAAACCTTTGTTTTGTTGTTCTAATCTAATTGTTATCTAATAAGTCACAAATAAATGCTATCGCGTCCGCGTCTTATGATATTGACACTCAAGCAAATGTCCTAAAATTCGGTCTTTCGCGAATAGGTATCTCGCTTTCTATTGCTTAAATGTTTGCACCCCAATATGAAAGTTGTAGAGTATAAAATTCTCTATAACTTTTGTCTCAACTTTTTTTTATACGATCAGCCGTTTTTGGGGTAGAGCAGCTGCGAAGGGTGCGCAGCGTACACTCACATACAGGGTGTTTCTTATAAGGTGTCAAGCCGGCGCGAGGTGATAGCAGGGTGCCATACCTATCGATTTAACCCCCACGTATGTTCTACGATTTTTTGTAGTTTTCGAGAAATATTTATTATCTCTTGGCATTATCATTCAACTTTTCACACATACCTATATGAAATAGTTTCTTTAAAAGAAATAGTTACATTTAACGAAAATATCATAACAGCAAGCAAATGTTAATTGATAGACACTGTCTATACGAAGGGACCTATTGTTATAATAATGGTCCAATAATCATAGAATACAAAGACAAAGCTACGAAGAATACTTAGTCACGTTCTTTATTACTATATTTATCACACATTACATTGAAGGTAAAAAGCTGATAATTGTGGTGATATATTTCACGTAGGCAGTGAGTTGGATTCAATATACTCGTACCTAACTGTGTAATAACACTTACAGTTGTGTCGTTTCTGTTGTTATTTAACCCCGACTCTAATTGTCCGTGGGATAGTGGCATTTTACACGGAGCTTTATTTATTAAACATGTTTGTGTTTGGTATTATGTGTATTTGGTAATCCTTTGATTGATATGATGCTGTCGCGAGTGAATCTTTTTTTTTTTTTAATAGATGGTACAAAGATGGTTCGACGTATCCCCTTGAGGCGGAAGTGACGCACGGCAAAACGCGCGCGGAGGCTTCCACCGCCCGGCTGACGCTGCTGCCCACGAGAGACGACGACGGCGTCACCTTCCGTTGCGTGGTGTGGAACCGCGCCATGCCGGCGGGGGACGAGCTCGACGCCACCGTCGAACTCAGCGTCAACTGTAAGTACCTACTTCTTCTTCTCGAGTCGATGACGTAACGACTTTTTTTTATAGTAGCTCGACATAATGGCTTCTCTACGCCTGATGGAAAGCGAAAGTGAATAAGCGGCTGTGACAACGGGCAAGTAACTGGTCAGTTACCTGTCAGTTGCCACCGCCATGCCGGCTCACAGACTATCAGGATTGGAACCTACAACTTCCAAGCAACCGGTCACGATTCTGAGTGTTAGACCACTGAACCACTATACCCTAACCCCTCTACGAGCTCCGGAAACATTATTCACCGGCAGAAACACGACCCGGAGGTCATTTGGCTGCGGTATTCTATAGGGTGGAGGTCCTTCCCCCGACGAGCGGCTCAATTCGAGCAAATATTCGCTATGCCCTACCTCTCTTAAATACTATAAATGCTGTGAGACCAAAACTCTGAGACGTGGATAGCTCTATCGCGGACGGTCAGGAAGACTTCGTACAGACAGGAATCCTGACA